>CM051243.1:90615866-91815866 GCA_027917425.1 Gastrophryne carolinensis | reverse complement strand
TTTTGGTCCACTTCGGCTGTGTGAAACCCCCCAGAAACCCCGAAAAACTCACCTCTCCTCGCTCCCACTTGACCGCCGTTGCCAATCCCCGCCGACGGGCAAGCGTGAGGCAGTGACGGACAAGAGAGCACGCCCGCCGCCGCCTCCCGCGCGTCACTCTTACAGGGCGTGCGCCCGCGCCGGCCGTTTGTGAACTACTAGAGGGACGCGCGGGAGGCGGCGGCGGGCGCCGCTGGATCGAGGATAAGGTAGGGATTTCGGGGTTTCTGGGGGGTTTCACACAGTCAGGGGTCTGATCGGTCTGGGAATCTTATAGATTCCCGGGCCGATCATGGGAGGGTGTTGTTCCACTTTAAGATGTGATCTTCCCACTGTCTGCATCCCAAATTTCCCTGTAGTCTGGGGAGGGCTCCTGCCCCTAGCCTATCTGAATGGCTGGGCACGGGAGCACGCCACAGCTACAGGGAATCAGGGGATGTGGCCCCGGAACCTACACTGTCTTGGGAGCCACCAGGAAATGTAAGATTAATGGGGACCCTGGGGATTTCACACAACGGGGAATCCAGATTCGGATTCCACGGGGGCAGGCTAGTGGGTGGCCCTCGAGTATTTTAGATTTGAGGACAGCGCTTCTTGGCTTCACTGCCACTTTAAAAATAACATCTCTATAAACCTCTCTATAAGGCATACTGTAAGTAGATGTTCACTACTAGAGGAGCTTGGGCAGTGGTGGACAGGGGCCAAAAATCAGCCTGGGATTTTACCGGCACAGCATCCCTGTTTAGCCTATATGCCCTCTAGGGCACAGGGATGTGATGAACATGGTAATGGCAGGGGTGGGTATGGCCAGGGGCGGGATTATCATTTTTGGGGCCATGCAACGTTGTGTCTGGGGGCCCTAATCATTTTGTTTAGCGAAATACAATATTAACGCACCTTGTTGGGGGATGTAGTCACTGCATTGTATGTCCATGGCATAGGGAATTGTCCGGGAATGTCCATATGGCTGTCTAATTTCTATTCCCTGTGGCATCCCAAACTAGGATGCCCCACTGTGTGAAACCCATTAGATCGCCGCACCCACCTAACCTTGTTTCAGTGACACACGGCCTTGCTATACCTTTAGCTAGATGCATACTCGGGGTAGCCATTTGTGATTGGCCAGCCTGGGCACACCCCCAGCTAGAGGTGAGTAGGGATGCAACATGTCACAGCATCTTGTATAACTGACTGGAGCTGAGCGCAGTGACTCATGTAAGCTTACAATGGCTTCCTATCTGCTGCACACTCTGCAGTGTATTAAATGGCCCCTCACTCACCATAGCCCGTCTGCTGAGTGCCGTTATTTATACATATTTTTTTTTACACAAAAAGTTGCCAGTGATCTGACCCTGCCTCTGGGGGAGGGCAAGCATTTGCTTGGTTTGCATAGTGGTTAAGCACGGCACTGGGTATGCCCCCCCCCCCTCACAACCATAATTCTGAGGTTATAATATTGGAGGCAGAAGGGAAACTGGGGTACAATGGGCCAGGTACAGGGGTGCTGGGAAAGAGACTGGGGCAGCAGGAATAGTATGGGGTGCAACAGGCAGCAGCCCACCCAGCCCTAAAGAAGTGCGGCCCACCGGGGATTCTCCCTATGGCGAGTCTGCCCTTGAGCTTTGCAATGCCCAGAAAGAGAAATCATTGCGAGACAACTTTTCAGGGTGGGAAAGAGGGACATTTGTTAAATTAGGCCACATCTAATAGGAGATAGGTTGTAACAGTTACAATATAAACTCTTTAAATAGGCAAATGAATCATTGATGGATACAGGTCTGCAGGTTACACATCAAAGAGGGATAAATGAGGGACAGGGAAACTGACTCAAAAGAGGGACAGTCTCTCCAAATCAGGGAGGCATGTCATTGGGCTTTGTATGACATGACCACCATGTAGGGTGACCCTTGACTTTCAGGGACAAATTAAGGGCCTTATTTAACAAGGGATAGCGCCAGGTAGCGAATGGTGAGCGAACTGTAATGACGAGAACGCCGGCTCCCCTCCGCAATCACACATTTATCAAGCCGATTCTGCTTAGCGACTGACAGAGCGCCAGATAGCGAATCATTCATCATTATTCCAGCCTCACCCCACAGCGCCGAGTGAGTATGACCTCTCGCTACCTGGCACTCTCCAATGCATTTCAATGGAGCAATCTTTAAATATTCTTAATTAATTGCTATTAATGTTTTTTTTTTTTTTTTTTCTTTTTTTTTTTAATGTCAAAAATTCGGTGACCACTTCTGCAATGTTAGATATTTTTTTTAAGAAAAACAAAAAAAAAAATTGTGCAGAATTGATATTACAGGT
Organism: Gastrophryne carolinensis; assembly: GCA_027917425.1. Classification (NCBI taxonomy): domain Eukaryota; kingdom Metazoa; phylum Chordata; class Amphibia; order Anura; family Microhylidae; genus Gastrophryne; species Gastrophryne carolinensis. The sequence continues at coordinate 91,813,514 of CM051243.1, read as the reverse complement.
CTGATATTAATGTATTCATATTACAAAATGTTTGTAAAAACTAGTTTTTTTTTTTTTTCAAAAATATGGTTGTTTGGGGGTTAAAAAACGACTTTTAACCCATCGCCGCCAGCGCTCTGGGGTTTAAACAAGCATTTCACAGCGCGAGAATTTTTTGAGCGTGATTTGTTAATGAATATGCTGGGAGCCGTTCGCTATGGCCATTCGCTGTCATGCGCTCCCATACAGCGCGGAACCTGTCAAACAGCAACTCCTAACCCCCGTATTCAACATTACCGCACACTGACTGAGTCGCTGTCAACAACCGAACAACGGCCAAGCACAGCGAATACTAGCGTGCGCTGTGAAAATACCGCTACTGTCGCTCATCTGTCGCTACCTGACGCTATTAATGAATCGGCCTCTAAGTGTGATGGAGGCCCCTTAAAATAATAGTCCAGCCAAGTAACTAACTGATCTTGCCATCTGGTAGCTTCTTCCACCGGATCGTGAGAGTCTTTATTATTTGACCTGGAATATTTAACCTTGTTTCAATCCCAAATGTATCAGATGATCAGCCGCACAATAGGGAATAAGTTATGCCGGGATTATGAGAAGCTTTTGTAGTGAGTAATCGGGGGATTCTCACACCCTGTAAACCTTTCTGTACACAAACATGACAACATTTGAAACGGCGATACTAGTGGAGCGTTATATGACCCGGCTCTCTACAGCGTGGAAAGTGGTCCGGCCGGATTCTTTGACTCGGATCATTTTTCAGGTTTCAATAAACGTTCTATTCTTTCACTGCCTCGGGTTTGCCAGTCCTGTGTGTAGAAGTGTGTTTCCATTAAACAGAAAAAAAATAGCGTTACTGTACCTTTCATTTTTCACTACTACCACCAGGTATCGCCAGATGAGCGTCTGTATAGCGACGCTTAGAGCAACCGCTAGTAGACACTGTAACCTAGTGTCTTGGTCGCTGTAATAACCTGCCCGGCATTGATGAATGTGATGTATGTTAGTCGCTCTAACAACAGTACAGAGCTGCATGGAGCAAAAGGTAGCGCCAGCTCAGTGCGACCGGCACTCGGCGCTCAACACCATATTTAACAAAAAACTACACACGCACACAGCGTCGGCGATCTAAATCTGGTCGCTATAGCACAAGAGTGCAAGACGCTGTGTGATTAAAGTCTGTTTTTAAACACATATACACACACATATACAAAACACATGGAATGTCATTGTTTTAACATTGTGACAATAAGACTTTAATGCCAGACCTGTAATGGCAATTCTGCATAAAAATCTAAAAAGTCAAAAAAAATTATAAAAGTGTTTGTTTGCAGCCAGGAGAGGTCATACAATGATTTGAGCAAAAAAGAAATAAACAAACAAACAAAACAAACCAAACACGCTATTTATACCCAACTAATGAAAGCCCATTGAAATGTATGGGAGAGCGACACTGAGCTACAGGTACTACATGGCGTTTCTGAGCCTAGAGCGCCGGCGCTTTACACTGAGCTGCCTGTAATAATACATGTGACGCTACATGGTGCTGTTAGAGTCGCTCACCAGATTTGCTTTCATAAATGTGGTTTGCGTACAGCGCCCGGCGTTCACCAGACACTGCCTGCCGCTACGAGGCACTAGCCTTTCTTAAATAATCCTCATTATAAAGAAAACATCAATTCCAGCATAGGATACAGCACAGTAATATACAGCTCCAGCCATAAGGAAAGCAGAACAAAAAGACATGAAAGTTACTACTAACAGACATACTACAGAAGTTTGTAAAGAAGCAGGAGTTCCCGAGCAGCTTGCACCCGGACAAGGGTGGCACAAGGGACATTCCAGTAAGTGAGCAGGTGCCAGACAACCACTAATCAGTTACTTGGCTGGACTATTATTTTAAAGGGGACCAAAACCCACCCTGAAGTATATAAGGGTAGGCATACTCGCTCCCCCCGGGGCACCCCGATGAGGGGTGACCCGCTGTGTGAAACCCCCCCGGTCGCCTGAAAACTCACCTTCTTCCCTGGTACAACAGCGCATGCCTGCACCAGGCATTTGGGAACAGCCGACGTGGCCACCCCCCTCAATAAAGGGTAGTGGGGGATGCAGCCGCCAACGCGCTCAGCATTAGACGAGCTCCTGGAAGAAGGAACTCGAGCGTATCCAAGCGCGCTGATTGGACGAGTGGCCACGCCTACCTTATAGGACCGGGAAGAGGTGAGTTCATTCAGATGACCTGGGGGTTTCACACAGTGGGACATCCCCTATCGGGGTGCCCCGGGGGCAAGGACCAAAACCAAGGATAGTCAAAATCCTGGGTTTTGGTCCACTTTAAAGGGAAAAAATGCTGTATCTCACATTACTGCCATGTAAGGTGGCCCCTGAGCCTGGCAGGTGCTGGCACCAGTAGCCAGCAGTCCTAAAAGAGGCTCCAGGGCAGATCCAACAGATTGTGTGCCCAGGGGCCTCCACCACACTTAAACTGGACCAACAGCCTGACACAGCTGGAAAAGGTAGCGGCCATTTTGAATCTTCCTCTCACAGCATCTCAGCCATGCTGCTGCCTGGATTCAACTGACATAACTGACAATGCACAGTAACAGGAAGTCCAGCAGCACTTCCTGTTTGCAGGTGGCCTGCAAATGCATGAGCCGCCATCTTGTTTCTAAAATTTACTACAGCAGCAATTTGAAAATGGCAAATTAATTTTTATGTGCTGCAATCTAAATTGTCATGGGGAGGGATGCATATGAGACCTATTTGTTGTGTTGGTCTGGTTTAAGTCATTTTTGAATGTTGGTCTGCTTAAATCTGGCCCTGAACATGGGTGATCAGTAGGGGCGTGATAGCCATGGGTTTTCAGTGGAGGAGTAAAACACATGGGTGTTTAGTCAAGGAGCGGCAGCCAGGGGCAGGCTGGCCATAGGGCCTACCGGGCCGACGGCAGGGAAGGCCGCAACCCCATTAATGACATGATGTTAGAGGGTGGGTGGCGGACGCTCTGCCAGTCGCTGTTGATCCCCCGGCCATCACACACACACACAAACACACACACACACACACACACACACACACACACACACACACACACACACACACACACATTTTCCCAGCACTTCCTGATTGTTACACATTGGTCAGTGGGCATCTATAGGCGGCGTCCATTGTTTTAATTGGACGCCGGCCATATGGGACACGCCCACGGGCCAGCGCGCAACAACCAGGAGGTGCGGGAATAACAGTGATGGTTAGAACAGCCCTTCGACCAGCGGTAAGCATGAATGTGTGTAAGCAGCAGCGAGAGGAAGAGTGAGTGGGGGATGGCGCTCACTGTCTGTAAATGGCTGTACTGAGGGGATGCCCCTAATGGCTGTACTGAGGGGATGCCCCCAATGGCTGTACTGAGGGATGCACCCAATGTCTGTACAGAAGGATGCACCCAATGTCTGTACTGAGGGATGCACCTGCTGGCTGTATAGAGGGATGCACCCAATGTCTGTACAGAGGGATGCACCTGCTGGCTGAATAGAGGGATGCACCCAATGTCTGTACAGAGGGATGCACCTGCTGGCTGTATAGAGGGATGCACCCAATGTCTGTACAGAGGGATGCACCCAATGTCTGTACAGAGGGATGCAACCACTGGCTGCACTGAACGATGCCCCCACTGGCTGTACTGAGGGATACCCCCACTGGCTGTACTGAGGGATACCCCCACTGGCTGTACTGAGGGATGCCCCCAATGTCTGTACAGAGGGATACCCCCACTGGCTGTACTGAGGGATGCCCCCAATGTCTGTACAGAGGGATGCACCCAATGTCTGTACAGAGGGATGCAACCACTGGCTGCACTGAACGATGCCCCCACTGGCTGTACTGAGGGATACCCCCACTGGCTGTACTGAGGGATACCCCCACTGGCTGTACTGAGGGATGCCCCCAATGTCTGTACTGAGGGATACCCCCACTGGCTGTACTGAGGGATACCCCCACTGGCTGTACTGAGGGATACCCCCACTGGCTGTACTGAGGGATGCCCCCAATGTCTGTACAGAGGGATGCACCTGCTGGCTGTACAGAGGGATGCCCCCAATGTCTGTACAGAGGGATGCCCCCAATGGCTGTACAGAGGGATGCCCCCAATGGCTGTACAGAGGGATGCACCCAATGTCTGTACAGAGGGATGCACCCAATATCTGTACAGAGGGATGCACCCAATGTCTGTACAGAGGGATGCACCCAATGTCTGTACAGAGGGATGCACCCAATGTCTGTATAGAGGGATGCACCCAATGTCTGTACAGAGGGATGCACCCAATGTCTGTACAGAGGGATGCACCCAATGTCTGTACAGAGGGATGCACCCAATGTCTGTACAGAGGGATGCACCTAATGTCTGTACAGAGGGATGCACCCAATGTCTGTACAGAGGGATGCCCCCAATGTCTGTACAGAGGGATGCACCCAATGTCTGTACAGAGGGATGCACCCAATGTCTGTACAGAGGGATGCACCCAATGTCTGTACAGAGGGATGCACCCAATGTCTGTACAGAGGGATGCACCCAATGTCTGTACAGAGGGATGCCCCCAATGTCTGTACAGAGGGATGCACCCAATGTCTGTACAGAGGGATGCACCCAATGTCTGTACAGAGGGATGCACCCAATCCCCTCGATTCAAAGAGCAAAAGTTAATTGATTTCGGATCGAGAATCGTAAGTTTGGGTGGGTGTTAGTCATTTTTTCCTGTTTTTTTGGCCATTTCCGACTCGCACGAGCCTACGTACGAATGCGTATATGCTCTTACGATCATCGCAAGTTCGTTCCTAAATTTTAGGATCAAAACGTAAAACTTAGGATCAAATCCTAAAACTTAGGATCAAAACGTAAAACTTAGGATAATCGAATGGGTTTAGGTGTGATTCAGAGAACAGTTTTCAAACCTCTAAAGACGTTTTAAAAGAAAGCCACTGCCGACACCTTTTAGCAGTCGGATTGCTGTTCATGAACAGGTTTTTTGGCTATGTGGAGGAGTCTGCGCGTCTTGAGCTCCAATGAACTGCATGTATCAGCATGGCCGAGGCCATAAATTGTATGGCAATGCATACCTGATTCATGTATGCCTTATAAAAGCATTTTAATGTGGACCTTAATTAGTCCTTTGCATGTAAACCTTTATTTTGCAATCTATTTGCGTTAATTAAAGAAACTTATGTCCTTTGGTATTTATTTTTAAATTGATGTACTAGAATAATATTTTTAGATTGCATTTATTGGTGTAGTTGTTTACCTTTGCTTTGTTTAATTATTTAAGCACATTTTTGGTCAGATGCATCACACTTACTGAGGAGAGGAGAGCGGGATAAAGTGCAGGATGTGGGTTACTGCTGTATTTTGCACAGACACAGCAGAGCTGGGGGCACGGAAAGGTCAGAAATCAAAGAATGCAGAGCAACACAGTCACAAGGCCCTTTCTGTTTGCAGGCTGCCCGATAATACCTGAGCCGCCATCTTGGCTGTTTCTAGGCTCATAACATGCAGAAGTTGCTGGGTGTTTTTTTATATTTGCGAGCAATCTGTATGGAGAGGGTGTGGGTAACCACACACAAAATTTTAATTTGTACCATTTGAAGCCTAAATATTAAAATTAAATCCACAAGTAAAAAATGCAAGTTAACTAAAAATTAAACAAAGTAAGATTTACTTATGCAAATGCATTCATTAATGGTTGGTTACTACAAAATGAATGAAATAAAGAAAAATAAAAGACCAAATATTTAGAATGCACTTTAATGAGGTAAGTTTGTAGTGCGGAGCCGCAAGATCAGAAGGATTTACGTCCAGACAAAAAAGGAAAAAGGGCAAAACCAATGTTGCAACCTGAGAAATGAAACGGAAAATTCAGGATGGAAACTGACATAGGTCTGATTCCCGAACTGCCATACGAACGGACGTATATTTTAGGATAGAAACGTATTTGCTTATAGAATCACTCGCAAGTTCATACGAACGCACGAGCACACGGGAAAAATAGGATGATCAGCACCAAAATCCAAGCTGTTACATGTTTCTTTGAATCGACCCTAATGTCTGTACAGAGGGATGCACCCAATAGCCTCGATTCAGAGACACATTCGTCCGGACTTCCGTAGCTGTCTGTGAAAGTTTTGGTGGGTGTATGTCATTTTTTTGCTTTTTTTCGTCCATTTTCTACTCGCACGAACGTTCGGGAATGCGCTTTCGATGAACGGAAGCAAATCGGAACATTTCCATTTAGTTTGGATCATTTTCCAAACAAAATCGGAAATTTTCCGTTCGTTCAGAAAACTTCCGTTGTTGGGATGGGTTTCTGTCTGATTCAGAGAGCTGATTTCCGACGGACCACCACCCTATAAATCCGTTTCATTTCCGATCCACTTACGGGACCTTTGAGGGCTCGGATTGCTATTGTTGAACATGTTTTGCGGCTATGTGGAGGAGTCTGCGCGCCTTTAGCACCAAGGCATTGCATGTATCAGCATGGCCGAGGCCATAAATTGTATAGCAACGCATACCTAAATCAATACATTTCATGTATGCCTTATAGATGCATTTTAATGCTGACCTTAATTAGTCCTTAGCATGTAAACATTTATTTTCCCACACATCCATAGAATTGCTATATTTTTTTAGACTTATGTCCTTTGTGAATTATATTTGGATTGTTGAACTTGAATATTAATGAGTTGTAGGAGTTATTGTTTTAGTTGGTTACCTTTGCTTTGTGTAATTATTTTATATTTGGCTGCAGGAACTGCAAGATGTGCCACTCGCCCTTGCTCCTGATGCCCGTTCTTTGCCTGCAGAATGCGGGCCAGGGGTTCTCTAATCGGGCACTATGCAAAACCCGGGCCGTGGTGGCGAGGGCCCTCTGGCTTTTGAAGTCCAGATTTAGGTGTTTGGACCATACAGGGGGGACACTGCAGTATGACCCCAACAAGGTTATACCAATATTTTAATTTACCTTTTTTTAACAGGGACCACACATGCCAGAGTGGCACAACTGAGTGTCAGGGTCCTTCAGTTGGTGGGCGAGATGCAGGAGCTGCGCAACTCGTTGGGGACCACAGATGAAGAATAATGTTCAGTGGCCTGCCATTGCTATGCATTTTGTTTTTTATAGTTTTTCAATTTCATTTACAAAATACATTAACACAAAACTAATGGGCCCAAAAATATTTAAAGATGAATATTCACATGACCGAGAAGTGATTTTGGTAAGTTTTAGGGGGCTAAAATGGAAGAAGAACCTAACCAAGAAGTGGTTTGGGTGAGCTTTAAGGGTCCAAAAGGGAAGATGGAGGATAGTGCTAAGTGGTTTGGGTGAGCTTTAAGGGTCCAAAAGGGAAGATGGAGGATAGTGCTAAGTGGTTTGGGTGAGCTTTAAGGGTCCAAAAGAGAAGATGGAGGATAGTGCTAAGTGATTTAGCTAAACATTGTAGTAGAAGTGAGGGTGGCAAATATGTAGGCGAGCACTTTAATGAGTTAAGTTTGTAGTGCGCAGGCGCAAGATCGTAAGGATTTCCGTCTGGACGAAAATTTATTGAAAAAGGGAAACAGAATCGAACGGGAAACGTAAAGGATTCGTTGGAGGATACGATGGGAAAAGGGCAAAAACGACAGCCTACGTTGTAACATGTGAAAATGAAACGGAAAAGTCTGGATGGAAAATGACATCCTCGTATTCGTAATCTGCCGTACGAACGGACGGAAACTTTACAGAAGGTTTTCAATGCCTGCATAGAATCGCTCGTACACTCATACGAGAACGGAAACATTTCACAAAAAAAAACAGATCGGAACTAAAACGGAAGTTTTTTTTGTCTCTCTGAATCGAGGCGAATGTCTGTACAGAGGGATGCACCTGCTGGCTGTACAGAGGGATGCCCCCACTGGCTGTACAGAGGGATGCCCCCACTGGCTGTACTGAGGGATACCCCCACTGGCTGTACAGAGGGATGCCCCCACTGGCTGTACTGAGGGATGCCCCCACTGGCTGTACTGAGGGATGCCCCCACTGGCTGTACTGAGGGATGCCCCACTGGCTGTACTGAGGGATACCCCCACTGGCTGTACAGAGGGATGCCCCCACTGGCTGTACTGAGGGATACCCCCACTGGCTGTACAGAGGGATGCCCCCACTGGCTGTACTGAGGGATACCCCCACTGGCTGTACTGAGGGATGCCCCCACTGGCTGTACTGAGGGATGCCCCCACTGGCTGTACTGAGGGATACCCTCACTGGCTGTACTGAGGGATGCCCCCACTGGCTGTACTGAGGGATACCCCCACTGGCTGTACAGAGGGATGCACCCACTGTCTGTAATGGAGTGATTCTGCACACTGTCTGTAATGGGGGCATTTTAGCACACCATTTGGTTCAGAATATTTTTAAAAAAATTTTGTCCTCTAAACCCTGTGTGTGCAGTTTATGGAATGAAAAATAAGGTGTATATATAATGTGACATTAAGATACTATACTGGGCCAGGAACAGTACAGCATGGCCAGTGTGTCCCGGCCGTTTTTTAGCCCCAGTCTGCCCTTGGCGACAGCCATGGAAGGTAAGTAGGGGAAGTGACAGACATGGTGGTCAGTGGGGAGATTACAGATATTTTGGTCACTGGGAAAGTTAGCATGGCTGAGGTCTAGTTCAAACTATGGCCCCAACCATAACACATACGATTATAGAGGGGTCCAGTCCTTACACAGCCTAAAGTTTTTGTTTTCTATATGGTCTGTCTAGATTTCAGGTAAGCCTGGCTGCCTTGGGGCTAAAGGCTCGGGTTAAACTAGGGGCCAAGCCATTATGAGAGGGGCCCACACATTGTCATACCTCCCAAGTGTCCCTGATTCGGAGGGACTGTCCCTCTTTTGTGTCCGTGTCCCCCTGTCCCTCGTTGTTCTCCTTTACCTCTCTATGAGGTGTAACATGCAAATCTGCATCAATAAATGATCTATTTGCCTATTCAAATAGTTTCTATTGTTACATCTGATCTCCTACCCATCTCTCAATGAGGGGGTGTGGCCTAATTTAACAAATGTCCCTCTTTTCCACCCTGAAAAGTTGGTAGGTATGCATTGCTGCTGTATAGATCCTGGAAATTCCAGGTGACGGCCCTGGCAATGGTCATGGGCGGTCAGTGAGGGAGTGACTGTCATGGATATTGGTGGTTATTAGGGAAGTGACAGCTAAGGGTGGTCATTTATAGTGGAATATCAGACATAGGTTGTCACGACAACAGCTTCTTTTTAGTATAGTCCTGATCTTTGATGGCTTGATGATGGCGATGGCCCACAGCAGGCACTGAAGGTCCGATACGCAGACAGCCCAGAAAGCCTATCTGGCAGCGACTCCTTTATCTAAACATGGCGTATTTACCCTGCGAGCGAGCAATGTGTGCACTCAGTCCTGCGCAAACACAAATGCATTATATTCTTATCACCGCCCTTATCTATTACAATACGTCTGAGACCCGGCAGCCAGAATATTTGTAACTCTCAGGTGCAATGCACTGGCATGCCACTGTACCCAGATCTGTGTGGGGGAACCCTATAATAATGCAAGTGGGTGTGGTCAGTGTGTGATGTAAAAAGCAGGGGGTGTGGTTCTAAACAAATCATTTCCTTGAAATATCTTCTGTGAGTTGAATTTTCTTTTAGTATAAATAGCTTTAGTGAACTATAAAAATATCTTCTGTAAATAAACGGAATACAGGTATGCCATTGAGGTTAGGGAAAATCTTCTGTGAGTTTAAGCAGACCAACAGTAAAAAATGACTTAAAGTGGACCAAAACCCAGGATTTTGACTTTCCTGGGTTTTGCTCCTTGCCCGGAGTGCCCCGCTGTGTGAAACTCCCAGGTTGGCCAAACAAACTCACCTCTTCCCGGTCCTATGACGCATGCGTGGCCGCTCATCCAATCAGCACGCGGGGATCCAATGGAGCCCCTGTGTCCAGGAGATTGTCTAAGGCAAGCACGCTGGCGGCCACATCCCCCGCTATCCTCATTCACAAATGCCTGGCGCAGGCACGTGCCTTGCTAGAGCCACGACCGCAGCTTGCGCATGTGTCATTGGACCGGAAAAAAAGGTGAGTTTATGGGCGACCTGAGGGGTTTGACACAACAGGACATCTCGATTTTGGATGCCCCAGGGGGAGGGAATCGATTGGCCCGGCAATCTTATAGATCCTGAGCCAATCTCTGTGGGTTTTGGTCCACTTTAAACCAGACCAACACAACAAACAGTGCTCATATGCATCCCATCTTCATGCATCACCCTGTGGGCTTCATCCCGCTCTCGGCTCTACAGCTGTCAGATGCGGCGATCACTGGCCAGAGGAGTGGGGCAGGACATCCTCTAATCCCCTGTCTCCCCCCCCCCCCCCCCAGCGATCTCCGCATATGTCATCGGATTTTTGGCAGAGAAGCTGACATTAGGAGGTTAGTAAAGAAAAAAAAAAATTAAATAAATGTAATGTCATGCGTGGTGTCTTTTTTACATTTAACCCTTTGTGAACTTATAAGGGATCCATGAGACCCCTATACCAGTTCACAAGGCTCTGGGTCTGGCAAGTCACCTAGTGACTTGCCATTACCCCAAGCCCCCTCATTACCTGCCTCCCCAAAGCTCGGGGGGGGCAGAAGGGCCCGGGGCCATTAGGCTATGCTGGCTTATAGCCTGCAGATCCAGGGGCCACTAAAGCTGGGCCCTTCGCAATGTTCTACAAGCCCCTATAGCTGGTGCCTGGGGCTGGTTATGCTGGGTAAGGGGGACCTCGTGCCATTTTCTGGGGGGGGTTTAGGGGGATCCTATGTAATTTTTTTTTTAATTAACCCCATGTTACCTGTAATTCAGCAGGTGCAAAAGGCTTCCAGCAGCAGCAGGAGAGCAGAAGCCAAAGTGATCAGTGTGCTCCACGACGGATGGGAGGTATTAAAAAAAAAAAATTCTCTGTGCCCTTGTGTTTTTAAATTGCAATACATCGTTGGGACAGAATCGGGATATATCAGGATATATTGTATCGCCATACGTGTATGGTGATATGTATCATATTACCATATTGCCCTTCATCTCAGCCATGCTGCTGCCTGGATTCAACTGACATGACTGACAATGCACAGTAACAGGAAGCGCAGCAGCACTTCCTGTTTGCAGATGGCCTGCAAATGCACGAGCCACCATTTTGTTTCTAAAAATGACTACAGCAAAAGTTAGAAAAAGGTAAATGAACTTTTATGCGCAGCAATCTAAATTGCCCTGAGAAGGGATGCATATGAGCACTGTATATGGTCTGGTTTCAGTCATTTTTGACTGTTGGCCCGCTTTAAGTGTCCACTCATTGATCCTGATAGGACCACATACCAATAACGTTTTTGTCAGGGCCGGCTCCAGGTTTATGTGGGTCCTTGGGCAAGTCTCCCTTGCAGTGTGGTATGACTCTCTAATGATGGTGATAAAGTTGCATGTATGTCGTATACTGCTAAAATTAGAAAGAAAAATAGAATAAAAGAAGGGATTCAAATATAGAAGGAATCACAGCAAGCAAGAGAAATAAAGGATAGAAAGAATGACATAAAAAAATAAAACATAGAAAGAAAGACAGGAGAAAGGGGAAACGAATGACTAAAAAAACTAAAATAGGTAGAAAGAAATATAAAGAATAAATGGAAAGAAACAAAGAAAGAACAAAGGCATAAAATAAATGACAAAGACAGAAAGAATGAATGGGTAAAAAAGCGATGGAAGGAAAGAAAGAAAGGAAGTCTGAGAGAAGAAAAAAAGAAAGAAAGAGGAGGAATGACAGAAAGAATAGAATGAATAAGAGAAAAACATAAAAGAAGGGAAGACTCGCCTCTCCTCGAGCCCACTCGTCCAATCAGCTTCTCTGGTTTCTTGTGGGCGCCCTGGGGGGGGGGGGGTTTACACAGTTCGGGATGCACTTGGGGGGGCGAGTATGCCTCCCCTCATAGACTCCAGGGAGAGTTTTGGTCCACTTTAAGAATTATTTCCAATTAGTAAAGACGAATCTGTAACCTTAGAATAACAGTGTCTGTATGCTGGCATAACTCCTCCATGCCAATTAGTATTAGGCTAAATAACAGGCTCGACCCAACGCAACTGGGCAGCAAAGGGTCACAGCACACAGCAGTGAATGCTGTTTATGTAAATCAGCAAGGCCAGGAGAGAAGGGGTTAAACAGCAATGAACCAATGCTGCTATTGGCTGTTGGGAACATGGCGTCATATTTTCAGGGCTGCGGAGGCTGCGGGCACCGGCCTGACGAGCGATTGTCACGTCCTCCGCACACGCAACACCTACAACAAGAACGCCAAGCGCTGAAACATTAAAATGATTGTTACCATGGAAACAAAGTGCTTGCCTTATGCTTGACACCCTATGTGCTATACAAACTACATGTAACATTTGCACCTGAGTGTTACCCCTTTACAATGAAAGGAGAACTATTATTAAAACACCCGTGAACATTAAAGTGATTGACCACCCCAAAAATAAAGGGGTACTCACCTCTTGTCCCCTGCAACTGATTGGCCCGAGTCTAGCCACTACTGATCATTAGATCTGAGCCCTCGATGCTCCTGGGCCCGAACAGTGGGTCGAGAATATTGGCTGGCGACCATCAGTCACATGAGTGCCGCCACACCCTATTGCAATGGAGGGGGTGTGAATGGAGACACTCCTGTTACCGACGGCCGGGGGCGCGGAGCAAGCAGGGAAGTGCTGGTGAATGGAGTTCGGGCCCCAGGGTGGCAAAGGGAAGTGGAGTCTACAATGAGGGCTCGGATCCAGCAATTAGGTCAGTTGCTGATCTCCAGCTGTGTGGGACAAAAGGTGAGTATGCTTTTGTTTTATTTGTTGGGTGGTCAATCACTTAATATACTTTTGTATGATAGGCTACAGGATAAGAAATCTTTCACTGATATTCTATATTTTAGCAGAGAAATGAAAGGACTGAGCAGCTAAAAGGAGGAGGGAAAGCAAAATTTGTCTGCTCACAAAGATGTCAAGTACAGTGCTGTCAGCCACACAAATCTCAAGCCCCGACCCATTATAAGTGTCAGTTGTGACAGGTGCTTAGGAGATGACAGGCAATAGGCAGCCCCCCCCCCCCCCCCCCCCCCGTAAGGCTGCACGCAGTCACTTTCTGCTGACAATAGCAGGCCCGGAGAGAAGAAGCAGAGAGGATGATAGCAAGAGGGAGAGGAGCAAGACGGCATATGATAGCAGGAAGGAGAAAAGCAGAGGAGAGGATGATAGCAGGAAGGAGAAAAGCAGAGGAGAGGATGATAGCAGGAAGGAGAAAAGCAGAGGCGAGGGTGATAGCAGGATGGAGAGAAGCAGAGGAAAGGATGATAGCATAATGGAGAGAAGCAGAGGAGAGGATGATAGCAGGATGGAGAGAAGCAGAGGAGAGGATGATAGCAGGATGGAGAGAAGCAGAGGAGAGGATGATAGCAGGATGGAGAGAAGCAGAGGAGAGGATGATATCAGGATGGAGAGAAGCAGAGGAGAGGATGATAGCAGGATGGAGAAAAGCAATGGAAAGGGTGATAGCAGGATGGAGGGAAACAGCAAAGAGGATGATAGCAGGATGGAGAAAAGCAGAGGAAAGGAGGATAGCAGGATGAAAAGGAGTAGCAAAGTATATGATAGCAGGATGGAGAAAAGCAGAGGAGAGAATGATAGCAGGATGGAGAAAAGCAATGGAAAGGGTGATAGCAGGATGGAGGGAAACAGCAGAGAGGATGATAGCAGGATGGAGAAAAGCAGAAGAGAGGATGATAGCAGGATGGAGAGAAGCAGAGGAGAGGATGATAGTAGGATGGAGAAAAGCAGAGGAGAGGATGATAGCAGGATGGAGAGAAGCAGAGGAGAGGATGATAGTAGGATGGAGAAAAGCAGAGGAGAGAATGATAGCAGGATGGAGAGAAGCAATGGAGAGGGTGATAGCAGGATGGGGAAAAGCAGAGGAGAGAATAATAGCAGGATGGAGAAAAGCAGAGGAGAGGATGATAGCAGGATGGAGAGAAGCAGAGGAGAGGATGATAGTAGGATGGAGAGAAGCAGAGGAGAGGATGATAGCAGGATGGAGAAAAGCAGAGGAGAGAATGATAGCAGGATGGAGAAAAGCAGAGGAGAGGATGATAGCAGGATGGAGAGAAGCAGAGGAGAGAATGATAGCAGGATGGAGAAAAGCAATGGAAAGGGTGATAGCAGGATGGAGGGAAACAGCAGAGAGGATGATAGCAGGATGGGAAAAGCAGAGGAGAGGATGATAGTAGGATGGAGAGAAGCAGAGGAGAGAATGATAGCAGGATGGAGAGAAGCAGAGGAGAGAATGATAGAAGGATGGAGAGAAGCAGAGGAAAGGATGATAGCTAGATGGAGAAAAGCAGAGGAAAGGATGATAGCAGGATGGAGAGAATCAGAGGAGAGGATGATAGCTAGATGGAGAAAAGCAGAGGAAAGGATAATAGCAGGATGGAGAGAAGCAGAGGAGAGGATAATAGCAGGATGGAGAGAAGCAGAGGAGAGGATGATAACAGGATGGAGAAAAGCAGAGGAGAGAATGATAGCAGGATGGAGAGAAGCAATGGAGAGGGTGATAGCAGGATGGGGAAAAGTAGAGGAGAGGATGATAGCAGGATGGAGAAAAGCAGAGGAAAGGATGATAGCAGGATGGAGAAAAGCAGAGGAGAGGATGATAGCAGGATGGACAAAAGCAGAGGAGATGATGATAGCAGGATGGAGAGAAGCAGAGGAGAGGATGATAGCAGGATGGAGAGAAGCAGAGGAAAGGATGATAGCAGGATGGAGAGAAGCAGAGGAAAGGATGATAGCAGGATGGAGAAAAGCAGAGGAAAGGAGGATAGCAGGATGGAAAGGAGTAGCAGGGTATATGATAGCAGGATGGAGAAAAGCAGTGGAGAGGATGATAGCAGGATGGAAATGAGTAGCAGGGTATATGATAGCAGGATGGAGAAAAGCAGAGGAAGGGACGATAGCTGGATGAAAAGGAGTAGCAAAGTATATGATAGCAGGATGGAGAAAAGCAGAGGAGAGGATGATAGCAGGATGGAGAAAAGCAGAGGAGAGGATGATAGTAGGATGGAGAGAAGCAGAGGAGAGGATGATAGCAGGATGGAGAGAAGCAGAGGAGAAGATGATAGCAGGATGGAGTGAAGTAGAGGAAAGGATGAAAGCAGGAAGCAGAAAAGAAGAGGAGATGATGATAGCATGATGGAGAAAAGCAGAGGAGAGGATGATAGCAGGAGGGAGAGAAGCAGAGGAGAGAATGATAGTAGGATGGAGACAAGCAGAGGAGAGGATGATAGTAGGATGGGGAGAAGCAGAGGAGAGGATGATAGCAGGATGGAGAGAAGCAGAGGAGAGGATGATAGTAGGATGGAGAAAAGCAGAGGAGAGGATCATAGCAGGATGGAGAGAAGCAGAGGAGAGGATGATAGTAGGATGGAGAAAAGCAGAGGAGAGGATGGTAGCAGGATGGAGAGAAGCAGAGGAGAGGATGATAGTAGGATGGAGAAAAGCAGAGGAGAGGATGATAGCAGGATGGAGAGAAGCAGAGGAGAGGATGATAGCAGGATGGAGAGAAGCAGATGAGAGGATGATAGCAGGAGGGAGAGAAGCAGAGGAGAGGATGATAGCAGGATGGAAAGGAGTAGCAGGAAGGATGATAGCGGGATGGAGAAATGCAGAGGAGTGGATGACAGCAGGATGGAGAGAAGCAGAGGAGAGGATGATAGTAGGATGGGGAGAAGCAGAGGAGAGGATGATAGCAGGATGGAGAAAAGCAGAGGAGAGGATGATAGCATAATGGAGAGAAACAGAGGAGAGAATGATAGTAGGGTGGAGAGAAGCAGAGGAGAGGATGATAGTAGGATGGAGAGAAGCAGAGGAGAGGATGATAGCAGGATGGAGAGAAGCAGAGGAGAGGATGATAGTAGGATGGAGAAAAGCAGAGGAGAGGATGATAGCAGGATGGAGAGAAGCAGAGGAGAGGATGATAGTAGGATGGAGAGAAGCAGAGGAGAGGATGATAGCAGGATGGAGAGAAGCAGAGGAGAGGATAATAGTAGAATGGAGAGAAGC
Source organism: Gastrophryne carolinensis (assembly GCA_027917425.1). Taxonomy (NCBI): domain Eukaryota; kingdom Metazoa; phylum Chordata; class Amphibia; order Anura; family Microhylidae; genus Gastrophryne; species Gastrophryne carolinensis. Next base: position 91,797,343 of record CM051243.1, on the reverse strand, counting down.
AGAGGAGAGAATGATAGCATAATGGAGAAAAGCAGAGGAGAGGGTGATAGCAGGATGAAGAAAAGCAGAGGAAAGGATGATAGCAGGATGGAGAAAAGCAGAGGAGAGGATGATAGCAGGATGGAAAGAAGCACTAGGTGGCCTGATAGTAGCATGGAGAGAAGCAGAGGAGAGGATGATAGTAGAATGGAGAGAAGCAGAGGAGAGGATAATAGTAGAATGGAGAGAAGCAGAGGAGAGAATGATAGCATAATGGAGAAAAGCAGAGGAGAGGGTGATAGCAGGATGAAGAAAAGCAGAGGAGAGGATGATAGCAGGATGGAAAGAAGCACTAGGTGGCCTGATAGTAGCATGGAGAGAAGCAGCAGAGAGGATGATAGAAAGGGTGGAGAGAAGCAATAGAGAGGGTGATAGCAGGATGGAGAGGAGCAGTGGGAAGAATGATAGCAGGATGGAGAAAAGCAGAGGAAAGGATGATAGCAGGATGGAGAAAAGCAGAGGAAAGGAGGATAGCAGGATGGAAAGGAGTAGCAGGGTATATGATAGCAGGATGGAGAAAAGCAGTGGAGAGGATGATAGCAGGATGGAAATGAGTAGCAGGGTATATGATAGCAGGATGGAGAAAAGCAGAGGAAAGGACGATAGCTGGATGGAGAAAAGCAGAGGAAAGGAGGATAGCAGGATGAAAAGGAGTAGCAAAGTATATGATAGCAGGATGGAGAAAAGCAGTGGAGAGAATGATAGCAGGATGGAGAGAAGCAGAGGAGAGGATGATAGCAGGATGGAGAGAAGCAGAGGAGAGAATGATAGCAGGATGGAGAGAAGCAGAGGAGAGGATGATAGCAGGATGGAGAAAAGCACTAGGTGGGATGATAGCAGGATGGAGAGAAGCAGATGAGAGGATGATAGCAGGATGGAAGAGAGCAGCAGGGCGAATGATAACAGAATGGAGAGGAGCAGTGGAGAGGATGATAGTAGGATGGAGAGAAGCAGAGGAGAGGATGATAGTAGGATGGAGAGAAGCAGAGGAGAGGATGATAGCAGGATGGAGAGAAGCAGAGGAGAAGATGATAGCAGGATGGAGTGAAGTAGAGGAAAGGATGAAAGCAGGAAGCAGAAAAGAAGAGGAGATGACGATAGCATGATGGAGAAAAGCAGAGGAGAGGATGATAGCAGGATGGAGAGAAGCAGAGGAGAGGATGATAGCAGGAGGGAGAGAAGCAGAGGAGAGGATGATAGCAGGATGGAGAGAAGCAGAGGAGAGGATGATAGTAGGATGGGGAGAAGCAGAGGAGAGGATGATAGCATAATGGAGAGAAGCAGAGGAGAGAATGATAGTAGGGTGGAGAGAAGCAGAGGAGAGGATGATAGCAGGATGGAGAGAAGCAGAGGAGAGGATGATAGTAGGATGGAGAAAAGCAGAGGAGAGGATGATAGCAGGATGGAGAGAAGCAGAGGAGAGGATGATAGTAGGATGGAGAGAAGCAGAGAAGAGGGTGATAGCATAATGGAGAGAAGCAGAGGAGAGGATGATAGTAGGATGGAGAGAAGCAGAGAAGAGGGTGATAGCATAATGGAGAGAATCAGAGGAGAGGATGATAGCAGGATGGAGAGAAGCAGAGGAGAGGATGATAGCAGGAGGGAGAGAAGCAGAGGAGAGGATGATAGCAGGATGGAAAGGAGTAGCAGGAAGGATGATAGCGGGATGGAGAAATGCAGAGGAGTGGATGACAGCAGGAAGGAGAAAAGCAGAGGCGAGGGTGATAGCAGGATGGAGAGAAGCAGAGGAAAGGATGATAGCAGGAAGTAGAAAAGCAGAGGAGAGGATGATAGCAGGAAGGAGAAAAGCAGAGGAGAGGATGATAGCAGGAAGGAGAAAAGCAGAGGAGAGGATGATAGCAGGAAGGAGAAAAGCAGAGGAGAGGATGATAGCAGGATAGAGAGAAGCAGAGGAGAGGATGATAGCATAATGGAGAGAAGCAATGGAGAGGATGATAGCAGGATGGAGAGAAGCAGAGGAGAGGATGATAGCAGGATGGAGAGAAGCAGAGGAGAGGATGATAGCAGGATGGAGAGAAGCAGAGGAGAGGATGATATCAGGATGGAGAGAAGCAGAGGAGAGGATGATAGCAGGATGGAGAAAAGCAATGGAAAGGGTGATAGCAGGATGGAGGGAAACAGCAGAGAGGATGATAGCAGGATGGAGAAAAGCAGAGGAAAGGAGGATAGCAGGATGAAAAGGAGTAGCAAAGTATATGATAGCAGGATGGAGAAAAGCAGAGGAGAGAATGATAGCAGGATGGAGAAAAGCAATGGAAAGGGTGATAGCAGGATGGAGGGAAACAGCAGAGAGGATGATAGCAGGATGGAGAAAAGCAGAAGAGAGGATGATAGCAGGATGGAGAGAAGCAGAGGAGAGGATGATAGTAGGATGGAGAAAAGCAGAGGAGAGGATGATAGCAGGATGGAGAGAAGCAGAGGAGAGGATGATAGCAGGATGGAGAAAAGCAGAGGAGAGAATAATAGCAGGATGGAGAAAAGCAGAGGAGAGGATGATAGCAGGATGGAGAGAAGCAGAGGAGAGGATGATAGTAGGATGGAGAGAAGCAGAGGAGAGGATGATAGCAGGATGGAGAAAAGCAGAGGAGAGAATGATAGCAGGATGGAGAAAAGCAGAGGAGAGGATGATAGCAGGATGGAGAGAAGCAGAGGAGAGAATGATAGCAGGATGGAGAAAAGCAATGGAAAGGGTGATAGCAGGATGGAGGGAAACAGCAGAGAGGATGATAGCAGGATGGGAAAAGCAGAGGAGAGGATGATAGTAGGATGGAGAGAAGCAGAGGAGAGAATGATAGCAGGATGGAGAGAAGCAGAGGAGAGAATGATAGTAGGATGGGGAGAAGCAGAGGAGAGGATGATAGCAGGATGGAGAGAAGCAGAGGAGAGAATGATAGAAGGATGGAGAGAAGCAGAGGAAAGGATGATAGCTAGATGGAGAAAAGCAGAGGAAAGGATGATAGCAGGATGGAGAGAATCAGAGGAGAGGATGATAGCTAGATGGAGAAAAGCAGAGGAAAGGATAATAGCAGGATGGAGAGAAGCAGAGGAGAGGATAATAGCAGGATGGAGAGAAGCAGAGGAGAGGATGATAACAGGATGGAGAAAAGCAGAGGAGAGAATGATAGCAGGATGGAGAGAAGCAATGGAGAGGGTGATAGCAGGATGGGGAAAAGTAGAGGAGAGGATGATAGCAGGATGGAGAAAAGCAGAGGAAAGGATGATAGCAGGATGGAGAAAAGCAGAGGAGAGGATGATAGCAGGATGGACAAAAGCAGAGGAGAGGATGATAGCAGGATGGAGAGAAGCAGAGGAGAGGATGATAGCAGGATGGAGAAAAGCAGAGAAGAGGATGATAGCAGGATGGAGAGAAGCAGAGGAAAGGATGATAGCAGGATGGAGAGAAGCAGATGAGAGGATGATAGCAGGATGGAGAAAAGCAGAGGAAAGGACGATAGCTGGATGAAAAGGAGTAGCAAAGTATATGATAGCAGGATGGAGAAAAGCAGAGGAGAGGATGATAGCAGGATGGAGAAAAGCAGAGGAGAGGATGATAGCAGGATGGAGAGAAGCAGAGGAGAGAATGATAGCAGGATGGAGAAAAGCACTAGGTGGGATGATAGCAGGATGGAGAGAAGCAGATGAGAGGATGATAGTAGGATGGAGAGAAGCAGAGGAGAGGATGATAGCAGGATGGAGAGAAGCAGAGGAGAAGATGATAGCAGGATGGAGTGAAGTAGAGGAAAGGATGAAAGCAGGAAGCAGAAAAGAAGAGGAGATGACGATAGCATGATGGAGAAAAGCAGAGGAGAGGATGATAGCAGGATGGAGAGAAGCAGAGGAGAGGATGATAGCAGGAGGGAGAGAAGCAGAGGAGAGGATGATAGCAGGATGGAGAGAAGCAGAGGAGAGGATGATAGTAGGATGGGGAGAAGCAGAGGAGAGGATGATAGCATAATGGAGAGAAGCAGAGGAGAGAATGATAGTAGGGTGGAGAGAAGCAGAGGAGAGGATGATAGCAGGATGGAGAGAAGCAGAGGAGAGGATGATAGTAGGATGGAGAAAAGCAGAGGAGAGGATGATAGCAGGATGGAGAGAAGCAGAGGAGAGGATGATAGTAGGATGGAGAGAAGCAGAGAAGAGGGTGATAGCATAATGGAGAGAAGCAGAGGAGAGGATGATAGTAGGATGGAGAGAAGCAGAGAAGAGGGTGATAGCATAATGGAGAGAATCAGAGGAGAGGATGATAGCAGGATGGAGAGAAGCAGAGGAGAGGATGATAGCAGGAGGGAGAGAAGCAGAGGAGAGGATGATAGCAGGATGGAAAGGAGTAGCAGGAAGGATGATAGCGGGATGGAGAAATGCAGAGGAGTGGATGACAGCAGGAAGGAGAAAAGCAGAGGCGAGGGTGATAGCAGGATGGAGAGAAGCAGAGGAAAGGATGATAGCAGGAAGTAGAAAAGCAGAGGAGAGGATGATAGCAGGAAGGAGAAAAGCAGAGGAGAGGATGATAGCAGGAAGGAGAAAAGCAGAGGAGAGGATGATAGCAGGAAGGAGAAAAGCAGAGGAGAGGATGATAGCAGGATAGAGAGAAGCAGAGGAGAGGATGATAGCATAATGGAGAGAAGCAATGGAGAGGATGATAGCAGGATGGAGAGAAGCAGAGGAGAGGATGATAGCAGGATGGAGAGAAGCAGAGGAGAGGATGATAGCAGGATGGAGAGAAGCAGAGGAGAGGATGATATCAGGATGGAGAGAAGCAGAGGAGAGGATGATAGCAGGATGGAGAAAAGCAATGGAAAGGGTGATAGCAGGATGGAGGGAAACAGCAGAGAGGATGATAGCAGGATGGAGAAAAGCAGAGGAAAGGAGGATAGCAGGATGAAAAGGAGTAGCAAAGTATATGATAGCAGGATGGAGAAAAGCAGAGGAGAGAATGATAGCAGGATGGAGAAAAGCAATGGAAAGGGTGATAGCAGGATGGAGGGAAACAGCAGAGAGGATGATAGCAGGATGGAGAAAAGCAGAAGAGAGGATGATAGCAGGATGGAGAGAAGCAGAGGAGAGGATGATAGTAGGATGGAGAAAAGCAGAGGAGAGGATGATAGCAGGATGGAGAGAAGCAGAGGAGAGGATGATAGCAGGATGGAGAAAAGCAGAGGAGAGAATAATAGCAGGATGGAGAAAAGCAGAGGAGAGGATGATAGCAGGATGGAGAGAAGCAGAGGAGAGGATGATAGTAGGATGGAGAGAAGCAGAGGAGAGGATGATAGCAGGATGGAGAAAAGCAGAGGAGAGAATGATAGCAGGATGGAGAAAAGCAGAGGAGAGGATGATAGCAGGATGGAGAGAAGCAGAGGAGAGAATGATAGCAGGATGGAGAAAAGCAATGGAAAGGGTGATAGCAGGATGGAGGGAAACAGCAGAGAGGATGATAGCAGGATGGGAAAAGCAGAGGAGAGGATGATAGTAGGATGGAGAGAAGCAGAGGAGAGAATGATAGCAGGATGGAGAGAAGCAGAGGAGAGAATGATAGTAGGATGGGGAGAAGCAGAGGAGAGGATGATAGCAGGATGGAGAGAAGCAGAGGAGAGAATGATAGAAGGATGGAGAGAAGCAGAGGAAAGGATGATAGCTAGATGGAGAAAAGCAGAGGAAAGGATGATAGCAGGATGGAGAGAATCAGAGGAGAGGATGATAGCTAGATGGAGAAAAGCAGAGGAAAGGATAATAGCAGGATGGAGAGAAGCAGAGGAGAGGATAATAGCAGGATGGAGAGAAGCAGAGGAGAGGATGATAACAGGATGGAGAAAAGCAGAGGAGAGAATGATAGCAGGATGGAGAGAAGCAATGGAGAGGGTGATAGCAGGATGGGGAAAAGTAGAGGAGAGGATGATAGCAGGATGGAGAAAAGCAGAGGAAAGGATGATAGCAGGATGGAGAAAAGCAGAGGAGAGGATGATAGCAGGATGGACAAAAGCAGAGGAGAGGATGATAGCAGGATGGAGAGAAGCAGAGGAGAGGATGATAGCAGGATGGAGAAAAGCAGAGAAGAGGATGATAGCAGGATGGAGAGAAGCAGAGGAAAGGATGATAGCAGGATGGAGAGAAGCAGATGAGAGGATGATAGCAGGATGGAGAAAAGCAGAGGAAAGGACGATAGCTGGATGAAAAGGAGTAGCAAAGTATATGATAGCAGGATGGAGAAAAGCAGAGGAGAGGATGATAGCAGGATGGAGAAAAGCAGAGGAGAGGATGATAGCAGGATGGAGAGAAGCAGAGGAGAGAATGATAGCAGGATGGAGAAAAGCACTAGGTGGGATGATAGCAGGATGGAGAGAAGCAGATGAGAGGATGATAGTAGGATGGAGAGAAGCAGAGGAGAGGATGATAGCAGGATGGAGAGAAGCAGAGGAGAAGATGATAGCAGGATGGAGTGAAGTAGAGGAAAGGATGAAAGCAGGAAGCAGAAAAGAAGAGGAGATGATGATAGCATGATGGAGAAAAGCAGAGGAGAGGATGATAGCAGGATGGAGAGAAGCAGAGGAGAGGATGATAGCAGGAGGGAGAGAAGCAGAGGAGATAATGATAGTAGGATGGAGACAAGCAGAGGAGAGGATGATAGTAGGATGGGGAGAAGCAGAGGAGAGGATGATAGTAGGATGGAGAAAAGCAGAGGAGAGGATGATAGCAGGATGAAGAGAAGCAGAGGAGAGGATGATAGTAGGATGGAGAAAAGCAGAGGAGAGGATGATAGCAGGATGGAGAGAAGCAGAGGAGAGGATGATAGTAGGATGGAGAGAAGCAGAGGAGAGGATGATAGCAGGATGGAGAGAAGCAGAGGAGAGGATAATAGTAGAATGGAGAGAAGCAGAGGAGAGAATGATAGCATAATGGAGAAAAGCAGAGGAGAGGGTGATAGCAGGATGAAGAAAAGCAGAGGAAAGGATGATAGCAGGATGGAGAAAAGCAGAGGAGAGGATGATAGCAGGATGGAAAGAAGCACTAGGTGGCCTGATAGTAGCATGGAGAGAAGCAGCAGAGAGGATGATAGTAGGATGGAGAAAAGCAGAGGAGAGGATGATAGTAGGATGGAGAGAAGCAGAGGAGAGGATGATAGCAGGATGGAGAGAAGCAGAGGAGAGGATGATAGCAGGATGGAGAGAAGCAGAGGAGAGGATAATAGTAGAATGGAGAGAAGCAGAGGAGAGAATGATAGCATAATGGAGAAAAGCAGAGGAGAGGGTGATAGCAGGATGGAAAGAAGCACTAGGTGGCCTGATAGTAGCATGGAGAGAAGCAGCAGAGAGGATGATAGAAAGGGTGGAGAGAAGCAATAGAGAGGGTGATAGCAGGATGGAGAGGAGCAGTGGGAAGAATGATAGCAGGATGGAGAAAAGCAGAGGAAAGGATGATAGCAGGATGGAGAAAAGCAGAGGAAAGGAGGATAGCAGGATGGAAAGGAGTAGCAGGGTATATGATAGCAGGATGGAGAAAAGCAGTGGAGAGGATGATAGCAGGATGGAAATGAGTAGCAGGGTATATGATAGCAGGATGGAGAAAAGCAGAGGAAAGGACGATAGCTGGATGGAGAAAAGCAGAGGAAAGGAGGATAGCAGGATGAAAAGGAGTAGCAAAGTATATGATAGCAGGATGGAGAAAAGCAGTGGAGAGAATGATAGCAGGATGGAGAGAAGCAGAGGAGAGGATGATAGCAGGATGGAGAGAAGCAGAGGAGAGAATGATAGCAGGATGGAGAAAAGCACTAGGTGGGATGATAGCAGGATGGAGAGAAGCAGATGAGAGGATGATAGCAGGATGGAAGAGAGCAGCAGGGCGAATGATAACAGAATGGAGAGGAGCAGTGGAGAGGATGATAGTAGGATGGAGAGAAGCAGAGGAGAGGATGATAGTAGGATGGAGAGAAGCAGAGGAGAGGATGATAGCAGGATGGAGAGAAGCAGAGGAGAAGATGATAGCAGGATGGAGTGAAGTAGAGGAAAGGATGAAAGCAGGAAGCAGAAAAGAAGAGGAGATGACGATAGCATGATGGAGAAAAGCAGAGGAGAGGATGATAGCAGGATGGAGAGAAGCAGAGGAGAGGATAATAGTAGAATGGAGAGAAGCAGAGGAGAGAATGATAGCATAATGGAGAAAAGCAGAGGAGAGGGTGATAGCAGGATGAAGAAAAGCAGAGGAAAGGATGATAGCAGGATGGAGAAAAGCAGAGGAGAGGATGATAGCAGGATGGAAAGAAGCACTAGGTGGCCTGATAGTAGCATGGAGAGAAGCAGCAGAGAGGATGATAGTAGGATGGAGAAAAGCAGAGGAGAGGATGATAGTAGGATGGAGAGAAGCAGAGGAGAGGATGATAGCAGGATGGAGAGAAGCAGAGGAGAGGATGATAGCAGGATGGAGAGAAGCAGAGGAGAGGATAATAGTAGAATGGAGAGAAGCAGAGGAGAGAATGATAGCATAATGGAGAAAAGCAGAGGAGAGGGTGATAGCAGGATGAAGAAAAGCAGAGGAGAGGATGATAGCAGGATGGAAAGAAGCACTAGGTGGCCTGATAGTAGCATGGAGAGAAGCAGCAGAGAGGATGATAGAAAGGGTGGAGAGAAGCAATAGAGAGGGTGATAGCAGGATGGAGAGGAGCAGTGGGAAGAATGATAGCAGGATGGAGAAAAGCAGAGGAAAGGATGATAGCAGGATGGAGAAAAGCAGAGGAAAGGAGGATAGCAGGATGGAAAGGAGTAGCAGGGTATATGATAGCAGGATGGAGAAAAGCAGTGGAGAGGATGATAGCAGGATGGAAATGAGTAGCAGGGTATATGATAGCAGGATGGAGAAAAGCAGAGGAAAGGACGATAGCTGGATGGAGAAAAGCAGAGGAAAGGAGGATAGCAGGATGAAAAGGAGTAGCAAAGTATATGATAGCAGGATGGAGAAAAGCAGTGGAGAGAATGATAGCAGGATGGAGAGAAGCAGAGGAGAGGATGATAGCAGGATGGAGAGAAGCAGAGGAGAGAATGATAGCAGGATGGAGAAAAGCACTAGGTGGGATGATAGCAGGATGGAGAGAAGCAGATGAGAGGATGATAGCAGGATGGAAGAGAGCAGCAGGGCGAATGATAACAGAATGGAGAGGAGCAGTGGAGAGGATGATAGTAGGATGGAGAGAAGCAGAGGAGAGGATGATAGTAGGATGGAGAGAAGCAGAGGAGAGGATGATAGCAGGATGGAGAGAAGCAGAGGAGAAGATGATAGCAGGATGGAGTGAAGTAGAGGAAAGGATGAAAGCAGGAAGCAGAAAAGAAGAGGAGATGACGATAGCATGATGGAGAAAAGCAGAGGAGAGGATGATAGCAGGATGGAGAGAAGCAGAGGAGAGGATGATAGCAGGATGGAGTGAAGTAGAGGAAAGGATGAAAGCAGGAAGCAGAAAAGAAGAGGAGATGACGATAGCATGATGGAGAAAAGCAGAGGAGAGGGTGATAGCAGGAGGGAGAGAAGCAGAGGAGAGGATGATAGCAGGATGGAGAGAAGCAGAGGAGAGGATGATAGTAGGATGGGGAGAAGCAGAGGAGAGGATGATAGCATAATGGAGAGAAGCAGAGGAGAGAATGATAGTAGGGTGGAGAGAAGCAGAGGAGAGGATGATAGCAGGATGGAGAGAAGCAGAGGAGAGGATGATAGTAGGATGGAGAAAAGCAGAGGAGAGGATGATAGCAGGATGGAGAGAAGCAGAGGAGAGGATGATAGTAGGATGGAGAGAAGCAGAGAAGAGGGTGATAGCATAATGGAGAGAAGCAGAGGAGAGGATGATAGTAGGATGGAGAGAAGCAGAGAAGAGGGTGATAGCATAATGGAGAGAAGCAGAGGAGAGGATGATAGCAGGATGGAGAGAAGCAGAGGAGAGGATGATAGCAGGAGGGAGAGAAGCAGAGGAGAGGATGATAGCAGGATGGAAAGGAGTAGCAGGAAGGATGATAGCGGGATGGAGAAATGCAGAGGAGTGGATGACAGCAGGATGGAGAGAAGCAGAGGAGAGGATGATAGTAGGATGGGGAGAAGCAGAGGAGAGGATGATAGCAGGATGGAGAGAAGCAGAGGAGAGGATGATAGTAGGATGGGGAGAAGCAGAGGAGAGGATGATAGTAGGATGGAGAGAAGCAGAGGAGAGGATGATAGTAGGATGGGGAGAAGCAGAGGAGAGGATGATAGTAGGATGGAGAGAAGCAGAGGAGAGGATGATAGCAGGATGGAGAGAAGCAGAGGAGAAGATGATAGCAGGATGGAGTGAAGTAGAGGAAAGGATGAAAGCAGGAAGCAGAAAAGAAGAGGAGATGACGATAGCATGATGGAGAAAAGCAGAGGAGAGGATGATAGCAGGATGGAGAGAAGCAGAGGAGAGGATGATAGCAGGATGGAGAGAAGCAGAGGAGAGGATGATAGCAGGAGGGAGAGAAGCAGAGGAGAGGATGATAGCAGGATGGAGAGAAGCAGAGGAGAGGATGATAGTAGGATGGGGAGAAGCAGAGGAGAGGATGATAGCATAATGGAGAGAAGCAGAGGAGAGAATGATAGTAGGGTGGAGAGAAGCAGAGGAGAGGATGATAGCAGGATGGAGAGAAGCAGAGGAGAGGATGATAGTAGGATGGAGAAAAGCAGAGGAGAGGATGATAGCAGGATGGAGAGAAGCAGAGGAGAGGATGATAGTAGGATGGAGAGAAGCAGAGAAGAGGGTGATAGCATAATGGAGAGAAGCAGAGGAGAGGATGATAGTAGGATGGAGAGAAGCAGAGAAGAGGGTGATAGCATAATGGAGAGAAGCAGAGGAGAGGATGATAGCAGGATGGAGAGAAGCAGAGGAGAGGATGATAGCAGGAGGGAGAGAAGCAGAGGAGAGGATGATAGCAGGATGGAAAGGAGTAGCAGGAAGGATGATAGCGGGATGGAGAAATGCAGAGGAGTGGATGACAGCAGGATGGAGAGAAGCAGAGGAGAGGATGATAGTAGGATGGGGAGAAGCAGAGGAGAGGATGATAGCAGGATGGAGAGAAGCAGAGGAGAGGATGATAGTAGGATGGGGAGAAGCAGAGGAGAGGATGATAGTAGGATGGAGAGAAGCAGAGGAGAGGATGATAGTAGGATGGGGAGAAGCAGAAGAGAGGATGATAGCAGGATGGAGAAAAGCAGAGGAGAGGATGATAGTAGGATGGAGAGAAGCAGAGGAGAGGATGATAGTAGGGTGGAGAGAAGCAGAGGAGAGGATGATAGCAGGATGGAGAGAAGCAGAGGAGAGGATGATAGTAGGATGGAGAAAAGCAGAGGAGAGGATGATAGCAGGATGGAGAGAAGCAGAGGAGAGGATGATAGCAGGATGGAGAAATGCAGAGGAGAGGATGATAGCAGGATGGAGAAATGCAGAGGAGAGGATGATAGTAGGATGGGGAGAAGCAGAGGAGAGGATGATAGCAGGATGGAGAGAAGCAGAGGAGAGGATGATAGTAGGATGGAGAAAAGCAGAGGAGAGGATGATAGTAGGATGGAGAGAAGCAGAGGAGAGGATGATATCAGGATGGAGAGAAGCAGAGGAGAGGATGATAGTAGGATGGAGAAAAGCAGAGGAGAGGATGATATCAGGATGGAGAGAAGCAGAGGAGAGGATGATATCAGGATGGAGAGAAGCAGGGGAGAGGATGATAGTAGGATGGACAGAAGCAGAGAAGAGGGTGATAGCATAATGGAGAGAAGCAGAGGAGAGGATGATAGCAGGATGGAGAGAAGCAGAGGAGAGGATGAAAGTAGGATGGAGAGAAGCAGAGGAGAGGATGATATCAGGATGGAGAGAAGCAGAGGAGAGGATGATAGTAGGATGGAGAGAAGCAGAGAAGAGGGTGATAGCATAATGGAGAGAAGCAGAGGAGAGGATGATAGTAGGATGGAGAGAAGCAGAGAAGAGGGTGATAGCATAATGGAGAGAAGCAGAGGAGAGAATGATAGTAGGATGGAGAGAAGCAGAGGAGAGAATGATAGGATGGAGAGAAGCAGAGGAGAGAATGATAGTAGGATGGAGAGAAGCAGAGGAGAGGATGATAGCAGGATGGAGAAAAGCAGAGGAGAGAATGATAGTAGGATGGAGAGAAGCAGAGGAGAGGATGATAGTAGGATGGAGAGAAGCAGAGGAGAGGATGATAGCAGGATGGAGAGAAGCAGAGGAGAGGATGATAGTAGGATGGAGAGAAGCAGAGGAGAGGATGATAGCAGGATGGAGAGAAGCAGAGGAGAGGATGATAGCAGGATGGAGAAAAGCAGAGGAGAGAATGATAGTAGGATGGAGAGAAGCAGAGGAGAGAATGATAGTAGGATGGAGAGAAGCAGAGGAGAGGATGATAGCAGGATGGAGAGAAGCAGAGGAGAGGATGATAGCAGGATGGAGAGAAGCAGAGGAGAGAATGATAGTAGGATGGAGAGAAGCAGAGGAGAGGATGATAGTAGGATGGAGAGAAGCAGAGGAGAGGATGATAGCAGGAGAGGAGAGGATGATAGCAGGATGGAGAGAAGCCGCAGAGTAGGCAGGAGCAGGATGGAATCATGAGCACACTGAACATAGAGGCATTGACTGCACAGCTCTCTCCCATCCATGACAGGCCAGGGATCCTTGGTGTTGTGGTTTCCCCCAGGCTGTGAGTTACACAATATTTGTGGCATTCTTCAGAACATTATGTAGAGCAGAGAGCGTTTACCAAAGAGAAGTTACCAAACATCCGACTTCCTGTAACTTGTGATGTAAAGCGTGTTATTAATAGCGTGCAGCAACAAAGCAAGCCACAACTTCCTCCTCTCCAGGATGTTGATGTGTCTCGGTGTTGTTGTACTTTCCTTCTGGGTTGTGGCCAGTTAGCGACAATGACAGCTCACCGCAAGCAGCATCGGCTGACCGACTTCTAGAGGACAGATACACTTAACACCAGGCAAACAAATGCCCATAGGCTCTCCATACAGATCTAGACACTGTTCTTTTTGCCCTATATCTAGGAATTAGGGAAGTGTAGGTTTTGGTTGAGCTAAACCTTCGTCACCTGGAAGACCTGAAGATCTGGTAGACCACCCAGGGTTTACAGATTAGGTGCACAAGAGGAACCAGCTGATCATCCAGGTTTTACAGATTGGGTTATAGGAAAACTAAGTGGACTCTACAGGGTTCACAGATAACCTTGCCTAGTAGACTGTACATAGGTAAGCTCCCAGGGTCCATACCTACAGGCTAGATTTGCAAGTGGAAATGATGGGCCATCCCTGGTTTACAGTCTAGGATCACATGAGTAATTGACAAAGCACCAAGGGTTGAAAGGATGGGTTCACAATAGGAATCGGCGAACTACACAGGGTTCGCAGGTTGGGTCTATCAATTTACAAGATTAATTGATAGATCAGCCAGGTTTCGACAGGCTAGGTCCACAACATTAATTTATTTATCCCACAGGACCCACAGATGGGGTCTCCAAGATGAATTGATGGGCCCCAGAAGACCCACAAGTTAGGTTTACAAGATGAATTGATGGACTACCCAGGTTAGGTTTACAAGATGAGTTGGTAGACCACCCAGGATTCAATCGGCTAGGTCCCCAACATAAATTAATGGACTCCAGAGGACCCACAGGTTAGGTTTACAAGATGAACTGATGCACCACCCAGGTTTCACATGCTAGGTTTACAGAAGCAAGGTTCACAACATGACTTGGTGGATAACCCAAGGTTCACAGGTCAGGATCCCAAGAGGGTTTGGCACCCAGGGTTCAGATGTATTCACAAGAGGAATTTGTGGACCAACCAGTAGCGATAGGTGCACAAGAGAAATTATGGTTTCTCAGGCTGGGTTCACAGACAGAACAGGTACTACTAGAAGGATAAATTCACAAGAGTACCTGGTGGAACACCCAGATTTCACAATCTAGGTTTATAATAGGAGGTAATCAGCCATCCAGAGTTTACACAGGGTTCACAAAAGGACTTGGTTGACAACCCAGGGTTCACAGGTCTGGATCCCAAGGGAACTTGGTGGACCACCTATGGCCAGGTCACAAGAATATTTGGTGGACCCTCCAGGAGTCAAAGGTGCAGAGAAATGGATGGGCCACCCTGGTTTCTCAGGCCGTGTTTAAAGCAGAATGGGCAGACCACTGAGGGTACCCAGGTTAAGTTCACAGGGGAACCTGGCGGAACACCCATATTTCACAATCTAGTTTTATAATAGGAAGTGATAGGCTACCTAGGGGTCCTTGTCTGCTGCTACCTGCAGGAATATAATGGATTGTGCCTGCGGGTGGGGAGGCAAAACCAGGAGTCCTGGCTGGCCAAATAGGATTCACAGGTTAAGTTTGCAGGAAGACTAAGCAGATTCCAACATTCACAAATTATGTTTCCTGATAGATTGGTGGAGCACCCAGCGCACAGTGATTAGCTTCTCTTATGTTCATTACAGGACTAGTATTCACAGGTTGGGTTTACAAGAGAACCTCGAGGACCACCTAGGGTTCTGATCCTCACAGAGATCTAGCCTGGAAGAGTTGAGAGTGGCTACATGTTAGATTAGGAGTGGTGGGGGAGTGGACGCCCATCCCTTTTGTGAAGATGCAAATATCCAAATGCTTTCTTTTTTTTTTGCATATTTGGCCTTAAAGAGGACCAAAACCCACACTCCATCGGCCCTGAAATCTATAAGATTCCAGAGCCGCTGGATTTCTGCTCCAGGCATTTGTGATGACCGGCACGGACATGATCCCTTTTAGAGGGTAGCGGGGATGCAGCCGCCAGCACGCTTAGATCCGCTTGCCTTAGACGAGCTATTAGACGAAGGGGCGGGAGCGGATCCGAGTGTGCTGATTGGATGAGAGGGCTGCACGTGCACCGTAGGAGTGGAGAAGGGTGAGTGAGATTGAGCGACCTGGGGGGTTTCACGCAGCAGGGAATCCCCAATCGGGGTGCCCCGGGGCAAGGACCAAAACACAGGAAAGTCAAAATCCTGGGCTTTGGTCTACTCTAATAAGCTTAGGAAACAGGCGGTTAATTTGATAGAAAAAGCGACAGACCAAAGATAATAATTAGGGCAATACAAAGATGACTGATCTTGAAAGTGTTAAAAAGAAGAAACACCGACTGGGTTTTCTGTGCAGGGGAGAAAAAAGGAAGAAGCTCTGGTGTATGGCAGCTCTAGGCCCCTGGCGCGCGGTGCGTGGCACACAGGGAACTGACATCAATTCTCATCTCGGGCTCAGTGAGCAGCGACAAAGCCCTTTGTCCTAGAAATGAATGCCGTCTGTTCCTGTGACTGATTCCCCAGAACCAGAGGTTCAGCCCCCGCCTCGCTGGCCCCGGTGAAATAATAGAGGCAGTGTGACCCAGTTATACTTTTTTATGAGCCGTGGCAGAACACCTACAACTCATCTGTCAAGACGTCTATTTCTATTTTGGGTAGAGCAGGCAGGGTTAGAACCACTTGTGGCCCCCATTAAAGGGATCTAGCCACCTCTGATGAGGAGAGGTGAGGCAGCCGCCTCTTGTAGCACAATCTAGAGGTCGACAGACCCCTCAAATGGTCGTTGGATACCGTAACAAGGTGATTATGGGGGGGGGGGGGCTGAGGGGTATCACGTTGCAGGGCATCCCAAATCAGAAGTAAAGTAAACTCCTCCCCCTTATATCATATACACATATTTGATAAGATGGTAACTTTGTATAATCTAGCCTGGAACTATCCTTAGTTAGTGTTGTAGCCACCCAATACAGATAGTTTATTTAACATGCAATTGCTACTTCTATGGTGACCATGCCTCTAACCTTGTCCTCATTTGAAACGACTAAGCCTTTATTATATCCAAGTCTCCTTGTTTTTCTTAAAGTGGACCAAAACCCAGGATAGTCAAAATCCTGGGTTTTGGTCCACCCCGATCGGGGATGCCCCGCTGTGTGAAACCTCCCAGATTGCCGCGCGCAACTCACCTCTTCCCGATCCTATGGCGCATGCACGGCCGCTCGCCTAGTCACAGCTGACGTCACGCCGTCGAAGCTAGCGTCTAAGGCCAGCGGCTCCGAGCATGCTGGCGGAAGCCTCCCCCGCTTCCCTCTAACAGGGAGCGTGCCCACGCCGGCTATTCACAAATGGCGCAGGCACACACCCTGCTAGAGGGATGGCGGGGATACGGCCGCAGCTCACACATGTGCCTTTGGACTTGGAAGCAAGGTAAGTGAACAGGGCGACCTGGGGGGTTTCACACAGCGGGGCATCCAAAATCGGGATGGAGGGAATCAGTTGCCCCGGGAATCTTATAGATTCCTGGGCCGATCTCGCTGGGTTTTGGTCCACTTTAAATTAACCTCCCTAAGGTCTACATGGTACTTTGAAATGGAACTATAACACGTCCCCTTCCAGCAATTTCCCACCTGCCTCCCACTCCAGTTCAACATACCTCGTCATTCTAGCACCAGGGGCCTTCTCCTCTGGGATTATTCATCTGATCAGACTGATACGATCGCACAAATCAATCACACAGAAATATATATATATTTGTGGTGTTGGAGATACAATAGTTTCTCTGAATGTGAATTTGGGTCTTTTGCCAGACTGACTGCAGTTTACAGTTATGACAAGTTATAACAGTAGATGGCGCTGTTACCAATGCTTATCTGTAGTCACTCTAGGCATTTTCCTGCTGTGTTGTATTTGATGTATATACAGCTCTGCTCTATCACTTTTTCCTGTCTATGTTATCCACCATGTAAGGTGACATTCTCTTACTGCTTTCATGTTTCAGTAAAGCCGGTTCCTGTTATACCACTAATGTCTATCTGGATTTGACTTCACTGCACCCAACACTCAACACAACAATTGGTAGTTTAGTGTCCCTCCATACCGTGTGCTAGTGGGGCCACTGAGCCACCATCGAGTAAATATATTTAAAAAACATGATGGCTAATAAATTGATAATAAAAAGCAGGTCCAGCGATTGCGGTCCCTAACTTCACTCTAGATCAGCGGTACTCATACTTGCAGACCAGGAAGTGGCATTGCAAGGCGCACACAAACTTTGTATCTCTGTCTTTTTCCCCCATCCTATCCTGTCCCGCTGCCCCATCCATCCGTGTCCCCCCAGCTTTGCCCCATCCCAGCTTTGCCTGTGGAATCTATAGCCCCCCCAGTGCGCTGATTTCTAACTATCCCCCCCCCCCCCCCATGACAACCCCCTGTCTGGACCTTCACCTCTCACCAGATTACTGTATATGGATCTTTACATGAAGTGGTTGAGTACCCCCTGCTCTAGAGCTGCCTCACCTAACCTGATTACAGGTGCACCCCTAAGTGTAGGTCCACCTTAAGGGTTCCCTGCAAATAACAGCCTGGCCGTCCTCTGCTGTCATCACTGATGCTGGTGTCACCTTGAAGTGATGATGGTGGCAGGGAGCCCAGCACCTGGCACCGCAAGCACGCTGCGCTAAAGACTCCCCTGGGGGCCATTATGTAATGACAGTCTGGCGGGATTCGCTGACGCCGACGTCTCAGGATTGATACAATGTTACCAGGACAGGGCTGCGTATTCCAAGTAAACTTCTACTGGAATATTTTATTACCAGCCTAAGAAACAATAGGCTTCACTTTGCAGCCAATGATTGGGGGGGGGGTTAGGACCACCACTAGTATCAGAAAATGGGTCTGTTTCAGTTATGGTGGCTCATATGGTGGCTCATATTTTATTACCAGCCTAAGAAACAATAGGCTCCACTTTGCAGCCAATGATTGGGGGGGGGGGGGGGTTAGGACCACCACTAGTATCAGAAAATGGGTCTGTTTCAGTTATGGTGGCTCAAAATGTGAATGTAAGCTCTTCCAACTTCTATACCCAACTGTCTGCTCCCATTAAATTGCAACAATCTCCTTCACCTTTTGTGATTATACTTAAAGCGGACCTTCAACGTCATTTAATGAAAAGCCCAAACCCATAAAAAATTATTCCCCAGCATCTAAAATGAATATATTTGATGTTATTAATCACTTATTTATTCTTTTCCCCACTGGCCTGTAACTCTGTTCAGCACTCTAGGATACGGGGCACTGCCATCTTGGCTCAGTAGCATCACATACTGAGGAGAGGAGAGGGGGCAAAAGTGCAGGGGGGCGGGGTTATAGCTGTGCTTTGCACAGACAGAGTAGAGCTGGGGTCAGGAAAAGGTCAGCAATCCCAGAATGCAGAAGACAATTCCTGTTTGCAGGTAGCCTGAAACTCCATGGGCTGACATCTTGAATGTTTAAAGGCTCAGAAAATGCAGTAGATGCAGGAAGGATAATTTTTAATGTGAGCAATCTGTATGTACAGGGTGGGAAAAACATATAAGATATGTTCCTATTCAGGGTGAAGGTCCGGTTTAAAGTGGACCAAAACTGATCTTGGAGTCTCTGAGGCCCTCCCTCCAGATTTGGGATGCCCCGTTGTGTAAAAACAGGTTTCCAGGTCACCCAGTAAGGTCTCCCTAATCCCAATCCAATGGTGAACGCAGCGGCCGCCTCCTGCTATACCTTCAGCAGGGCGCGCACCATTTATATAGCAGGGATGAGGCTCAGGTGCTCTCCTCTCCATTCGTCTAGACTGGAGACAAGCAATTATTAATATTATTGCTTAGTCATATAGCACCATCATCTTCCCTAGCGCTTTATAAAGCAGCAATTACAGACAGGGTAGAAACATACAGTACATAGACAATGAAATGCAGTGTTACAGAGTTTACAATGAATATTCTGAATACAAGATACAATAGGAGAGTCCTGCCCTTGCATTAGACGATTTTACGTCCGCACAGTCAATCACGCTGATTGGATGACAGGCCACACATGCACCATAGGACTCGGGAAAAGTGAGTTTTGGTGGGTGACCTGGGGGGTTTTACATAGAGGGCACCCTGCATCAGGCGGAAAAAACAAAACCCGGAATAGTCAAAATCCTGGGTTTTGGTCCACTTTAAAGTGTTCCCACGCTAAATTTATATCTAATGGGTGTTTGAGGATCGAGGTGCAGGAAAATATTTAGGGGGATTGTGGGTGTCTATGCGTGGCAGGGCAGCTACCTGGAATCCCCCCGCCCCCGAGAGTCACAATGTGGCCTCAAACCCATTAAGTAGATATTTGGTGTAGGACCGCTTTTAGAGATTGCCAGCTCTTCACCCTTTTGTATCTTCCCAATTACCCAGTATTGAACTGAAGGGTCTTTAGGTAGTGATGAGCCGGAGCACCGATCCAAAATCGTGATGTCCCGCTGTGTGAAACTCCCCAGGTTGCCCATAAACTCACCTTTTTATCCGGTTCAACAGCGCATGCACGAACCACGCTTGCATCCCCCCTATGCCTCTAGCAGGGCGCATGTCAGGCATTTGTGAATGTCCAGTGCGGGCACGCACCCTGCTAGAGGGTATTTGATGAGCTCCTTGACAGAGGGACTCAAGCAGATCAGAGCGCGCTGCTTGGACAAGCCCCAGTATAGTCAAAATCCTGGGTATTGGTCCACATTAAAATAAAAAGAACTCATTGTTGCAGCTTCTTCCTTCATCTGTCTCCCTCCAGGCTGTGTCCTCTCTGCAGGTCCATTGGGTTGGGAGATTCCCTCCTGGTCTGGCTGGTTCAGGTCTATTGCTGCTGCCCTGCCAGCATCTGTAATGATGGAGGACACAGGTCCCCCTCCTCCTTCCTTGGCGTCCTGCCAGGCTAATGCTGGGCCGCTGGGCCAGGGAGGCTTTTATACAACAGAGGAGGAATCCCCCCATGTGACTAATGACATTGCTAGAGTGGAGGGACATGGAGAGAGATACCCCGGGAATGAGGAGGTGTGACCTGTGTGGTCCCCTGTCAGCAGCAGACCAGCGCCTGCCCCTGTCCCAGTGAACCTGCAGGAGGGACAATGCCCGGCAGGGGACAGATGAAGTGGCAATGGCAAATTCTTTTTCTTTTAAAAATGTATTTTTAACACACACTAGGTCTGGTTTGCATTCCACCTGATGTGTGAACCCCCTCCCCCCATCACCCCATATGCTCACCTAGCCAGCAGGCCCACAACGCAAGTAATAACTGAACAGCTGTCAGGGTTGCGCACAGCCTAAGGGTGTAGGGGGTGCCGCACACCCATCACGAGTGTGGCTAAGAATCCATTTAGCTTCTTCAGCTGCACATAAATATGCATGACCGGAGAAGCTGATTGGAGGAGAGCCATGCCATGGGCTTATTGAAAAGGTAAAAAAAATTGGCTCAATGGCGGGGTTTCACGCAGTGGGCCATCCCGAATGGGGATGGACCAAAACCCAGGATAGTGAAAATCGGAGGTTTTGGTCCACTTTAAACTACTAGAAACCAATAGATTCCCTTCCCCTGGGGCATCCAAAATTGGGATGCCCCGCTGTGTGAAACCCCCCAGGTCACCAATACACTTATCCTTACCTTTTTTCCTAGTCCAACGGCACATGCGTGAGCTGCAGCCGCATCCCCGCTATCCTTCTAGCAAGGCGCGTGTCTGTGCCAGGCATTTGTGAATGGTCGGCGCAGGCACGCTCCCTGCTAGAGGGAAGCAGGGGATGCTGCCGTCAGTGCTCTCAGAGCCATTGGCCTTAGACGAAGGCTTAGACGACATGACGTCAGTGGCTCCGAGCGCACTGATTGGACGAACGGGCATACATGCATCGTAGGACCGGGAAGAGGTGAGTTGGCATCAGCGATCTGGGGGGTTTCTATTTCTCCTCCACTTGTTTTTCCACATTGCCCCATTTCGATCTCATTCTCTCTCTCACATTTTCCCACATTCCTCCCATTTCAATCTCATTCCCTCATTTTTTCTGTCACGTTTTCCCACCTTCCTCCCATTTCGATCTCATTCCCTCATTTTTTCTCATGTTTTCCCACATTCCTCCCATTTCGATCTCATTCCCTCATTTTTTTTCTCTCGTTTTCCCACATTCCTCCCATTTCGATCTCATTCCCTCATTTGTTCTGTCACGTTTTCCCACATTCCTCCCATTTCAATCTCATTCCCTCATTTTTTCTCTCACGTTTTCCCACATTCCTCCCATTTCGATCTCATTCCCTCATTTTTTCTGTCACATTTTCCCACATTCCTCCTATTTCGATCTCATTCCCTCATTTTTTCTCTCACGTTTTCCCACATTCCTCCCATTTCGATCTCATTCCCTCATTTTTTCTCTCACGTTTTCCCACATTCCTCCCATTTCGATCTCATTCTCTCATTTTTTCTCTCACGTTTTCCCACATTCCTCCCATTTCGATCTCATTCCCTCATTTTTTTCTCTCACCTTTTCCCACATTCCTCCCATTTCGATCTCATTCCCTCATTTTTTCTCTCACCTTTTCCCACATCCCTCCCATTTCGATCTCATTCCCTCATTTTTTCTCTCACATTTTCCTACATTCCACCCATTTCGATCTCATTCCCTCATTTTTTTCTCTCACGTTTTCCCACATTCCTCCCATTTAGATCTCATTCCCTCATTTTTTTCTCTCACGTTTTCCCACATTCCTCCCATTTTGATCTCATTCCCTCATTTTTTCTCTCACGTTTTCCCACATTCCTGCCATTTCGATCTCATTCCCTCATTTTTTCTCTCACGTTTTCCCACATTCCTCTCATCTTGTCACAGTTTTTCATTCTCCATCTCTCTGAATCTCTATGTAATCCCATCTTTTTAATCTTTTCTTTTCCTTTTGCACATTCCTTCCATCCTCTCTCTTTTGACCTTCTCTTCTTATGTACTATAATTCCTGCTCTCCATGTGTGTTGCTGGACGGCCCTGGACAGATCCATCCTTTCTTTTTGTCCCCCTTGTTTTCCTTCTCATTTATATCTGTAGGCAGTTGGTCCTTCTTCTCTTTCAGATAAACGTGGAACATTTTTTGATATTGTTCTAATGTCTCTATAAAGCGCTGTACAAGGTAGATTTGGTGTGACCTTAACTCACACGGTTGACTCACAGCAGAGCAAAGTGTCATGGCGGCTGTTGTGTTCGCTGCATAGCTACAGTCCCGACGGCGCTCTCTCTGGAATAGCAATTACTGGTGTTGAGCAACAAGTGAGCTCCCGGGAGAGCTTCCACTGCATTGTAATCTGTAACCACAAACAGCTCTCCGTATGCAAGAGAAAAGCGAGCAACATAAATAACTACATACAAGTGAATTATTGTATCTCAATTGCTTACCTGCAGTGTTGGACTGGCCCACCAGAGCACCAGATGATTGATGATCCTCCGGTGGGCACCAGGCACTGACCTAGGGCACCATTAGTGCAGTACAAGAGAGAAATTACTTTTTATTTCTTGGTTAAAGTGGACCAAAACCCACACCCCAACTGCCCTGGAATCTGTAAGACTCCAGGGCCTCTCTCCCGGGTAATCCAGAATCGGGATGCCCCACTGTGTGAGACCCCCCAGGTCGCTCAGAAACTCACCTTCTTTTCCGGTCCAACGGCGCATGTGCGAGCAGCGGCCACATCCCCGCTATCCCTTTAGCAGGGAGCATGTCCGCCCCTGGCATTGTGAAACGGGCACGCTCCCTGTTAGAGGGTAGTGGGGATGCAGCCACCAGCGCGCTTGTCTTAGACAAGCTCTTAGATTAAGGGGCAGGAGCGGTTCTGAGCATGCTGATTGGACGAAAGGCTGCGCATTCGCTGTAGGACCAAGGAAGGGTAAGTCAGATTGGGTAACCCAGGGGGTTTCACATAGCAGGGCATCCCCGATCTGGGTCCCCCGGGAGCAAGGATAGTCAAAATATCAGATTGTATATTATTACATTCTAATAGTGTTTTAGCAGAAGGATGAGCCCCAAGGGTAATCTTCTCTGGTGGGCCCTATGATTGTTTTACTCCAGTCTGACCCTGCTTACTATCGGATTATGTTTAAGAATTTATTGCTATTAATAATCAATGAGAAGCTGGGACAGTTACAACGTAGATTGTTCTTAATGTAGCACTGGTCAGTTTGTTTCATAGAGTGAGCTTTAAAGTGGACCAAAACCCACACCAATCGGGTTTCCCAGGCCGATCGATTCCCAATATCAGATTCCCCCTCTGTGTGAACCCCCCCCCCCAAGGTTGCCCCACTCTCTTACCTCGTTTCCCGGTCGAACAGCGCATGTGCAAGCCACGGCCGCATCCCCACTATCCCTCTAGCAGGGCACGTGCCCGCGCCAGGCATTTGTGAATGGCCGGCGAAGGGACACTCCCTGTTAGAGGGAAGCAGGGGAATGCGGCTGCCAGCCCACTCGGAGCCGCTGGCCTTAGACGAAGGCTTAGACAACGTGACGTCATTGGCACCAAGCGTGCTGCCTGGACAAGTGGCCACACAAGTGCTGTAGGGCCGGGAAGAGGTGAGTTGGCATCGGCGATCTGGGGGGTTTCACAGAGGGGAAAGGACCAAATAAAAAGAAAATATAATCAAAATCCTGGGTTTTGGTCCACTTTAAAGTGATCCCCAGTGATACCCAGAAAGGAAGTTGTCATCACCTTCTATCTCCAGCTCAGTGCCCCAAAGCAGCCTGTGTTTCTTTTTTTTACTAAAGCCTCTGCCCGGTATTCATAAAAACACTAAATGGATGCAGTCTAATGTTCGAATGGCAGCCATATGACACCCTGGCTGTGTAGCAGCACCCACTAGTGCTCTCCAGCATTTAAAAGCTTTATTTATAAGAACTAGGGGGTACTGCTGCACAGCCAGGGAGCCATGCAGCCATTCTAACATCATCCAGAATCCGGTTAATGTTTTTTTCAATATTGTGCAAAGGCTTTAGTACAAATAAAAACACAGGCTGTTTTGGGGCACTGGGCTGGGGGTAGAAGGCGACGACATGAACTGTCCCTTAGACAACTTAGGGACAGCGCTGGGGCAACATGGGTGAAAAGGTGGCTATTTGTGGGTGTTTACAGGTTGGCCTTGGATTTTCTTTCACAACCAGCTGAGCAAATTAGAGGCTGATTCACTACTAACGCGAAAGGTACTACATGGTGCTCTAGGCTGAGCCTAGAGCGCCAGCGCTATACACTGAGCCGCCTGTAATAATACATGTGGCGCTACATGGCGCTGTTAGAGTCGCTCACCAGATTCGCTTTGGTGATGTGGTTTTGCGTACAATGCCCGGCGTTCACCAGGCGCTGCCTGCCGCTACGAGGCACTACCTGGCGCTATCCCTTCTTAAATAACCCCTCTCTTGCTGACTTAGGACCGACCACAAATGACCAGATCCCTAAGCAGACGGAGACAGTATAGTACAAACCCATCCCTGACTTCCTTCAAAGATGTGAAGTGAACGCTAAGCATCGTTCCATTGACTTTCAATCTCGTCATAAATAATTACCGAGTGCTCTAAATAAATTATAAACACAGAATAACGAGTTGCTCCTCCAGACAGAACAAATAATTCTTCTGGAATAATAGGTTATTCACTCCTATAAATGAATTGAGTAGTTTAGAACAGGGCTTCTCAAACTTTTTTCATCAAGTACCCCTTTCCTTTTTCAAAATATCTCAAGCAGGGCCGGCGTCAGCACCCGGCAAGGTGGAGCAGCTCCTGAGGGCCCCCACCCTCCTGCACTAACAGGGCCGGCCTTTGGGGTGTGCAACGGCGCCTGACCAGCGGTGGACTAGGAGGGGTGCCCACATCTCCTTGAATGGTGGGATTCCACACAACGGGCATCTCGATTTAGATTCCAGGGGAGGAAGTGCTGGGTTTTGTTCTGCTTTTAAGTTGCCCACCCCAGATGATTTCTTATCTCTGGGGCATCCCAATTAGTGGTACCCTACTGAGTTTTGGTCTGCTTTACAGAGGCATCTTAGTTTGGGATGTGTGAAAGAACCCCCCCCCCCCCCCCCGGGTTTGGCTGTTAACTCAAACTGGCGATCCCACAATGCATTCACCAGTTCCAGGAAATTAATGAACAAAGGGGGGAGGGGTCACACACAGCATCCAAAATCAGGAGAATCTAGATCCGTTTATACTCAGGTTTAAAGGGGTTTGGTGTGCTTCAAAGTAGACCAAAACTAGAGTCTTAGTCCAAATAGCATGATCCTTAGGGGGCATCCAGATCGGTTATGTGACACATACAACTGTGTGATAAAGTACAGCATAGTATTAACAAGGTGTCCCAGGGGAAAGGACCAAAACCCAGGATAGTCAAAATCCTGGGTTTTGGTCCACTTTAAGATGGTTATACAGGGGGAATCACACTGCAAAACAACCCAATCAGGATGCTTCTAGGACAGATAACTAGCCCTAAACTGTAAAGCTGAACAAAACAGTTTCCTGTACAGGCAAGAAAAGGCCCTTACCTGTCAGCCTGCAGGCTCGTTCCCATCCGAGTCCTGCAGGCTGCAGCCTTCCAGCGTCATTGCTGTTGGCTCCGGTTCTGACACTGCTCTTCTCTACTGTCCTTGCTAAGCTTGTCTGCTGCAGGTCCGTTGTAAACTAGAAACTGGGGGGGGGATTGACCTAGGAACTGCATGGCTCAGGGATTTGATCTGATTGCCCTTTAGGCTCAGAAAGGAATGTTTTCTTTCCAAGCGGCAACAACCGTCTGGAGGGTTTTTTGTTTTTTCCTCCCCATGAGCCCTTATTTTGTTGTCATGGAATAAAGGTTACAGTGGCAAACCGGTTGGGTGAGAGAGAACCTGCAGAGGTAAAGGCATTACACTGGAAGTGCCATAGGGCTTATGGGACCCCGGCCTGGAGCCAACACATTTTTCAACAATAACGCGATAGTTTGACCTGAACCGAAAAACAAATGTGATGAAAGAAATACTCCAACTGCCTCTAGGGACTCTTTATCCACACAGTGGCTCAGAAATGCCCTATACAGACAGTTTATTGAGTATTTTAGGGCTTATTTAAGAGTGGGGGGTGCTGCAGCCCCTGCATGCATATGGCTAGAGGTGTGGTTCATTATTATCATTATTATCATTAATAATAGAATTCACAAATGCCTGATGCAGGCAGTCTTATAGACTCCAGAGCTGCGCAAGATGAAGTTTGGTCCACATTAAGTAACTGTGTGTTACATATATCATAGTAAAAAAATAAGTGCATTGTTGTGCCTCTAGTTATTACTGCCAGCACATAGTGTGACCAGAAAAAGGAGGTGAGCGATGCTGCAGGCTAAGAGAGTCTCCAGTCTGCCAGCACATAGTGTGACCAGAGAGGGAGGAGGGCGAGGTTTCAAAGCTGCAGAGAGAGGCAGCCAATCAGGATGTCTGGTGAGGGAGTGGGAGGTGTTTCCATTCTCAGACTACTGAAGGTTGATTGAAGGACCAGGTCAGCAGGGTGGAGACAGAAAGCTGAATAAGGAAGTGATTTCCTCACTAAGTAATCCGACATAGAAAGAAGGACAGTGCTGGAGGGACTCGGTGTAAGGTAAGCTACTGATATTTATTTCTTAACTTTTGACTTACCAATCACTTTAACCCAAGAGGAGGTGGGCAGCACTGTAGTGTGCACCTATTTCCTGCCCCCATCATACAGAGCTCAATGCCTAATGATGGCCTTCCAAAAAATGTTGCAGTGTGGCACTTACCTCCACCTGCAGATTTCACTTATCTTCACAGAGTCTCAGCTGCTGCTGTCTTCTCTGCTGGGTCCTCTGACTGGTTATTACTGCCACCACTGTGTCCTCAGCTCTTCCTTGACATCACGGCTCCACCAGCAGCCACACTTACACCCATTGGTTTGGCTGCTTCGGGGTTAGGGTCCTGGTTAGGCTGCTGTGTCATAAGAGGCATGGTTAGGCTGCCCGTGATGGCCAAGGTGGCTGCAGGGCCAGGGAAATGGTTAGGCTGCTGCAGGGCCAGGGGCATGGTTAGGCTGCTGCTAGGCCAGGGAAATGGTTAGGCTGCTTCGGGGCCAGGGGAATGTTTAGGCTTCTACAGGGCCAGGGGCATGGTTAGGTTGCTGCTAGGCCAGGGAAATGGTTAGGCTGCTTAGGGGCCAGGGATTTGGTTAGGCTGCTACAGGGCCAGGGGCATAGTTAGGCTGCTGCTAGGCCAGGGGCATGGTTAGGCTGCTGCTAGGCCTGGGGCATGGTTAGGCTGCTGCAGGGCCAGGGGCATGGCTAGGCTGCTGCTAGGACAGGGACATGGTTAGGTTGCTGCTAGGCCAGGGAAATGGTTAGGCTGCTTTGGGGACAGGGATTTGGTTAGGCTGCTACAGGGCCAGGGGCATAGTTAGGCTGCTGCTAGGCCAGGGAAATTGTTAGGCTGCTGCAGGACCAGGAGCATGGCTAGGCTGCAGGGCCAGATACATGATTAGGCCTCTGCTAGGCCAAGGGCATGATTAGGCAGCTGCAGGAACAGGGGCATGATTAGGCTGCGGCAGGAACAGGGGCACGGTAAAGCTGCTGCAGGGCCAGGGACATGATTTGGCTGTTGATAAGCCAGCGACATGGATAGGCTGCTGCTAGGCCAGGGGCATGGTTAGGCTGCTTCTAGGCCAGGGACATGGTTAGGCTGCGGCAGGAACAGGGGCACGGTAAAGCTGCTGCAGGGCCAGGGACATGGTTAGGCTGCTACAGGGCCAGGGACATGATTAGGCTGTTGCTAAGCCAGGGACATGGTTAGGCTGCTACTAGGCCAGGAGCATGGTTAGGCTGCTGCTAGGCCAGGGACATGGTTAGGCTGCTGCAGGAACAGCGGCGCGGTAAAGCTGCTGCAGGGTCAAGGACATGGTTAGGCTGCTACAGGGTCAGGGACATGGTTAGGCTGTTGCTAAGCCAGGGGCATGGTTAGGCTTCTGCAGGGACAGGGACATGGTTAGGCTGCTGCTAGGACAGGGACATGGTTAGGCTGCTACAGGGACAAGGACATGGTTAGGCTGCTGCAGGAACAGGGACATGGTTAGGCTGCTACAGGGACAAGGACATGGTTAGGCTGCTGCAGGAACAGGGACATGGTTAGGCTTCTGCAGGGACAGCGACATGGTTAGGCTGCTGCTAAGCCAGGGGCATGGTTAGGCTGCTGCAGGAACAGGGACATGGTTAGGCTGCTGCTAGGCCAGGGGCATGGTTAGGCTGCTGCTAGGCCAGGGACATGGTTAGGCTGCTGCAGGAACAGGGGCATGGTTAGGCTGCTGCTAAGCCAGGGGCATGGTTAGGCTGCTGCAGGAACAGGGGCATGGTTAGGCTGCTGCAGGAACAGGGGCATGGTTAGGCTGCTGCAGGAACAGGGGCATGGTTAGGCTGCTACAGGGTCAGGGACATGGTTAGGCTGCTGCTAAGCCAGGGGCATGGTTAGGCTGCTGCAGGAACAGGGGCATGGTTAGGCTGTTTCTAAGTCAGGGGCATGGTTAGGCTTCTGCAGGGACAGGGACATGGTTAGGCGCTGTTGCTAAGCCATGGCCAGGGTTACGCTGCTGCAGGAACAGGGGCATGGTTATGCTTCTGCAGGGCCAGGGACATGGTTAGGCTGCTGCTAGGTCAGGGATATGGTTAGGCTGATACAGGGCCAGGGACATGGTTAGGCTGCTGCTAAGCCAGGGACATGGTTAGGCTGCTGCAGGAACAGGGACATGGTTAGGCTGCTGCAGGAACAGGGAGATGGTTAGGCTGCTACAGGGCCAGGGGCATGGTTAGGCTTCTGCAGGGCCAAGGCCTGCACCTTGAATAAAAGCCAGTGTTATCATTAGTAATCATAATCCAATTGTTTATTCTCAGTATAATTTCAATGTATCCAATTTAATATATTCTCAGTAAAATTACAACTGTTACGTGAAGGCCACAATGATTTGTTAAGAGAACATTAGTGACCAAACAGAATTATGAAAACGGAGGAATGCAGCAGGGAAAAGGTTGTGGTAAAGCATATTGCAGGGTTAGGAAAAATAGTCCAAGCTATGAACATGTCACAAAGCAACTGAAAACCTAGCAAGACATGGCCGTCCACCATCCACTAAAAGCCCAGGCAAGAAGAGCCCTTAATAGAGAAGCAGCCCGGAGGCCTAGGGTCACTCTGGAGGAGCTGCAGAGATCCACACCTCAGGTGGGAGAATCTGTCCCCAGGACAACTACTAGTTGTGTTCTCCACAAATCTGTCATTCATGGAATAGTGGCGAGAAGAAGCCACATGAGAGCAAGCCCTAAGGAGTATACAGTTTGCATCAACCTATGTAAGGTGATCTGCTCAGATGAGACCAAAGTTAAACGTTTTGGCCGAAATAACAAACTTTATGTGTAGATGAATCCATCTGATCTACTAGAGATATTCTGCAAAGAAGAATGGGCAAAAAATGTTGCCCTCTAGACCCAACACATGCTGTTACTGCAACTAATGGTGGCTCTAAAAAGTAAGTAAAAAGTTTTTCCAATGTGGAAAAGCATGTATCATTTTCTTACACTTCACAAGTAATTTCGATAAAATACATTTAAAGCAAACCAAAACCTGGGATTCTCACTGTCCCAGGTTTTGGTTATTGTGCCAGAGGTATCCCGATCTGGGATGCCCCGCTATGTGAAACCCCTGAATCATCCCTAAAACGTACCTCTTGTTTAGACACAGAGCACGGCAATATGGAGTGGGAGCGAACACATCCCAGCTTCCCTTTAGACATTTGGGATCCCCCAGGGGAAGGCCAGCAGCAGCCCAGGGTTTTGCTCCACTTTATGTTTGTGTCAGTAATGTTTAAAAATGCAGAAAGGCTTCAGCTGGGATGAATACTTTTTCAAGGCCTTATAGAAAGAAATAGTACATGAGATATATAGATGAATATATACTGTATATGAGATAGATAGATAGATAGATAGTTTATGAGATAGATAGATAGATAGATAGATAGATAGATAGATAGATAGATAGATAGATACTGCATATGAGATAGATAGATAGATAGATAGATAGATAGATAGATAGATAGATAGATACTGCATATGAGATAGATAGATAGATAGATAGATAGATAGATAGATAGATAGATAGATACTGTATATAAGATAAATAGATAGATAAGGTATGATAGATAGATAGATAGATAGATAGATAGATAGATAGATAGATAGTTTATGAGATAGATAGATAGATAGATAGATAGATAGATAGATAGATAGATAGATACTACATATGGGATCGATAGATAGACAGATAGATAGATAGATAGATAGATAGATAGATGGATATATACTGCATATGAGATAGATAGATAGATAGATAGATAGATAGATAGATAGATAGATAGATAGATACTGTATATAAGATAAATAGATAGATAAGGTATGATAGATAGATAGATAGATAGATAGATAGATAGATAGATAGATAGATAGATACGGATAGACATGGTATATGAGATAGATGGATAGATAAGGTATATGGAATAGATAGATAGATAGTATATGAGATAGATAGATAGATAGATGGATATATACTGTATATGGGATAGTTTGATATATGGATAGACACGGTCCGGCTGATTCATCACTAACGCCAGGTAGCGACAGATGAGCGTCTGTAGCAAGCATTTTCAGAGCGCCCGCTAGTAGTCACTGTGCTCAGCCGTGGGTCGTTACTTCATAGCAACTCGGTCGCTGTCCAGTAATGTTGAATACATTGTGAGGAGTCGCTATTTGACCAGTACAGCGCTGTATGGGAGCGCACGGTAGCCACTGCTCATAGCGACCGACTCACACCAGATTCAGCAAAAAAACAGCCTCACTAATCTCTGGCACTGAAAAAATGCTTGTTTGAAGCCCAGAGTGCAGGAGGCGGTGTGTTTAAAGTCTGTTTTTCAGCATCTTTCCAATAGTAACAAAGCAAAAACATATGGAATTACATTGTAGCAACATTGTAACATGAACACTTTAATGGCAGACCTGTAATGTCATTTCTGAAGAAATATATAAAAAATAAAAAAAAATGTGAAAAAACTGCTTATTCAATGCCAGGAGAGGTCACAGAATTATTTGAGATTTAAAAAAAAAGAAAAAAAAAAAAACAGTTTAAAGAGAAGGCAAGGATCATCCATTAAAATGTATGGCAGAGCGTCAGGTAGCGAGAGGTCATACCTGGCGCTGTGCAAGGCTGAACGCCGACGCTGTTTCTAAAAGTGTTTGTTTGCAGCCAGGAGAGGTCACACTAGCGGCCTTATTTATCAAGGGCTTGCGCCAGGTAGTGTCTGACGAGCGCCAGGTACCGCCAGCTATCGGCGGCTACCGAATCAAGTACGCCCGGCAGCGGTCACAATGACGCATTTATCACGCTAAATGAGGCTAGCGCCAGCGGGAGCGTCGGCTAGCGCGGGATTCACCATGTAGCCGACTGCAACGAACAGCGCCGCTACTAATCCCATCACAGCGACAGGTATGACCTGGCGCTCCCTGGCGTGGTCCAATGCATTTCAATGGAGCAATCTTTAAATATTCATAATTAATTGAGTTTATGTTTTTTTTTTTTTTTGTTTTTTTTTTAACTGTCAAAAATTCTGTGACCACTACGGCAATGTTAGATATTTTTTTTAAGCAAAAAAAAAAAAAATATGTGCAGAATTGAGATTACAGGTCTGATATTAATGTATTCATATTACAAAATGTTTAGAAAAACTTGTATAATTTTTACATTTAAAAAAAATGGTTGTTTGGGGGTTAAAAACTACTTTACACACATCGCCGCCAGCGCTCTGGGGTTTAAACAAGGAATTCACAGCGCGAGAAATTTTTGAGCGTGATTTGTTAATGAATCTGCAGCAAGCCGTTCTCTCTGGCCATTCGCTGTCAGGCACACCCATACAACGCAGAACCTGTGAAACAGCGACCCCTAACCCCGTATTCAACATTACCGCACACCGACTGAGTCGCTGTCAACAACCGAACAACAGCCAAGCACAGCGAATACTAGCTGGCGCTGTGAAAATCACGCTACTGGCGCTCATCTGTCGCTACCTGGCGCTATTAATGAATCGGCCTCAATGATTTGAGCAAAATAAATAAATAAATATAAAATGTCAAACACGCTTTTTAAATACAAGCAAATTAACTGCCATTGAAATGTATGGGAGAGCGTCGCTGAGCGAAAGGTAATACCGGAGCGCCGGCGCAATACACTGAGCCGCCTGTAGATAGATAGATAGATAGATAGATAGATAGATAGATAGATAGATAGATAGTTAGTTGGATATATATTGTATAATAGATAGATAGATAGATAGATAGATAGATAGATAGATAGATAGATAATGGTATAGATAGTTGTATATATATTGTATATGAGATAGATAGATAGATAGATAGATAGATAGATAGATAGATAGATAATGGTATAGATAGTTGTATATATATTGTATATGAGATAGATAGATAGATAGATAGATAGATAGATAGTTGGATGTATATGGGATAGATAGTTGGATATATATTGTATATGAGATAGATAGATAGATAGATAGATAGATAGATAGATAGTATATGGGACAGATAGTTGGATGTATATGGCATATGGGATAGGTAGTTGGATATATACTGTATATGAGATGATAGATAGATAGATAGATAGATAGATAGATAGATAGATAGATAGTATATTGGATAGATCGTTGGATATATATTGTATATGAGATAGATAGATAGATAGATAGATAGATAGATAGATAGATAGATAGAATATGGGATAGATAGTTGGATATATATTGTATATGAGATAGATAGATATTGTATTTGAGATAGATAGATAGATAGATAGATAGATAGATAGATAGATAGATAGATTGATTATGGGATAGATAGTTGGATATATATTGTATATGAGATAGATAGATAGATAGATAGATAGATAGATAGATAGATAATGGGATAGATAGTTGGATATATATTGTATATGAGATAGATAGATAGATAGATAGATAGATAGATAGATAGATAGATAGTTGGATATATATTGTATATGAGATAGATAGACAGATAGATAGATAGATAGTATATGGGATAGATAGTGGGATATATATTGTATATGAGATAGATAGATAGATAGATAGATAGATAGATAGATAGATAGATAGATTATGGGATAGATAGTGGGATATATATTGTATATGAGATAGATAGATAGATAGATAGATAGATAGATAGATAGATAGATAGTATATGGGATAGATAGTTGGATATATATTGTATATGAGATACATAGATAGATAGATAGATAGATAGATAGATAGATAGATAGATAGATAGTTGGATATATATTGTATATGAGATACATAGATAGATAGATAGATAGATAGATAGATAGATAGATAGATAGTATATGGGATAGATAGTTGGATATATATTGTATATGAGATAGAGAGATAGATAGATATTGTATTTGAGATAGTTAGTATATGGGATAGATAGTTGGATATATATTGTATATGAGATAGATAGATAGATAGATAGATAGATAGATAGATAGTTGGATATATATTGTATATGACATAGATAGATAGATAGATAGATAGATAGATAGATAGATAGATAGTATAGTATATGGGATAGATAGTTGGATATATATTGTATATGAGATAGAGAGATAGATAGATATTGTATTTGAGATAGTTAGTATATGGGATAGATAGTTGGATATATATTGTATATGAGATAGATAGATAGATAGATAGATAGATAGATAGATAGATAGATGGATATATATTGTATATGACATAGATAGATAGATAGATAGATAGTATATGGGATAGATAGTTGGATATATATTGTATATGAGATAGAGAGATAGATAGATACTGTATTTGAGATAGTTAGTATATGGGATAGATAGTTGGATATATATTGTATATGAGATAGATAGATAGATAGATAGATAGATAGATAGATATTGTATATGAGATAGATAGATAAATAGATAGATAGATAGATAGATAGATAGATAGATAGATAGATAGATAGATATTGTATATGAGATAGATAGATAGATAGATAGATAGATAGATAGATAGATAGATAAAGCGGACAGACACACAGAAAAGCATCGAATATAGACCCATACAGTCAGACACCTAATATGATACAATATATAGTTACACACAGCCACACAGGCTCTTCAGTAGATCGCTATCTTTGCGCTTATTCAGCGGCAACAGGCTGAGACAAGAAGGGCTGAGCTGGCAGCATCGCGGCACTGAGCGGGTTACCGGGCAGAGGGGGCGTGGCCAGACGCGCTGTCACTAACCCAGCCGGCTTGTTGCTGGCACGGGCAGTCCCGATTGGTTAAACTGCTTTGTGACGTTGGGGAAGGAGGAGCGAGGCGCGCAGTGGGCCGACTGAGGGGGCGGGGCACAGAGGCAGCCGGCGGGCGGGCGAGCAGGGGATCGGGGTGCCAGTCGTCCGGCCGTCCGATGCGGGCTCTTCCCCCCGGCTTGTGGCTGCCAGGCTGTCCGGAGCGGCGGATGGAGATGGTGGCCAAGGAATTGAAGCGGTGAGTGTCGGGGGTGGGTGGGGGGTAATTGCCTGCCGGGTGGTGGGGGCTGGGAGGGGGCAGCACGCTGGCTGTTCTGTCTGTCCGCCCCCCCCCCCATTCATTCACGTCTGCCGCTGATGCCCTTATTGGGAGATGGGCTCACCCTGCATTCATTCATTAAATCACATTAACTTGTGTAGCTCCATCGCCTGTGTGTGTGTGGTGGGCTAATAAATAAATACAAATGTTCCTTCCTCCTGAAATTGTCTCATCATCACCCAACCAATCAGATCACACATAGATCTCATGTCTATGGCTGATGGATGAGATGTGTCACCCAGTCTGGGAGGTATTGATAGGGGACCGGTTATTGCCAGAGATGTCAGATGAACACTGTTGCCGCCACCATTCACCAGGGGAGGACTGGCCATAGGGTAGGATAGCTTGTAACGATCTCTACCGCCGGTGGTTGCTTTCTGTCAGTGTGATTGGCTGGGTCCCAGGTACATGAAGATGATGAGATGGCCAGCTTGGCCCAATCCTTGGCATTGATGGTTTCCCTCTTTTAATACGATTGGTCGGGTACCATTTACAGTAAGATTTATTTGGCTGGATAGTTTGTTACAATCTCTAGTTGCTATCTGTCCAAGTGATTGGCTGGGTCCCAAGATGATGGGATGAGATCCTTGCCATTGATGGTTGCCCTCTTTCAATGCAATTGGTTGGCTACCACATACAGTAATCAGATGGACAACTTTTCGTAATCTTTACAATTGGGAGTTGCCTTCTTTTAATGTGATTGGCTAGGTTCCATTTACACTGAGATTATCCGCTTCTCCCAATCGTTGCCTTCCTTCAATTTGATTGGTTCGGGCACCATTTACAGGAAGATTATAATAAGGGCTGCTTATCCAGCCCTCGATCCCTGGAATCTGTCCATGTGTTTGGTCAGGTACCAGCTACAGGATGATTATTTGCTGGCCAGCTTCTTTTGATCTCTACTGTTGGTAACTGCCATCTATCATTTCTATGGGCCAGGTGCCTTCAAGAAAGCACAATGGATGAGAGACCTGATGCAATGAGAGACTTGAGACCATCTTCACCATTGGCCATTTCCATCTATCAATATATTCAGTGTGACACATTCACTTCAGATATAAAATCAGTTTAAAGCAGACTAAAACGAGACCTAGCATCTATAAGAAGCCTGCTTCAGTTAAATACCCACCACTATGGCATCCCGATATGGGATAATCCCATCAATCCTGCAACCCCCTTATCATTTGTAATGAAATCTAAGGTGTTGGCAGATCCTGCCGCCACCTTCCTTAATATTTCTCAAAGCTGAATCGTACCAAGGACTAGATAAGAAACTACTTTCTAATTGCCATGTAGTGTGACAAAGAATTCACCCCCCGTTCCTTAAATTAAATGCCGAGTATAAGTGGATGCCCCTTAACCCACTTAAAGTAGATCAAAACCCATCCTTCCCAACTGAGTACCTGGGGTGATGCCTGTGGCTGTCAGGGCCACGGTATTAAAATCACCAACCCCTGGGGCCATGCCTCTTGGCAATTTTGAGAATCTTATCTGAAGATTGCCTGATGATGTAAGCCAGCCGCATCTTTTCAGGCATGCACGCTCCCATGACCAGCCATTCAGACAGGCTGGGCGCAGGAGCACGCACCGCTACAGGAATGCCACAGTCGCTGGAGCTGCTGGTAAAGGTGAGTTTAGTGCATCCCCTTCACCGATTTTCCATGCGGCCAGTAGGCTTGTCATGTCAGGCGGCACACTTGAGATCAGCCAATCGGCAATCTCCAATCAGCTGGGTGCAGCTACAGCTGTGAAAAAAGGCCTATTTTTCAAACCAAGCAGCATTGTCCGGGGTACTCGGGTAGCGGGGAGGAGGGTTTTGTTCCGCTTTAATGGCAAACATAAGCTCCCCCTCTTATCCTTTTTGAAATTAGCCTAATAAATCAGCTTCTTTAAAGCAGACCAAAACCAGATTTCATTTCTTGTCCCCGGAGCATCCCAAATCAGGATACCCCACTGTGTTAACCCTGCTGGTCGCCTATTATCTGTACCTCGCCGCAGATTCCATGGTAAAATTGCAGCCGGTGCACTTCTAGTTTGTGTGTGGCCACACCCACCATAACTGAACGGCTGCCGCGGCTGTAGGGGATGCTGGGGATGCTCCTTTAATTGTAAAGTCAGTTATGCTCCCATTCAGGTTTTTAGCCACGGCCCAAAAAAATTTGGAGGAGAACCTTGCCTGTGAGGTATGTAGAACAAGCAAGCGGGGAATCCCAAATCGGGGTTCAAGAATCAAAGCCTAAGATAATGGTCCCCTTTAAGGCTGGATCTTGCCCAGGTGTCTAATATGATGTAAAGTGACAATGCCCCCCTCATTCCTAGAATGCAACGCAGAGTATAATAAATCTTCACAAAATGTCTAAAATAGTTTCCTCCTTAATTCCCATCCTGTATCTGTATCTACAGAAAAAGAACCAGCCTGCACATTTGTTGATCTCTAGAAAGCAGTGGTGGTAGTGATTTGTAGACCCCCCCCCCCCCCCCCCCGCCTCTCCCGGTGGGCGAGCTTCTAATCCAGCTGGTGACGGTGGCAGGTCTGCTCGGAGGAACAATGGACTGTCACGCTGTTCATATTCTAACAAGCTGCGAAGAAGGGGGGGGGGGCTATGGACTAACGCCCAACTCTGATTTGCCCCCTCCCCATCAAGCTGTCAGGTTGGCTCTAGCCTTTCTTTTATTGGAGAAGGAACATCCATGGAGATAAGGGTCCCCTCGCCTTAAACTGCCGACGGCTGCCTGGCGCGTGGACTTCTGTAGCCAGACATCCTGACATGTTCACTGTGGGCAGGTATCTCTCCCATCATCCTTCTTTAGCTCCTCTTTCCTGTCTCTGTGTTTATTATTAGATATATAAATATTATTTTTATGATTATTATTGTTGTTTTTATAGTTATTTTAACCCTGTTTCTATTAGTGGAGTCTTGACAGATTAAAAAAAAAAAAACAAACATGTCAGCCCAGATGTGCCGGCTTATCCCTGAAAGATAAATATTTCCACCTTACGTCTCTGCTATTGTATTGTCCTGATTCTCTAACACTGTCATTTTGTTATTGGGTTGGATGGGTTTTTGGCAACACTGTATCTACTGTATTTGTTGTGTTGTGCAAGCTATACACAAAATCCAGTATTACCGGTAACTCTAATAGCAATACAGATGCTGAAACATTGGGTATTATTATTATTAATGTTTGATTATAGAGCACCATCATATATTCCAAGGCTAAAATTATTGAAGAAGTACATTACATTGATAATTCATTGTGAGAGTGTGGAAGGCATGTGCCCCCCCCCCCCCACACCATTGACCAACACACCATAGACGTTAATCTTTCCCACTATTTGTCACAAAGTGGACCTAAACCCCCATAGTTGCGTAAGCACAAATGAACAGTCAGTTACATTTATTATGTTAACAATCTAATATTCATTATATTAGTAGTAGTAGTAATACTTTTAAATAACATAATCTGTGTATATAGAAAAAGAGAGAGCGTGTGTGTGTTTTTGTAAAGAGAAAAACAAATCCAGCAAAAATGTTAATGGATGTTTAAAAAAATAAATAAATAAATAACATTAATATTTTAAATTGCATCTATATTGTAATTGTATCATTTTTAATGAGCAAGAAAGAGTGTGTGTATGTTTTTTTTTTTTTTTTTGTTTTTTTTTAATTTTTTTGTAATTTTTTAAAAATAAAAAGTTAAAATTAATTATCATAAATTAATAAATATAATTACAGTATAATTCTGTGTATAATGAGAAAGCGAGTGTGTGCATATGCTAATAACATATTAATGAATAATGTAAAATTATTATTTTAAATTACATTAATACATTAAAATGTCTTTATATATTTTATATATAATGAGCAAGGGGTGTTTTTTTTTTTTTTTTAATGGGGGAGGGGAACAAAGGCAGATATTAGTTGACTAATCTAATATTCATTAACATATTATTTATTAATATGTTATATTAATAACAGTAATAATAATATATGTATATAGACACACAGTGGGTGTGTGTATGTTTTGTGTAGTTAAAAAAAAAAGCTAAAAATATATTATTAAATATTTGAAAAAGTAACTTGAGAATATAATAGTGGATTTGTGTTTTGAAAAAAGAAAAAAAACAGGGAAAAATAATGTACATGATACATAATTTATATTCTATTTCAGTTATATTATAATTTATATAATAAATATATCTATGTATAATGTGAAATAATGTGTGATGGAGAAATATATATATATATATATATATATATATATATATATATATATATATACCATATTTTTCGCCCTATAAGAAACACCTGCCTATAAGATGCACCTAGAATTTGGAAGAGGAAAAAAATAAGAAAAAAAAATATTCTGAGCTAAATGTTGTGCTAAATGGGGGCAGCTGTATCTAATCGCCTCCTCTCTGTGGCGCCAGCATAGAGTGAACACCCGTCTTAGTATAGCGGTGGGTGTGGCCGATGCTCGAGCGTCGGCCATGCCCACCATTGTAACAGGCTGGGTCTCTGGCGCTGCGGAGAAGGCTGCCTCCGCCGCTTCCGGGACAGCGCGAACGATGGAGAGGTGAGTTAACTTTTTGATTTTTATTTATTTTTTTGCCCACCTTCATCCAATAAGACACACTGACATCCCCCCCCCCCCCCCCCACACACTTTTTTTGGGAAAAATAACTGTGTCTTATAGGGCGAAAAATATGATTATATATATATATATATATATATATATATTCAGCACCATATTTAGCTGTGCATTTTTTAAACAAATTGCACAGCTAAATATGGTGTTGAATTGCACTTGGATGAAAAAAAATCAAAAGAAAAAGGGTTAACTAGAGTTAAAAAATTGTCACTGTCACAAAACAACCCTCTGTGCACCAGTGGACCAGGGAAAGGTAAGCAATTTCCAGCACCCTGGGGGTTCCACACTGAACAGCATCCCAAATCGAGGGGCCCCAGGGAAAAGCCATTGGTTGTGCCTCAGATCTTTCAGTTTCCAGGCTGGATGCTGGTTGATTGTGTTCTGCTTTAAAGATGCTTAATCGAAAAGGACTAATAAGTGGTCCAGGAGCACTAATATGTGTGGGGACCAGAAAACTCTGATGGGGGGGGGGGGGGTCATGCTGGGCTTTTACGCCTGCGGAATATTTTGTTAAGCCTGATTAAGATAACAAAATCTATTGCTAAAGCAACAGTCTAGTCTAACTCTTATGGTTAATGGGAGCAGCCATGATGGGATTACTGTGGCTGCCGCCTCATTGCCTTCTACTGAGAGGAGACGGGAGGGGGAAGTGATTTGTCTCATACTTCTCAATAGAAGACAACAGGACAGCAGCCGCAGGTAATCCCGCCATTACTGTTCCCATGAACCACATGAGTTAATCTGTGGGTCTAGTAAAGTAAAATGTCTGATTGCCCATTACTGGGCTGAGCTGGCTCTTTCCTGTGTTGGACTTTGTCTTCAAATCTGGACATGCTGACCTAGATTATCTCTACTCTATTGGGAAGCTGCTCAATTACAGAGGGACCCGACCTCTGCCACCTGGGAACTCCGTGACCAACCAAAGTCCACCCGACATCTGCCTGTGTTGCATGATAACTTTCCACCTTTCCCAGTGTGCTCTAAAAATATTCTGTCTCCCACCAATTGCTTGGTGACCAATAAAATCACCTTAACAATCTTCTTCTTTTCTTTCTTTTCTTTTTAAAGGACAATTAACTGTTAAAGTGGACCAAAACCCACCGCAATCGGCCTGTGAATCTTGATCGATTTCCTCCTCCAAAATCGGGATGCCCCACTGTGTGAACCCCCCAGGTCGCCCCATACACTTACCTTCTTTCCCGGTCCAACGGCGCATGCTCAAGCTGCAGCAGCATCCCCGCTATCCCTCTAGGAAGGCGCTTGTCCGCACCAGACATTTGTGAATGGCCGGCGTGGGCACTCCCTGTTGGAGGGAAGCAGGGGATGCGGCCGCCAGCATGATCGGAGCCGCTGGCCTTAGATGATGTGATGTCAGCAGCTCCGAGCGCGCTGATTGGGCGTGCAGCCTTGCAGGCGCTGTAGGACCGGGAAGAGGTGAGTTGGGCTTGGCGATCTGGGGGGTTTCACGCAGTGCGGCACCCGCGATCGGGGTCCTCCAGGGGAAAGGACCAAAACCCAGAATAGCCAAAATCTTGGGTTTTGGTCCACTTTACAAATTATAGTATGTTAGTGCTCAATATGCCATGCAGTATCTGCCTCCAAGTATTTAGTGTCTTTATAGAAGACAAATGGTGTAACTATTATACATATGGGAAGCTCTGCTTTTGTGCAGTACAGTACTTGCAGGTAACTTTTCATTCAGCGTGATTTAAAGAAAAGCCCAAACCCTTAAAAAAACTTTTCCCCAGCATCAACAATTAATATATTTTAAGATTTTAGTCACTTATTATTCTTTCCCCCACTGGGCTGCAACTCTGTTCAGGACTCTAGGATATGGGCGCCGCCATCTTGACTCCAAAGCATCACATACTGAGGAGAGGAGAGCAGGATAAAGTGCAGGGGGTGGGGTTATAGCTGTGCTTTGCACAGACAGAGCAGAGCTGGGTCGGGGAAAGGACAACAATCCCAGAATGCAGAGCAGCACAGTCAGAAGACACTTCCTGTTTGCAGGCTGCCTGATGCTCCATGAGCCGTCATCTTGGATGTTTAAAGACTCATAACATGCAGTAGATGCAGGTAGGGTGATTTTTAATGTGGGCAATCTGTATGTACAAGGTGTGGGAAGCATATAAGATAGGCTCTTATTCAGGGTGAAGGTCCGCTTTAAGACTCACCGGGT
Organism: Gastrophryne carolinensis; assembly: GCA_027917425.1. Lineage (NCBI taxonomy): Eukaryota > Metazoa > Chordata > Amphibia > Anura > Microhylidae > Gastrophryne > Gastrophryne carolinensis. Next base: position 91,755,903 of record CM051243.1, on the reverse strand, counting down.
CTTCTGTGTGCCTCTGATGCATCGCCTATTGGGTCTGAATCTGGGTAAAACCGAATCCTAGATACTCTATGAAAGAGAGTTGATTAATCATGTGATAAAATAACCCTTAAAGTGGGTCAGAACCGTTGTGTCTGGGCCCTGGAATCTATAAGATTAGCAGTACCTTTTTGAGGAGTGGAGGGGTGTCATTGTATAATTTGCCTCAGCAGCGAAGCTAGGTTCACCCCTGACTGTATACCTAGTATCCGGTGTCCGAATATTCTCAAAAAGTGGGGCTTGAGATCTGGGGAGCCCTGCTGTTGTGTAATAATTGCAGGTTACTTTTCCTTCTGACTCACCCGGTGTTTTCTGTAAGGAACACAAGTGCATTTGATGCGTCACTTTCTGAGTTTGCGTTTAAATTTGGGTAAAACTGTGGCAAGAAACACAGATTTTATCCTCTGTGTTAGGGAGTTGGATACTCATGAGGAAAAGTAACCCTTAGGAATTGCTCAATAGCATAATGCAGATAAATAAAGTGTATCCATATAAATGCAAACTAAGGATTGAGGTACCGCTATGTTGTGTCAGTGTTATGGATACAGAGGGGCTCCACATCTGCCTGTGTTGCATTATTACTCTCCATCCTTTCCCAGTGTGCTCTAAAAATATTCTAAGCCTCTCATCCATTGCTTTGTGGCCATGAAAATCTCTTCCCTCAACAATTTTCTTTTTTTAAGGAAAAGTAACTATTAAGAATAGTGCCTGCTAAAGAGATAGCGGGGATGCGTCCACAGCTGATGTATGCGCCGCTGGACCGGGAAAGGAGGTGAGTTTCTGGCCAAACTGGGAGGTTTCACAGAGCAGTGCATCCCGATTCTGGATACCCAGGGAGGGAATCCAGTGGCCTTGGAATCTTATAGATTGGGCGTGGGTTTTGGTCATCTTTAAAGGAAAACTCCCTTTTTCTGCCTTATTCCTTTCCTCTTCTGGGATGTAAAACATTAGTGTTACAGTTGTGCCCCCAGACAAGTGATTCACTTATCAGCATGCTGTTTCCATGGTGTCTTGTATTCCTGTGGCTCTGTTTTGGTAAAGTAGGAGCGACTTTCCTGCCCCTCAGTAAAGCTCCTAGTATCCTTATCTCACAACAAATCCCAGAATCCTTCAGTTGTAACAGATGTGTTCAAGAAGCTAAAGGGTTGCTAGCAGTGTTCCCAGGTAAAAAAGGTGATTGCTGCTGCTTTGTTTGGCCAACCCAAGACTGATTCCCCCTATCTAAAGAGACTGAAATAATGCTGACAGGGTTAAAGTGGACCAACACCCTGAGGTGATCGGCCCGGGAATCTATAAGATTCCCGGGCCGATCACCTCACACACCACGGGACATCCGAGATCGGGATATCCCGCGGGGTGTAAACCCCCGAAAAACCTTACCTCTCCAGCCGCTACTTCCGCCGCCGCCGTCTCACTCGCGCTCCTCTAGACGTGCGTTCGCCCGCGCCGGCCGTCTCTGAATGGCCGGCGCGGGCGCGCACACGTCAAGAGTGACGCGCGGGAGGCGCCGACGGGCAAGCTGCTTGTCCGTCGCTGTCAATCAGCTTGTCCGTGGCGGGGAGAGGTGAGTTTTGGGGGCTTTCTGGGGGGTTTCACACAGCAGGGCACCCCCGATCGGGGTGCCCCGGGGAAGTGGACCAATACCCAGGATAGTCAAAATCCTGGGTGTTGGTCCACTTTAAGTTTGTCATGTCTGCCTCAGCCAATCAGATGATTAGCAAGCCAGAGTGAGGAAGCCTCTGAAATGTACATCTGAGGCCCACTTTTGATGTAAGTTTCTAAGGTAAACACATTGTTACTATGGAGAAGTGTTTTCTTTTATAACATGGAGTTGCAAAAACATAGAAAAGTAAAAAAAACTAGATAAACTCGGCACCTTGAGCGCATCATATCGGGATTGGAAACTTTTAAAAATGCCATTGAAAGTGGAGTTATGCTTTAAAGTGGACCAAAACCCATGCCGATCGGCCTGGGAATCTATACGTTTCCCAGGCTGATTGATTTCCCCCCCCCCAGAGCATCCAGAATCGGGATACCCTGCTGTGGAAAACACCCCCATGTCGCCCCATTCACTTACCTTGTTTCCCAGTCTAATGGCACATGTGCGAGCTGTGACTGCATCCCCGCTATCCCTCTAGCAGGGCACGTGCCCACGCCAAGCATTTGTGGATGGCCGGTGCGGGCACACTCGCATCCATTCACCTTAGACGAAGGGAGCAGATCTGAGCATGCTGATTGGACAAGGGAGCTGGGCATGCGCCGTAGGACCAGGGATGGGTGAGTGAGATTGGGTGACCGGGGGGATTTCACACAGCGGAGCATCCCCGATCGGGGTGCCCGGGAGCAAGGACCAAATCCCAGTGGCTTGGAGCCGCTGCTCTTAGACGAAGCATTAGATGACTTGACGTCAGCAGCTCCGAGTGCGCTGATTGGACAAGTGGCCGCGCATGCGCCGTAGGGACAGGGAAGAGATGAGCCTTAGGTGATCTGGGGGTTTCACGCAGCGGGGCATCCCTGATGGGGGGGTGAAGGACCAAAACCCAGGATAGTGAAAATCACTATAAGATTTGCTCAGTAGCATAATGCAGAGTGCACTCTGATGAAGTGGCAGATACTCATTGCCACGCAACGCGTCAGCGGTACGGGCATGCTGGGCATGGTGGTGCACCAGGACTTCACACTATGCGGTAATGTAGATTGTTTCTAGATGTTTTGATATTTGGTGTTTGGACATTTCTTAAATTGGTATAATTCAGGCTAATAGGTTGTATATGCCTTGAAGATTCTCTGCTGCTCACAGCACTTGCACTTTCTGGCACCCTGCACTTTAGGCCATGGCTCCCATGACCTTCTATTGATATATATACCTTTTTGGTCATTTTTGACCTTTCATCTCTTTGACCTTAGTTTCTATTACATGCACTTTTTCTCCTTTTTGAGGCTTTTTTAGCACTTCTATTTGCACAAATTCTTGGAGTAACTTACGGGCATATACAAATAGTTGTTTGATTAATTAATTTTTGTTTATTTATTTATATTTTGTGATAATATTGATTGAAATTGTATATATAATACACTGGGATTAATTTATTACTTTGTAGAATACTGTGGAAAGTAGTCCATTGTACACCCCTGCCAGCTATCATGTTTTTAATTGTTTTTAAGATTTGGGCCATTAAATAAAGTTGTTTGTAAATAACCACATTTGGTGTATCTGTTGAGCGGCTGAGTTGAAGAGCTCTGGGGTCTGTGCTTGCAGTCCCATTCCGTGCTTTCAGTTCTGCCCGCTTGTCCGGGTCATCGGGCCCCTTCCAGCCTGCATCCAGATACACTTACATTAGTCGGATATTTAGCGCTGTGCGGGTCCATTCTCTTTTGTTTGGTTTACAGAGTGCATATCTTGGTATCCATATAAATGCAACATAAGGAAGGAGGGATGTTGTCTCTGTCACCGTTAGGGATAAAGAGGGACCTGCTATTGTGAAATCCCCACCGAGGGGAGTTACTTTTTATTATGACTAATAAGGTGTTTGCAGTATAGAACACACATGTCTTTGATGACCACTTTGATGATCACGATTACTATCATCACTTGCAGGTTACTTTTCCTGATGACTAATCGGGCACACAAACCTTTTGATGCTTCATTTGTGGGGTCGGATCCAAATTTGTGTGCGACTGTGTGAAGATGCAGAAGATTTCCCTTCTCTATGAAGGAGGGATAAATTAGTCATGAGGAAATGTGACCCTTAAAGTGGACCAACACCCAGGATTTTGACTATCCTGGGTTTTGGTCCACTTCGGTGGGGCACCCCGATCGGGGGTGCCCCGCTGTGTGAAACCCCCGAAAACCCACCTCACCCCGCTCCTACGTGACCGCTGCAGCCAATCCCCGCCGCCGGACAAGCGAGAGGCAGCGCCGGACAAGCAGAGCGCGTCCGCCGCCGCCTCACCCGCGTCCCTCTTATAGGGAGCGCACCCGCGCCGGGCATTCACAAACGGCCGGCGCGGGAGCGCCCTGCTAGAGGGACGCGCGGGAGGCGGCGGCGGACGCGCAGGCGCTGCTGGAATGTGGAAAAGGTAGGATTGTGGGCTTCCTGGGGGGTTTCTTATAGATTCCCGGGCCAATCCCCCCCCTGGGTGTTGGTCCACTAGTGCAGTGATTTTCAACCTTTTTTAAGCCGCGGCACACTTTTTATACTTAAAAAATCCCGCGGCACACCACCAACCAAAATGACACTAAAACAGTACATACTATACATATAGTTAATAATATAGATTCTAAATGTATTTCTTACCACTCAGTGTGAAACCTGGGCCTGTTTCGATGAACACAAAAGGGATATCCTGGCAGGAATGGTGGAAAGACACACACGAAGCTCAACAGTCCTCAGTCTCTCCCTGTTTTTAGTTTTTATTGCAGTCAAGCTTGAGAAGCCCAGCTCACATTTGTGAATTCACATTTGTGAATGGCCGGCGAGGGCACGCTCCCTGTTAGAGGGAAGCGTGAGATGCAGCAGCCAGCGCGCTCGGAGCCGCTGCGGTAAGACGTCTCATTGACGCGCATACCACGGCGGCTCAGAGCGCGCTGATTGGACGAGTGCCCGCGCATGCGCCGTAGGAGCGCAGGGTGACGTGAGTTGTAACTTGCGATCTGGGGGGTTTCACATAGCAGGGCACCCCAATCTGGAAAGGACCAAACCCAGGATAGTCAAAATCCTGGGTGTTGGTCCACTTTAAAGATTTTCACTTGTTTCACTTGGTGTTGTTCCTCTCGGTGAGGGCATCTTGATTTGGGATGCCCCACTGTGTGTAACCTCCCAGGTTGCCCTATTCACTCACCTTCCTGCTTCCTGTTGCTCCCACAGCCCAGACTGGGGTCAGAACGAGCGCACTGATTGATAGCCTGAGCGCCTTTCACTTGGTTCCCTTTGGCACCACTGAAGGCTAAGCAGCCAAAGGGAGCAGAGTGCGCATCCAGCCGCATTCCCCGCTCACCTATCAGCCGTTGCATGTACGGTGGACGTGTGGGTGGTGCACCCATTCAGAAAGGCCAAGCGCAGGTTCGGGCAGAGGTGAGCCGGGATGCGGCCTCTGTGCAGATATGTGGTGAGGGCTCTGGGACAAGGTGAGTGAAATGGGGCTTCTGGGGGGGGGGGGGGTTACCCAGCGGAGCATACCAGTTTAGAATACCTTGCTGTGTATAACCCCCAGAAAGTCCAGTTAACACTTACCTGGCTTCAACGGTGCATGCACGGGCTCTGGTCCAATGAAAGCCGCTCACCGTCACTGCGTAATTCAACAGGCTGGGATCCCTATTGATTCTAATGAAAGCCACCTGCCGAATTACCTAGTGACAGTGGCCGGCTCTCACTGGACCAGAGCTTGCGCATGCACCATTGGACCGGGAAAAGGTGAGTGTCTATGGGTGTTGTGGGGGCTGGCCTCTGACCTTCCGCCCAGGGCATTCCAGATCGGGATTCCCCTGGGGAAGGGCGCTGGAGCCGCTGAGGCAGAGGGGTTGCTGACACCAGCTGGCCAGATTAACTTCACGGGGCATGTGCGCTCCTGCGGGCACACGCGCGGAAGCCCCATGGCCGAACTGTAAAAAAAAAAGATTTTTTTGCTTGCTGCAGTCATGTAAGGCTGCCCTCTGCCATGCAAGCAAGCACACACACACTCCAAAATCATAATTTTTTTTTTTTTTTTTATATATATAAAATATTATAAAGTTCCTTACCTTATCCTCCGGGGTCCTCAGCAGTCACGCGTCTGGGAGTGATGAATCAGCGGGTGGCCAGAGCCTGGCATCCCGCTCACATGTCCCGCGCTGGTACTGGACTGGGGGGAGGTTAGTGAGGAGCACGGAGCGACCCCCGTGGGTGGGCACCGGAGCAGCTGATCGGGGGGGGGGGGGGGGCGAGTAGCGAGGAGGCCGGCAAGTTGTGTGTGGGCACTGGAGCAGCTGATGGGGGGGATGGGTGGCGAGGAGGCCAGCAAGAAGGAGGCGGGCGGGTGCCGGAGCAGCTGATCGGGGGAGGGGGGCAGCGAGAAGGCCGACGAGATGGAGGCGGGCGCGCACCGCGGAGCAGCTGGGAGGGGGCAGCGATGACGCCGGCGAGATGGAGGCGGGCGGGTGCTGGGGCAGCGAGGAGGCCGGCGAGAAGGAGGCGGCGGGTGCCGGAGCAGCTGATCGGGGGAGGGGGGCAGCGAGAAGGCCGACGAGATGGAGGCGGGCGCGCACCGCGGAGCAGCTGGGAGGGGGGCAGCGATGACGCCGGCGAGATGGAGGCGGGCGGGTGCCGGGGCAGCGAGGAGGCCGGCGAGAAGGAGGCGGCGGGTGCCGGAGCAGCTGATCGGGGGAGGGGGGCAGCGAGAAGGCCGACGAGATGGAGGCGGGCGCGCACCGCGGAGCAGCTGGGAGGGGGGCAGCGATGACGCGGGCGAGATGGAGGCGGGCGGGTGCCGGGGCAGCGAGGAGGCCGGCGAGATGGAGGCGGGCGGGTGCCTGAGCAGCTGATCGGGGGGAGGGGGAAGCGAGATGGAGGCGGGCGCGCGCCACGAAGCAGCTGTTCGGGGGGAAGTGAGGAGGCCGGCGAGATGGATCCACTGTGACTAGCGGGAAAATGCCTTCCTCGCGGGAACTTTCCCCGCGGCACACTGGTTGAAAATCACTGCACTAGTGGACCAAAACCCACCGCGATCGGCCCTGGAATCTATAAGATTCCCGGGCCAATCGATTCCCTTCCCCCCAGAGGGAATTGGGATGTCCCGCTGTGTGAAGCCCCCAGGTCGACCCATTCACTTACCTTGATTCCCGGTCCAACGGCACATGCGCGAGCCGCAGCCACATCCCTGCTATCCCTTTAGTAGGGTGCGTGTCCACGCCAGGCATTTGTGAATGGCCGGCACATACTTGCTCCTTCTTAGAGGATAATGAGGGATGCGCCCGCCAGCGTGCTCAGATCCACTTGAATTAAACGAGCTCCTGGACGGAGGGGCTTGAGGGATCCGAACACGCTGATAAACAAGCGGCCACTCATGCGTTTTAGGATCGGGAAGAGGTGAGTTTTTTGGGTGACCTGGGGAGTTTCACACAGCACAATCCCTGGGGGGGGGCAAGTACCAAAACCCAGGATAGTCAAAATCCTGGCTTTTAGTCCACTTTACAAGGGAGGGAAAAAGCCAAGTCTACAGAGAATAATTGATGTTGAATCCATTTGAATGATTAACAAACGGATAAGTGTGAGGCTGGCATAAAGCTAGTCACCAAGATCATGGCAAAATGGAAAGTCTATAGGGGATGAGCATCCTAATGGAGGCATGATTGCTTCTCGTCTCATTTAATGTGATCAGCTTTTATTGTCCTGTGGTTGGTTGTCTGTGCTCAGTAAGTGGGTTTGATCGTCCAGTTCCAGTGTCTTGAGCGATCGTGTGTGGATGTCTCCAGGGTTTTTAAGCAACCTCAAGTAACCTTTAACACACTTGGATCCACGAGAGCCGACATGGGATCATGGCGCTGCTTTGCTCATAAGCTTCTGGCTGGAGGAATTGCGAATCGCCTGACTGATCTGGAGTGGTGGAATGTTCTCCGTCCGTGTGGATCACCCTCTGGTTTCAGGCATGTTTAAAGCGGACCAAAACCCACCGAGCTTGTGAAATACATTTGGCCAAAGCCCCTGCCATAACTCCCTTATTGGTGTGTAGAACTAGAAATTGATATTTTCACTTTTCAAATTGTTCTGGAACACTGATTTTTTTTTTCTTTTTTTGCTGTCCCTCGGTGTGAGATTGCAGGTGATCAGTCATTGCATAGATGTGACAATGACATCATTGGCACACACACAACAGTGGCAATGAATGGAGGAGGCAGAGCTTTACAGCTAAATCAGGCGCCATTACCTGGGATTAGAGTGAAGCAGGAGCAGTGAAAATTGGCAACAGGTACTCTTCATGGGGGGAGCAATTCAGGGGATGCAAGTTAAAAATGGGGGTTTTGGTCTGCTTTAAGCAAAGTCTTTTGGGACCTTTGATTAAATCGACACACTTTATGGGCAGATGTTGGTGGAAACAGCTGTTTGATAGCTGCCCAATGAACCGATTGCAGAGCAGACAGGGAGATGGCCACCCACGTTGGGTCCGATTGTTTATCTTACTAAAGATCTTTTAGGCTGCTATACTGTGTATAGTGCTACGGAAGGAGATGGTGCTACATAAATACATATATAATTATACATATCTAATAATATCAGACACACAGCCAAGCAGTAACATGGGAAAAACTAGCTGATTGTAAAGCGCTGCGATATATGTTGGCACTATATATATTTTTCTCCTTTTGAGAAAGCTTATGTGTTGCTGAAACTAGTAAATAGAAGCTGGAAAAACCTACAGTGTCCAACGGAGTGATGGGCATTGCAGCATTCGCATAGCAGCATTAGCTTAAAGTGGAACAAAACCTGGGATTTTGACTATCCCATGTTTTGTTCCAGGGGCATCCCAGTTTTGCTTTGTGAAGCCCACCAGATCGCCCATACAAATGTACATTTCCCCGGTACTAAGGCGCAGGCTCTCGTCCAATTAGAGCCATTTGCCGTGCATATGTAATACTCGGCAAATGGCTCTGTTTACATGCAGTGCTCGGCAAACTGGACCACAAGCGGCCGCATCCCCAGCAGCGCATGCGCCTCATTCCATTCAGATAGGCTGGGGGTGGAAATGCGCTCACAGACCAAAGATGTAGGGATGTGGCCGCTGGACATTTAATTTGCAGAGGGAGCGTCAAGAAGCAGGTGCGCTCTGTGGAACCCAGGGCGAGTCACACAGGGGAGCATACCAACTCCCCGGAAAGGCCAGGATTGGATTTTGTTGGTCTTTTTACTATGGTCTTTTTACTATCCCAGGTTTTGTTCTCCAATCTGGGATGCCCCGCTATGTGAAAGCCCACGGTCACCCATGAAAATGTAGATTTTGCTGGTGCCAATCAGCACTGTATGCTGTGCATATTTATGATTGACAATACAAATCAGACGCAGAGCTTAGAAATGGTGAGCAGTCCCATCCGCAGTTTCTCTGCAGAATGCATACGCTCCCACACCCGGCCTATATGAATTCATTACATTAAACATTACATTCATTAGCAGAGCAGTAGTAGTCCCACTCATTCTTTATTAGCAGCCAAACGGTGGTCTACATTCATTAGTGGTAGTAGCCCCCCCTTTTTTTTTGAGTTTTGGTCCTTTCCCCCAGAGTTTCCCGCAGCCTGAAACCCCCCAGATGGCCAGAAGAAACTCGCCTCTTCCCAGTCCTACGGCGCATGAGCGGCTGCTTGTCCAACCAGCGCACTTGGAGCCACTGACATCACGCCATCAAACATGGCATCTAAGGCTAGCGGCTCAGAGGGTGCTGGCGGCCGCATCCCCTGCTTCCCTTTAACAGGGAGCGTGCCCGTGCTGGCCATTCACACGCGCCCTGCTACAGGGATATCCTGGATTTTGACTGCCAAGGCCTTAGCTGATAGACAAGATAAGCCAACTGCTGGGGTGCAGTGGGAAGGGTGCTTTAGGGTGCCACTAGGGCTGTATTTCCCATTAGGCAACCCTACCTGCAACCGGCTGTCGGTACTGCTATAGTTGCCAGTGCTTAAACTTTCCTAGCAAGTGACCCAAAGCACAGCCACTGCAGATGTTGTTTAGCCTCTTAAAGTGGACCAAAACCCAGTATTTTGATCCTTGTCTCCGGGGCACCCTGATGCGGGATGCCCCACTGTGAAACCCCCCAGGTTGCCCAACGTAACTCTCCTTTCCCCAGTCCTAAGCGCCTCTCACCCAATCAGCGTGCTTGGATCTGCTCCCACCCATTCGTCTAAGAATGGCCTAGTGTGGACCCGAGTGTGATGGCGGCTGCATACCCGCTACCCTCATAAAGCAGACCTTCAGCATCATTTAATGAAAAGCCCAAACCCTTAAAAAACTATTCACCAGCATCTAAAATTTAAATTTTTTATGTAATTAGTCAATTACTTTTTATTCTTTCCCCCACTGGTCTGCAACTCTGTTCAGCACTCTAGGATACAGGCGCCACCATCTTGGCTCAGTAGCATCACATACTGAGGAGAGGGGGTCAAAATTGCAGGGGGGCGGGGTTATAGGTGTGCTTTCCACAGACAGAGCAGAGCTGGGGTCAGGAAAAGGTCAGCAATCCCAGAATGCAGAGCGACACAGTCAGAAAACACTCAATGTGCTGCCATCTTGGATGTTTTAAAGTTTCGGAAAAATGTAGTAGATGCAGGTAGGATGATTTTTAATGTGAGCAATCTGTATGTACAGGGTGGGGGAAAAATATAAGATAGACTCTTATTCAGAGTGAAGGTCCGGTTTAACAGAGAGTGTGTGCTCCGGCCATTCACAAATGCCTGAGGGGGGGGGGGGGAGAAGGGTCTCTGGAATCTTATAGATTACAGGGCCTTCTGGCCTGGGTTTTGATCCACTTTAATTAGCTCTTTCTTTATTAGTATTCTTCTCTATTCATTAGCATGGTGTCAGTGGTCCCCCAAACTCTACATTGCCCTGGGGATCTCCTGTAAACTCGCACTCTTCTACATTCATTAGCAGACTGGCAGTGGTCCCCCTCTTTTTAGCCCCCTTCCCTTTTGTCCTGTAACATATGAGGGGCAATAGTCCCTGTGGGTCTGTTGGGAAACTTCCACCATTAATGGCTGGCAAAGGCAAAGGGTCACTCATCAGCCTTGGAGGGTTCTCCAATCATAACTGCCCGGATCAGGTGATGTGCCTGTGGAGCCCCCCCCCCCAATATAAAGCTTTGTTACATCACATTAGTGAGCCTGCATGGGGCGACTCTTCACACAGCACAGAAAGTCCTTATCCCCACAATCCGCAGCTTGTCCAAAGCTGTATTTAATTGTAAATAGGATTAAAACAAATCAGGCCGCTATTGTTTCCCTGCTGAGTTGGGGGTCACTACCACCCCTCACTTTCTGCTTTATGAAATTATTGCTATAGCAGCTCTGAGTTATTAACCCATTAAGGGAAGTCTATGTCCTGTGCAGGGCTGGCCTTAAAGCGGACCAAAACCCACATTTTTAAATAGCAACCCCTGAATTGCCCCCCCCCCCTTCCCCATGAAGATTACCATTCGCCAACTTTCACTGCCCGTACTTCACACTAAATGCAGATAATGGCTCCGCCTCCTCTGTTCATTGCCACTGCTGAATGTGGCAATGATGTCATGATCCCATACAATATTACAGAGAGGAACAGCAAAAAAAAAAAAAACTAATTCTAGTTCTACACCCGTAGGGAGTATAGGCAGGGGCTTAATTTATTTTATTTATTTAATTTATTTTTATTTATTTATTTAATATATATTATATTAAGTTCAGTGGGTTTTGGTGTGCTTTAAGTTCAATGTCGCCCTGTGCAAGATTTCAGGATGGCGCCCCCTCCCTACCCTGCAGGCAACAGAGAAAACACAGAAAAGAGGGGCACAAAGAGATTGGGCAAGAAGAATGCAGAAAATGAAGCACTGAAGGTAGAAAAGAGAGAAAACATACAAACAAGATCAAAGGAAGGAATGTAACATGAGGAGAAGGTGAAAAGAGAGAGTGAATGTCGAAATAGATAAAAAAACGAGAAGAGACTAAAAAAATAGGATGACGGAGAGCAAGAGAGGAGACTGAAGTAAATGGGCAAGAAAAAGACAGAATGTGAAAATGAGAGCAAGTTGGGGAAGAAAGAGAGAGAGAGAAAGCTAGAGAGTTAAATAGGGGACAAAACAAGAAAGAAAGATTGAGTGAAAAAAAGAGAGAGTGGAAGAAAAGATAGAAAAAAAAATAGGAAAAAAGATGGTGAGAAAAAAAGATAGCAAGAGAGAGGAAACGAGAGAGAAACTGGAAAGAAAGGAGAAGGAGGGATGATAAAAAAAGGAGGGTGGGGAAGAGGTTTAGAAGCTGAAAAGTGAGGCAGACAGGAGAAAGATGGAAGGAATGTGTATATTCAACATGATTAAAGCCATGGGTAGGGAGAGAGAGAGGAAAAGGAAGGGATTATAAAATGAAAAAGAAAGAAGGAGAAAGGGCCTGCTGTTCCAGTTGAGAGCTTCGGGAGTTTGGAATGGCGCCCTGTGCGGCCGCACACCTTACATACCTCATAGGCCGACCAATGTCCTGTGAGTAGTTTTTGGTAGGTGTGTTGGTGATGCCTGGCAGTTAAAGAACTTCCACTCCTAAAGTCCAGATCCGGCCTCTACTGGCATCTGAATTGGGAAGGTGCTTAAAGTGGACCAACACCCAGGATTTTGACTATCCTGGGTTTTGTTCCACTTAGGGGGGCACCCCGATTGGGGGTGCCCCGCTGTGTGAAACCCCCCAGAAAGCCCCAAAAACTCACCTCAACACGCTCCCACGTGACCGCGCCGTCCGATCCCCGCCGACGGACAAATCAGCGCGTCCGCCGCCGCCTCCCACACGTCACTCTTACAGGGCGCGTGCCCGCGCCGGCCATTCACGAACGGCGGGCGGGCGCAGCCGCCGCCGATAAGGTAAGGTTTTTTGGGGGTTTCACCCCGCGGGACATCCGAGATTGGGATGTCCCGTGAGGGAGGTGATCGGCCAGGGAATCTTATAGATCACCCCTGGGTGTTGGTCCACTTTAAATATCTAGGAAGCCCAGAAATTGGCCAGGGATACTCACTTAGTCTGCACTGCATGTGCTTTCCACATGACCACTGCTGGCCAATGGGGTTTGCAGGGTGAGTTGTTGAGCGTGCCAAATGGCAAACCCTATTGTCATCTGGGAATGCACGGGGATGTGGTGAGTTGTTTTTTTTTGTGTTTTTTTTTCGGCCAGACTTGCAGGTATAGGTTGTGTTAAACCAGACCTTCACCCTGAATAAGAGCCTATCTTATATGTTTCCCCCACTCTGTACATACAGATTGCTCACATTAAAAATCATCCTACCTGCATCTACTGCATTTTCTGAGACTTTCAACATCCAAGATGGCAGCCCATAGAGTTTCAGGCAGCCTGCAAACAGGAAGTGACCTCTGACTGTGCTCCTCTGCATTCTGGGATTGCTGTCCTTTTCCTGACCCCAGCTCTGCTCTGTGTGTGCAAAGCTCAGCTATAACCCACCCCTGCTCTATTGCCTCCTCTCCTCAGTGTGTGATACCCAGTGCTACTGAGCCAAGATGGCGGCGCCCGTATCCTGGAGTGCTGAACAGAGTTGCAGGCCAGTGGGGGAAAGAATAATAAGTAATTCACTAAAAGCATAAAATATTTTAATTTTAGATGCTGGGGAAAAATAGTTTAAGGGTTTGGGCTTTTCATTAAATGTTGCTTTAGGTCTGTTTTAAAGCTTTTTGGTAAGCTAAGAGTCAGAAGGATGCAGTGCTTTATGATGGGGGACAGGAAATATGCTGCAGCTATTTCCTATTGGAGGAGGTGTGGCTGCCATATGTGTGCAGCTGTTTCCTGTATTATGGTGGATGGAGCTCTTCTAGGAGTATCTCTCTAGTGCAGGGCTCACTGCCAGAGAGACTGCGGGGGTGGGTTAGTTTAATGTTCCTTTGGAGCTGCTATGAAGTGTTTAGGTCTGCTTTAAAGGGGCAGTCCAGTAGGTAATTCTTGGGAGCAGACATGATGGGATTACCTGCAACTGCCGTGCCATTGTCATGTATGGGGTATGTGGTGTTATGTAGGTGCCCTGTATGTATAGGTGCGCGGCTTGTCTGCCGCTCTCCATGGAAGAGATGTTTCGGGTCCTGTTTGTTATGGAGAGCAGTGGCGTCCCTGGGGACCGCTGCTGTGTTTACAGGATATGTTTCTGGCTTTTGTTAACTGTAAACAGCAGACGGCATTGGTGGCCCGAGGCTCCATTTCAAGTGCTGCACGTCATGTTGCTGGCTCTGCTGCCCATCTGATACTCTCCAACACGGCAACTTTATTATGCTGGATGTTCAGTAAGAGAGAAGAGTGGAGAGCCTGGAACTGAACTCTAGCCTAACACTAACCCCACCTTAACCGAACTCTACCCTAATGCTAACCCCAACTTATCCGAACTCTACCCTAATACTAACCTCCACCTTAACTGAACTCTAACCTAATACTAACCTCCACCTTAACCGAACTCTAGCCTAACACTAACCCCACCTTAATCGAACTCTACCCTAATGCTAACCCCAACTTATCCGAACTCTAACCTAATGCTAACCTCCACCTTAACTGAACTCTAACCTAATACTAACCTCCACCTTAACTGAACTAAAACCTAATACTAACCTCCACCTTAACCGAACTCTACCCTAATGCTAACCCCAACTTATCCGAACTCTAACCTAATGCTAACCTCCACCTTAACTGAACTCTAACCTAACACTAACCTCCACTTTAACTGAACTCTACGCTAATGCTAACCCAGCTTATCTGAACTCTAACCTAACACTAAACCCACCTTAACCGAGCTCTACCCTAATGCTAACCCCAACTTATCCGAACTCTAACCTAATACTAACCTCCACCTTATCTGAACTCTAACCTAATACTAACCTCCACCTTATCTGAACTCTAACCTAATACTAACCTCCACCTTAACCGAACTCTACCCTAATGCTAACCCCACCTTATCCGAACTCTAACCTAATGCTAACCTCCACCTTAACTGAACTCTAACCTAACACTAACACCACCTTATCCGAACTCTACCCTAATGCTAACCCCAACTTATCCGAACTCTAACCTAATACTAACCTCCACCTTAACTGAACTCTAACCTAACACTAACCTCCACCTTAACTGAACTCTACCCTAATGCTAACCCAGCTTATCCGACCTCTAACCTAACACTAACCCCACCTTAACCGAACTCTACCCTAATGCTAACCCCAACTTATCGGAACTCTAACCTAATACTAACCTCCACCTTATCTGAACTCTAACCTAATACTAACCTCCACCTTAACTGAACTCTAACCTAATACTAACCTCCACCTTAACCGAACTCTACCCTAATGCTAACCCCAACTTATCCGAACTCTAACCTAATACTAACCTCCACCTTAACTGAACTCTAACCTAACACTAACCTCCACCTTAACTGAACTCTACCCTAATGCTAACCCAGCTTATCCGACCTCTAACCTAACACTAACCCCACCTTAACCGAACTCTACCCTAATGCTAACCCCAACTTATCGGAACTCTAACCTAATACTAACCTCCACCTTATCTGAACTCTAACCTAATACTAACCTCCACCTTAACTGAACTCTAACCTAATACTAACCTCCACCTTAACCGAACTCTACCCTAATGCTAACCCCAACTTATCCGAACTCTAACCTAATACTAACCTCCACCTTAACTGAACTCTAACCTAACACTAACCCCTACTTTAACTGAACTCTAACCTAACATTAACCCCTACTTTAACTGAACTCTAACCTAACACTAACCCCCATCTTAACTGAACTCTAACTTAACATTAACTCCTACTTTAACTGAACTCTACCCTAACACTAACCCCCATCTTAACTGAACTCTAGCCTAACACTAACCCCCATCTTAACTGAACTCTAGCCTAACACTAACCCCTACCTTAAAGCGGTCCTTCACTCTGAATAAGAGCCTATCTTATGTTTCCCACACCCTATACATACAGATTGCTCACATTTAAAAATCATCCTACCTGCATCTACTGCATGTTATGAGCCTTTAAACATCCAAGATGGCGGCTCATGGAGCATCAGGCAGCCTGCAAACAGGAAGTGCCTACTTACTGTGCTGCTCTGCATTCTGGGACTGCTGACCTTTTCCTGACCCCAGCTCTGCTCTGTCTGAGCAAAGCACAGCTATAACCCAGCCCCCTGCACTTTATCCCACTCCCCTCTCCTCAGTAAGTGTGATGCTTTTGAGTCAAGATGGCGGCGCCCATATCCTAAAGTCCTGAACAGAATTGCAGCCCAGTGGGGGAAAGGTTAATAAGTAAGTGACTAAAAACTTAAAATATATTAATTTTAGATGCCAGGGAATCGTTTTTTAAGAGTTTGGGCTTTTCAATAAATTATGGTGAAGGTCCGGTTTAAGTGAACTCTAACCTAACACTAACCCCCACCTTAAACAAAATCTACCCGATCACAAACCCCTCCTTAAACCGGACCTTCACCATGATTTATTGAAAAGCTCAAACCCTTTAACGATTCCCCAGCATCTAAAATTAATATATTTTAAGTTTTTAGTGACTTACTTGTTATTCTTTCCCCCACTGGGCTGCAACTCTGTTCAGGACTCTAGGATACGGGTGCCGCCATCTTGTCTCAGAAGCATCACATACTGGGGGGGTGTGCAGGAGGGTGAGGGGCTGAGCTGGGGTCAGGAAAAGGACCGCAATCCCAGAATAAACAGCAGCGTAGTCAGAAGACACATCCTGTCTCCAGGCGCCTGAGACTCCTTGGGCTGCCATCTTGGAAGTTAAAGGGCTCAGAAAATGCAATAGATGCAGGTAGGATGATATTTAATGTGAGCAATCTGTATGTACAGGGTGGGGGAAACATACAAGATAGGCTCTTATTCAGGGTGAAGGTCTGATATAACCAAAATCTACCCTAACATGAACCCTACCTTAATCAAATCATCTACCCTGCCTTAACCAAACTATACCCTAATGATCAATATATATATATATACTCTGGCTAAAGGTATGGCGTAGTGCGGCCCGTGCCTGCGTCCATTGGATCAGTTAGGTTTTACTTGTGAATTGGGTGCCCTGGAGTGTTGTAGATTCCAGGGCTGCCTGTGATGATTTTTGGTCCACTTTAACCAATGCTAACCCCTCTTTAAGGAAACTCTAAACTACCCTAATACTAACCCCATTTAACTGTATCCTAACTATAAACTTCCATTTAAAGGAACTCTACCCTACCACTTAATGCTACCCTTACAATACCCTGTCCCTTACCACCCTTTTTTATACTATTATATACATATAACTATCTTTACATATACTATTGTAATGGTATAGAAAAGTAGGTGAAGGATGCATTTGATGGAAAGACTATACTAAAACGATGGAAAAATCTGGGGGTTATTATATGCGATTCCTGATATATAGAGTAACACACTATTCGTTCTTTGGTGATGGGAAGAGAGATTGTTCTGTTACCTGCCCCTCCGTAGTGGTCCGTGGTTGCCGTGGTAACTGCAGCCGAGATGCTTTTTCTCTGTACATGATGTACATCCATTGGATCTCTACAGAGCCTCTTGAAGGATGCTGCCCACACACACATTGACTTTCCTAAAATAAACGCCGGAAGCGAGTTCTTACACTGTGCTTTCATTTCAATTTACCTTAAAAGATAAATCTAGATCTTTCTATGCACATCAAATTGACATTGATCCCAATTGATTGCATCTCATCAAAATTGTTGCATTTTTATTCTGTAATAAATATATTGTAGATTTAGTGTTTATACCTTTTTTGTTTGTTCAAATAGACTTAAACTAACAGGCACAGTTGAAAGGTATGTTTTGGGTCTGCTTTAAAGTGGACCTCTAGTCAAAGAAGACTAGAAATCTGCTAATACCCCTCCACCCCCCAATTTGGGATCCCCCCTGGTAAAGAGCTATAGGAAGCCCCCAGATCTTGTCTGGGGGGGATGGGGTCCACTTTAAAACAAACCTTCTATCTTACATGAGCAAACAGAGGTTCTGGTTGTATCTCCCCAATAATAGTTGCCAGGTTAAAGTCTGGGCTATACAAAGTTTAAAATACTGCCTGAAGTTGGACTATGTCTTTAATTTGAATTGTTGCGTTCTCTCTTGGAGGGAAAAGGAGGTGGTTGGGGGGGGGGGGGGGCAATAAACTAAAGCTGACACCCTCCTGGAAGAGGCATCCTTGGCATGTGTGTGAATTTCATGGTTTCCTCTCTTCCGCAGGTTCATGAACCACAGAGCCCCGGCCAACAGCCGCTACAAACCCACCTGCTACGAGCATGCTGCCAACTGCTACACACACGCAGTAAGTACATGGCCGATAGGGGGCGATGCTGCCTCTAAAAGGTGCAGATCCCTGGCTGCATGTTTATCTTGATACCGGACCTCATCCCTATGAACTCACAATCTGGCACTCTCTGATGGTGGGTAAAGTAGGGGGTCTCTAGAGAAGATGGGGGGCATTGACATTTCTAGAGATTACCGATTTGAAGTCGGCCATGTCTGTTAACATCATCCAAAAGAACACCTCCTACCACTTCCCTTTCTACTCCTTGGTTATTGTTCTTTACTCGTCAGGGTAAATGTTGTAGAAACAAGTGGTTTTCTATGTACCTGCCAGTAAGTAAAATAGGAGCAGCATCAACCACTGTTGCTGGGGGGGTACCAGTATGACATGGGTATGGGGGGCAGTCCAGTCAATGACAATTATAAGGCCGCAAGGAGATCATTTGGAGCCTGTTCCATGAGCCTCACCTCCATTTCCTGAAGTATGCTCTAAATGCTTTCACAGGTCAAATTTGCCCCCCCCCCCCCTTTTTTTTTCTATTTTTCTGCAACCATGCTCCGGATGTGGTCATACAGATTTCCCTGTCCACATTTATTTGTGGTTGTGGAGGAATGGAGAGGACATAGTCCAACCCAGTATAACAAGTAGTTTAATATATAAAAAAAAAGCACTTACAGCACCCCCCAACCATCCCGGGACAATCCCGATTTTGGGCAGTTAGTCCTGGTGTCCCACAGCGCATGCACTTGTCCTGTGCTAATTTCATCACCTGTTACTGGTGGGGAGGTTGCCGCGGCCTCTGACACCCACTGCTGCAGGCCCCAAGTGTGAGCGCTCTGTGGTTAAAGCTCATTGGTGGTTCAGTGGGTAACCCAGTGGGTCAGTTAGGTAAGATCCAGTGAGCTGGAGTAGGAGCAATCATCTGTGAGGGTCAAAAATTGAGTGGCAAGTATTGCGTTTGTTTTGTCTAAGCCTGGTCAGTCCCTCATAAAGTGCCCCCGTGTGTCTCGCTGTGTGAAACCCCCTCAGGTCGCCAGAACAAACTCGCCTCTTCCCAGTGCTTTGATGCATGCGCAGCCGCTTGTCAAATCAGCATGCTCGGATCCGCTGGCGCCCCAGCGGATTTGAGTGCGCCCAGCGGATCTGAGCGCGCTGACGGCCGCATTCCCACTAACCTCTAACAGGGAGCATGGCTGCGCTGGCCATTCACAAACTCCTGGCACGCGCCCTGCTGGAGGGTAGCGGGGATGCAGCCTCTGCTTGCGCATGTGCTGTTGGTCTGGGAAAGAAGGTGAGTTTATGGGTGACCTGGGGGGTTTCACTCGGCCGGCATCCCGATTCTGGATGCCCCGGGGGGAGGGAATCAATCAGCCTGGGAATCTTATAGATTCCTGCTGGGCTTCCTGTTACTGTGCATGGTCAGTTATGTCAGTTGAATCCAGACAGCAGCATGGCTGAGATGCTGGAGGAGGAAGCTCCAAAATGGGCGCTACCTTTCTTTGCCAACTGTGCCAGGCTGTTGGTCCAGTTTAAGTGCCTTACTCAAGGGCACTTCACATGTCCCAGCTATGAATCAAACCAGCCATTTCTGGACACAAGCAGGTTTCTTTGCCAATAAGACAGTAGTCTTAGTCTATTGGTAAAGTTGCCAATTTCCCAGGGTGCTTTAAAAAGTCCTAAAAATTGGTTAGCCTTTATTAGGGCTTTCCAAATTAAATTATAGCCCCCCCACTTTTTTTATTTTTTTGCTTTGATGAATTAGATTTTTTGAGGCTCTTGCAGTTGGTCCGGGGCAGAAATGCAGGAATGAGAAGTAATTCTTGTGTGATGGTAATTATGTGTGAAAGGTGAGCCCATCCTGCGTTCTAGCTTTAAAGTGGACCAACACCCAGGATTTTGACTATCCTGGGTTTTGGTCCACTTCGGCGGGGCACCCCGATCGGGGGTGTCCCGCTGTGTGAAACCCCCCAGAAAGCCCCAAAATCTTACCTGTCCCCGCTCCCACGTGACTGGACGGTCCAATCCCCGCCAACGTCCAGGCGGGGATCAGGAACGTCCAAGCGGCTGCCGCCGCCGCCGCCTCCCTCGCGTCACTTTCGGTGCGCGCGCGCCCCCGCCGGCCATTCGCAGACGGCCGGCGCGGGTGCGCGCACGTCTACAGGGGCGCGAGGGAGGCGGCGGCGGCCGGCCGCCGCCGAAGATCAGGTAAGCGATTTGGGGTGTCTGGGGGGGTTTCACCCCGCGGGACATCCCGATCTCGGATGTCCCGCGGGGTGGGAGGTGATCGGCCGATCACCTCTCGGTGTTGGTCCACTTTAAGGGGATTTCCACCCTCTGTGAACTGCTTATAGGTAACAGGGGATATAATGTCTGTTAATTAGATGCTTCTTTTTCCCACTTTTCCACATACTCACTGCATTATCAGCAAACCTTTTTTTTATTACTTAGGTCATCCCTGCCCAGTATAATGCCCGGTTCCCGCCAGCTGTTCACTGGCTAGCCGCAAGGGCTTCATTCACTAATGAGGCTGCAGCTTAATGATGGGACAGGCTACGGGACAGTCTGCCCTTTGGCACCCAGGGCAGTTTTTAGTGTTTAGGCTTGTAAAGCTAAAAAGATCAAAAAAATAAAATGTTTAGTTGCCAGTGCTTTAAAGAGGACCACAACCCACTGCCATTGGCCCTGGAATCTATTAGTTTCCCCCCGGGGCATCCACAATCGGGATTCTGGGCATTGTCAAGTGAGCTTTAGGGTGCTACCAGGGCTGTATTTCCCATTAGGCAACCCCACCTGCTGTTGGTACTGCTATAGACCCCCCCCCGCCCCAAAAAACCTGTTGCCAGCCCGTAAACAAGTGACCCAAAGCACAGCCGCTGCAGACTTTTTTTTTTTTTTAAACTTTGTTTATATACTTGCCCTGGGGCATCCCGCATCTGTGTGAAACCCCCCAGGCGGCCCACTTCAACTCAACTTTCCCCAGTCCTACGGTTCATAACTAAAGGGGGTCCATAAAGCCAGGGGGGGATCATCATTATGGCTCCTCTGTCTTGTTATTCTAAGTGTGCCATACACTCCACTTCGCTCTTCATGACATCTGGGTAATCTCCACTAGAAGGCGAACTTCTGCAGAGATGAATATGCAAAAAAAAAGAGAGCCCCTCCCGGTCCATATATACCTGGGACCTCCCACCAATTCCCAGTTCCTTCTCTGCAGGATGTCGAGCAAGTCAGAAGATGGATATCTCCTCCTTGCAGTCTGCTTGGAGAAAGGGTTACCCCGGCATATTTTCCTATTACTGTCTGGACCTCTTTACCTTAACCTATATCATGCCTCCCAGCCTTGGCTGCGCTGGTCCGGGCGAAGGTAGGATACACCTCCGTGGTGTGTTAGGGAGCCATGCTCCCCCGTGAGACCTCATTTGGGGTAGGCGGTTCCGGGTTGGTGATCCCGGTTTGGGATGCCCTGTCCCTGGCCATTATTCCCTCCACTTGGTGGTGCGGATCCCCCTCCTGGTCCCTTGTCCCGTGGGGGGGGGGGGGTGGTCGCTGTCCCTACCTCTTGTCCCTTTATTGTTTTATTCTATTGTTGTGTGTGTGAGTGTGGTGCTTGGTGCGCACTGTTGAGGGCATGCTGGCTGTTATCCCTCATGAATTTGGTTGCACGCTTGGTTCTGCGGGGGAACCAGGCATGGATTCTCTTCTGAGGGGGGGGCGGGGCCGGGCCGCCCCCTCTCCTCCTGGCGCCTGAATGGAGCCCAGCCACGGGCTGGAAGCGAGTGTCCATGGTAACTGGGGGGGGGGGGCGGGGCCGGGCGCGTCCCGCGTTCTGTGCTGGCCCGCCCCTTATCTTCCCAGGCTTGTTCTCCAGCTTGCCAGGGGGACGCCATTGCTGTGCCGTGAGTGCCCCTGCGGGCCCTTCCTTATTATTCTACTGTGTGCGCCCTGTCTGTTAAATTGGGTGGGTGCTTGATTTTTGTTTGTCATCACACGACCTTTGGAATGTATGTTTTATGTACTATTTGGAGTTCAGGGCCCTTGGTTGTGTCCTTCAGAAGGATTCTCCCGTTCCTAGGGTCCCTTGGTTCCAAATTGGGTATCATTCAAATCCTCCCACGCGGGACTTCAAGGGGCATCCCGGGTTGCTTACCAGCGTAATTCCCTTTGGTCATTGCGACTACCATTAAAATCACCTTATGGAGGCTTCCCAGGATACTGGGCTCGGGCTCCCTCTGGGACAATCCGGGCCATGTGTGGGGTATTGCTTACGGGGGAGAATGTGCTGATCTGTATACCATGCGCACAAAAGGCCATAACGCAGCAGTTTGGTACCCAGCCTTCTGGGTCGGCTCCTCCCGCTTCATCGCCTTCCCCTCCCCGCCTTATCCTTACCCCAAGTGGCATTGGTGCCAGCGGGGAGTCGCACTCTGATGTTTGTGCTAAGTTGGCCAGCATCGAGAAATTTATTGCTAGCACGGTGGGCAAGAAGGCCCAGGCTAAAAGAGACATTTGTCGTCGGCCCAGCCCTTGTGGGATATTGACGACGATTCCGTTGTTTTGTCAGATTATTCCCCGTTAGGGGAATTGTATGAGGATACAGAGGCTGACTATGTTCAGTCTGGTGATGCCGATGTCGAGCAGGCGCTGGGGGATGCCGTGGATACAGCCACTGTTTTGTCTCATCTATTGGAGGTGTTGGATATTGAACCGCCTGAGGCGCCTCCTCTAAAGAAGGGGGAATTTTTTGGGGTCCGCAAGCTCCGTCTGGAATTCCCTACCCGGGGTAACTTTGATGTGCTGATCCTTAGAGAATGGGAGAGGCCCAGTCGGCTTCCTGGCGCTCCTCAGGGATGGGATAAGAAGTATCCTTTCCCGGTGGAGGCGGTTAAGCGCTGGTCTTCTCGTCCCGAGGTCGTCGCGCCAGTTTTAGGTTTGACCAACTCTTCTGTGCTGAACACCCCTGACGCCACTTCCCTTAAGGTTGGCGAAGATAAGCGCCTTGATCAGAAGGCGTGCCACGCATTGGCCAACATGGGCTCGACCCTGCGGCCTGTTTGTGCATCTGCCCTGGTGTCGCCTGCTACCAGGTCTCTTATCAGGGACTGGCTGAATGATGCTCAGTTTGATCCAGCTAGTGCTGAGTTCGCTACCCTTAAGAGATGTGGTAGGACTTCAGCCTTATTGGTGGCTATGCGCAGATCAGTCTGGCTCCGCCAGTGGACGGCGGACTTTGGGGCCAAGAAGTCACTCACAGCTCTTCCCTTCCAGGGTACGCGGCTGTTTGGAGATAAATTGGATGCTGTTGCTAAGGGAGGTAAGTAACCTCAGCGGAAGAAACATCGCCGTCCCTTTCGAGGGGTTTGGCCTTCTTGGGTGTTAAGGGCTCGTCCTGGAACAAGGGCAGAGGTCGGGCACATCCCGCGGCTGTCTGGGGTTCCAAGCCCAGCCTGCCGTTAAACCGGCTCAGCAATGGGGGGACGGATGCGGCTCTTCTTCCAGGTCTGGGCCCGGGAGGTCACAGACAATTGGATCTTGGAAGTGGTCTCCTCCGGGTGCAAACTGGAGTTCGAGTACTGGCCGCCCCCAAGATTCTTAAGGTCTCGGGTGCCTTCGGACACTCGGGCTGAACAGGGGCTCCAGTTAGCAGTGAAAAACCTTCTGGACATGGGGGTTATATGCCCGGTGCCTCCGTCAGAGAGAGGCAGGGGTTACTACTCTAACCTTTTCACGGTTCCCAAAAAGGAGGGTTCGGTGAGACCCATTCTAGATCTCAAGGTTCTCAACAGGTTTATCAGAGCCAAAAAAGTTCCGCATGGAGACTCTGCACTCGGCTGTCAATTCCCTTCGCCAAGGGGATTTTAGGACATCCATAGACATCAAGGATGCGTATCTGCATGTTCCAATTTTTCAGGCACATCTGAGATTCCTCCGGTTTGCGGTGGAGGATCATCATTATCAGTTTGTAGCTCTTTCCTTCGGTCTGACCTCGGCGCCGAGGGTCTTCACCAAGGTCTTGGCGGGCATAATGGCTCTGCTCAGATCTCGCATTCGCATTGTGCCTTATCTGGACGACCTGTTGATCTCAGTTTCTTCCCTCCGTCAGGCGGAGCTGGACACTCACCAGGTGGTGTCAATCCTGGAGAGGTTCAGGTGGGTGATCAACCGCACCAAGTCTTCTCTCTCGTGTGATTTCATTTCTGGGCATGAATCTGGATACCATTCGGGCCAGAGTGTTTCTGCCCCAGACCAAGATGCAGGGGATTCAGGGCCTGATCCGTCTTCTTCTGGCCAGTCCTTGCCCCTCTATCCGTCAGGGGATGAAACTGGTGGGCTTGATGGTATCCTCCTTTGAGGCGGTACCGTTTGCACAGTTTCACATGAGATCTCTTCAACTTCACCTATTGACGCATTGGGACAGGTGCCCGTGGTCATTGGGTCAACCTTTCAGGATGTCTCCCAGGGTTCAGCAGTCCTTTCGGTGGTGGTTGGACTCGAGCAATCTGGTGAAGGGCAGATCCTTTCTGGTCCTTTGTGGGAGACGGTTATCACGGATGCCAGCCTGTCGGGCTGGGGAGGTTATTGGAAAAGTCATTAGTTCAGCGGGGTGTGGGGTCCCCAGGAGGCTCACACCCCCATCAATGTCTTGGAGCTCAGAGCCATCCGTCTGGTTCTGGCTCGGCTGACATTTACAGGGTCTACCGGCTCAGGTTCGTTCGGACAACCAAACGGCAGTAGCTTACATAAATCACCAAGGAAGGGATTCGCAGCAGGAGTGCCCTCTGGGAAGTCTCTCTGATCCTGCACTGGGCGGAGAGCAATGTTCCTTGCCTTTCGTCTACATTCCGGGAGTGGAGAACACGGAGGTGGATTCCCTGAGCAGGGGATCCTCTTGCCACGGAGAGTGGTCTCTCAATCCCAAGGTTTTTCTGGATCTTTGCCGCAAGTGGGGGACTCCGGAGGTGGATCTCTTTGCCTTGAGGCACAATCACAAACTTCCGGCCTTTGTGTCCCTTTCTCAGGATCCTCTATCTCTGGCAGTGGATGCCTTGTCACTGGCTTGGAAGGAGTTGGGGTTTCTGTACCTGTTTCCACCCGTCTCCATGCTGGGCAAGGTAGTTCGCAAACTGGTTCTAGAAGGGGCACCAGCGATTCTGGTGGCCAAGAAGGGTTTGATACGCAGACGTCGTAAGGATGGCCGTAGACCAGTACCTGCTTCCCTTGTTGCCGGACCTGCTATCTCAGGGTCATCTACTTTACCCAAATTTACAATCGCTGGCTTTGACGGCTTGGCTGCTGAAACCTTCATCTTGAAGGAGGAAGGTTTGTCTGAGGCTGTTGTTCAGACCCTGATTAGGGCTAAGAAGCGGTCCTCTTCTGGCATTTACTATAGGACTTGGAGGTCCTATATTGATTGGTGTGAGGCTAGGGCCTTGCCTTGCAGGGTTTTCTTTCTATACCCAGGATTCTGGAGTTTCTTCAGCATAATCTGGATCTTGGGTTCCAGCTTAGTACTTTGGACAGGTTTCTGCTCTGTCGGTTTCTTCCAGAGGTCTTTTGCTTTACACCCGCCGGTTAAGACCTTTTTCCAAGGGGTGGCACGTGTGCGCCCCCCTCAGAAGGCTGTAGTTCCTGTTTGGGATTTGAATTTGGTTCTTTCGGCTCTGCAGGGTCCTCCTTTTGAGCCGCTACAGGATAATGCTCTTTCGGTTCTCACTCAGAAGGTTGCTTTCTTGGTGGCTATTACCTCTGTTCGGCGTGTCTCTGAGTTGGCGGCCCTGTCGATTCAGGCCCCTTACTTTGAGAGACACCTGGATAACGTGGTTTTTCGTTTTAAGCCGGATTTCCTTCCTAAGGTGGTGTCTGCTTTCCACCTCAATCAGGATATTGTTCTCCCTTCCTTGTGTCCTAAGCCTAACAATGACAAGGAGAGGGTTCTGCACAATTTGGACGTTGTTCGCTGTATGAAGTACTATTTGGTGACTACTTCTTCCTTCCGCAGGACGGATGCTTTTTTCGTGGTGCCCTGCAGGCCCAGGAAAGGTTTGGCACCTGCTAAGTCTACGATTAGCAAATGGATTTGTCAGGCCATTGTTGGGGCCTATTCTGCTAAGGGGAGGACTCCTCCTTTTAGGGTCACTGCGCACTCTGCTCGTGCGGTCGGTGCGTCCTGGGCTTTTCAGCACCAGGCTTCTGTTGAACAGGTTTTTAAGGCTGCTACTTGGTCTTCCGGTCATACTTTTTCCAAGTTTTACAAGGTTATGTGCAGGCTTCAGCGGATGCTGTTTTTGGCCGCAAGGTTCTGCAAGCTGCAGTGGTTTGAGTTGGTACATTCTTTACTGTTTCTGGTTCCCACCCATGACGGACACTGCTATTGGATGTCCCAGATGTCATGAAGACCGAAGGGAGTGTATGGCACACTTAGAATAATACCGTTTTGTGAGTACTCACCTTTGAAACGGGTATTATGAGTGTGCTATACACTCCACTTCGCCCCACCCCTTTTTTTCAGGTATTCTGGGGCTTTTATATGGTGAACCATTGGTGTTGATTGTTAAGGTTATAATTGGTTCTTCCTGGTCCCTTTACTGCTTTTATACACTGGGGAATTGGTGGGAGGTCCCAGGTATATATGGACCAGGAGGGGCTTTCTTTTTTTTTTGCATATTCATCTCTGCAGAAGTTCGCCCTAGTGGAGATTACACAGATGTCATGAAGACCGAAGTAAAGAGGGGTTTGGTGTGTCTGCGGTAGTTACTCCTCATAAAGTGGACCAAAGCCCATCTCTGGCTGCTCTGAAATCTGTAAGACTCCAGGGTCGCCTGATTCCCTGTCCGTTGTGTGAACCCCCCCAGGTCCCCAGTAGAACCTACCTGATCCCATGGTGCATGCACAGGCCACAGCTGCAGTATGCTAATACCTATAGCCAGGTGCTAGAGGCTAGCGGGGATGTACTCTGCTCCATTCAGCTCTTAGCCATTTCTTAGCCAAAAATGTTGAATTTAGCAAAAGCACCAATTGTCGTCACTCCCGCGCCACAGGACCAGGGAATGGTGAGTTATTCCAAGTATGTCACACACCCTGCTTCCAATATTCATGACATATGGGTTATGTCCAGTTGAGGGCGAACTTCTGCAGAGATGACAGGAAAAAAAGAAGCCCCTCCCGATCCATAAATACCTGGGACCTCCCACACATTCCCCAGTATTCTCTGCAGGAGTTGGCGAGCAAGTCAGAATATGGCTGTCTCTTCCTTGCAGGTACGCCTGGTTCACACCCGGCCATATTTGTCCCTATTTCTGCCCGGACCTTGTAAATTTAAACCCCTATGCCTCCCAGCCTAGACTGCAGGTCCGGGTGAGGGTAGGATACACCTTATTAGGTGTACTGATAGGAGCCTTGCTCCTCCGTGAGACCCCATTACAGGGGGTAGGCGACTACCAGGTTGGTGACCCTGGTTTGGGATGCCCTCTCCGTTTCCCCACTAGCTTCTATTGTAGTTGAGGACTTCCCCTTCCATTACTCCCTTTCCCGCAAAGGGGGGGGGAGGTGTCTTTTCACTTTGGTCTTCTTCCTTGTTTGATGTATGTATGACTGTGTGTAGTGTTTTTACTGTGCCAGTGTTTGCTCTGGCGCCACCGTGCGCCTGGAGCCTTAGGCTCCGCCCTCCATGGGGAGAGCTTCTTCCCCTCCTGTTGGTCCGGGGAGGGGGCGGGGACGGGCGCTCTGCGCGCTGGTGGCGGCCCGTCCTCCTCTCTCTCTGGCGCCCTTTGCGGTGCCTGACATTGGCCGGGAACCGCGTTTATGGTGAAGAGGCGGGGCCAGCTGCGGCGCGCGACCTGCGCTGGCCCAGCCCTTCTTCTCCCTCTGTGGTCTGCACTGGCTGGATGGAGGCGCCATTACGGATTTGTGAGTGCCCCGAGGGGCTACCTTTACTTGATCAATCGTATAGTGTGCACATTGTCTAATGCGGCTGCTGCCATTATATTACAGTCTCAGTACACAGTGTTTTTTTTATCATTTTACTGTCTGCAAGCATGTTTGTTATTGAAAGTGTGCCTTGCTTACGGGGTTCCCCCTCTCCCTCTTATGTCTTTCAGAAGGACCCTGCTTAGTTGAAAGGGGGTTCTCCCGGTCCTAGGGTCCCTTGGAAAAATTGGGGGCAATATTATTCATTTTATTAATATTATTGATATTATTATTATCATTGTAAAAATCCTCCCACTAACGGACTTAAGGTGCATCCCGGGTAGCTTATTAGCGCAATTCCCTCTGGTCATTGCGACTACCATAAAAAATCACCATATGGAGGCTTCCCAGGATACCGGGCTCGGGCTCCCTTCGGGACAAACCCGGCAGTGTGTGGGTTGTGGGGTATCCCTTACGGGGGATAATGTACTGATTTGCATACCATGTGCTCAGCAGGCCATAACGCAGCAGTCGGGTTCCCAGGCGTCTGGGTCCGTGCCGCCTGCCTCATCTCCTACCCCACCCGCCTTATCCGCACCCCAAGTGACAGTGTCGCAATCTGATGTATGTGCTAGATTGGCCAACATCGAGAAATTGATTTCTAGCTCTGCTCTGGATTTTAATGACTATGATTCCCTTGACTGGTCTGATTATTCCCCGCTTGAGGAGGGGGAATTGTTTGCTGAATCTGATGCTGAGGGTCAGCAGTTTTTTGATGCTGATACTGGGCAGGCGCAGGGGGATGCCTTTGATACCCCCAAAGTCCTGGCCCATTTATTTGAGGTGCTGGATATTTCTCTTCCTGCGGAGTCCCCTCCGCAGAAAGGGGAATTCTTTGGGACTTCTAAGCCTCGCTTGGAGTTCCCAAATCAGAATCATTTTGAAAGCATGATTATTAAGGAATGGGAGAGACCTAGCCGGCTCCCCGGTGTTCCTCAGGGATGGGATAGGAAGTATCCCTTTCCGGTGGATGCGGTGAAGCGCTGGTCGTCCCCTCCCGAGGTCGATGCGCCCGTTCTGGGATTGTCCAACACCTCTGTTGTACATTCTCCAGATGCCACCACTCTTAAAGATGGTGAGGACAAGCGCATTGACCAAATGGCCTGCCATGCCTTTGCCAGTGTGGGTTCAGCCTTGCGGCCTGTTTGTGCATCTGCGCTCATGGCTGTGGCTACCAGGTCTGTGGTCAGGGACCTGTTGAGTGGTCCCCAGCTTAACCCGGCCAGTGATGAATTCACAGCCCTTAAGCGGTGTGAATTGTTCATGTCTTTTGTTTTATCCGCCTTGGATGACACAATATGCATGTGTAGTAGAACCTCTGCGTTGCTAGTGGCTACTCGCTGATCGGTCTGGTTGCGCCAATGGGCGGCTGACATTGCGGCTAAGAAATCACTTACAGGGCTACCCTTCCTGGGTATGCGGCTGTTTGGAGATAAGTTGGATTCGGTGGCAAAAGGGGGAAAGTTACCACAACGTAAGAAGCAGCGTCGGCAGAGGTTTTGCCTACTCTACCTTCAGAGGTGATTCCTGGAACAGAGGCAGAGGACGTGCTCATCCCGGACCTGCCTGGGGTTCCAAGCCCAAGCCCACTGCCAATCCAGCTCAGCAATGAGGGGGCGCCCTCACCCTTGCGGGTGGGGGGACGGCTGCGACACTTCTTCCAGGTTTGGGCCCGGGAGGTCACAGACAAATGGATCTTGGAAGTGTTCTCTTCCGGGTACAAACTGGAGTTTGAGTACCGGCCTCCTCACAGAATCCTCAGATCTCGGGTGCCCTCTTATCCCGGGGCTGCGCAGGGGCTCCTGTGGGCAGTAAAAAATCTTCTGGACATGGAGGTCATATGCCTGGTGCCTTTCTCGGAGAGAGGCCGGGGGGCTATTATTCCAACCTCTTCACGGTTCCCAAAAAGGATGGATCCATAAGACCCATTCTGGATCTGAAGCTTCTCAACAGGTTCAATCGAACCAAGAAGTCCCGCATGGAGACTTTGCGCTCAGCCATCCTTTCTCTTCGTCAGGGGGACTTCATGACGTCCATAGACATCAAGGATGCTTACTTTCATGTACCTATCTTCCCAGCACACCGGAGATTTCTCAGGTTTGTGGTGGGAGATCAGCATTTTCAGTTTGTTGCCCTCCCTTTCGGGCTGACCTCGGCACCAAGGGTGTTCACCAAGGTGCTGGCAGGCATAATGGCCCTCCTCAGAGCCCAGGGCATTCGCATTGTGCCGTATCTGGACGACTTCATCATTACGGCATCCTCTCTCAGACAGGCGGAGCTAGACACCAGGATGGTGGTGACGATGCTGGAGAGGTTCGGTTGGGTGATCAACCATCCCAAGTCTTCTCTATCCCCGTCAAGGGGGATTTCGTTTCTGGGCATGAATCTGGATACCGTTCAGACCAGGGTGTTCCTACCTCAGTCGAAGGTGCAGATGGTTCAAGATCTGATACGTCTTCTCCTGTCCAACCCTCGCCCGTCTATCTGGCTAGGGATGAGACTGGTGGGATTGATGGTGGCTTCTTTCGAGGCAGTTCCCTTTGCTCAGTTCCACATGGGGTCGCTTCAGCTCCATTTACTGTTGGCTTGGGACAGATGTCCGCTGTCATTGGATCATTCATTTCTGATGTCTCCCCTGGTTCGGCAGTCTCTTCAGTGGTGGCTGGAACCAAGGAATCTTCTGAGGGGCAGGTCTTTTCTGACCCCTTGTTGGGAGACGGTCACCACGGATGCCAGGCTGTCAGGCTCGGGGGGGTTTCTGGAAGGAACATCAGTTCCAGGGGCTGTGGGGTCCTCGGGAGGCTCGCACCTCCATCAATGTCTTGGAGCTGAGAGCTATTTGGTTGGTGCTGTCACGCTTGACGCATCACCTCCAGGGTCTACCGGTTCAGGTTCGATCAGACAATCGGACTGCGGTCGCTTACATCAATCACCAAGGAAGGACTCGCAGCAGGAGTGCCCTCAGGGAAGTTTCTCTGATCCTGCATGGGCGGAGAGCAATGTCCCATGTATTTCAGCGGTGTACATTCCAGGTGTGGAGAACACGGAGGCGGACTCCCTGAGCAGGGGATTCTCTCGCCGAGGGGAATGGTCTCTCGACCACAAGTGGGGGATTCCGGAGGTGGATCTCTTTGCCTCACGTCACAATCACAAGCTTCCTGCATTTGTGACTCTGTCTCAGGATCCTCTGGCCCTGGCAGCGGATGCCATGTCTCTTGCCTGAGGGATCTGGGGTTCCTGTACCTGTTTCCCCCCTTCTCCATGGTGGGCAAGGTGGTGCGCAAGCTGGCTCAAGAGGGTGCGCCAGCAATTCTGGTGGCCCCAAGGTGGCCAAGACAGGTTTGGTTTGCAGACGTCGTACGGTTGGCGGTAGATCAGTACAGGTTGCCCGTTTCCGGATCTGATCACCTAGGGTCAACTTTGTTACCCCAATTTACAAACGCTGGCTTTGACGTCATGGCTGCTGAAACCTCCATCTTAAAAGAAGAAGGTTTGTCTGATGCTGTGATTCAGACACATCTGCTACAGGACTTGGAGGTCCTATATTGATTGGTGTGAGGCTAGGGCCTTGCCTTGCAGGGTGTTTTCGATCCCTAGGATTTTAGATTTTCTTCAACACGGTCTGGACATGGGGTTCCAGCTTAGTACCTTGAAAGGGCAGGTCTCTGCCCTGGTGGTCTTCTTTCAAAGGTCCTTTGCTCTTCATCCTTTTGGTTAAAACTTTTTTCCAGGGGGTCACTCATGTGCGGCCCCCTCGAAAGCCTTTGTTGCCTGTTTGGGATTTGACTTGGTTCTGTCGGCCCTCCAGGGGCCTCCTTTTGGGCCGGTGCAGGATGTTGCACTTTCTATGCTTACACAAAAGGTTGCCTTTTTGGTGGCTATTACCTCTGTTCGACGTGTTTCTGAGTTGGCGGCTCTTTCCATTCAGGCCCCTTACTTTGAGAGACACCAGGACAAGGTGGTTTTTCGTTTTAAGCCAGATTTCCTTCCTAAGGTGGTTTCTGCCTTCCATCTCAATCAGGATGTGGTTCTCCCTTCCTTGTGTCCTAAGCCTAGCAATGACAAGGAGAGAGGGTCCTGCATTTTTTGGATGTGGTTCGTTGTGTGAAGTACTATTTGGTGGCTACTTCTTCCTTTCGTAAGACGGACGCCTTGTTCGTGGTGCCCTCCGGGCCCTGGAAAGGTTTGGCGCCTGCCAAGTCTACCATTAGTAAATGGATACGTCAGGCCATTGTTGGAGCCTATTCTGCCAAGGGGAAGGTTCCCCCTTTTCAGATCACTGCTCATTCTACTCGTGCTGTTGGGGCTTCCTGGGCTTTTCAGCATCAGGCCTCTGTTGAACAACTTTGTAAGGCTGCTACTTGGTCTTCTGTTCATACTTTTTCCAAGTTTTATAAGGTTGATGTGCGGGCCTCAGCGGATGATGTTTTTGGCCGCAAGGTTCTGCAAGCTGCAGTGGTTTAAATTTGTGCATTATTGCCTTTTTTGGGATCCCCACCCATGTTGGACACTGCTATTGGATGTCCCATATGTCATGAATATTGGAAGCGGGGTGTGTGACATACTTGGAATAATACCATTTTGTGATTACTCACCTGTAAAATGGGTATTATAGTATGTCACACACCCCGCTTCATCCGGCCCTTATTGTATTCTGGATCCTTCATATGGTGAACCTTTTATTGTTAAATTTTTTGTATTTGACTCTTCCTGGTCCCCTTACTGCTGTCATATACTGGGGAATGTGTGGGAGGTCCTAGGAATTTATGGACCGGGAGGGGCTTCTTTTTTCCTGTCATCTCTGCAGAGGTTTGCCCTCTACTGGACATAACCCATATGTCATGAATATTGGAAGCAGGATGTGTGACATACTTATAATACCCATTTTACAGGTGAGTAATCACAAAATGGTATTTTTATGGGCATTTCCGACAGCAGGGCATCCCAATTTGGGAAGCCCCAAAGGCAAGGATCAAAACCCAGGATTGGGTTTTGTGGCACTCACTCCAATTTCCTTGCCGCTCTGAGCTGAGTTGGCAATGAAGGAAAGGGGAGTTTACAGGTGATCTCTTGGGATACACACTGCAGGCCCGACCCTCAACCCTGATTCATCCACTCCAGAACCCAAATCCAAGTGCAATGAAATTGTTGCTGACCCAGGAGGGGATGGTGATTGTGGGTACCCCTACCACTGTTGGGTGCTTATAACAGCCTCTGTATCCGTCATGACCGGTCCCCTTTTAAAAGCAAAAGGAAAAAGCAGTCACCAGCCCCACTCCCTTCCCAAACCGTTGGCACTAGGAAGGTGTCATAAATCTAAAGTGCGGTCCCAACCACAACCAGCCAGAAAGAACATCTGACGCCGCCACTATAATTGCTACAAGGCGCCTTCTGCCTTGCTAAGTGCTGTAAATATTTAAAGAGCCGGTAACATGCATAATTGCTCAAATGCTCTGCCCCCCCCCCCCCCCCCCACGACTTTCATGATGGCAGCATTATGCACCCTAAAACCTTAACTATGCACATAGTACTGCAGGTCTACCAACGGGAATAAAGAGGACCTGTCATTAACGACATCTGTGGACTGCCATGGTTGCTACCTTTAGGTTTAGCAAGCTAATAACCTGCAACAAGCGCAACCCTTTACACGCCCAAGATTCTGTCTGTTGCAGGTCATTTAAGGTTTTGTATAAAGCAACAAAGTCAGACATGTATATCCGTCTGTATGTACCATAAAGAGAAGTGTTCCAGTGGCAGCCTACACATGCCGCTGTGTACATATACTGATGTAGTGTGCTTTAAAGTGGACCAAAACCCAGGATAGTCAAAAATTTTGACTATCCTGGGTTTTGGTCTTTTCCCCGGGGGCACACCGATCGGGGGTGCCCCACTGTGTAAAACCCCGCCCCCAGATTGCCGCAGCCAACTTACCTCTTCCCAGTCCCACAGCGCATTTAAGAGTCCCTCTAACAGGGAGCGCGCCCAAGCCGGCCATTCACAAATTCCGGCACGCCACTGCAAGTGGGACCGGGAAGAAGTGAGTTTGCTGCGGCAATCTGGGGGGGCTTCACACAGCGGGGCGCCCCCGGGGAAAGGACCAAAACCCAGGATAGTCACAATCCTGGGTTTTGGTCCACTTAAACCTGTGTGGCAGTGCCAAGCAATAGCAAAACACATTTATGACATTGCTGGTAAAGCAAACAAATTATGTGTTTCCACCACCACTAGCATTCCTACTAACTTTTCAGGGTGGGAAAAAGAGACATGTGTTAAATTAGGTCACATCCCCCTCATTCAGGAATGGATAGGTGATAACAGTTAAAACAATATAAACACTTTAAAAAGTCAAATTAATAATTTATTGATGCACATCTGCAGGTTACGCCTCACAGAGGGACATATAAAAACAACGAGGGACAGGGGGACACGGTCTCAAAAGAGGGGCAGTCCCATTTGGGAGGTATGCACTAGTGTAGCTCATGGACCAGTGTTCAGTAATACTTTTCACAACGTTTCCTTTCCTGTTTTGTGTAAATTTTTTGCAATGGCATTATCTGGCTGATCTCATCTTAAAGCCACAAAAAGAAAATGGGGAGGTGAGACTGTGGTAGCCAACACAAGGTCCCCTTTTCCCTGTGTCCTGTTCAGGTCGCTCCACTTCTTACATGTGGGTAATCCGCCACCAGGTGGCGCAGTGACTGCAAGATCAAAAATCGTAGCTCCTCCCGGCTCCATATAAGCCAGATGTCTCCCAGAAATCCCCAGAATTCATCTTGCAGTCTCACTGCGAGGATCGTTTTCCTACTCTCTCTGGATATTGCAGGCGTGTGGGACATTCTAAGCCTGTCGGCCACTGCATCCCTGTTCCCGCCTCTTTCCTTGGACCCATTCAGCCTTCTAGCCTCGGCTACGGAACAGGTGAAGGTAGGGAGAACACCGAGGGTCAGGCGTTCGGCATAGCTAAGCTTTGGGCCACAGACCCTCTCTTAAATGGTAGCCGGCCATAGGCGATGGTGAGCCTATATGGGGGGGGGGGGGGAACCACCTAGGGGCCATGTTTATTCCCTATTATTACCCACAAGCTTTATTCATTATTGTGTGTGTGTGTGTTTTTAACTGCTGCTTATACTCACCTCCCTCATTCCTTGTCTACTTCTACTCTCCCCTCCAGCTGACAGGGGGCTCTTCTCCCTGCTTGTCTGGGCGCCATTTTTTCATTCTCCTGCACCTGCTGGCGGTTCTGTGAGTCCTTTGCACTCTTTTTCTCTTTTATACATGTGCTGTGGGATACTCTATGTTTTTTCTATGTTTGTGTCTTCCAGGTGGGCCCCAATTTGTGCAGATCAGGGTTGTGGTTCCTCCCCGTCTCCTACCACCCCCCCTCTGCATCCTCTTTAAGAGGGATCACTAAGAGGGACTAAATTGGGGATCGTCTGGGTTTGTGCCGTTTTTTTTTTTTTTTGCTATAATCACCATAATGGAGGCTTCTGGAGATAGCGAGCTAGGGGCCCCCTCAGGGCGGGTGAAGCTCTGCCTCATGTGTGGTACCTCCCCTCTGAGCGGACTCAGCACTGTCTGTGTTCCTTGCGCCAGGAGCCTTCTTTTGGAACAGGATAGGGCGGGCGTCTCTGCCCCCAGCCCTACTTTGCCTGCGGCCTCGCCAACACCCCCGTGCCTGCATTTAGCTCCCAGTGAGGGGGAAGCCAGCAGGGGGTCACAAGCAGATTTGGAGCTCCGAGTGGCCAGCCTGGAGAGACAGTTCTATTGCACGGCTACCGGGAAGGCCACGAGTAAGAAGCGGCACATCGAGCCGGGTTACTTGCTTTTTTGATGATGATGATGATGATGATGATGATGATGATGATGATGATTATTTTTTGGGTGGTCGGGACTCCATAGAGCAGGGTGAGTTGTTTCAGGACTCAACCAGGTGGCTATGACAGTGACCCTGGGTCTTCCTCGGACGAGGATGTGTGGCTCCCTGATGACACGGAGAAGTTGCTATCTTCTGTGTTTGAGACCTTGCATATTGTACCTCCGAAAGCGGCAAAAAAGAAGCAGGGGGAATTATTCCGGCCTGAGAGACAGTGGCTTGTCTTCCCTGAACAGGGTCATTTTTCCAAGATGGTCTTTAAGAAATGGGAAAGGCCTAATAGATTGCCGGCGGTGCCTAAGGGCCTGGACAGATGGTATCCTTTCTCTGAGGAGTTGGTTCGCCTCTGGTCCTGTCCTCCCAATGTGGATGCCCCTGTTTTGGGGTTATCCAATACCACGGTTATGCCATCTCCTGATAATGCTTCCTTGCGCGATCCTGCTGACAGGCGCATGGACCAGCTGGCTTGTCATGCTTTCATTGTCTCCTTAGCCATCAGAAAGAAGGTGAGATGACTTGTTGATATTGCCAAATCTCGCAAGCGGGTGGAGGAGTATAAAGACCTCCTAGCCTGCGTGGCTTTCATTGCATTTGTAGTCTCGGCTATGGATGATAGCGTCCGGCTTGGCGGCAGGGCTTTGGCCCTGCTTGTTGCGCTTTGTTGCTCTATCTGGCTGCAGCAGTGGTCGGCCAATGCTGCCGCCAAGATATCACTCACTAGTATCCCTTTCTTGGGGCTTCGGTTATTTGGGGAGCGTCTGGACCTCCTGACCAAGGATGGGAGACTCCTTCAGCGACGGAAGCCTGCGCGGCTCTTTCGGGGTTCGTCTGCCTATCGCTCCCTTCGAGGAGGAAGAGGCTCTTCCGTTTCAGGTGCCACAGAGATTCCTGGGGACGAGGTAGGTCCCGCGGCCGACCCAATCCCTCCTGGGGAACTAAATCCAAGCCCTCTGCCAAGTCCTCTCAGGCATGAGGGGACGCCCTCACCCATCCAGGTGGGGGGACGGCTTCTGTTATTTGCTCACGTCTGGAGACTGCGCGTCTCGAACTGCCATTCTTAGGCCCTGCGCCTAAGAATCATCCAACGCCTTCTGCTGTACGGGGTGATTTGTCCTGTGCCCCACCAGGAACGAGGTCGAGGGTTCTATTCCAATCTGTTCACGGTGCCCAAGAAGGACGGTACTCTGAGGCATATTCTGGACCTGAAGGGTCTCAACAAGTTTGTCAGAGTCAGACATTTTCGCATGGAGTCCTTACGGTCTGCGGTGAGCTTGCTTCGGCCCAGCGACTTCTTGACCACGGTGGACATCAGGGATGCTTATCTGCACATCCCGATTTTCCAGGAACATCAGAAGTTCCTGAGGTTTGCGCTGGAGGATCAGCACTACCAGTTTGTGGCACTGCAGTTTGGGATATCCTTAGCCCCCCGGGTGTTCACCAAGTTGCTGGCAGGCGTTATGGCCCTCCTGAGGAACCAGGGCATTCGTGTTCTTCCTTATCTGGATGATTTGGTGATTGCGGCTCAATCTCTTCAGC
The DNA here is from genome assembly GCA_027917425.1 of Gastrophryne carolinensis. NCBI lineage: Eukaryota > Metazoa > Chordata > Amphibia > Anura > Microhylidae > Gastrophryne > Gastrophryne carolinensis. The sequence goes on along the minus strand of CM051243.1, from coordinate 91,718,483 downwards.
AGGCCGAGAGCAATACCCGGACGGTGTTGTTCACTCTTGAGGAGTTCGGATGGGTGATCAATTACCCCAAGTCTTCCATCACTCCCTCAATGGTGAGGTCTTTCCTGGGCATGACGTTGGACACCTCAGGTGAAGGTTTTCCTACCCCAGCAGAAAGTGGAGGGTCTCCAGGCGCAAGCGCGGGCCTTACAGTCTTGTCAGCGACCATCGATCCGTCTGGGGATGCAGCTGGTGGGCCTAGTGGTGTCATGCTTCGAGGCTGTGCCCTTCGCTCAGTTTCACATGAGACCTCTTCAATTGAATATGTTGACTGGTTGGGACCGGACGCAGGAGTCCCTGGAGCGGGAATTCTCACTGTCTCCCCTGGCCAGGCGATCCCTCTCGTGGTGGTTGGACTCCAGAAATCTTTTGGTGGGCAGGTCCTTTCTGACTCCTCGTTGGGAGATTGTCACCACTGGGGAGACCGGCTGGGGAGGTTTTTTGCAATCGCTGAAGTTCCAGGGCCAGTGGGGTCCGCAGGAGGCACACTTGCCCATCAAGCTTCTGGAGCTGAGAGCGATCTGGTTGGTCCTGCTTCATTTGACTCCCCATCTACGGGGTCGTGCGATCCAGGTCCCCTCAGACAATCAGACGGCTGTCGCCTACATCAATCACCAGGGTGGGACACAAAGCAAGCGAGCCTTCAAGGAGGTGACCCAGATCCTGACGTGGGAGGAGGAGAATGTTCCCTGCATCTCGGTGGTTTACATCCCCGGGGTGGAGAACCAAAAGGCAGACTCCCTGAGCATGGGGGCCTCTCGTATGGGGGAATGGTCTCTCAGAAACAGGATCTTTCACGCTCTGTGTCTCCGCTGGGGTCAGCCGGATGTGGACCTTTTCACGTCCAGGCACAATCACAAGCTTCCAAGGTTCGTCTCCCTGTCAAGGGATCCTCTGCCCTTCACCACGGACACTCTGGCAATTCCTTGGATGGAGTTCGGGCTCCTTTACGCATTCCCTCCGTTTCCACTCCTGGGTCGAGTGCTGCGCAAGATAGCCCAGGAGGGGGTTCCAACCATCTTGGTGGCTCCTCGCTGGCCGAGGAGTTGGGTTGCGGACATAGTTCAGTTGTTAGTTAGCTACATCATGCCTGACGATCCAGGGCTTCTCACACAGGGGTTGCTGCGCCACCCCAATTTACAGACACTGGCTTTAACGACTTGGCTGCTGAAACCTCCATCCTGATGGGGAAAAAGGGCTGTCTGCCACGGTTGTGCATACCATGATTCGGGCACGGAAGAAATCTTCTTCGATGATATATTACAGAGTTTGGCATGCCTATATTGCCTGGTGTGAGTCTAAGGGTCTCCCTTGTCGCACATTCTCTATATCAAGGATTTTGGAGTTCCTACAACATGGCTTGGACTTGGGTCTCCAACTGAGTACCCTTAAAGTGGACCAACACCCAGCATTTTGACTATCCTGGGTCTTGGTCCACTTCGGTGGGGCACCCCCGATCGGGTTGTCCCGCTGTGTGAAACCCCCCCGAACCCCCCGAACAACTCGCCGCTCCCAGCGCCGACGGACAAGCCGCGGACAAGCGGCTCCTCCGCCGCCTCCTCCCGCGCGTCCCTCTTGACGCGCTGTGAATGGCCAGCACGGGCGCGCGCACGTCTAGAGGGGCGCGAGGGAGGCGGCGGCGGCCGGAAGATAAGGTAGATAAGGTAAGGAGTTTGGGGTGTTTGGGGGGGTTTCACCCCGCGGGACATCCCGATCTCTGATGTCCCGCGGGGAGGGAGGTGATCGGCCCGGGAATCTTATAGATTCCCGGGCCGATCACCCGTGGGTGTTGGTCCACTTTAAGGGTCAGGATTTGACCTTGCCCATTTTCTTTCAAAGATCCTTCGCCAATCATAGACTTATCTAGACTTTTTTCCAAGGAGTTACTCATGTACGTCCACCGCGTAAGCCTGTATTACCGGTGTGGGATTTGAACTTGGTGCTTTCTGCTCTTCAGGGTCCTCCCTTTGAGCCTTTGTGCAATTCTGCACTGTCCATTTTGACTCTAAAGGTGGTCTTTTTGTTAGCAATCACCTCAGTGCGTCACGTTTCAGAGCTGGCTGCGCTTTGTATGAAGCCTCCTTACTTTGAACGACATCAGGATAAGGTGGTATTTTGCTTTAAACCGGATTTTTACCTAAGGTTGTTTCTCCTTTTCACCTTAATGAGGACATTGTTTTGCCTTCCTTGTGTCCCGCACCTTCTAATTCTAAGGAAAGGACCTTGCCTCCATGCCTTGGATGTGGTTAGAGCCATTAAGTACTACCTGGTTGCAACGGAATCCTTCAGGAAATCGGATTCTCTCTTTGTTCTCACTGAGGGCTCCAGAAAGGGTTTGCCTCCAGCCAGATCCACTATCCGTAAGTTACTGCTCTTTCTACTAGGGCTATTGGTGATTCCTGGGCTTTTTAGCAGCAGGCCTCTGTTGAACAAGTTTGTAAGGCTGCTACTTGGTCTTCTGTTAGTACCTTAAAGAAGTTTTACAAGGTTGATGTTAGGGCCTCAGCTGATTCTGTCTTTGGCCGTAAGGTGCTTCAGGCGGTAGTGTCATGAACTACATGCTGTTGCACGCTGGGGATCCCACCCTTTTTGGACACTGCTATTGGATGTCCCACATGTAAGAAGTGGAGCGACCTGAACAGGACACAGGGAAAAATACAATTCTGTGAGTACCCACCTGTAGAATTGGTTTTGACTGTGTCCTGTTTAGGTTGCTCCACCCCACCCTTGTTCTTGTTATCTCCTGTTTGCCTGTTATGGTGATACCGTTCTATATTGGACCTTCTCCTTGGGTCTTTTCTTGTTTGAGAGAGTACATGTTTAAGCTATGTGAAGTAACATGGTTTCTTGGCCTCCTGGCCTGTCTTTATATATTTTTTTTTTTAACTGCTTTTGAACCACTGGGGATTTCTGGAAGACATCTGCCTTATATGAGGCTGGGAGGAGCTACAGTTTTTGATCTTGCAGTCACTGCGCCACCTGGTGGCGGATTACCCACATGTACGAAGTGGAGCGACCTGAACAGGACGCAGTCAAAACCAATTCTACAGGTGAGTACTCACAGAATTGTATTTTTTATTTTTGAAGAGTCCAGGGGCCTCCACCACGCTTAATCCGGCCCTGGTGCAGAGGGACACCTATGTCTTTTTTTAGAAAGAGAAGGCTTTTGTTTTGGGTGCATGTCTGCTTTAAGAAAGTAATTAGCATATTTATTTTGGCTGTCTGATCTGGCTTAATAAAGATTCTCAAAATGGAACTCCTGCATGTTTTGAAAAGTTGGTCAACCAAACCTGTATACCCAGCTGTTTTTGGTGGTCTGAACTGGGTCGCCAAAGAACTGTGGGTCCACTGGCTCGGTTGATTATTAGGAGGAATGTAGGTGTCTTTTTAGAATGGAAGGGCTTCCATCTTGCAACTAGAAGGGTCCTGGGAGGGCCATGATGAATGTGGTAACCTAAATTTAACACTTTTACTGTAGGCAATAATGACACCTTTATAATCTGTACAAACAGGTCTAAGGCTCTGATCTTGGCACTTGTTAGTTTAGGGTAGGGATTGGGTATAAACCGGTAGCAAAAGTGGCTTATGAGAATAAGGTTGCATTAGTGTACCAAGCACAGGAAGAACGAGTTCATCAGAAGGGTGGAGCGTGTCTTGAGCTTCTACCATTGGGTAAGTGAAGGGCACCAAGCTCTGAGCAATACTGTGTGCAACCAGCCCCGGGTAGAATGAGTAGCACCAGGGCAAACAACCAATCACAGGCTCTGTCTGGCCTTGGGCCAACACGCAAAACCGGGACCAATGAGAGTCACCCAGGTATGCCAGCCCTGGGCCAATAAGCTTCCCCAAGCTCTGCCAGCCGAGGGCCAGTGTGTGACTCCAGCCCCGGGTCAACAAGCAACCCTGAGCTCTTCCAACAAACATGCAACAATGGCACCAGCTCACTTGGCAAAGTGGTAAAGCAAGTTCAGCTTATATACATCTTACACGTGCTGTGGATATCTCGCCAGCTTAGTAATATGTGACTCAGGACTGCATTTCCATATCTAATATACTGCGTTTTTATAGCCTGGGATGTCTTGCTAATGAACTAAACAATTAGCTATAAATGATGACCTCATTACTGGCGATGACATCTTTCCTGAGCCCCTCCCATGAATGTGAATAATCTGCCAGGAATGGTATTGTGTGCATGAACAATACTTAATGGTTATATTAAGTCTAAGTTTATTAAGTCTTGTTAAAAAAAATAAATAAAATAAGCCCTTGTTTCACGAGATTGTGAGGTTGCTGTTGTGTTACGAGAGGCCAATGGTATGTGTTAGTTGTCTTAACACTGCAGTCACACTTTAAAAAGATGAGAATGGAGCTATTGAATATGATGCTAAATGCTTCAACAAAGCACCTGAAACATACTGGCACTGCATTGCATGAGAACAAATGGACCAACCAAGGATGGTGGCACTCACCCTGGGGCTGGCCCCTGGGCTGGTCAAGAATAGTGTTGTCCCCTGGGCCAGCCATGAATGGTTGCACTCATTGGTTCCTAGGCTGGTCAAAGATAGTGTGACTTGTTGGCCCCTGGCTGGCCAAAGTTGGTGGTACTCATTGTTCCCTGCAGCACTACACTCACTGCTGTTTTACTCTGTGTTTAACGCTTTTAACTAATTAATAACAAATAAGTTTTACTCAAGTTCTAGGAAATCCTCCCTTTTTTGAAATGATAATCATTGTCCCCTGGGCTGGCCAAGGATGGTGGCACTCATAAACCTCTGTGTTGGCCAAGGATAGTGGCATGCATGGACCCCTGCGCTGGGCTAGCCAAGGATGGTGGCTCTTTTGGGCACTTTGGCTGGCTAAGGATGGTGGCACTTGTGGACCCCTGTGCTGGCCAAGGATGGTGGCACTTGTGGACCCCTGTGCTGGCCAAGGATGGTGGCACTTGTGGACCCCTGTGCTGGCCAAGGATCGTGGCGCTAGTGGACACCTGTGCTGGCCAATGATGGTGGCGCTAGTGGACACCTGTGCTGGCCATAGGTTGGTGGCTCTAGTGGACCCCTGTGCTGGCCAAGGATGGTGGCACTCAAGGACCCCTGTGCTGGCCATAGGTTGGTGGCTCTAGTGGACCCCTGTGCTTTCCAAGGATGGTGGCACTCATGGACCCCTATGCTGGCCATAGGATGGGGGCTCTAGTGGACACCTGTGCTGGCCATAGGATGGTGGCGCTTGTGGACCCCTGGGCTGGCCATAGGATGGTGGCTCTAGTGGACACCTGGGCTGGCCAAAGGATGGTGGTACTCATGGACCCCTGTGCTGGCCATAGGTTGGTGGCTCTAGTGGACCCCTGTGCTGGCCATAGGATGGTGGCACTCATGGACCCCTGTGCTGGCCGTAGGATGGTGGCACTCGTGGACCCCTGGGCTGGCCAAGGATGGTGGCACTTGTTGGTTCCTGGGATGACCAAGGTCCCTGGTTCACCCCATACTGATTCAGCGCTCTTTGACTACTTCTTTTGTGGGATGCCAGTGCTCACTGCTCCAGGCAAACCTAAATGGCTGCTGGCGGTTACACACAGGGCAGTGATGAGCAGTAATGAGCAGTATCTTCTGCCTCTAGATTGGTGATGCCGCCATTCCAAGCGTGTGCTGTGGGATCGCTAGCAGGGCATCCCAAGTCCCAGGCCAGAGGTAAAGCACACTCGAGTAGTTCTGCTGCTGCCACAGCACTCTGTGGCATGTCTGCTCCTTCCTGGCTTCCCGCAGTATCTGATCTGTCAGCCATTTAAAATTCTAACAAGAATATTTGAGTGTTAGTTAAAAAGCTCAAATAGATACAGATTGCAATTCACACCTAAATGTGCACCCAGAATTACACGTACTATATCAAATAATTATATCAATCGTCAATGAATGCACAGCTAAGGGGATCCTTATCCTGATAATATGTCCCCAGTCGTCTGATGACGAGAAATACTCCAGATCACTATCCAGAGCCGGCCCAGGCAAGATCAGCTGTTATCGGATGTGACAGCCGAGGGTCATGGAGGGGACATGTGACATAGACTGAGCAGAGCTCCAAATTCAGATGCTCCCTGGCTCCAGCTTCTTTCCACATCTACTGAGACGCCTTTCTGACACGTGTTGGAATTTGCTTTTACAGATTGTCTTTGGGCCTTGGCAACGTGTTCCAGCGATCATTTTGCTGCTTTGTTTGTTGCGCTAACTCCATTTTTATTTTGACAAATTAATGGCTGGTCTTCCTTGTTTTCTCTCTCCTACATCATACTCAAGTCGCTCCTCTCTGCTCAGTTATAATTACAGCCTTTTCACTTCAAAGGCCAAGTATGACTCTTAGTAAAAAGTGGAATTTGCATGTGAAAAAAAAGCTTCAACCTCTCGTATCTGCACATCGGGGAAGTTTCTAGAAAGCACTCACCAAGTCAGCAGGTGATGTGATATCTGATAAAAGACAGGGGTCGTATAACATGACAGGATGTTTTCCACTTACCTGCTCCATGCCTGCATTCTTCTATTTACGAGCCTCACTGCTTGTACTCTGTGTCGTACATTTCTATTGGGTCAACTCAATTTCTGTCCAGAGGGCCCCAGCCATAGATACTTGAGACCATAGATACTTAACCTTTAACAATGTTGGTTCTCATGCTTGATCTAAATCTTGTTTGTACTACTGATCATTCAAATACATTGGCTTTCCCATATCCCAACTAGACCAGCACATAAGTCTCTGGTATCCCTCCCCAGGGTGTAGCCCAGGACTTCTGCCACCCAACTGGATACACGGCCTGATCTGAAGCCTAACCTGCCCCACTAAATTCTCCTACGAGCCTTCTTGGTCATGTCTTCGCCTTTATCTTTGAATAGGGAGAGAAGCAGGAGGTTATCCTAATTTAGTTTTTTTATTGCCAAAGAACTGTGATTCTAACACTAGAAGTTGTGTTAACACATATTTATGCATAATATGCACATTAAGAGTAATGACACCCCTCTGTAGTCTCTAAGTCTCTTGGGGTGGGCAGTTTGAACCACAATTTTATGGGTAATCCCATATTTTATTGTATTCTACTTATGCCTCTTTTTTAATTTTAATTATTATGGCTAGAAATACTCCTCCAAAAAGCTTTATCACACTTTGGATAATATAAAATCTTATATTATTATATGACTTATTATGCTATTCTTTTCTCTGACTGCAACTAAGTTCTTTGATCGCAGCTTCTGCTGCCATAGACGTCTATGAAAATAGATGTGCTGAGTGATTTCTCCTCCTCCCTTCGAGCTGCTTCTCTTCCTTTAAAGCATCTGTAAGGCAGTAGAACACGTGCACTAACCTGCCAACCTGCTAACCTGGCACCAGCAGCAGTACCATAGGATGGGGCAGATGTTTTTCCTTCTGCACTACTTTGCGCTGCTTTGCCTAGAAACTCCCATGGTGGCAAGCATGATAATTTCACCCAGTATCTGGGATGGGGTGAACTGGACCGAATCGGCAAGATCCAGGTCGAATCTTGCTTCGGCCCAAATCCAAAGCCCATCACTATTGAGCATGTCAAGAAGACACAGCTGGCTTTGATCACACATGAATGAGTCTTAAAGCAGACCAACAGTCAAAAATGACTTAAACCAAACCAACACAACAAACAGAGCTCATATACATCCTTCCCTAGGGGCAATTTATATTGCTGCACATAAAATTAATTTACCTTGTTCTAACCACCTTGCTGTGGTAAATTAAAGAAAAAGAATAAAGGGGGGTGGGAGCATCTCAATCACTATTATTTATACAAAATTATTATTATTATTCAGGGCCTGGGAACTAATTTACCGCCCAGTTTAACCCTCTCATCAACTAAATATCAAGCAACAAACATGTCTAGCTGTGTGGAAAGACAGAGATTTGGTTGCATATATCTGCAGATACATGTGGAAGCCACCCTGCCCCGACAAGGCACTCTGTGTTTAGTGTGGTCCCTACTCTTAATTTTGAGTCCCCAACAAATAAAAAAAAATGGCGGCTCACGCATTTGCAGGCCGCCTGCAAACAGCAAGTGCTGCTGGGCTTCCTGTTACTGTGCATTGTCAGTTGAATCCAGGCAGCAGCATGGCTGAGGTGCTGGGAGAAATGCCCGCTACCTTTCTTTTTCAGCTGTTGGTCCGGATTAAAGACGCGCCAGGACACCTCCTACCCAGTTTAACCACAATCCAGTGATTGAAGCCAAAAAAGGCTTCACCCTATTTTCGCAAAATCTGAGGTTTTGAATTGGCTTATTTTACGCAATTCCTATAAAGGATAATGCGGGGGAGGAATTTAGCATGTGCCTGGATGGAGACTTTAAGTAAATTTTTCACCAGACTGCTTTAATCCATATTGGCTTCACTGCAGGTGGAAACAAACAAGGCCGTGACTCATCTAAACAATGCTTTGGATTTGTCTAATAGAATGTAAACTGGCGATGAGTAATGGCTTTGGATGATGGTGCTCTGTGGCTGGAGGTGTGAGCGCGTCCTGGGATGGGCAGCATGCCTGCTTGAAACCAGGAGACTGGATAAGAGGACCATTAAGTGGCCGCTAATGCCGCCTTGGGCATTGCAATACATAGCTGGTGGTGTGGCCTGTAACACAGAGAAAATAAAGACTGACTGGTATGTATGTGAGAAGCCGCAGATAGGAGGTCTCCTTCTCTAACTCCTGCAGACTAGTTTGTTTTATGGAGGGGATGTGTAGCACCAAAATATTTTTCTCTGCATAAGACGTACTTTTGTTCCCCCAAAAGTCGGGATAAATTGGCGCTTTCATTTCTGCAACTAAAAAAAGATGGTAGGGCTTATTTTCAGATGAGATAGAGAAATTCCATCCATTCTTCATTAAAATGGATGTGCTGGACATCGGACGACCATGTTGGTCCTGGGCACCCCGTCCCTACTTCTATGTGTTACACCTTTCCTTTGTCAAATTTATTTGCAGGGGGATGTCTTTTTTTTTTTTTTTTTTTTCATAAAAAACAGTGGGATGAATGGATGGACATGTAGAGAAGCAGAAGGATGGATGGATAGATAGATTGGCAGAGGAATGAATGGATGGATAGAGAGGCAGAAGGAAGGATAGATAGTTGGATAGGCGGATGGATGGAAGGATAGATCGACAGAGAGGCGGATGGATGGATGGATAGATAGATAGAGAGGCAGAAGGATGGATAGATAGATAGAGAGGCAGAAGGATGGATAGCTAGATAGATAGAGAGGCAGAAGGATGGATGGATAGATAGATAGATAGATAGATAGATAGATAGATAGATAGATAGGCAGAAGGATAGATAGATAGAGAGGCAGAAGGATGGATGGATAAATGGATAGATAGATAGAGAGGCAGAAGGATAGATAGATAGAGAGGCAGAAGGATGGATGGATAAATGGATAGATAGATAGATAGATAGATAGATAGAGAGGCAGAAGGATGGATGGATAAATGGATAGATAGATAGATAGATAGAGAGGCAGAAGGATAGATAGATAGAGAGGCAGAAGGATAGATAGAGAGGCAGAAGGATGGATGGATAAATGGATAGATAGATAGATAGATAGATAGAGAGGCAGAAGGATAGATAGATAGAGAGGCAGAAGGATGGATGGATAAATGGATAGATAGATAGATAGAGAGGCAGAAGGATAGATAGAGAGGCAGTAGGATAGATAGATAGAGAGGCAGAAGGATGGATAGATAGATAGATAGATAGATAGATAGATAGATAGATAGATAGGCAGAAGGATAGATAGATAGAGAGGCAGAAGGATGGATGGATAAATGGATAGATAGATAGATAGATAGATAGATAGATAGATAGAGAGGCAGAAGGATGGATAGCTGGATAGATAGATAGATAGAGAGGCAGAAGGATAGATAGATAGAGAGGCAGAAGGATAGATAGAGAGGCAGAAGGATGGATGGATAAATGGATAGATAGATGGATAGATAGAGAGAGAGGCAGAAGGATGGATGGATAAATGGATAGATAGATAGATAGATAGATAGATAGAGAGGCAGAAGGATGGATAGATAGATAGATAGAGCGGCAGAAGGATAGATAGATAGATAGAGAGGCAGAAGGATGGATAGATAGAGAGGCAGAAGGATATATGGATGGATGGATAGATAGAGAGGCAGAAGGATAGATAGATAGATAGATAGATAGAGAGGCAGAAGGATAGATAGATAGAGAGGCAGAAGGATAGATAGATAGAGAGGCAGAAGGATAGATAGATAGAGAGGCAGAAGGATAGATAGATAGATAGAGAGGCAGAAGGATAGATAGATAGAGAGGCAGAAGGATGGATGGATAAATGGATAGATAGATAGATAGATAGATAGATAGATAGATAGATAGATAGAGAGGCAGAAGGATAGATAGATAAAGAGGCAGAAGGATGGATGGATAAATGGATAGATAGATAGATAGAGAGGCAGAAGGATAGATAGATAGAGAGGCAGAAGGATAGATAGATAGAGAGGCAGAAGGATAGATAGATAGAGAGGCAGAAGGATAGATAGAGAGGCAGAAGGATAGATAGATAGATAGATAGATAGATAGATAGATAGATAGATAGATAGATAGGCAGAAGGATAGATAGATAGAGAGGCAGAAGGATGGATGGATAAATAGATAGATAGATAGATAGATAGAGAGGCAGAAGGATGGATAGCTGGATAGATAGATAGAGAGGCAGAAGGATAGATAGATAGATAGAGAGGCAGAAGGATAGATAGAGAGGCAGAAGGATGGATGGATAAATGGATAGATAGATAGATGGATAGATAGATAGAGAGGCAGAAGGATAGATAGATAGAGAGGCAGAAGGATAGATAGAGAGGCAGAAGGATGGATGGATAAATGGATAGATAGATAGATGGATAGATAGAGAGAGAGGCAGAAGGATAGATAGATAGAGAGGCAGAAGGATGGATGGATAGAGAGGCAGAAGGATGGATGGATAGAGAGGCAGAAGGATGGATGGATAAATGGATAGATAGATAGATAGATAGATAGATAGATAGATAGATAGAGAGGCAGAAGGATAGATAGATAGATAGATAGATAGATAGATAGATAGATAGAGAGGCAGAAGGATGGATAGCTAGATAGATAGATAGAGCGGCAGAAGGATAGATAGATAGATAGATAGATAGATAGATAGATAGAGAGGCAGAAGGATAGATAGATAGAGAGGCAGAAGGATAGATAGATAGAGCGGCAGAAGGATAGATAGATAGAGCGGCAGAAGGATAGATAGATAGATAGATAGATAGATAGATAGATAGATAGATAGATAGATAGAGAGGCAGAAGGATAGATAGATAGAGAGGCAGAAGGATAGATAGATAGATAGAGAGGCAGAAGGATGGATGGCTAGATAGAGAGGCAGAAGGATGGATGGCTAGATCGATAGAGAGGCAGAAGAATGGATGGATAGAGAGGCAGAGGGCTGGATACATAGCTGCCCCCGTCCCGTCCACAGCAAATGTCCCTGATGAATGGGGGAAACGGCAGCCAAGCCACCCCCATTCTCCCTTAGCAGCTGGCACTAATTCTGGAGGGGGGGGGGGGGCAGCTGCCCTGTCCCTGTGTAACCAGGGCTTATTTTCTGGGATAGGGCTTTTATTTTAAAGCATTTGTGAAAATGCTAAAAAAAAAAAAATAATCACACTGGGGCGTCTTTTCGGAGTAGGGCTTATTTTCAGGGAAACACACTAGATTTACACATCACTCCTTGCAATAGACTGAGCCATGCAAATCATCTCTTTATGACTCATGCCATCCAAGCACTCGGTAAGCATGTTTCTCTCCACATGGCTAGCAGTGTTTTGGTACTCACCAAGTCTCGCCCTCATGCAGTCAAATACTTGGGGCCTTGGGCTGATGAGGGCCACAAGCTCAAAGCATGTGTCAACCAGTGGTCTTTAGCTGTATAAATGTTAAGCTAATCCTTTGCACTGCACACTCTTGTAACCATCAGGTTGTGTTTTTTTGTTTTTTGGTAAGCAATTTTTTTCACATGCCTTTAAAAAGCAAATGGTTCTAGAAAATGCGTATTGTGGTTTATCCAATATGGTGCAGCCATTTTCCAATAAAGATCTTTAAAGTGGACCGAAACCTCAAAAACTGTAGTTTGAAACTCCAGAGCAGGCATACTCGTTCCCCCCGGGGCATCCAGGTTCGAGATGCTCCCTTGTGTGAAACCTCCCAGGTCGCCTGAAGACTCACCTTCGTTCCCAGTCTAATTGCGCATGCATCTGCATCCCCGTTATCTCTTTAGCAGGGCACATTCCAGGCATTTCTGAATCTTGGATTCGCTCGCATTAGACGAGCTCCTGGACGAGGTGGCTGGAGCGAATCCAAGTGCACTGATTGGATGAGAGGGCTGCTCATGTGTAGTAGGACCGGTGAAGGGTAAGTGAGATTGGGCGACCTGGGGGGTCCTAAATGACTGCCTCTCTGTGCGTAAGAAGCCATGCCCTCCTCGGATCTCATCTCTCGCCCCCTTTTCCTGATCACACTATGTGCTGGCAATAATAACTAGAGGCACAACAATGCACTTATATATTTTTTTTACTGTTATAGAGCAGGCTCAGACACAAACGTTAGAGACCGACCGCTATGAATATGTAAAGCACACAGTGTGCTTACATCACATCGCTGTGACCACACCTACTGTTTCTCCCCATTTTTTTTCTCTGCATCTTCAATGCTCTAATACTTTTACATATAACTTAGGAACTACAGGGTCTTTTTGAAAATGGATTGAAATTTAGGACGGTGCAACGTGTAGCTAGAGACAATGGGACAAAAATTGGGTGCTCGCCTTTGGTATAACTTTCTATTCTGCTTTTAAATCTCGCATTACCCTGTAGCTGGTGACACTACTGGCAATTACATCAGATTTTTGCCCAATGTCGCTGATATCTTCCGATCAGAGTTCATGGTGTCATGTCCCTGCACCTCCTCTAAGTAAATGTTTTCCCTCAACGCTTCCAAGAATCCAGGTTGATAAACCGATGGCCTGTCTCTGTTTGTGCTGGGATCGGGGGTGGTTAGGAAAAACATGATTAATGCTATGATGTCCCGACCACAAGGAAAAAGCCCTTGTTTGCTTTGGTTGCAGCTATGGAAATCTCCAGTGTCTATACAAGAGAAGCTTTAAAGTGGACCAAAACCCAGGTTTTTGACTATCCTGGGTTTCGGTCCTTGCCCCGTGCCCTGCTGTTTGAAACCCCCTCAGGTCGCCGAAACCAACTCGCCTCTTCCCAGTTCTACGGCGCATGCGCGGCAGCTCGGATCCACTTACGCCACGTCCTCTAAGACGAGTGGCAGCCACTACCCTCTAACAGGGCTCATGTCCGCACCAGCCATTCACAAATGCCTGGCGCGGGCATACGCCCTGCTAGAGGGATAGCAGGGATGCGGCTCGCGCATGTGCCGTTGGACCAGGAAAGAAGGTAAGTGTATGGGCGAACGGGGGGGGGGGTTTCACACAGCATCCAAAAACGGAAAGCCCTGGGTGTAGGGAATCGATCGGCTTGGGAATCTTATAGATTCTCGGCCGATTGGGTGGGTTTTGGTCCTCTTTAAAGCAGACCAAAACCCCCCAAAACAAATCTACTTTGCTCCTTCACCCCAGGTACATTACGGTTTTCTGCCCTTAATACTGATTGGTATTTCTGTTTTATAGTGATTTTAATTTTCCCCAGCTATGCCATTGGTCCCTCACAATAGCCTCGATTCAGAGACACATTCGTCCGGACTTCCGTAGCTGTCTGTGAAAGTTTTGGTGGGTGTTTGTCATTTTTTTGCTTTTTTTCGTCCATTTTCTACTCGTACGAACGTTCGGGAAAATGTGTATATGCTCTTTCGATGAAAGGAAGCAAATCGGAACATTTCCATACAAAATCGTAAATTTTCCGTTGTTGGGATGGGTTTCTGTCTGATTCAGAGAGCTGATTTCCGACGGATCACCACCCTATAAATCCGTTTCATTTCCGATCCACTTACGAGACCTTTGAGGGCTCGGATTGCTATTGTTGAACATGTTTTGCGGCTATGTGGGGGAGTCTGCGCGCCTTTAGCACCAAGGCATTGCATGTATCAGCATGGCCAAGGCCATAAATTGTATAGCAATGCATACCTGAATCAATACATTTCATGTATGCCTTCTAGATGCATTTTAATGCTGACCTAAATTAGTCCTTAGCATGTAAACATTTATTTTTCCACACATCCATATAATTGCTATATTTTTTTAGACTTATGTCCTTTGTAAATTATATTTGGATTGTTGAACTTGAATCTTAATGTGTTGTAGGAGTAATTGTTTTAGTTGGTTACCTTTGAACTGCAAGATGTGCCACTCGCCCTTGCTCCTGATGCCCGTTCTTTGCCTGCAGAATGCGGGCCAGGAGTTCTCTAATCGGGCACTATGCAAAACCCGGGCCGTGGTGGCGAGGGCCCTCTGGCTTTAGAAGTCCAGATTTAGGTGTTTGGACCATACAGGGGGGGGGGGCACTGCAGTATGACCCCAACAAGGTTATACCAATATTTTAATTTACGTTTTTTAACAGGGACCAGACGTGCCAGAGTGGCACAACTGAGTGTCAGGGTCCTTCAGTTGGTGGGCGAGATGCAGGAGCTGCGCAACTCCACAGATGAAGAATAATGTTCTGTGGCCTGCCATTGCTATGTATTTTGTTTTTTATAGTTATAGTTATTTTTTATAGTTAAAAAAAAATGTAAAATTTACAAAATTTTGATACATTTTATATTTATGATGGCATCCCAAAAAAACTGCTACAGTGTCATTTCATTTACAAAATACATTGACACAAAACTAGTGGGCCCAGAAATATTTAAAGATGAATATTCACATGACCGAGAAGTGGTTTGGGTGAGCTTTAACGTTCCAAAAGGGAAGATGGAGGATAGTGCTAAGTGGTTTGGGTGAGCTTTAACGTTCCAAAAGGGAAGATGGAGGACAGTGCTAAGTGATTTAGCTAAACATTGTAGTAGAAGTGAGGGTGGCAAATATGTATGCGAGCACTTTAATGAGTTAAGTTTGTAGTGCGCAGGCGCAAGATCGTAAGGATTCCGTCTGGACGATTATTTTTTGTAAAATGGAAACAGAATCTATCGGGAAACGTAAAGGATTCGTTGGAGGATACGATGGGAAAAGGGCAAAAACGAAAGCCTACGTTGTAACATGTGGAAATGAAACGGATAAGTCTGGATGGAAGATGACATCCTCGTAATTCGTAATCTGCCGTACGAACGGACGGAAACTTTACACAAGGTTTTCAATGCATGCATAGAATCGCTCGTACGCTCATACGAGAATGGAAACATTTCACAAAAAAAACAGATCGCCACGAAAAAGTTTTTTTGTGTCTCTCTGAATCAAGGCTAATAATATCATGCTAGGAGCAAATCGAGCCTATTGAAAATAATGCTATAAGAAAGATAAGAACCAAAATATGTATTTTACCTTCATTTCCCCCACAATATGTATTTTACCTTCATTTCCCCCACAATTTTTTTTGAAGCCAAAATTGTTTTGTGAAGCCAAACTAATTACCAGGACACTAAGAGGAGTTGATACATGGGTTTTTATTTCTTAAATTATTATTGTTTATTTATATAGCGCCATCATCTTCCGTAGCGCTTAAATGTAACCTTCCATAGGATGTGGTTGGTCCGCTCAAAAGCGTTTGTGTGAAACCCCCAAACAACTCACCTCTTCTGCGCTCCAACAGCGCATGCGCGGGCGATGTTAACTTATACCTAACCTCTCTCATTGCCATTAATGAGGGGGATGCGGCATCACACACTCCCCATTAAAAACAATGAGAGCCGGCTGATGTAATCATAGCAGGCAGCTCTCAATGGGGGGGGGGGGGGTTCACACAGCGTCCACTGCTGGGGTTTGTTCCGCTTTAAGTGGTATTTGCATGTATAATATTCCACTTTCCTTCCTACTCTTTATTAGCTAGCCAGTCGTACTGGCTTAGTATAGTAGCTGATTTGCATATTTACATTACATGGACATGTTCTGGAAACCTTACAGCCATTGTTCTACAATAATAAACATAAGACCAATCGCTTCAGCGGCAGTGCCTCACCCTCATTGCCTCTGAAGCGATTGGTCTATGTGGCTTTTAGAGCCATTGGAGATTTCCATGGCGCCCCCTACTGTTGACAGATATTGAAGTGGAGCTACATGTAATTTATGCCAGTTGGACACCTCTCCAACCACCACCAGTTGGCTATATTCACCTTGTCCTAGAACACTAGAGAACCTGGCTTTCTTTCATCTCGATTTGGGATGCCCTGCGTTTGAGGGCTCTTGTCCAATCAGAGTCGTTTGCAGTGCCTATGTCATTCAGCAAAAGGCTCTGCTTTCTGCAAATGGGTGCATCCACACATCTCTGGGCTGTGTGCACGCTCCCATCACAGCTATTCAGATAGTCTGGGACGGGTGCGCACTGCTGGGGATGCCGCCGATTGCGCTTCCATTGCAGAAGGGCAGAGCCATTTGCCGAATCACATGGACACCGCAAACGGCTCTGGTTGTACGGGAAAAGGTACAGGGAAAGGTAATCCGGTAAATCGGGATGTGCTGGGGACCAGCCACGCTGGGTTTTGTTCCACTTTAAATCATTTAAAGTAGACCAAAACCCTGGAGTTTGACTATCCTGGGTTTTGGTCCTTTCTTTCGGGATGCCCCACTGCGTGAAACCCCCCAGATCGCCAAACCCAACTCACCTCTTCCCAGTCCTACGACGCATGCGCGGCCACTTGTCCAATCAGTACACTCAGAGACGCTGATGTCCTCCGAGCGCCCTGACGGCCACGACCCCTGCTTCCCTCTAACCGGGGGTGTGCCCGCGCCAGCCATCCACAAGTGCCTGGTGCTGCTAGAAGGATAGCAGTGATGCGGGTGCGGCCGGACCGGGAAACTGTATGGAACAACGTTTTTACACAGCGAGGCATCCCGATTTTGGATCCTCCGGGGGGAGGGAATCGATAAGATTCCCGGGCCAATCATGGTGGGTTTTGGTCTACTTTAAAGTGTACAGACACAAGGAGACATTTTGATTGCTGATGGTGCTGATGCCTCCCTTCACTTGGTCACGTGGTCGGACACCCTATGTCCACCAATCCCACTCTAGACCACCTGACTGCCAGAAGGCAATTGCAGGGCTGGGTTTTGCTGGAGGAGCTCCCCTACTTCTCCTTCTCCAGCAGTTTTGTTCAATGTGCATTATGGTAGTTGGTGTTACTTTTAATCGTATTGTTTTCAGCTATCATTAACCATTTCTTACTTTTCTTACCACATAACCACTCTTCCTTTCGTTTTTTTTTTTTTTTTAGTTCCTCATTGTCCCATCTATAATTGGAAGTGCTCTTCTACATCGCATGTCAGATGACAGATGGGAAAAGATAACGGCATGGATTTATGGTATGGGCCTCTGCGCCCTCTTTATAGTGTCCACTGTATTTCACATAGTAACCTGGAAGAAGAGTCACCTCAGGTTTGTATGTTTTCATAGTTTTGCTATCAGTTTGTCTTTACCTTGGTTATGGCTTGCTAACCTTATTGTGGTCCTTTTATACTTTTAATGTTCACAAGTTTTCAAGTAACATTGGAAAGAGCTTGGTTATTTAAATATATGACCTTACTAACTGTTTTGTGGATGGCCCATGGGCAGTTGACCACCTGTTGTCGAAGTCTTCGATGGTCTCTACTGTTGATATTGGAAGCATCAATCTGAAACAGGACAGGTTCTTCACAAAGTTTATTGTACAAACTATCATTGATGGCTGAAATGAGGGGAATGAGGTGGGCCCCAAGATGCATGGGCCCCAGCTCTTACTCCTTAGAGTGGCCATTACAGGGACCTACAGTGGGGAATGGAACAAAGATAGTTTGTCAAATTTCCTGTTTTTTCCCCACTTCTTTTTGCCAGTGTTGCGCAAACATGAATCAGGTGTGAATGTTTTTTTTATTCCAAGTATGTCTCACACCCTGCTACGGAATGAATAATAACTAGTGGGTTATGCCCAGTAGAGGGCGAACTTCTGCAGAGATGACTAGAAAAAAGAAGCCCCTCCCAGTCCATAAATACCTGGGACCTCCCACACATTCCCCCAGATAAGTCTCTGCAGACGGCGAAGCAAGTCAAGAAGATGGCTGTCTCTTTCCTTTGCAGGTAAGCCGGGTGCACACCCGGCCAATTTTTTCCTATTTCCGCCCGGACCTTGTTTTTTTTTTTTAAAGTTCCTATGCCTCCCAGCCTTGGCTGTGCAGACGAAGGTAGGGTGCACCTTAGAGGTGTACTGTCTAGAAGCCATGCTCCTCCGTGAGACCTCCTCCAAGGGGTAGGCGGCTGCCAGGTTTGTGATCCTGGTGTGGGATGCCCTGTCCGTTTATACCTTCGCTACATAACTGAGGTAGCTTTGGGTTTCCCTCCATTACTCCCCGTTTCCGGATAGTTGGGGGGGGGGGGGGGGCTGACCCTCCATTTTTGACTATATATATTTTTTATTTTCTTGTGTATGTTTTGTGTTTCACTTGCTCCATAGGACCCATTTTGGACTTAAAGATTCTCAACAGGTTCATCTGAACCAAGAAATTTGGCATGGAGACTTTGCGCTCTGCCGTCAACTCCCTTCGTCCAGGGGACTTTATGACTTCAATAGACATCAAGGACGTTTACCTTCATGTGCCGGTTTTCTCTGATTCGCGGTAGGTGATCAGCACTGCCAGTTTGTGGCTCTTCCCTTCGGGCTGACCTCGGCACCAAGGGTGTTCACCAAGGGGGTGGCGGGCGTAATGGCCCTTCTCAGAGCCCAGGGCATTCGCATTGTGCCGTATCTGAACGACCTTCTCATCACGGCATCCTTTTTCAGCCAGGCGGGGGAGAGGTTCGGCTGGGTGATCAACTACCCCAAGTCTTCTCTCTCCCTGTCAAGGGAGGCTTCGTTTCTGGACATGAATCTGGATACCATTCAGACCAGGGTGTTCCTACCCCAGTCAAAGGTGGATGTTGTTCAAGCTCTGATTCGTCTCCTTTTGTCCAACCCTCGTCCGTCCATCAGGCAAGGGATGAGACTGGTGGGGTTGATGGTGGCTTGTTTCGCGGCAGTTCCTTTTGCTCATTTTCACATGAGGCCTCTTCAACTACATCTTTTATCGGCTTGGGACAGATGTCCTCTGTCCTTGGATCAGTCATTTGTGCTGTCTCCTCTGGTCCGGTGGTCCCTCCAGTGGTGGCTGGACCCGAAGATTCTTCTGGGGGGGCAGATCCTTTCTGGCGCCCCGCTGGGAGACGGTCACCACAGATGCCAGCCTGTCGGGCTCGGGGGGGGGGGGGGGGGGGTGGTTTCTGGAAGGAACATCAGTTTCAGGGTCTGTAGGGTCCTCAGGAGGCTCACATCCCCATCAACATCCTGGAGCTGAGGGCGGTACGGTTGGTGCTGTCGCACCTGACGCATCATCTCCAGGGATTACCGGTTCAGGTTCGATCAGACAATCGGACTGCGGTGGCTTACATCAATCACCAAGGAGGGCCTCGCAGCAGGAGTGCCCTCCGGGAAGTGTCTCTGATTCTTGCATGGGCCAAGAGCAATGTTCCATGTATCTCGGCGGTGTACATTTCAGGGGTGGAGAACCTGGTAGCGGACTCTCTGAGCAGGGGGGTCTCTGGCCGGAGGGAATGGTCCCTCAGCAACAAGGTATTTCTATCCTTCTGTCACAGGTGGGGGATTCCGGAAGTGGATCTCTTTGCCTCCCGTCACAACCACAAGCTCCCTGTATTTATGTCTCTGTCCCAGGACCCCCTGGCTCTGGCAGTGGATGCCATGTCTCCTGTATCTGTTTCCCCCCTTTTCCCATGGTGGGCAAGGTGGTGCGCAAGCGGGTTCACGAGGGGGTGCCAGCAATCCTGGTGGCTCCAAGGTGGCCAAGACTGGTGTGGTTCGCAGACGTTGTGCAGCTGGCGGTCGCTCAGTACAGGTTGCCTCTGTTTCCGGATCTGATCACTCAAGGTCAGCTTTGTTACCCCAATTTACAGTTGCTGGCTTTGACGCCGTGGCTGCTGAAACCTCTATCCTAAAAGAAGGTTTATCTGATGCTGTGGTTCAGACGCTTGTTAGAGCTAGGAAGAAGTCTTCCTCTAACATCTGCTACAGGACTTGGCAGTCCTACATTGATTGGTGTGAGGCTAGGCCTTTTCCTTGTAGGGTGTTTTCCATTCCTAGGATTCTGGAGTTTCTTCAACATGGTCTGGACATTCATCCTTTGGTTAAGACTTTTTTCCAGGGGGTCACTCATGTGCGTCCCCCTCGCAAGCCCATGTTACCTGTTTGGGACTTACATTTGGTATTGTCTGCCCTTCAGGGTCCTCCTTTTTGAGCCAATGCAGGATGCTGCACTACCCATTTTCTCATTAGGGGTTGCCGTTTTGGTGGCTATCACCTCCGTTCGTCGTGTGTCTGAGTTGGCGGCTCTGTCTATTCAGGCCCCTTACTTTGAGAGACACCAGGACAAGGTGGTATTCCGCTTTAAGCCAGATTTCCTGCCAAAAGTTGTTTCTGCCTTTCACCTCAATCAGGACGTTGTGCTTCCTTCCTTGTGTCCTAAGCCTAGCAATGACAAGGAGAGGGCCTTGCACTCTCTGGATGTAGTCAGATGTGTGAAGTACTGTTTGGTGGCTACTTCACCTTTCCGTAAGACGGGCGACTTGTTTGTGGTGCCCTCTGGGCACAAGAAGGGTTTAGCGCCCGTCAAATCTACCATTAGTAAATGGATTCGTCAGGCCATTGTTAGGGCCTATGCTGCCAAGGGGAGGGATCCCCCTTTCCAGATCACTGCTCATTCTACCTGTGCCATTGGGGCTTCCTGGGCTTTTCAGCACCAGGCCTCTGTTGAACAAGTTTGTAACGCTGCTACTTGGTCTTCTGTTCATACTTTTTCCAAAGTTTTATAAGGTTTGATGTGCGGGCCTCAGCGGATGCTGTTTTTGGCCGCAAGGTTCTGCAAGCTGCAGTGGATTAAATTGTGCATTGTTGCCTGTTGGGATCCCCACCCTGTTTTGGACACTGCTATTGGATGTCCCACTAGTTATTATTCATTCCGAAGCAGGGTGTGAGACATACTTGGAATAATACCATTTTGTGATTACTCACCTGTAAAATGGGTATTATAAGTATGTCTCACACCCTGCTTCGTCCCGCCCTGAGTTGTATCTTGGATCCTCTATATGGTGAACATTTTATTTGTTAAGATTTTTATTGTCTCTTCCTGGTCCCCTTACTGCTTTATTATGCTGGGGGAATGTGTGGGAGGTCCCAGGTATTTATGGACTGGGAGGGGCTCCTTTTTTTCTAGTCATCTCTGCAGAAGTTCGCCCTCTACTGGACATAACCCACTAGTTATTATTCATTCCGAAGCAGGGTGTGAGACATACTTATAATACCCATTTTACAGGTGAGTAATCACAAAATGGTATTTTTCCTCGTCACCCGTTACCTATTGAAAACATAAATATATATTACATTACACTATTTATAATGTGCCGTCTGGGAAAGTCCTCTATAGTAAATGTCAGAAGTCCCCATTTTCACTTCTTTACTTTCAGTTATTCTAAGTATGCATCACACCCTGCTCCAGAATAATTCATTACGTCTGGGTTATAGTCCACAAGAGGGCGCTTTACTGCAGAGATGGCAAAAAAGAGGCCCCTCCCGGCCCATATATACCCGGGACCTCCCACTCATTCCCCAGTTTAGTCTCTGCAGTCGGCGTTGACGGTCAAGATGATGGCTCTCTCTCCTTGCAGGTAAGCCGGGCTGCACAGCCCCCGGCACTTTTGTCCTATTTCCACCCGGACCATTTTAAAAATGCCTCCCAGCTACGGCTGCATGGTCTGGGTGATGGTAGGAGCACCTATTAGAGGTGTTTTTTACAATGGAGCTAGACTCCACCGCAAATCCCCCACCAAAGGGTAGGCGGCTCAGGTTGGTGATTCTGATATGGGATGCCCTGTCCGTTTTATAGCCCTCATTACATGGCTCCAAATGTAACCATGGGCTTTTCCCCCTGCCTCCCTGTTCCCGGTTAGTTGGGGGGGGGGGGCGGTCATTCATTTGTAATGTGATGTTTTACTTTCACCTTGTATGTGTGTTTGAGTGTGTATGTTTGTACTGTTTCGCGCTGGCATCCGCCAGCGTTTCTTCCTCTCTCCTCCATTCTGCTATTCCGGTGACGTCACAGCCGGCTCCGCAGCCCTATTGGCTGGGGAGCGCGGCCTGTGGTTGGTCCCCGCGTTTTGGGGGAGGCGTGGCCTAGTGCTCGGCGCGCTCCGCAGTGGCCCACCCCCGTCCTCCTTCTCACGGCCGGCTCCCAGCCCTATTGGCCGGGGAGCACGACCTGTGGTTGGTTCCCGTGTTTTGGAGGGGGCGGGGCCTAGCGCTCGGCGCGCTCCACAGCGGCCCGCCCCGGTCCTCCTTCTCTTCCTGCGGTCCATCCGGCGCCATCTTATCCCTGACGGTGCTTGTGAGTGCCCCATGCGGGCTTATATCTTATATCATTATGTGTATATTGGTAATTGTCATTGGGCTGCCAGGCGATTAAGGCTCTGCGGGCAGCATTTGGCTGGTACATTAGTATTGTAACTACAACTACTTGTATGCGGGTGCTTGCTGGTTTCCCTATTATGTCTTCCAGGCGGGACAACCCTAATTAGAGGTTTCTCCCGGTCCTGTGGCCCTATCCCTCAAATTTAAGGGTACCATTATTACCATTGGCCCTTTTTAAATCCTCCCACTAACAGACATTTAAGGGGCATCCCGGGTAGCTGAACAGCGTAATTCCCATTGGTCATGGCGACTACCAAAATCGCCATACGGAGGCTTCCCAGGATACTGTGCTCGGGGTCCCCTTGGGGCAAGCCCGGCTTTGTGTGGTATGTGGGGCATCCCTTGTGGGCTATAATGTGCTGATTGTGTTCAATGTGCACAGCAGGCGCTTACGCTGCAAGCCGGGCCATGCGCGGCTGGTTCAGCTCTGCTGGTCTCATCCCCCACGCCCCCGTGCCTGGTTTATGACCCCTAGTGACATTAACACTAGCTGGGAGTCGCTATATGATGTTTGCGCTAGATTGGCCAGCATTGAGATATTGATTGCTAGCTCTGCAGCCCGGTTGGCTCCAGCTAAAGGACGGCACATGGCGCCAGCTGCGCCGGCCTTTACGTTAACATCATGATTAAATCATTGTCTGTCTGTACCCCTCTAGTGGAAGGGAAAATTGTTCAGATTCTGATCCCTCTGATGATCAGCCTGCCATGGCACTGATGCCGCCTCAGAGCAGTGGGATGCTGATGACACCCATAGGCTTCTTACTTTTGAGGTACTTGCCATTGTCCCTCCTGCAGCGGCTCCTAAGCAGCAGGGGGAATTGTTTGGTACCGCAGAACCGTGGTCGGAATTGCCAAAACAGACGCCTTTTTGTTATCTGGTTCTCTAGGAATGGGAACGGCTTGCCGGTTCTCGGTATACCTACGGGGTGGGATAGAGGTATCCTTTCCCCGCGGATTGGTCTAGTGTTGGTCAATTTTCCCTGAGGTGGACGCTCCCATCCTGGGGTTGTCTGTGGCGCATTCCCTCACTTCCACTACCTGATGGATAGTGAGGACTGATGTATTGAGTAACGGGACTCCCATGCCCTTGCCTGTGTGGGTTCGCCTTGCGCCCCGTGGGTTCCTTTGCTATTACGGCCGTGGCTATTAGGACCTTATTCAGGGGCCTTCTTTAAGGCTTCCATGTGGATCCTTCTAGGGCTGAATTAGAGCTTGTCACTATGTGAGCTGATTATACCCCGCCTTAGATGACACCATTCGGCGGTATAACAGGACCTCGGCTTGGTGGTCTCTTCCAGTTGTTCGGTCTGGTGGCGCCAGTGGGCAGCTGATAATGCTGTTAGGAAGGCGTTCAAGGGGCTTCCCTCTGTTGGGTTGCGCCTGTTGGTGATCGTTGGATCTCTGGCTAAGGGAGGTAAGTTTCCTCGCAATAAACTGCCACGACCCTTTCGGGGGTGAGAGTCCTTCAATCCCTCCTTTCATGGGCCTGGGTCAGGCAGGGGGGTAC
This sequence comes from Gastrophryne carolinensis, assembly GCA_027917425.1. NCBI lineage: Eukaryota > Metazoa > Chordata > Amphibia > Anura > Microhylidae > Gastrophryne > Gastrophryne carolinensis. Next base: position 91,694,241 of record CM051243.1, on the reverse strand, counting down.
CCTTTGCGGGACAAAGGGGAGATTCTGGGGCAGAGGCAGTTGCCGTGCCCGATCTGGATCCTTATGGGGTGCTATGCCCAAATCCACTGCTAGTCTGCTGCTCTTCACTACGTTTCTCAGATTCTTATCACGGGTTCCTACGGACCTTTGGGCTGCTCATGGCCTGTTGCTGGAGGTACAAAGCCTTCTGGCCATGGGGGCTCTCCGTCAGGTCCCCCCGGGAGATAGAGGTCAGTGTTAACAATCTATTTACAGTGCCCAAAAGGGATGGTCCTGTCAGTCCCATCCCAGAACTAATCTTCTCAACAAGTTCATCAGAACCTGACTTGTCGCATGGTAACGCTGCGCTACGTCTTCAGTTCCCTGCGCCCCGGGGAACTTTATGACTTCGACAGACATCTTGGATGCTTATCCTCACGTGCTGGTTTTTCCAGGGCACCAGCGGTTCCTCAGGTTTGCAGTAGAGGAACGACACTGCCATTTGTGGCCCCCCCCCTTCGGGCCCACCTTGCCCACAGGGGTTACTCAAGGTGTTGGCAAGCGTGATGGCCTTCTCAGAGCCCGTAGTTATTCGCATTCTTCTCATTAAGTCTCCTTCGCTCCAACTGGCGGAGCTGGACACCTGGACGGTGGTGGCGACACTGGAGTGGTTCGGGTGGGTGATCAATTACCACAAGTTCTCTCTCTCTCCCCGTCCCGGGTGATCGCCTTCCTGGGTATGATTCTGGATACCACTCAGGCCAGGGTTTTTCCTCCCTCAGCAGAAAGTGGTCGCCTTTCAAGCGCCGATTCATGTTCTGCTGTCCAACCCTCATCCATCCTTCCGGTAAGGGATGCAGCTGGTGGGACATATGGTGGCCTGCTTCTAGGCAGTGCCCTATGCTCAATTTCACATGTGGCTTTCTTCAGATCCATCTTCTTGCAGCCTGGGAAAGGAATTGTCCCCTGTCTCTGGTTCAGGCCTTTGCTTTAAATAGGTATCTTCTGGTCCGGCGCTTCCCTCTCGAGTGGCTGGACTTGAGAATCTTCTGGGGGCAGATCATTCCTGACACAGTACTGGGAGACGGTCACTACGGTTGCCAGACTGTCAGGCTGGGGGGGCTCCTGGGTGAGCCCACCAAAATTCTAGGTGCTGTGGGGCCCTCAGGAGGCACACGCCCCTATTAATGTTCTGGAGTTGAGGGCGGTTGGGTTGGCGCTGGCGCAACTGACGCCTCACCTCCAGGGCCTACCGGTTCAGGTTCGCTCCGACTACTGGGCTGCGGTCGCTTGCATTAATTATCAGGGAGGGACTCAGAGCAAGAGTGTCCTCCGGGAGGTGTCGTTGGTCCTATCCTGGGTCTAGGACAATTTTCCGTGCATCTTGGCAGTTACATTCCGGGAGCGGGAAACCTGGAAGCGGATCCCCTGAGCGGGGGAGGGGCTTCTTGCTGGGGAGAATGGTACCTTAACAGCGAGGTCTTCCTATCTCTCTGTCACAGGTGAGGGATGCCGGTTGTTGTTCTGTTTGCTTCTTGTCACAATCGCTTGCTTCCAGCATTTGTATCACTGTCCCAGGATCTTCTGGCTCTGGCGGTGGATGCCATGTTTCTATCCTGGCCGAGGTTCGGTCTCCTGTAGCTTTTTTACCTCCGTTCCTCTTCTGGACTAAGTCTTACGTAAGCTGATTCAAGAAGGATTGCCAGTTGTTCTGGTGGCCCCCAGGTGGCCAAGACAGGTGTGGTTTGCAGACGTCGTGCAGCTGACGGTCGATTAGTACCCTCTGCCCTGGTTCTGGATCTTCTCACTCAAGGACGGCTCGGTTTCCCCAATGTACATACGCTGGCTTTGACAGCATGGCTGCTGTTACCTCCATCCTAGAGGAGAGGGTATGTCTGATGCTGTTTTTCAGACTCTGGTCAGAGCTAGGAAGAAATTTTCTTCTAGCAGCTTCTACAGGACCTGGTGGACCTACATTGTCTGGTGTGAGGCTGGTGCCTCCCCCTGTCGGGGGTTCCTCTTTCCTCAGATACTGGAGTTCCTTCAACATGGTCCTGATTTGGATTTTTCAGCTCAGCGCTCTGAAGAGGCATGTTTCCGCCTTGGCTGTTCTCTTCCAGAGGTCCTTGCTCTTCGTCCTTGTTTCCGGTTTGGATTTGAGTTTGGTATTGTCTGCCCTTCGGGGTCCTCCTTAGAATCTGTGCATGAGGCTGCACTGTTTATTCTCACCTTGAAAGTTGCCTCCTTGGTGGCTATTTCTTCTGTCTGACGTGTTTCTGAGTTGGTGGCTTTGTCCATTCAGGCCCCCTACTTTGAGAGACACTAGGACAGGGTGGTTTTTCCATTTTGAACCGGACTTCTTGCATAGGGTTGCCTCTGTCTTTCACTTTATTCAGGACATTGTGCTTCCTTCCTTATGTCCTAATCCTGGTAATGACAAGGATGGGGCCTTGCTTCTCTGAACATTGTCAGAAACTTGAAATACTACCTGGTGGCCTCAGTGCTTTTTCAGGAAGACCGACGCCTTGTTTGGGGTACCCTTTGGTCCAAAGAAGGGTTTGGCGCCGGTCAGGTCTACCATTAGCATATGGATTCGTCAGGCCGTTGTTGGGGCCTATTCTGTTAGGGGAAGGGTTCCCCCTTTTTCCGAGTTACTGTTCAGTCTACTCGTGCTGTTGGGGCCTTTAGGCCTTTTTAGCACCAGGCTTTGGTTGAACGAGTTTGTAAGACTGCTACTTGGTCTTCTGTTCATACCTTTTCCAAGGTTGATGTTCGGGCCTCAGCGGATGCTGTTTTGGCCGCAAAGGTCTACAAGTTGCAGTGTTTTGAACTGCGCATTGTGGCCTTGCTTTGGGATCCCCACCCGTTGTTGGACACTGCTACTGGATGTCCCAGACATAATGAATTATTCTGGAGCAGGGTGTAATGCATACTTAGAATAATACCATTCTGTGAATACTCACCTGTAGAATGGATATTATCAGTATGCATCACACCCTGCTCCATCCCGCCCTGAGTTGTATTCTGGATCCTCTATATGGTGAATTTTTCCTTGTTAATGTTTTTAATTTGTTTTTGGCTTCTCCTGGTTCCCTTACTGCTTACATATACTGGGGAATGAGTGGGAGGTCCTGGGTATATATGGGTCGGGAGGGGCCTCTCTGCAGTAAAGCGCCCTCTTGTGGACTATAACCCAGACGTAATGAATTATTCTGGAGCAGGGTGTGATGCATACTGATAATATCCATTCTACAGGTGAGTATTCAAAGAATGGTATTTTTAGCAATAGTACTGCAATAAAGATCATTGTAAAATGTTTACTATTCCTAAAGATACCTAAAGATTTCAGGGCTGGCTGCCAATTCGGGAAACTGTGTGAAACTTCCCGGGATGCCGTTAAAGACTCACCTTTTCCAGCTTCAACGGTGCGTGCGCAGACTCTCATCAAACAGCTCTGATTGTTTTCGATAGGGATCGGGAGTGGCCGCATCCCCTGCATCTTTGGCTGGTGCACACTCTCCCGCTCCAGCCATTTAGATGGGCTGGGGCAAGAGCATGTGTGCCGCTATGGATGCGGCCGCTCTCACTCCCCATTGAAATCAAACGGAGCCCTTGGTCGAAGGATGTAAACAAGGCAAAGGGCTCTGATTGGACAAGAGCCTGCGCATGCATCGTTGGGCAGAGAAGAGGTGAGTTTTACTGGGCAAATTTATTTTCAAAATTGTGCCCTTTTTTCTGATGGGGCGGGCCGGACATGGTCCAGGAACGTGGCGTCAGAACGTGAGGTCACTTCCACACTCTGATGACTTCCAGCCTGGCTGGCTGACTCCTTGACAGCCGAGAAAAATTGCTCCTTCCTTTTTTCATCCCTTCCATTCCGGGGCACCATCGTCAGCAATGCGTGGGTTAACCTTAGTCGTAGAAGATAAAAGGTGAAAAGAAAGACCATTGTTCATTTTTTAATTTATTATCTACATTAAATAGAGCCTTGACCCCACAATTGAATCCTGAATATGAGGCCTATTTACTACTCCGAAAGGGCATTTGGGTCCATCTAGCCATATTGCTTTGTAACCTGCTGTTCATCCGTGAGCAATAGAAACCTTCTAGAGTCCTATGGCAGTTTTTCCATAGCTCGAATATCCAGGAGAAACATGTGGAGCGCATTGCTGTTCTTCTCATTGTTACCGTTCTTCTTGTGAATGAGCCCGCGGGGCATTGTCGCCAAGCACAACAATAACTGGCATCTTTCCCCGACTACAGTACATTATTTATCTAGTGGTGGATCGGTTACAGAATTCTCCAGATAAGCTTTTTTTTTTTCCTTTTGTTGTTTCCAGGACAGTAGAGCATTGTTTCCACATGTGTGACAGAATGGTCATCTACTTTTTTATTGCTGCATCCTATGCACCATGGTGGGTATGGCTATGTTACATTGTATGTATTGTGTGTGGTTTGTGCTTGTTCAGCTTGGTTGCCTTTACCATTCCATAGAAAAATAAAGGGGGCTGCTGTGATCATTGTGATACAGTGTCAGGAGGAACACATTCTGGCCTTCCATTCCCTCAACTGCCTCCTTAACAAATTAGAACCCTAAAAGCAAAAGGTGGTCATTTATATAATATACAGTGGGTATAGAAAGTTTACACACCCCTGTTAGAATGGCAATACAAGTGTTTATCATATAAGAAGAATCAATTCAGAAATTGTTTCACCTTCAGTGTGACCCATAATCTGTACAACTCCATTGAAAAGCAAACTGAAATAATTTAGAGGCAACATATTTATTTGTATTTTTCCACCTGAAAATATTTTGATTTTCCAATGGAGTGGAGGTGGCAAAAGTTCTGAAATTATTTTCTTGGTCTTGTTTACATGACAAAAGCCTGCCAATATAACAGGGTTACATAGAGTATATATAGCCACTGTATCTATAAAAAGTATTATAAAGCCTATAAAAAGTTTTCAGCCCTTTCAAGTGTGTTTTTTCCCTGAAAGAAATGGACTGCTTTAGTTAATCAGGGTTGACACTGATTAACGGAAATCTACTCACTCATCTGAGTGAAAACAGATATTGTTAAAGTCAATTAAATTATTATTTTCTTTTCCACTGATAAAGCTCATTTGGATCCTGCTGAACATGTCTCTATCGAAATAATTATATTATGATATTCCCTGCCTGGCCATATGGCTTCTGTTCTGTGGCTGAAATTGGCCACCTCCACCATGATCCTCATTCCCTGCAGCCGCTACCAGCATCTGCAGCAAGCAGGATCGCTATTAGAAATGTTGGGCTTCTAAAAACCTAAAGAGAGCGGGGGGATCCGCCAAGAGGCCCCCTAAGAAGGACATAGGCAGTTTTTTTGGGTGCCGAGACCCGACGGGACAGAAAGCCCAGCCAGCCAAGATGGCGCCGGCCCCGTGGAGGAGAGGAGGGGAGGGGGGGGGAGCGCCCGGAGGAGCCGGAGACAGTAATAGAGCCCAGGGAGCCCCAAGGAACGAGAGGTATGCCGCTTACCTCACTCTTGAAGCCGGGTCCGGGAACCGCGAGTACAGCAGACGGTGCGGCTGCGATCTGCCCGAGGGCAGTGGTGACGTCGTCGGGCTGCGAGTCCGCCGGTGAGTCGGGGAGGAACCGCCGAGAGCTGCGTCGGGACTCGGAGACTGCATCGGAGATGCCGAGCCTGCCTCTGCCCCGCCAGAGAAAACAACTGATGAAGATGGCGGGTGACGGGGGAGTGGCGCGTCACCGGAGGAGAGAGGCGCCTCAGAGAGCGGGCTGCATCGAGTCCCGGTCTGTACCTGTGTCTGCGTCTCCTGACACCGAGATTCCCCCTGTGCAAAGTGACAATGAGGGCAGCCTGGGTGAAAGTTTATCTCCAGCAGAAGGGGGATTAAAGGGCTACACCACTCCAGGATCATCTCCAGCACATAACCCTTCGCCCTCTGAGGGGCCATCCCCGGCCCATCCCAATCTTATAACCCACATCTGGAGAGACGGCCCTGACCAGGGCAAGCAGGTTGTGTGGGCAGACATGCACCCGATTCCCGGGGGATCCAGGCTCCCACACACACCGCTCCACCCGTCCACGGAAGCCATGCCTCTGGAGTGGTCGTCTGGCTCCAGCATTGACCTACCAAGTGGTCTGTCCCCAGTCCGGGGGTCCGTGGGTGATGTGGGAGGCCCAAACCCTGCTGGACCATATCAAGTTGATGCGGGTTCCCGCGATCCCCTATTTGGGATACCCCCAACCCAGGCATCGGTCAGACAGCTGTTCCCGCAGTCTCCTGCTGATCCCAGTCTCCGAGACATACTGCAATGCCTCCCGACCAAAGCAGAGCTGAAGGCGGACCTAGAGGCGGTGGCGACCAGAACTGAGCGCGCTCTATGCAGAGAAATTGAGGATCTGCAACAAAAGTCTTCTGCCTTAGATAATAAAATTGCGTCGCTCGAAGTGTCCCGCTCAGATCACGAAGCACGCTTGGCAATCCTGGAAAGAAATCTAGAGCTACATCATCAACAGCTGGTGGACCTCCGGCTTCAAACAGACGACCAGGAGAACAGAAACAGGCGTAACAACCTGAAGATCCGAGGTATCCCGGAATCGATCAGATTGGAAGCTCTATGTGCATTGGCAACAGAATTATTCACCTGTCTGCTGGGGAGATCGCCAGACGCTGAGCTGACTCCCAGAGACGTCCTATGTAGAATCCACTTTTTTATCATCAAGGAGGACATTCTACGCCTGGCCTGGGAGAGAGGAAGGTTCGAGTGGAAGGGCTCGCAAATCACGATTTTGCCGGATGTGTTGTGTCGCACCCTACAGATGAGACGTGTGCTTCAACCTCTCCTCGACGAGATACGGGAAATCGGGGCCTCCTACAAGTGGGGCCACCCATTCCATCTTATAGTGCGCAAAGACAATTTCACGTTTGCCCTCAGAAGCAAGGCGGACCTGCCAGGGTTGTTTATTTTCCTGGGAATAGTCCCGGTCCTGGATTGGCTGGCGTTTGACCCCCCGCCCCCTCTGCCACAGAGAGCTTCTCGGAGGCCCCGGATGGCCGGGGACCGGAGAGGAGGCGCCCCTAGACGGGTCATGGATCGTTAGGCCCCTCCCCTCCTGGTGATTTCCGTCTATTTTCCCCGCTGTCCCCCCCGCCCCCTGTACCCTATTGATCATCTGCCGAGGACTATCATGTTCCAGTGTAACTCTGTGGCAAAGTACTGACTGGAGTGTTTTGGACTCTCGGGTGGGGTCGGGGTTTGGGCTTATATGTGCGTGCCCCTCCCCCGGGCCTGTGTGGGCGGGTCGGCTTCCCCCCGTTCCGCCCGTCCTGTGTGTCGCGGTGGGCGGGGGGGTTGTCCGCTGGCCGAGCTATCGGGGCGAGCGGGTAAAGCCTTGTTTTTTTGCCTCATTGGGAGGGGGGATGTTCCTCAGAGCTACGAGAATCATAACTGTTGGTGTGACCCGCTTGCTGTGTCGGCCTGAGGTTATCTGTTGTTGTAACTCGTATTTGTTTTGGGCATGTTGGGGAGCGCTGGAGGCATTTCGGGGGGCTGCAGTGGGTGCCTGTCTGGCGATATTAAGTGTCTTCTGCTCCCTAGGCGGGTGGGGTGGAAGGGGAGCCTGATTAGTAACCTTGAACAGGCAGGGGTTGGCTCCTGAGTCGCTAGGTCACTTCCCCCAATAACTGTCCCGCGCTGTCGGTGGCGCATGTTTGCCCTCCTCTGTAAAGGAAGGGTTCATTAGGTTTTTTTCTTCTAATCTCTGTACTCTTCCTCCGTTCTTACACCCCATTGGGGTCTCTAATCTTTCTCTCTATTTTCTATTCCCCTCTCCTACACTTCCCTCCGTTTTTCCCTGGGGGCTCGGCCCTTGGCTCGGATCCCACGCATTTGGTGCCTCTGGTCCCCCTGACTGTTGCAACGTACCCTTCCCCGAGTCGTAACTCCAGCCAATAAGCTAACATGGCTAGTCTTAAGATATGTACCTTCAATGCCAAGGGGTTAAATATCCCTGAAAGGAGGGCGAAAATATTGTACGGATTCCACAAGGAAAGGGTGAATGTCATCATGTTGCAGGAGACTCATTTTTGCCAGGAAAATCCTGGAAATTAGAAACAGATATTATGATAGATGGTTCCACAGCCCTAACCCAGAAAACAAGTCTAAGGGAGTATCTATTGCATTTCATAAAGCTGTCCCTCTGGAACCTTTGGACTCGAAAGTGGATCCATAATACATATAGCAGACTGGATTACATCTTCCTCAGCCACCACACACTTACGCATGATCCTGATACCTCTGTTGGGCCGATACTATGATCGGACCATCCCCCTGTCTTCTTGAGCCTCCCGATCCCGGCAATGGTTCCTAAGCAATACAATTGGCGTCTAAACGATAACTTGTTGAAAGACGCCGTATGTTTAGCAGAAATAAAGACGTTTGTCGCCAACTTTTATTCTGATCATGTGAATGACCCAACTCCACTGCCATTGCAGTGGGAGGCACTCAAATGTTTACTACGGGGGGGGCTTTATCAAGAACAGTTCCAGGCTCAAGAGGGAAAGGGTGAAACAGATCGGGGCTGCTCTGAAACGTATCAGGGAACTTGAGGCGCACAAAACCACCTCCACTCACACAGTCTTGAGGGAGCTATTGGACGCCAGGCAGAACTTGAAGAACCTGTACGATCAGTGCTTCCTCAAATACCGGGATAGATGTAGGGACCGTATTTATGAACACTCTGATAAATGTAGCAGGATACTGGCCCAGTCTCTCCACCCAAGGCAGGGTTGCACGTTCATTCCTACTATCATGGGGGTGGGGGGATTGGAGGTCCATAAGACACCCCAGATAGCGAGCGAGTTTCAGGCCTTCTACTTCAGGCTTTACAACATTGAGAGCACTCCTGCCCAGGGGCCGCGTCAGGTGGAGAGCGCTCCGATAGTAGACTACATAAGGGAAACAGCCCTCCCAACCTTACTCCCAGAAGACAGCGAATTGCTGGAAGATGCATTCAACTTAGAGGAGGTGGTTCGGGCTATAGGGGAGGCTCCCGCGGGTAAGATTCCGGGCCCTGATGGGTTTACCCCCAGATTCTACAAAGCGCTGGGGACTTTCTTGTTAAGGTGTTTAACTCGATCTCGGATCACTGCTCCTTCCCGAGACTGGCTTTGGAGGCGCACATTGAGGTCATTCCAAAACCCGGCAAGGACTGTAAAGCTACAGACCAATCTCATTGATTAATGTTGATATGAAAATATATGCTAAAATTATCGCTCTCAGAATGCAACCGCTGCTCCCCTCATTGTTCGACTTAGATCAGGTGGGGTTTGTCTCGGGAAGGGAGGCAAGAGATAACACCATCAAGACAATCTCCCTGATGCACCACGCACAGTTGCAGGCCATTCCTGCCTGCATGCTGGCGACGGATGCGGAAAAAGCGTTCGAAAGGGTGCATTGGGGGTTTCTGAGAGCCACACTGAACCAGGTGGGATTGGGTCCGGTTATGGTATCTAGAATTATGGCTCTATACCATGACCCTACCGCAAAGGTAAAGGTCATTGGCTCCTTGTCTGGCCCCTTTGGTATCCAGAATGGTACTCGTCAAGGGTGTCCCTTATCTCCACTGCTTTATGTGTTAGTGATGGAGCATCTTGCCAATGCAAGGGGATCGCCTGTGGGGGGAGGGAGCACAAGCTCTCTCTTTTTGCTGACGGCTGGCTCATGTATATAACCTCACCGCATATATCTATGCCCTCTATTTTAGCGGAGTTCAAGCGCTTTAGTGAACTTAGCAATTTTAAAGTGAACTTATCTAAAACAGAGATCTTAAACGTCTCGCTTGATACGCGGACTCAGCAACTCCTAAAGGCGAACTTCCCCTTCAAGTGGCAGGGGGAGGCCATACGGTACCTAGGGGTTCAGTTGCCCTCAGATTTGGGGAAGCTATACAAACTTAATTACGCTCTGCTCCTTCAATCTATGGTCACCAACCTTAATTTATATAGCAAAAAACAATATTCATGGTTGGGACGCATAAATATCCTTAAAATGGACATCTTGCCCCGGTTTCTCTATTTATTTTAGGCAGTCCCTCTGGCCCCGGAACGGGGTTTCTTCCAGCCACTTCAAAGGGCCTTTTTAAAATTCATCTGGGGCAACAGGAGGCCCAGAATACGGAGGGCTACTCTTCTTAGGCCTAAACATAAGGGGGGACTTGGGGTTCCGGACCTTAGGACTTACCACGCTGCTTCAGTGCTGGTGCGTCTCTCGGACTGATTCCACCACAAGGATAAGTGTTGGGTTAGTATTGAGAGGGACACCTCCCCCCCTTGGACCGGCGGCCCTGCCTTGGGTGGATCCCCCACGCCGTTTTTGAGGCGGGGGGGAACTGTCACTCAGACCTGGACCTCTATTTGACAACCCGGCTTTCCCTCCAGGGATGAATTCTAGGTGATTTTCTCCTTTGGGAAGCATCTCAAGACACCAGGCTGGGAGACATAGTGTCGAGAACGGGTGCGTCCTCCCTTTCTGACTTACGGGCTCGAGGCGGACGTAGGAATATCTCCTGGCTTATGCATGCCCAGCTGGTTGCCTTTGTCAAATCCCATGCGCCAGCCTCGAACCTTTCTTGCCCCCTCACGCCCTTGGAAAGGCTCTTGCGGAACCCATGGGTGGGGCAGTGGTCGTGGGGGAGGACCTGATTCTTGGTTGGTGAGATGTGGTCTGGCGGGATGGGGGGGGATTTTGGCGCAGGACGCTGGGCCCTGGGGTTCTCTTCTCTCTCCTTCTCTATTCGTTCTTCCTGTTCTTTCTCTCTTCTATTTTTCTCTACAACTCCTCTATTCCCTCTGATCGCTGAGGGGAATGGACACGGTTGCTACAAACCGTAAAAGGCCGATGGGGGGGCGGGCCCACAGGAGGGGGGTCATCCCTCAGGGCGTTGACCCAGTGTCGTTGCTGGGCACTGGCTGCAGAGTTGGGGAACGCGCTATGATCGGAACCCCTTAGGCCGAACAAGATTGTAATGCTTTGTATTTGGCTGCCGTACCATCTTCACCCTGTGATCCTCAATGTTCTTGTCTCTACCTACTGTTCTGTAAAAATTGTTAAAATTCAATAAAGACATATTGAAGTAAAAAAAAAAACTCCACCTAGCGCCTGGGGGTTATCCCAATACCACTCTGCTCTTGGGAGGTTTATTCTAAGTGTGCCATACACTCCACTTCGATCTTCATGACATGTGGGTAATCTCCAGTAGAGGGCGAACTTCTGCAGAGATGAATATACCTGGGACCTCCCACCAATTTCCCAGTTCCTTCTCTGCAGGGAAGGCGACAAGACAGAAGATGAAGATTTCTTTTACTTGCAGGTAAGCCGGGCTCGCGCCCGGCCGTTTATTTTCCCTATTACTGCCAGGGCCCTTTTTAAATTGCACCTAATTGAGCCTTCCAGCTTAGGCTGTGGGTCCTGGTGAGGGTAGGAGCACCCTATGGGTGCGGAAGGAGCTTTGCTTCACCGTGAGACCTCATTATGGGGTAGGCGGTTATCCAGGTTTTTGGTGATCCTGGTGCGGGATGCCCCGTCCCTACATGCCTATGGCCTTATAATGGCCGGGTTCCCACTCCCCCTTCCGGGTCCCTTACTTCCCTCTGGGGGGGGGGGGGTTGGGGGGCTAGTGGGTTGTCTTCCTCGGCCTCTCCCTTTTTCATTTGTTAATATTTATATATGAGTGTATGTGTGTTGGTGTTCACTTTACTTTGTGTTGTGTGTGTGTGTGGGTCTCCTGGAAGTATCCCTGGATGAATTGGTGCATGGTGCCTTCTAGCCTGTGGTGGTTTTCCTGTTAGCCTGGGGAGTTTCTCTCCCTCAGGCTGTGTTAAGAAAAGGGGGCCGGGCACTCGGCGCGGCCGCAGTAGCCCCGCTCCCCTCGTTCGGTGCGTTTTGCTGGCCAGATCCGCGCTGCTGGGAGGGGGGCGGGGCCGGAAAAGCACGCCTTCTGCGCTGGCCCGTCCCCCTTCCCTGCTCTTCCTGCTTCTCGGCTTCTCCACAGATCGGGGGCCATTTTTGCTGTCTTGCTGCGGTTGCTGCTGCCGTTCTTGGGGAGAGGTTTTCTATTCTGCATGTTAAGGGGTTCTTCCTGGTCCTGGGGTCCCTAGTGTAAATTTGATCACCTCAAATCCTCCCACCGGGACTTTTAAGGGGCATCACGGGTTGCTTAGGCGTAAATTCCGTGCGGTCTTGCGACTGACCACAAAAATCACCATATGGAGGCTCTGCGGGATACTGGCCTCGGGCTCCCTCTGGGACAATCCGGGCCATGTGTGGGGTGTGGGGTATCCCTTACGGGGGAGAATGTGCTGATCTGTATACCATGCGCACAAAAGGCCATAACGCGGCAGTCTGGTACCCAGCCTTCTGGGTCGGCTCCTCCCGCTTCATCGCCTTCCCCTCCCCGCCTTATCCGTACCCCAAGTGACATTGGTGCCAGCGGGGAGTCGCACTCTGATGTTTGTGCTAGGTTGGCCAGCATCGAGAAATTTATTACTAGCACGGTGGGCAAGAAGGCCCAGGCTAAAAAGAGACATTTGTCGTCGGCCCAGCCCTTGTGGGATGTTGACGATGATTCAGTTGATTTGTCAGATTATTCCCCGTTAGAGGAGGGGGAATTGTATGAGGATACAGAGGCTGACTATGTTCAGTCTGGTGATGCCGAGGTCTCTTATCAGGTCCCTTATCAGGGACTGACTGAGTGACGCTCAGTTTGATCCAGCTAGCGCTGAGTTTGCTACCCTTAAGAGATGTGAATTGTTCATGGATTTTGTCTTGGCTGCTATGGAAGATTCTATTGTCGTGTGTAGTAGGACTTCAGCCTTATTGGTGGCTATGCGCATATCGGTCTGGCTCCGCCAGTGGACGGCGGACTTTGGGGCCAAGAAGTCGCTCACAGCTCTTCCCTTCTTGGGTACGCGGCTGTTTGGAGATAAATTGGATGCTGTTGCTAAAGGAGGTAAGTTACCTCAGCGGAAGAAACAGCGCCGTCCCTTTCGGGGGGCTGGCTCGTTCACTCCTTCCTTTTGAGGGGCCAGAGCGGCTAGGGGTTTGGCCTTCCCGGGTGTCAGGGGCTCGTCCTGGAACAGGGGCAGAGGTCGGGCACGTCCCACGGCTGCCTGGGGTTCCAAGCCCAAGCCTGCCGTTAAACCGGCTCAGCAATGAAGGGGCGCCCTCACCCGCAAGGGTGGGGGGACGGCTGCGGCTCTTCTTCCAGGTCTGGGCCCGGGAGGTCACAGACAATTGGATATTGGAAGTGGTCTCCTCCGGTACAAACTGGAGTTCGAGTACTGGCCGCCTCCAAGATTCCTAAGGTCTCGGGTGCCCTCGGACCCTCAGGCTGCACAGGGGCTCCTGTTGGCAGTGAAAAACCTTCTGGACATGGGGGTTATATTCCCGGTGCCTCCGTCGGAGAGAGGCAGGGGTTATTACTCCAACCTTTTCACAGTTCCCAAAAAGGAGGGTTCGGTGAGACCCATTCTAGATCTCAAGGTTCTCAACAGGTTTCTCAGATCCAAAAAGTTCCGCATGGAGACTCTGCGCTCGGCTATCAATTCCCTTCGCCAAGGGGATTTTATGACATCCATAGACATCAAGGATGCATATCTGCATGTTCCGATTTTTCTGGCACATCAGAGATTCCTCCGGTTTGCGGTGGAGGATCAACATTTTCAGTTTGTAGCCCTTCCCTTCGGACTGACCTCGGCGCCGAGGGTCTTCACCAAGGTCTTGGCGGGAATAATGGCTCTGCTCAGGGCATTCGCATTGTGCCTTATCTGGACGACCTGTTGATCTCAGCTTCTTCCCTCCGTCAGACGGAGCTGGACACCCACCAGGTGGTGTCGACCCTGGAGAGGTTTGGGTGGGTGATCAACCGCCCCAAGTCTTCTCTCTCTCCGTCTCGTGTGATTTCATTTCTGGGCATGAATCTGGATACCATTCAGGCCAGAGTGTTTCTGCCCAAGACCAAGGTGCAGGGGATTCAGGGTCTGATTCGCCTTCTTCTGGCCAATCCTTGTCCCTCTATCCGACAGGGGATGAAACTGGTGGGCTTGATGGTATCCTCCTTCGAGGCGGTACCGTTTGCACAGTTTCACTTCAACGTCACCTATTGACGCATTGGGACAGTTGTCCGCAGTCATTGGATTAACCTTTCAGGATGTCTCCCAGGGTTCGGCAGTCGGTGGTGGCTGGAATCGAGCAACCTGTTGAAGGGCAGATTCTTTCTGGTCCCTTGTTGGGAGACGGTTACCACGGATGCCAGCCTGTCGGGCTGGGGAGGTTATTGGAAAAGTCATCAGTTCAGCGGGGTGTGGGGTCCTCAAGAGGCTCACACCCCCATCAATGTCTTGGAGCTCAGAGCCATCTGACTGGTTCTGGCTCGGCTGACCTCACATTTACAGGGTCTACCGGTTCAAGTTCGTTTAGACAACCAAACGGCGGTAGCTTACATCAATCACCAAGGAGGGACTCGCAGCAGGAGTGCCCTCGGAAGTCTCTCTGATCCTGCACTGGGCGAGAGCAATGTTCCTTGCATTTCGGCAGTCTACATTTCGGGAGTGGAGAACACGGAGGCGGATTCCCTGAGCAGGGGATCCTCTCGCCAAGGAGAGTGGTCTTTCAACCCCGAGGTTTTTCTGGATCTTTGCCGCAAGTGGGGGACTCCGGAGGTGGATCTCTTTGCCTCGAGGCACAATCACAAACTTCCGGCTTTTGTGTCTCTTTCTCAGGATCCTCTATCTCTGGCAGTGGATGCCTTGTCCCTTGCTTGGAAGGATCTGGGTTTTCTGTACCTGTTTCTGCCCGTCTCCATGCTGGGCAAGGTAGTTCGCAAACTGGTTCTAGAAGGGGCACCAGCGATTCTGGTGGTTCCAAGGTGGCCAAGAAGGATTTGGTACGCAGACGTTGTAAGGCTGGCCGTAGATCAGTACCGGATTCCCTTATTGCCGTATCTGCTATCTCAGGGTCAACTACTTTACCCCAATTTACAAACGCTGGCTTTGACGGTTTGGCTGCTGAAACCTTTATTTTGAAAGAGGAAGGTTTGTCTGCGGCTGTTGTTCAGACCTTGATTAGGGCTAGGAAGCGGAGGTCCTATATTGATTGGTGTGAGGCTAGGGCCTTGCCTTGCATGGTGTTTTTCGATTCCCAGGATTTTGGAGTTTCTTCAGCTTAATCTGGATCTTGGGTTCCAGCTTAGTACTTTGAAAGGACAGGTTTCTGCTCTGTCAATTTTCTTCCAGAGGTCTTTTGCCTTACACCCGCTGGTTAAGACCTTTTTTCAAGGGGTCGCGCATGTGCGGCCCCCTCGGAAGGCTGTGGTTCCTTTTTGGGATTTTAATTTCGGCTCTCCAGGGTCCTGCTTTTGAGCCGCTACAGGATATTGCTCTTTCGGTTCTCACTCAGAAGGTTGCTTTCTTGGTGGTTATTACCTCTGTCCGGCGTGTCTCTGAGTTGGCGGTCCTGTCGATTCAGGCCCCTTACTTTGAGAGACACCAGGATAAGGTGGTTTTTCGTTTTAAGCCAGATTTCCTTCCTAAGGTGGTATCTGCTTTCCATCTCAATCAGGATATTGTTCTCCCTTCCTTGTGTCCTAAGCCTAACAATGACAAGGAGAGGGTTCTGCACAATTTGGATGTTGTTCGCTGTGTGAAGTACTATTTGGTGACTGCTTCTTCCTTCCGCAAGACGGACGCTTTTTTCGTGGTGCCCTGCGGGCCCAGGAAAGGTTTGGCGCCTGCTAAGTCTACGATTAGCAAATGGATTCGTCAGCCATTGTTGGGGCCTATTCTGCTAAGGGGAGGACTCCTCCTTTTAGGGTCACTGCGCACTCTACTCGTGCTGTTGGTGCATCCTGGGCTTTTCAGCACCAGGCTTCTGTTGAACAAGTTTGTAAGGCTGCTACTTGGTCTTCCGTTCATACTTTTTCCAAGTTTTACAAGGCTGATGTGCGGGCTTCAGCGGATGCTGTTTCTGGCCGCAAGGTTCTGCAAGCTGCAGTGGTTTGAGTTGGTACATTCTTCACTGTTTTCTGGTTCCCACCCATGACGGACACTGCTATTGGATGTCCCACATGTCATGAAGATCGAAGTGGAGTGTATGGCACACTTTAGAATAATACCGTTTTGTGAGTACTCACCTTTAAAACGGGTATTATGAGTGTGCCATACACTCCACTTCGCCCACCCCTTTTTTTCAGATATTCTGGGGCTTTTATATGGTGAACCATTGGTTTTGATTGTTGAGGTTATAATTGGTTGTTCCTGGTCCCCTTACTGCTTTTTTTACACTGGGAAATTGGTGGGAGCTCCCAGGTATATATGGACTGGGAGGGGCTTTCTTTTTTGCATATTCATCTCTGCAGAAGTTCGCCCTCTACTGGAGATTACCCACATGTCATGAAGATCGAAGTGGAGTGTATGGCACACTCATAATACCCGTTTTAAAGGTGGGTACTCACAAAACGGTATTTTTAGACATGGCATTTCCACTCTATGTTCTACAGCCAACTGACCATCAGGTTGGCAGGTACAGAAATGGCATGCAGAGTGGAGAAAGCAAGGGAGCCACCAGTATGTGGCCTCAATGTGACTTTTGCGTTATCGGCCTCACCGCCAGGTCACTTGGTTTTTTATTTTAATATGTGTCACTGTGACATTTAGAGTCTCTTTAATATGTGTTTACTGGAATGCTTGTGTTTGTCCCTGTTCTCAGATTCATGATGTTTGTTCTTTTTATTATTTTAGGTTAAACCTACGAGAACTTGGACCTCTAGCTTCCCACATGAGGTGGTTTATTTGGTTAATGGCAGCAGGTGGAACCATATATGTGTTTTTGTACCATGAAAAGTAAGTATTTTATTCTGGTATCTGTATACACTCCTACCACCATCCATCTTAACCTCCCTGTCGGTCTTCCCGACTCTGGGTTAATTTTCGCTGCAAGTAGCGGTAACCCCAAGTCACGCTTGGGGTAGATTGGGCAGAGGAGCAGTCTCCTTACCTTTTCCCTGCAATCCAGCGATGTCCCCGCTGTGATCGCAGGTGAGTGCCCCGGCAGCGGCGTCCGTCTGACTTCCTGGTTCCGTCTCTGTGAGCCGCAGAGGCTCATGGGGGCGGAACTGGGCGGCAGATTTAAACGTCATCCTGACGCTTTGTGCACAAAATTGCACATAGAATCAGAACGCCAGGGAGGTTAATGGGGTTATTACTAGGTATTGGCCACCCAGGGATTACATACAGCCAGGTGGAGACTGGGGAGCACAGAGAGAAATTCCGGTGGGGCGATCCAGCTTTGGGGCCAACTGGGCTAGGTGTAGACCTCCGCATGCCCTCCTCACCCAAAACATATCTAAATTCACCTATTCCTCTTCTCTATTCTTTTCTTCACATGCCCCCCACCCCAACTCTTACTTGGTCCAGCTGTACCCCCACCCAAGCATCATGGCTGTGATGTGTGTGCCAACTAGTATATACCCAACAATACTAAAGCTTCACTTCAATTGGCCATATCAACCATGCTCATGATTTATATCCCTGTAATGCCATTGCCTCAGCCAGTGGCAGACTGGGGCCAAAAATCAACTCGGGATTTTATACCTAGCCAGTGGCATCTCTGCTGCTTCCTGGCCAGTCAACCAGTGTGCTCCAAGACTGGGGCTATATTATTTGGGTGAGGGCATGGGCTGGGGTTGCTTGGGTGAGGGGATGGGAGAGCTGGGATAGGCTGGGAGTAAAGGTAGCAGCCCAGACTGCCCCAAAGCAGTGTGGCTACTGAACATTTGTGCGGGTCTTTCTATGGCCAGTCCACCCCTGGCCTCAGCTGTGGTGCCCAGTCATTAAAGGAGCACTATCGCGAAAAAAATGGGCCGATGATAAAAAGAAATCCAAATATGCTGGATGGTGGTGGTTCACTTATACACCCAGCATCAAGAAATAGCCAGCCAGCCAGGCAGGAAGAGGAACTGTCTCCTTTGGATTTTATTCCCATCCGAAAAAGAAGACCAGAAGCTTGGCTGGAATTTTATTCAGTTTGCTTGTATAAGTGGCCCCCCTCTAATTAGACAATGTGTTTATATGGATTCCATGAATTTCAGGCTGATTTTTGGACCCGCCCCTGCCTACAAGCAACAGAGCAAGTAACATCTGAGTTGTTGAAGCATGCTTGGGACCACTTATCATGCCAGGACCACCAGAAAATACATGGAGAGGCGAATTACAGCTGTGTTTGTAGGCAAAGGCTTTAGTACTGCATATTAATAGGGATTTATTTTTGTTATTCTTTCAGATATAAAGTAGTTGAACTGCTCTTCTATCTTGCGATGGGATTTTCTCCTGCTCTAGTAGTGACATCAATGGTAAGAGTCTGCCAGTGCCATTAATACTTTATTCGCATTTTCATCATTACTGATCAATGGCTAATTGGCGCGTCCTAATAATTCTGTTTTTCTATCGGCTCCCTGGGTTGCAGATCAGATTCATGGTTTTATTCTCCAATCTTTTTGCCTTGGGATTTGATCTGATTGCCCCCCTCCCCAGGATTTCAGGACAGATTATTTCTGGGTTATGGGGTTTACCTCCCCCCCCCCCCCCCATTATAGTAAGTGGGATGTAAGTGGGATCCAATACTAAAAGTTGATGTGTCTTCCTGATGCATGCTGGGGATGCCACTGACGCCCTGCATATGTACCCTTGGATTTCTTGATCGAGGGGAGTATACAGTGACCTGGGGAGGTACACATGCAGGGGGATCTCAATTCAGGATGCTCCATTTCACTTGGCCTTAGAGTCCTTGGGACTCAAGGGCTGGGCTCCAATTTGGTCTTGGTCTGCTGTAAAGCTGGTGGGGTGGGTTTTCTCTTGGCAACCCAAGTCACTCAATTATTACCTGCAGAGCTTCATCTGCTAGGTGGGCGAATGATGCAGCCGCAGGGTGTACTATTGCTTGTGTCTCCACCACAGGACTGGGGAAGGTGCGATAGGAGGAGTCTTGTAGGGGAAGTCTGTCGTTTGTCTTGCAGCAGCTTTTGCATGGTCTAACACCCTCTCCTTCCAGGTCCTGCAAACCGGTGATCTCCATGCTGGTTCCTGCACCTATGGCTTCGTACAGGCCAAGACGACCTAGGAGAATAATAGGTGCCTTAGTCTTGGCTCGTACTCGGCCCCACCCAACTTTACCCAATAACATCCCCAGGCTTCGAGGCTTGCCTGACAGCATCTGTCAGATATGTCAAGTCAATTATTGCAACAGCGTTGCTCCATTCTGGGACAATCCTATATTAATTTTGAAGGATCGTTGCGTTTGAACATGAGTGGTTGTGTAGCAATAGATCATTAGTAAATGTCTTTTGTTTCTATTAAATGTGCTTTTATTTTCTTTTTCCCAGAACAACACAGATGGATTACAAGAGCTAGCGTGGGGAGGCCTAATCTACTGCCTCGGCGTGGTCTTCTTCAAGAGCGATGGCATCATTCCTTTTGCGCATGCCATCTGGCACCTCTTCGTGGCCCTGGCAGCCGCAGTGCATTATTACGCCATCTGGAAATACCTGTACAAGAGCCCATCCTCAGATCTGATCCGACACTTATGATGAAGTGGTGCCGAGAGAGAGAAAAAAACACTATCAGTATTACTTGACACGAAAAAGAATGTACGATACGG
Organism: Gastrophryne carolinensis; assembly: GCA_027917425.1. Classification (NCBI taxonomy): domain Eukaryota; kingdom Metazoa; phylum Chordata; class Amphibia; order Anura; family Microhylidae; genus Gastrophryne; species Gastrophryne carolinensis. Next base: position 91,674,545 of record CM051243.1, on the reverse strand, counting down.
TGAGGGAGGTATTATAACGGACATAATGCACTGACAAATCTGGTTCTCTGTAACATACTGTGAACAAGATGTGAATCTTTATAGCAGTTAGAATCGAGTCCCATTCCTCAGCCAATATTGTGCCCTTAGCTGGCCTGTTCTAAGGCTCTAAAGCTGGCACCAGCTGTTAACTCGGTTAACTTATCTGTGAAAGAAGTGGAGGTGTGGCCTGTAGCAACCAATCATATTCCAGGTATTGTAGGATCATTCCACCCTGGACTAGTGTTTTGAGAGATGTTGGTGGGCTAATGATATTTGGATGTCTATTTATTGAGACCACAAGTAGCAAGATGTCTGTTATGACTGTATTAAAGTGGACCAACACCCAGGATTTTGACTATCCTGGGTTTTGGTCCACTTCGGTGGGGCACCCTGATCGGGGCACCCCAGAAAGCCCCGAAAACTCACCTCTCCCCGCTCCCACGTGACCGCTGCAGCCAATCCCTGCCGGCGGACAAGCGAGAGGCAGCGCCGGACAAGCAGAGCGCGTCCGCCGCTGCCTCCCGCGCGTCCCTCTTACAGGGAGCGCACCCGCGCCTGCTAGAGGGACGCGCGGGAGGCGGCGGACGCGCATGCGCCGCTGGAACGTGGAAAAGGTAGGATTGTAGGCTTCCTGGGGGGTTCCTCCCCGCGGGACATCCCGATTTCGCATGCCCCGCGGGGAGGGATCTGATCCGCCCGGGAATCTTATAGATTCCCGGGCCGATCCCCCCTGGGTGTTGGTCCACTTTAAGTGACGTTTGCCATTGACATCATCAGAGGTTGTGACGTGGTTAGGTAATCAACCTGCTGGGAAATGTCTATGGCCGGTGTTTAGACTCTTAGACATGAACATTTGACTCCTATGAGTTTTACTACATCATTCTCTACAAGTACACGCCCCTTGTTCCTGTTGACAAATGGTAAGGTTCATTTTCACAGTGTGAACCCCACTGATCACTGGAATGATAGTTCCCCGTAAGTAGGGGGATCCTAGGAATGAGACTTCCAGCATTGGTATTTTCAGTGGATCAGGGAATCACTCCTTGCTGCCAGGTTCAAGGAACCTTCAGCCCTATTTCACTGGATGCTCACTTTTAGCCTTTGAGGGGTACAACAGGCTTTTTTTTGTCTCTCTCCCTGGAGCAGCCCAGATTGGTAAGCTCATCGGCTTCTATCCTTCTATCCAGTCTTAGCATTAGTCTAATAAAATGCATGAAGTACAACATTGTTCCTTTCTGGGCTTTCTAGGAGAATTTAAATGGATGGGCATGTCAGTTATATCTTGAGGGGATGCAGCAGCCATCAAGGCTGCTGCTGGAAAGAGATTCAAGGTACACTTGAAAAAAGTAAAAGCCAGATTACTAAAGGGCCAACATAGCTAATGTGAAGGAGTGGCCATCTTTGGCAAATCTTTTTTAATACCAGTGTTTGGAGAAACTAGAGCAACCGGTGGTGTCTCTGTAGGAATAAGTCAACCAACTGGACCTCTCATTTTACTCTTCATATTTCCCCAGTCAACCAGCTGGCCTGATCTTTATATCTAATGGTGTTTTGTGGGATGCTCATTAATGCGGCTGGAATAGCTTAGTCCGATGACTGGCTGTAAAGCGCCTTAAAACAAGCAAGCCTGACTTCTTAGACTTCTAAATAAGTAGTCCAGGAAGCTGCTCTAGTTTCTTTGGCACTGGTCTTGTTTATCATGTGGACAGTTGTCACTTCACTGTTTCTATGGCTCAGTAATTTGTAGCTGCTGCTATTCTCCAATATCCGAGTAAAGTGGTCAATGCTGAGAACTCAGGGCTAGCAATCTCAGCTCTCCATTTTCTTGTGTAACATGTCACTAGGTGTAACTTTACAATTGTGAATCTGAGCGGTGTAAGCGGTATAAGGGAGGTTTTCTGCAAAACGACTAATTTATTTATAAGCTCTGTGGGGTATTTGATTAGGGAAGGGTACCTTTGTTCCATGTTAAGTTTTAAAGGTATGACCATCTTGACTAGAGCCGTTAACTCCCAAACAGTTGTGCCTGAGTTTTGCTTGAGCTGTGAGAGAAGGCGCTCATTGTTTCGCCCAAGCAGAGAGCTGATCCTTCCAGCCTTTGCTGCTAAATAACACCCCTTTGTGACAGGTCCCACAACCTGTTTCCAGGGACACCCAGAAGAGTACCACTGTGCCTGGAGAAGGCGTAGCGTACAATTGGAATTTTCAGAAGCTTTCTGATCTTTAAGGGGTTAGAATGAGTTTTTATTGGCAGCCGAAGGCCACACTCTTTCCTTTATCTTTTTCCAATCTATTACAATGCAGAAGTGTTAAATTTGCTTTTCATTGGTCGTTGTGGGCCACACCTCTTCCTTTCCCTTCCTTTTAGTCTTATAGACCTCCCGCCCTCGAGGAGCCGGTCATGTTGTGTTCTAATGCTGGCTTACCTAATGTTTACAATGCAGGAGATTCTTTTATATCAACAGTTTGATTACACTTTTTAAACACAGATGTATTTCTTTACTAAGGCAAATTTAAGCATTTCAAACTTTTAAATGCCATGATTTGAAGTGAAATGAGAATATATTCTTTCCTGTTTTTACAAGCACTTAAAATGTTAAAAAAAAAAAATGAAATGTTATACATTCCAAAATTCAAGCTGCTTATGCTGGTATGCCTGTGGGCTTTCTTACATAGTAAAGCAAAGGAAGTCATTTGTGGTATAGGCCATCCTGGATATTCACAGCATAGTGAGTACTGCCTTCCTTTTTGGGCTATAAAAGTGCTGTAAAATGTATTGAATTTGCAACAGTTGAGTATTTATCATGGAGTTCTAGTCATCTTCAGAGTTTCTTAAAATGGTACGTACCAGGAAATCTAGATGCAAAGGATATATGGAATGGCTTACCTTATTATAGAGCATGCTATCTCCTAAAAATAGGTGTCTAAATAATTTGGGGAGCCATACAATCCCACTACCGATCTACCCTACTGTTTTAAGAACCTCTGCTGTTAATAACCAGTATTACCCGGAAAGTGATCAGAAGTTTTCAAGGCAAGATGACGTTTAGAGAAAACCTTGTATTTAAAATGTACTTCAATGTGGTGCTCGTGTTGTGTAACTAAGTATTTGTAATGACCAAGGTATTTGTGTATATCATTAACCACTTAATGACTGCATGGATTCAAATGACACTTGGTCCGAAAGTGGTCTACATAAAAAGGAAAAAATCTTGGGAGTTTTGAACTACTGACCAAGACTCAGAAATGCAAATCCTCATGGTGACTCAATAATATAAATTTATTTTGTTATTTTGCAATATTCATCCATTAAACATTACCATGTAATGAAGTCCTACTTGAGCCAAAATATTACTTTTTGTCTATATCGCTGTTGTACAGGTCTGTCTTCTTGCTGTTTCTGCAGTAAACAAACAGGAAGGTCTCATGGGTGTTATTGGAACCAGAGCCCACATTTTTATTACTGGTTACCAGTTAAATTAACTTTCTGTATTCAATGACTAAACAGAAGTAAGGCTAGACCTGCCCAATGGGATAAGGGACCATCTGCAATACGTTTCGGTTGGTGTTGGGTTTTAAATACAGCTGATAAATTGAAAGTAGCATTCCAGATATACAAATGCACCTAGGTGAGAGCTAAATTCTAATCTGTAATGAAAGTGTCCTTAGAAATGGGTGCAAATCACTGCTTGATGGTGCTGCAGAGATACCTTCCATGTTCCAACACTGTGGTCTTTCACTTGAACAGCCTCATTACTGATTGACCCTATCCACTGTGGGCTTCTCTATAGGTAAATGAGATCCCAATTGAGTATGTATGATTCTGTTCTGGTGGGCCTGCAATGGAGTAACCTCCTGGCAATGGAAGATGGTATCTCAGCAGCTTTTTATATGGGCTTTCAGTTTGGGCAGCGACTCTTAAAAGAGGTAGTGGTGCCCCAGCATCTTTTTCCCCAGGCGAACACAGCCCTGCCTTCAGTTTCAAGTTGGATAAGTTTATCACCTAAAGCCCAACTTTGCAACTGTCCTTTATCTAACATGAGATCACAGAAATTGTTGCCCTGTTTCTTAAAGTTGGATTTGTTACATACCATGACAACCGTCCGTTCTGTTACCACCACGTCTTTAGCGAAGGCTGGTAGTAATGTAACCTTGAAAACCAGCCTTGCTTTTGCGGTAAAAACACATTCAGAGACTATTTTGATGAGAACATTTCAGAGCCATATATTTGCCAGCAGTTGCTTTACACCTGTTTCAAAGGGCGTCTTGACCTAAAAGCTGGATCCGCAGGTGGGAGGACATAACTGATGCAAGACAACTACTAAGGGAAAAGTGGTAGACTGTAAAACACTGTTTAAACTTGGGTTATGGATGAGTATGGTTAAAAACCCGACAGGTGTAACTATGAAGCCATATATCAGACTCCTTCATACTCAACCCTTTCAAGATCCCTGTCATCTTTAAGGATCTTAATGCATTTTCTAGTGTCTTATATTAAGATAACACATGATTTCATTTTTCTTTTCTTGCACAAGTCACGTTGCCTTTGTCTTCATATTTTTTTAGCCGTGCTGTAGTGTGTCAGTTATGTGTTTTATTAGAGATTTAGATATTTTCCTCTTGAGGGGTATGATTACGCTGCATCTACTTGCTTGGGCCCTGTTATACTGTAATATATTCCTTTGAATAACTGAGACAAAATACAGGTTAGCAACCCCTAGTACTGCTCTTTTGCCTATACACTTTATTCCCAAAAGTTCCAAAATTTGTCTTAAAACCCTAACTACAAGGCAGTAAAAGTATCTGTTTAACATCCAAGATGGCGGCCCATGGCGTCTCATGCTGCCTGGAGACATGAAGTGTCTTCTGACTATGCCGCTCTGCATTCTGGGTTTGCTGTCCTTTTCCTGACTCCAGCTCTTCTCTGTCAGTGCAAAGCACAGCTATAACCCGCCCCCTCGCCTCTCCTCAGTATGTGATGCTTCTGAGGCTAGATGGCGGCACCCATATCCTAAAGTACTGAACATAGTTAACCAAGGGAAAGGATAATAAGTAAGCGACTAAAAACTTAAACTATATTAATTTTAGATGCTGGGGAATAGTTTTTTAAGGGTTTGGGCTTCATTATTCATTAAATCATGCTGAAGGTCCGGTTTAGCTATCTAACCTAAAAGAACTGTACACCCAAAACTACACCCAAAATAGATGTAGCCTTGCCAGGGCGCAAGATTTATTATCTTGGGGCATTTGTTTTTGCTCTATGTCACCTCAGAGACTTTGAGAACTGTAAGAGCCTTCCCTGTTGGAATTTCCAGAACCTACCAGCTTTTGTTGCCATTACAAAAGCCAAAGATGGGGAGTCACTCATATGTTGGGTTCTTCAGATTATGAAAATGAACACCAATCCAACCACTATAGACTAAGTTTCTTATTCTGAATTGTAGGTCTGGCCAGCCCTTGAAAATGTGTTTTTTTTTATGTCTGATGGTCACCATGGACCACAATGCAGAAGCAGAAATGATACTAGGGGTCTACGACTGGTAATAGTAATTTAAGTTAGTTAGTTTACTTCATTGTAAAGTCCCTATATGTGGCAGGTGAGGTTTTGAAGACATTGCATATTACCTAAAATGTCATACTATATATACAGGGAAGTATGGTATTCACAGGGAATCAATACCAGCTTCTTTTAAGCCATCTTCAGTTCCATGTTGGGATCTTTAACTATTGTGTGGAGATCCCCAATCAAGTGGGGGGGGGGCAAGCTCGCAGAGTCCATGGTCAATGTTCTATTTCAGTTACTCTGTTCTCCTTGTGAACAACAAATATTTCATTTAAAGAGTAAATTCGGGCCCTGGAGTCTAAGAGAAGCCAAGGCTGTTTGCATTCCACTCCTTGGGGCATCACGTATTGGGATGTGCCTTTATGTAAAATGCTTTGGAGGCCCCAATACACTTCCCTTCTCCCAGAGCCCTCGCCGTGTCTCTGTATCACGGCCGTATCCCCGCTCACCTTTAGCCATGCGCGTTTGGCTGCTTAGCCATCAGTTGAGCCAAAGGGAGCCAAGTGATTGTGAGTGGCTTAGCAGGCCGCTCAGCCATCAGCAAGCTCGTTCTTGACCAAGTCTGCTCTGTGGGGGCAACAGGAGTGTATGGGGGCAACCTGCGGGGGATACACAGAGGGGCATCCATATTCGGGAGGAACAACCCCCCCCCCAGAACGTGAAAATTGGGTGTGTTGTTCCGCTAAAGTCCAACTTCAGCCAACTTTTTTTTCTAGGAAATAGGACGGCTATTTTTGCTGTTATCAAAGTCAACTTTGACACAAATTCATGGGGATCAGACGTAATGGCCAGTACAAACTTCGGGGCTTTTGTGCCAGTGTAACCCATAACTTTGTTAAAACAAAAGTCTTGTTTGGTCACCACATAAGTGAACTGACGCCAGATCTTCACTATAGAGTTACCGAAATAAACAGGAAAATAAATTGCATCTAACTCCACACAGCCAAGAACTAAAACAAATACCTACCTAGATTTTTTCCAAAAAAATCAAAAGAAACTTACTTTGTGACATCTAGGGTAACGTAAATCATGGTTGGATCCCACATGTTTGCAAGGATGTCTGCACAGGTTCTTCTATAGTGGATTAGCGGTGCTCTGCTACTCAATCTAAACAGCACAGTATAGCCAGAGGTAGGAGAGGGACTGGGGAAATCCCATCACCAGAACACTGCTGCAAAGGCCTGAAGGCCCAATAAGTTGCCAATGAAGTTCTCATCTTTAGGCAGTGCGCATGCTCCCACCCCAGCCATTCACATAGGCTAGGATGGGAGTGTGTGCACCGCTGGGGATGCGGCCGGTCTTTCTCCCTATTGAAACCAATCAGAACCCTTTGCCAAAGGATGTAAACGAAGCAAAGGCCTCTGATTGGATGAGAGCCGAGCATGTGGCGTGGAACCGAGGAGAAGTTTTACAGACTAACTGGGGGGTTCACACAGTTGGGATGGCCCAGGGGCATGGAAAAAACTCGAGAAAATCAAAATCAGGTTTTGTTCTGCTTTAAAGGTCTGTTCCTAGTTCGTTACTTCTAGAAAACAGGAAAATCATGATGACCAAGCCACCAATTTAATTTAGAAGGTCTTCAATGTTTCTCTCACTAGAGTTTCCCTTTAATAATGACCATATCTCTGTCTATACCAGTGTTTTATACTTTTATTATCATGTGAACCAATTCCAAGTATTTTTGCTGCTGATCTGAACACTTTTTCCTCCCTTCAGCTGTGTTTCCACATTGTACAGATCCATGTACCTATTGTTCATATACTGTTCTAACCACTAAAGTTTATGTAGCTTCTCACTGTTAGTTATTATTGTAGCTTTTATGACCCCCCTCAATTTGTTCCTACTCTTCAAAAGTATTAACATCCTGTGTTTTCCAAGGTAACTTTTACATTTTTCTGTATACATTTTTATTTTTCCTCTTCATACATTGAGAAGTGTACAAAATAAAAAAATGATCTTGCTATAATCGAAATGGTGTGGTGTTTGACTCAAGAGATTTCAAAAAAAATTGTCACTTATCTAAAACCTTATCTAAAAATGTTCTACATTTTGCTGGTGTCAAACAGGAAACTAAGTTAATAGAAATAATTCCGCCATCATAGGAGTGGAAACAATAGCCTTTGTTGCAGTATACAGTTTTATGTCTCTGCAATGTCACAGCAAACACAAGGGTCAGTGGCAATGGTGGACTGGCCATAGGGAGACCCGGGACAATGCCCCGTGGACCGCTCTGCTTTGGGGCCAGTTACGCTGTTGCTTTTAACACATATATTCAATACATGTCTCCTTATCAGCTCCCTGTACCCAGTCCCACTTTACCCATGAGCCAAGGAACCCCAGCCCCCAATGCTATAGTCCTAGCATCATGGTTTGGGGCCTCAGCAGGGATGTCTTGGGCCGGTCAGGGGCTGGTAAAATCCAGGGCTGATTTTTGACCACAGTCTGCCACTGGTCAGTGGTGTCTAGTGTTGGGCAAACCCCTAGAGGTTTCGCTAGTACGGGCAAACTTTGAACTAAAGTTCTGGTACCCAAACTTGGCCACCACCGCTCCCATGGGTGAGGACAAAGGCAGCTGGCACTAGATGTGCTGCTAGCTGCTGCCACTTTTAGTGCAGGCTGCCTTTTGTCCTCACTCATGGGAACGGCGGCCATCTTTTTGGAGCTCTGGACGTAGCCAAATTGACAGCGGGACCGCAGATCAGACTACATGTAAGTGTCCAGCTGCTGTACTCTCTGCATCAGGTAAAGCTGGTTGATGGGCTTTTCTGGGTTCGGGGTGAACGCCAAACTCTAACACTGTCTTCTGGCTGATGTTCGGGTTTAGGAACCAGAATTCGCAAAGTTAGGTACGAAAGTTAGGAAATTTTGCCGTTCTGGTTTTCCCAATAGAAGTGATAACCAGAATATAAAAACTTCAATAATTAATTATTTGTTAAAGTGTCCGCATAAGTGAAAATCAGCCATAAAATATGAGGTCCATGTACCCATGAACAGGAAGTTTTTGGATGTCTGCCCTCTGACACTAATGAACTTCCTGTTTGAACACCACAGGCAGAAAATGTGACCACTCAACCCCAGTGGGGTCATAGACTGTAAAATGAATGTTAAATTGATTACAAGCCTTTTAATCAAAGCATGCAAATAATTATTTGTTAAAGTGTCTGCATAAGTGAAAATCAGCCATAAAATATGAGGTTCGTGTACCCATGAACAGGAAGTTTTTGGAAGTCTGCCCTCTGACACTAATGAACTTCCTGTTTGAACACCACAGACAGGAAATGTGACCACTCAACCCCAGTGGGGTCATAGACTGTAAAATGAATGTTAAATTGATTACAAGCCTTCTAATCAGAGCTTCCACGCAAAAAATATGACTGTTTTTTAGGGGAATCTATTTTATTTTCCAGTTACCTGATGTGGCCTTGTAGTTTCATAAATTCATTCAAAAGCATAATGGGCCTTAAAGCAGACCTCCAGTCAAAAAAAAGTTTAGTAAATTGCTCTCCTCCTCCCTCCGATGATGAGTGGTGTAAGCAGTTTGAGAGGGCTTAACCCCATGAAGATGCTGTGAAATAACACACTGATGCTCTTGCTACACATTTAACAGCCCTGCTTACATATGATCAGATTGCACCAGACAGAGAGATATATGCCTCAGAAACATGGGGCAGCATCTCTGTCTGCACACACACACTGAATAAACAGCTGCTGGAGGAAGCTTTGTGTATGAGGGAAGCTTTGTCACTCTGTACTGTATCTTAATGGGGCGGCAACAGCAGAACATTCTGATAGTTGACACAATGCATCAAGAAGTGCTCTGCTGTGGGCAGAGCAATGGTGAGTCATTACAACTGATGGCTTTCTACTTCTGGCTAGTTATAGTTAGTATAGTTATATGCAAAAAAGAGGAGGAAGGCAATTTCAACTGTAGGACAGGGTTTTATTCTTAGTATACAGTACGTCCTGCTCCAGATAAGATTCTTTACGTCTGAGTATTACGCCGCCAGATGGCGCTGGACTGCAGAGACAGCGAAATTGGCTCCTCCCGGCCATACAAATACCCGGGGCCTCCCACAAATTCCCCAGATCTTCTCTGCAGTCTGGACTGCGAAGGACAAGAAGATGGCTCTCTCTTCTCGCAGGTGAGCGGGGCTATTAGCCTGCGGCTCTGTAGGACTATTCCCACCCGTTCCATTGTTAATGTGCCTCCCAGCTTTGGCTGCGCTGGTGCGGGTGACGGTAGGCAGCACCGCTGTCAGGTGCAGAGGGTAGGCGGTATAGGCACATGGTGAGCCTTTATGGGAGGCCCCTCCCGCACTATTGCCCCTTGCCCCTGTCTTATCGGTGGGCCCTATGTTAGGTGTCCGCTGCCCTCCCTCGCTCTCCCTTGTAGTTGTGGGGGGGGGGGAGTGTGTGTCTTTGTACATTCACCTTTTGTATGGTGTGCTTGGTTTGCCTTTTCCTGTCACCGCACAGCTTTGGTTGCACTGGTTGCTTTTTGAATATGCCGCCGCCGCGCGTGCGCTTGTACGGCGTTGCGCGGTCGGCGGCGACATTACCTCAGGCGCTGCTGCGCCATCATTGGTTGATTTTGTCACGTGTGCGGCTTCGGGGGTGTGGGCCCTGCGGATGGCACGTTCCGCATCACTGTCTCCGCGGCCCGCCCCTCGAGGTATACTCGGCGCCATTTTGCTTCCTCGTGCTGCGTGGCTGGCGCCTACCTACCGTGGTCCGTGAGTGTTCCCGCGGGCTGTTTGTTCATATTTTTAATGTTATGTATGCATGTCGCTTACTGGGTTTTTTGCTTATGTCTTACAGGCGGGTCAAACTCAATTGGTTTCTCCCGGCCCTACCCCCTCTATTAGTTTATTAAACTTATTGAGGTCTAGTGTGCTAATTCCTCCCACTTCCCTAGCGGGCTATTGGGGCATCCCGGGTTGCTTTTATAGCGTGAATCCCTATCGGCCGATTGTGCCGCTATAATCACCATATGGAGGCGTCTCAGGATAATGTGCTCGGGGTTCCTTCGGGACAAGCCCGGCTGTGTGTGGCGTGTGGGGTGTCCCCTACTAGTGCTGACAATGTGCGGGTTTGTGTACCTTGTGCCCAGCAGGTGCTTGCGCTGCAGCCTGGTTTACCAGCAGCTGGGCCTGCGCCACGTATGGCTTCGCCTACTCCCCCAAGCTTACATCTGACTCCCAGTGAGCTGCATACTAGTGGGGAGTCTCAGCCTGATGTGTCTACTAGACTGACTAGTGTTGAAAAGTTGCTTGCTAATACTATGGCGCGTAACGCCTCTGCTAAGAGGCGGCATTTGGCGCCTGATGTCACTCTTTTCCCTATGGAGGCTGAAGAGTTCCTTGATCTGTCTGGTTATACCCCCCTGATTCTGGCTCTGATCCCTGGGCCCCAGATGATACTGATAGGCTTTTGGCTCAGATCTTTGAAGTGCTTTCTATCTCTCCCCCAGCCGCGGCTCCTAAGCAGCAGGGGGAATTGTTTCATATTGCTAAGCCACGTTTAGAGTTCCCTGAACAATCTCATTTTAATAATCTCGTGCTCAAAGAATGGGAGCGTCCTAGCAGGCTCCCCGGAGTCCCTAAGAGTTGGGATAAGAGATATCCCTTTCCTGCTGATGTGGTTAAACGTTGGTCATCCCCTCCCGAAGTGGATGCCCCAATTCTGGGTTTGTCTAACACCTCTGTCATGCATTCCCCTGACTCTACTACCCTGAAGGATAGTGAGGACCGGCGTATTGATCAGCTGGCTTCCCATGCCTTTGCCTGTGTGGGGACGGCACTGCGCCCGGTTTGTGCCTCTGCCATTACAGCTGTGGCTATTAGGACTCCGCTCTCCTTTCCTTCCCCCTACTGTGGATCCAGAACGGGGAGAGGGGTCTCCTTTACTGGGGCCCGAGGAGATTTCTGGGGTAGGGGCAGAGGACGTGGATGTCCTGGCCCATCCTGGGGCTCCAAACCTAAGCCTTCCCCCAAGCCCCCTCAGGCATGAAGGGGCGCCTTCCACCATCCGGGTGGGGGGAAGGCTTCAGCTCTTTGCTCACGTCTGAAGGCATCATGTCTCAGACCGGTGGATTCAGGAGGTAGTGTCCTCCGGTTACAAGATAGAGTTTGCTGCCTGGCTGCCCCCAAGATTCATCAGATCCCGGATGTCTTAGGACCCCATGTCAGCTCAGGCTCTGATTCTGGCGGTGCAAAGCCTTCTGGGGGTCATCTGTCAGGTCCCCTTACGAGAAAGTGGCAAGGGTTTTTATTCCAACCTTTTCACCATGCCCAAAAGAGATGGGTCAGTCAGGCCCATCCTGGACTTGAAGATCCTCAACAAATTTGTCAGATGCAGGCGCTTTTGCATGGAAACTCTGCGCTCTGCTATCAGTTCCCTGCGTCCAGGTAACTTCATGACCTCTGTGGACATCAAGGATGCTTACCTTCATATTCCCATCTTTCCAGGTCATCAAAGATTCCTCAGGTTCACTCTGGAGGATCAGCACTACCAATTTGTGGCATTGCCCTTCGGTCTCACTTCAGCTCCCAGAGTGTTCACCAAGGTGCTGGCAGGAGTGATGGCTCTGCTCAGGTCTCAGTGCATTCGCGTGCTGACCTATTTGGACGACATTCTCATCACTTCTCAGTCCCTCCAACAGGCAGAGCTGGATACTCAGCGGGTAGTGTCCACTCTGGAGTCATTTGGCTGGGTGATCAACCATCCCAAATCTTCTCTGTCTCCCTCCTTGGTGATGCCATTTCTGGGAATGAATCTGGATACAGTTCAGGCAAGGATCTTTCTTCCTCAGCAGAAGGTGGACAGTCTGCTAGCGCAGGTTCAGTGCCCTCATCCCTCCATCAGGCAGGGAATGCAGCTGGTGGGCCTGATGGTGTCGTGCTTCAAGGCGGTCCCTTATGCCCCAGTTTCACATGAGGCCTCTGCAACTCCACCTCTTGTCAGTATGGGACAAGGATCCTGCATCCCTGGACCAGGTCCTTGTTCTGTCCCCCCTAGTCAGGCGGTCCCTCTCGTGGCTGGACTCCAGGAACCTGTTGGCGGGCAGATCCTTTCTGGCCCCCTGCTGGGAGACGGTCACTGCGGATGCCAGTCTGACAGGTTGGGGGGGCTTCTGGAAGTCCCTACAATTCCAAGGGCCCCTATCAACATTCTGGAACTGAGGGAGATCTGGTTGGTTCTGGCTCACTTGACCCAACACCTTCGGGGCCGGCCTGTTCAGGTATGCTCGGACAACCAGACGGCGGTTGCCTACATCAATCATCAGGGAGGGACCTGGAGCAAGGGGGTCCTCAAGGAAGTGTCTCTGATCCTGTCCTGGGCGGAGGACAATGTTCCCTGCATCTCAGCTGTGTACATTCCAGGGGTGGAGAATCTGCAGGCAGACTCTCTGAGCAGGGGGACCTCTCGTCTGGGAGAATGGTCCCTCAGCGACAGGGTGTTTCACTCTCTGTGTCACCGTTGGGGTCAGCCAGATGTGGATCTGTTTGCGTCCTGTCACAATCACAAGCTCCCAGCCTTTGTCTCCCTGTCCCAGGATCCTCTGGCCTTGGCCACAGATGCTCTAGCAATGTCATGGCAGGACTTTCAGCTTCTGTATGTCTTTCCCCCATTCCCCCTGTTGGGCAGGGTTCTGCGCAAGATAGCTCAGGAAGGGGTGCCAGCAATCCTGGTGGCTCCCCGTTGGCCAAGAAGAGTGTGGTTCGCAGACATAGTGCAGCTGGCAGTAGATCAGTACGCTCTGCCCAGGGTTCCAGACCTACTCACTCAGGGACATTTACGCCATCCCAATTTACAAACTCTGGCTTTGACGGCCTGAAACCTCCATCTTGATGGAAAAGGGGCTGTCTGCCTCTGTTGTTAACACCATGATTAGGGCTAGAAAGAAGTCTTCTTCTTCCGTTTGCTATAGGGTTTGGCATGCCTACATTGACTGGTGTGAGTCTAGGTCTCTTCCCTGCTGTGTGTTCTCTATCCCCAGGATTCTGGAGTTCCTGCAACATGGTTTGGATCTGGGGCTTCAACTCAGTACTCTGAAGGGTCATGTTTCTGCCCTGGCTGTTTTCTTCCAAAGATCTTTTGCTCAGCATTCTCTGGTCAAGACCTTTTTCCAGGGGGTTATTCATGTGCGTCCCCCACGTAAGCCTATGTTGCCTGTCTGGGACTTGAACTTGATCCTTTCTGCCTTGCAGGGTGCTCCCTTTGAACCTGTGCAGGGGGCTGCCTTGGCCATTCTTACTCTCAAGGTTGTCTTTTTGGTGGCTATCACTTCTGTTAGGCGTGTTTCAAAGTTGGCGGCGCTTTCCATCCAGCCCCCCTACTTTGAGAGACACCAGGACTAGGTGGTGTTTCGCTTTAAGCCAGATTTTCTGCCTAAGGTTGTCTCTGCCTTTTATCTTAATCAGGACATTGTTCTACCTTCCTTGTGCCCTAATCCTAGTAACACTGAGAGGGTTTTGCATTCCTTGGATGTGGTCAGGAATCTGAAGTTCTATCTGGTGGCTACTGCACTTTTCAGGAAAACTGATGCTCTTTTTGTGGTCTCTTCTGGTCCTAGGAAGGGTTTGGCTCCTGCTAAATCTACTATCAGCAAATGGATCCGTCAGGCTGTGATTCAGGCATACACTGCTAACGCCTTACTGCTCATTCCACTCGTGCTATTGGTGCCTCTTGGGCTTTTCAGCACCAGACTTCTGTTGAACAAGTTTGCAAGGCAGCTACTTGGTCTTCTGTTCATACCTTTTCCAAGTTTTACAAGGTTGATGTTCGGGCCTCAGCTGATGCTGTTTTTGGCCGCAAGGTTCTGCAGGCAGCAGTGATCTAAACTGCCCGTTGTTGCCTTTTGGGGATCCCACCCTACTTTACGGACATTGCTGTTGGATGTCCCAGACGTAAAGAATCTTATCTGGAGCAGGACGTACTGTATACTAAGAATAATACAATTCTGTGATTACTCACCTGTAGAATTGATATGAGTATACAGTACGTCCTGCTCCACCCCACCCTTGGTTTTCATTATTCTTGGATCCCCTGTATGGTGATTGTTATCATTGTTGGTTTAGTTAATGGTTGGTTATGTTATCATTCTCCCGGCTTCTTGTTAAATGCTTTTCAATACTGGGAATTTGTGGGAGGTCCTGGGTATTTATGGGGCCGGGAGGAGCCAACTTCGCTGTCTCTGCAGTCCAGCGCCACCTGGCGGAGTAATACCAGACGTAAATAATCTTATCTGGAGCAGGACGTACTGTATACTCGTAACATCAATTCTACAGGTGAGTAATCACAGAATTGTATTTTTTTTTAGCTGTGTAGCAAGATGGCTACTCCTATGCAGTTCAGGAGTAAAGCATCTGCCTGCTATTCCACAACATCTACATGGGGTTAAGCCATTGCTAATAGCTTTCATCACTGATTGCTTTGACTTTTTTATGTAGGTCTGCATTAAATCTAGACTCTGAAATGTATTTTTCATTTTCTTTTAAGTCTCGCTTCCATGGTTGGTTACAAAAGACTGAATGTTTGGAGAAGAAGATATGAAGCCTGTGCATAGTCATGTGATGTTAATGGCTGTTGTGTGTGTGGCCCTGTGATGTTGATGGATGTTGTGTGTATGGTCATGTGATGTTGATAGCTACATATCACCGTCTTGTGAAGAACAAGCCCTTTCTAGCCAATGAGCCAAACTATTTTGAAGTTGTATTATGAGAGTTCTTGAGTTCTGTAACGAGAATCTTGGTCATGGTCAATATTGTGCCAAGAGTCTATTTTAAGAAACGGCTGGACTTAACAACTTGTAAAAAGGAAGCTCAATATTTATCTCTGGATGCCATGCTAGGAATAGCAGCCTTCTCATTATGACCCTTTCGTATTCTCTATCCCTAACTGCACAAGAAGTATTTCACAAAATGTGGGGTGGTGATGGTCCAGAACATTGAAAATCCTTTTCTAGGTATAAATAGAGGCAGAGTAAGGCTAAACAGTATTATTACTTTGGAGCAGGGGTGTTAAACTCATTTTCACCATTGGTCACATCAGCATTCTGGTCGCCTTCACAAGGGCCGGTCAATAACAGAAAAACACAAACATTTTTTTGCCCAGGACAAAAGCAGAATTAGAGGAGAGGCACATGGGAGAGGCTTCAGATGAGCTTTTTTCTGCCTTAATATTGACTCTGCCTTAATTTAAAGTGGCTGAGCAGCTACATCCTATATAAAAAGGTAATGAAACAAAATTTCACCAGTAGCCTCAGTTCTTGGTCCTCTTGAGGAAGGGTGAAATATTCCCCCGAAACGTTGGGGGTATGAATCGCATGTCGATTGTTATGCCTGTATGTATTGGGTGCAATAACCTTTGATGCCCATGCTGGCTTACTCTAATCATGTATTTGACGATTAAGATTATATATGATCACTTTTATTTGACTTTTAGAGGAGCTTCGGAGTCTATCGAGTTCTACTGGGGCATCCTGAATTGTTTAAAACCCTCCGGATCACCAGTTTCATTCAACTGCTCCCGGAGCCCTCACTGCCTCCAATCAGCTCAGCAGAGAGGGACAGGATTGCTGGTCCCTCCCTCCTCCACCTCCAGATTCATCACATTGCTCATTGTTATGCAGCATCACAGATCCAAGGCCACACCCACTTTTTTCAGAAGAGAAATCATGAGCTGAACCTGTAAACCCCGATATCTCGCCCATTTAAAAAAATAGAACAGCGCCAAATGTAGCCTAAAGGCAATGGTGTAACAATTATCTTTGCCTGCAGTATCACGTTAATGAGGAGCAGCTAAATCCCCCACAATTCTTTTAGTGTCCTGATTTGGAGATTGGGATCCACAACAATGATGAACATCTGGATCCAGCTGCCAAGAGAGCTCTCTTCTGGGGGGCTTCAAGTAATTGGAATGGACCATTGAGAATTACAGACCCTACCTCTCACTGGAGCTCACAATCTAATAGGCGTCAGTGATAATTAAATACATAATACACAATATCACGTCTGTGGAAAAATTTGTGCAGACCTTAAATCAGACTTCTACATGCCTTTCTACTCCGTGGCCCATTATTCTCACCAAGCTCATTGCCCTTTACGCAATGGTTAGAATTCTATTGAATAGGTCTCCCCGGTCACACCAGAACTGTACAGCAATAGTTCGGGGGGGGGTTGCATTAAGCTAACCATTACTCACTATAAGAAAACCTGATGAACCCCCTTATCTCTCTGCTGCACCCAAAAGGCTTGGCGGCCATTGTGAAGTTGATTTAGGGCCATAAATTAGACCACATTTTTTAGATTTTATGTTATTAGCAGTGTTTCCAACCCCTCCTGAGGGCCTCCTATAGGTCATGTTTAGTGGATTTCCATGGGCCATTTTATAGACCTGCTGCTGCACCAGTCGCTTCACCTGTGCATCTGTAAGGAGATCTGCAACACCTGTCCTGTTGGTGGCCCTTGAGAATAGGGACGAGGAATACTACTATAGCATATAGTGCAACTATTTCCATGGTGGATCTTCTTGTCCCTTGAGGTTCTTAACTCCTCCTCTTATTGACCTAGTCTATTCCACATGCTAGGAAAGGACCTTAGTGGGTTCCAAGGTGTCTCCCATTTATGAATATGGCTTCAAGTTAAGGTATTTAGCGGAACCAAACCTGAGAATTTCACTTTTAGTTCCCAATTTAGGTCCCAATGTTGGCCTTTGTCCCTTTTTATTGAGCACTATGATAACATGTACTCTAGGAACCCCCCATTTTTTAAGTGGACCAAAACCCAGCAGTGGCAGGTCTGGAATCTAAAATATTCATAAGCCAGCCGCTGGCTTTTCCCCGGGACATCCCTACTTGGGATGTCCCTCTGTGTGAAACCCCTGTATGCCCATAAAAATTTACCTGTCCAGGCTCCAACGGTGCATGCGTGGGCTCTCGCCTAATGAGAGCCTCCTGCTGTGACTATGTCACTTGGCAGATGGCTCTCATTGACCTGAATGGGGAGCTTGCTCCCGGCCCAGCTTATCTGAATGGCTGGGGCGGTAGCGCACTCACACAACACAGGGGTGCAGGGGATCAGCCGATACACAGAGTCACAGCAAGCAGCTCTCATTGGATGAGAGCCCGTGCATGCGCCACTGGAGTGTGGGAAGGTGAGTTTTTGTGGGCGAACTGGGATACCCTGGGGAAAAGCCAGTGGCTGACCCTTGATCATTTTAGTTTCTAGGCCGCTGCATGGGAATACGTAGAGTACAGGTTATCATAGCGCCCAATAAAAAGGGACTAAGGACAACATTGGGCTCTTTGTTACTGTTGGGAAGTTTAAAATACCCTTTTGCCTTCCTTTGGTGGAGTCGGTCGCAAGGCAGGCATGTACTACTCACCCGGCAACTAGTAGGTTCTGCCAGGTGGACTTGCAAATCCCACTGGCCGCCAGAGACATAAAAGCGGCACAAAAATAGGTGTTAAAACCACATTGTATCTGACCTCCTTACATCTCCCTGCTCTAATTTAAAGAGCAACACTATAAAAAAGCCTGTTGGATGTTGAGTGAAACATTCTCAGGAAAAATACATGGTCTAGTTGCCTTGACTCATTATGGTCGCTAGATGAGCAGAATTAAATTACTCAGCAATGGCAGCTCCACAGACCACGCATCAGGGCAGTACAGACATGAGGCATGTTTAGGGCTCAGATGAAAGCCTTCGCTTTTGCCTGGGCTGGTCACTAGTACACCAACATGTTATCCCCACAAAGCATGTTCAAATGTAACCACACACATTACAGCATATGTATAAAATGCACAGGGTAATAAAGACAATAGTATACAATATAATGTTGCAGCAAAATCTAAAAAAAAAAAGGATACATGTAGATATAAGTAGTTTGAGCAAGCAGGATGATCAGCGCAAGTGAGTTTCGGCCCCAAAGCTCTTCTTTAAGGAGCAGTGGTGGGACCTGAAACGTCGTGGAAAGATGTCCCCATGCCGCTACTCGTATATTAGCTACCTATTTAGCCGCTTTTGCTCTGATTCATTTTTGTATTTTTTCAGTATTGCTCTTTACTCTTTTGTGTCCTGTGACGCCATCTGCTGGCCAGGAATAGAACACGCAGAGACTGTTCTCATCTATGCTTATTATTCTGTTTGCTCAAACCATTTCATCATGTGATCTTGCTACATTTGTCCCTGTTTTTGGGGTCTTGTTGCAATGTTATTTTTGTATACCATTTGCACATCATTTACGAGGATCTAATTTTGCTTGTAATTCCATTTTTCATTTCAGATATTTTGTATGCGACCTTTAAACAGGACCAAAACCCACCCTGGAGACTATGAGACTCCAGGACCATCAGAGTTCCCCACCTTGGGGTACTCTGAATTAGGATGCCTCCCAGAAGTCCTGTTTCACTTACCCTGTCCCGGAGCGCTCGCTGTGCGCCACAGCTGCATCCTGGCTTACCTCTAGCCGTGCACACATCCGTTTCTGGCCTTCCTGAATGAGGTGAGCGGGGGATGCGGCCGGCAGCGCTCAGATGCTTATCCATGAAAGAGAGTGCGCTGATTGGCTGAACGGGCTGCTTGTTCTCGCCTGTGTCTCTGTCATGGGAACGAAAGAAAGGCCAGTGACCTAGGGGCATACATACAGCGGGCCAATTTGGGAGGAACAACACTCCGAAAAGTGAAAATCAGGTGTGTTGTTCCTCTTTAATGCCAGGGGGAGGGGGGAAGGACAGAGAGAGAGGGGCTGGAGCATTATGTGTTTGCTGCCGCACCACACGTTGCCGTTGGATCGAGTCACCGGACCCTTCGCATAACGACTGCGGTCAGAAGGGGTTGCGACCGGGCCCCCCATGTGACCTTTCTTTTTCACCAGGCTCCGGGGTAGTTGCCACCCCTGCAACCCTGGGTGCTACACCACTGCTTCTAGTTCCTGAGCCCCTGACCAGACACTGGGCTGCTCTAAATCACCGGTACCGAGCTTGTTCCAGGTCGGCGTCAGGTGAAGAGACAGAATGGTGGACGGGCAGTCGCCATCTTTTAGGAGGAAAGCAATGACAGCCTCTGTTCTTCTAAACCAGAGCAGTTGTTGCTGACCCCTCCTGCACACCGTAGGTAATGGAATGTGTCATTTATAGAAAAGCAGATGTTTAGGATAAATTACTAACCATTACATGAGCAGTTACGCAAACACACGTCAGGCTGTATAAACATCTGGAGTGTAACCGGCTTCCCTGGATTAAACAGCTCAGACAAATGGGGAGGACTCCATCATATAAAGGAGCCGTTCTAGCAGCCTCTTCCCTTTCCAATAAATAAATTACCACTAACCCCGAAACACGTAGCAGGAGCCTTTTAAGTGCCAGTTACCTGTTGGGGTCACCCCAACGACATTTTCATTTCCAACACTTTCTAGGCTTGCACATGTGCTGGACTGGCAAATTAAAGGGATGTTTCAGACAAAGGATTAAATAAGCCTGCTTTCTGCTCTCCCCATGCTGGCTGTGTTTCATTCTCCAGCATTTTGCTTTCCCTGATAAACCCTATAGAACTTGCTCCCTTTTGCTGACTCCGCAAAATGAACTGACTTCTGAAGGAACCCTCACATTGAAACATTTCCGGATCATCTGCTGCTGAGGAGGCCCTGCAGAAGGGAGGGAGTACACTGAGGGTTATTAAGTAATATAAGGAAGGCTTAAAGTGGACAAAACACAGGATTTTGACTATCCTGGGCTTTGGTCCTTTCCACCAGGGCACCCGCGATTGGGTGTGAAACCCCCCCAGATCGCCAAAGCCAACTCACCTCTTCCCAGTCCTACAGCGCATACACGGCCGTTCGTCCAATCAGCGCGCTCAGAGACGCTGACGTCACGTTTCATCCAAGGCCAGCGGCCCCGAGCGCGCTGACGGCTGCATTCCCCACTTCCTCCGCAGGAAACAAGGTAAGTGTATGGGCATGACCTGGGGGGGGCTTCACACAGCTGGGCACAGATTTTGGATGTCCTGGGGGGGGAATCGACCAGCCTGGGCCGATCAGACCCTGGCAGCGAACATGTGGAGAGCAGAAAGCAGGATCATTTAACCCCTTGCAGTAAATGTCCCTTTAGCACAGTACAGAAGTATTTACACAGCTCCCAACCAAGGTTCCCTCTACTTAGAATGAATGAAAAGAACTAGATAAGTAGAGAGAATGGAAAGACAAACAAACGGAAAGAAATAATTAGACAAATACAATCAATAGACAGAGCAAATTAAATAATGAGTGAACGAATGAAGAATTAAACTAATGGCATTATCCACAGAGACAGACAGAAAGAAAGAATGAATAAAAAGACTAGATGGATATAAATAAATCGAGAGATATGGAATAGATAGAATAAAAAAAAAAGAAAGATTGAAAAAATAAATTCAACCCAGGTAGATGGATACATAGATAGAACGAAAAAATCAATAATAAAGAAAGGATAGATAGAATAACTGAAAAGGGATGGATAGATAGAATTAAAAAAGAAGAAATAAAGAGTATAGATATATAAAGCAGATAGAAAGAATAAAAATAAATGGATGAATAGGCAGAGATATAATGAAAAAGAATGAATGATAGAAAGTAACATAAATAGAAATAATGAATTAATAAATGGATTTGAAGATGGTTAGATAGATAGATAGATAGATAGATAGATAGACAGATAGACAGATAGCAAATGAAAGATGGTTAAACAGAGATACAAAGAAATAGTGATTTAAATGACTAGACAGATTAAAAAGAAGATACATTAGATAGAAAGAATGAATGAATGAATAAAACGAATGGACGAAAAGATAAATAGAATGAAAAGACAGACCCTAGCCATCCCTCCTTGTATTGGGTGAAGCCATGCAAATCATCTCTATCCCCTCGATTCAAAATGCAAAAGTTAATTGATTTCGGATCGAGAATCGTAAGTTTGGGTGGGTGTTAGTCATTTTTTCCTGTTTTTTTGGCCATTTCCGACTCGCACGAGCCTACGTACGAATTCGTATATGCTCTTACGATCATCCCAAGTTCGTTCCTAAATTGTAGGATCAAAACCTAAAACTTAGGATCAAATCCTAAAACTTAGGATCAAAACGTAAAACTTAGGATAATCGGATGTGTTTAGGTGTGATTCAGAGAGCAGTTTTCCAACCTCTAAATCCGTTTTAAAAGAAAGCCACTGCCGACACCTTTTAGCAGTCGGATTGCTGTTCTTGATCAGGTTTTTTGGCTATGTGGAGGAGTCTGCGCGTCTTGAGCTCCAATGAACTGCATGTATCAGCATGGCCGAGGCCATAAATTGTATGGCAATGCATACCTGATTCATGTATGCCTTATAATGCATTTTAATGTGGACCTTAATTAGTCCTTTGCATGTAAACCTTTATTTTGCAATACATCCATATATTTGCGTTATTTAAAGAAACTTATGTCCTTTGTTATTTATTTTTAAATTGATGTACTAGAATAATATTTTTAATTTGAATTTATTGGTGTAGTTGTTTACCTTTGCTTTGTTTAATTATTTTAGCTCATCTTTGGTCAGATGCATCACACTTACTGAGGAGAGGAGAGCGGGATAAAGTGCAGGATGTGGGTTACTGCTGTATTTTGCACAGACACAGCAGAGCTGGGGGCACGGAAAGGTCAGAAATCAAAGAATGCAGAGCAACACAGTCACAAGGCCCTTTCTGTTTGCAGGCTGCCCGAGAATACCTGAGCCGCCATCTTGGCTGTTTCTAGACTCATAACATGCAGAAGTTGCTGGGTGTTTTTTTAATTTTTGAGAGCAAATCTGTATGTAGAGGGTGTGGGTAACCACACACTAAATTTTAAGTTGTACCATTTGAAGCCAAAATATTAAAATTAAATCCACAAGTAAAAAATGCAAGTTAACTAAAAATTAAACAAAGTAAGATTTACTTATGCAAATGCATTCATTAATGGTTGGTTACTACAAAATGAAAGAAATAAAGAAAAATAAGACCAAATATTTAGAATGCACTTTAATGAGGTAAGTTTGTAGTGCGGAGCCGCAAGATCAGAAGGATTTACGTCCAGACAAAAAAGGAAAAAGGGCAAAACCAATGTTGCAACCTGAGAAATGAAACGGAAAATTCAGGATGGAAACTGACATAGGTCTGATTCCCGAACTGCCATACGAACGGACGTACATTTTAGGATAGAAACGTATTTGCTTATAGAATCACTCGCAAGTTCATACGAACGCACGAGCGCACGGGAAAAATAGGATGATCGGCACCAAAATCAAAGCTGTTACATGTTTCTTTGAATCGACCCATATGTCTCAGAGTCATCCTAGGCACTCAGAAAGCCACCGAGTACCATGCCAAGGATTAGCTCAAAATCTACACAGCCAAACACCTTCCTCTTGTGGATATGCTTTGCGAGCGTGTGGTCCTCATCAGCAGAAGGCTGTAAGTACTTGGCTGTATGGTGGTGGGGCTCAGTGAGTGACTGTGTGACAAAAACATACAGTATAATACAATAGAAACAAAGGAGGGGTGGCAGCCACTCAGACCATTTTATAACTAACCTGGGAGGTGCACGTTAGCAGGGCACAGCACTCAACCCTGTTAGCTTGCTGACCAACCTACAATCTGTCTCTAAACTTGGTTAAAAACAGAGGCTCAGTCACACACATCTGCAGAAGTATGCTTAAGCTGCACCACCGGCGCCAAGGTGCCTCTATGGGTGCAGTCCTAACTCTAATCTCTGAGAGCCCATCTGGGACATACAATGCAATAGATAAATTGGGAGCAGGCTTACCTGAGGTTGCCCTAAACCTCTCAAGTGCAAGCCATGGGGTGGAAGGGTCAGCAATACAGCCTAGACCCCACACCCCATGTGCTTGCACTATAATACAATGATGACAAACCTTTTAGAGAGCGAGGGGCTTAAGTCAGCAGCTGGGTTAGGTGAGGGGCTTAGGGCAGCAGCTTGTGTGGGGAGGTTAGATATGATGTTTAGATGAGGGGTTGGGCTGGCCTGAATTATGAGGAGCGTGCTGCAGGGCCTCAGAAGGCTTTTCAGTCTTGAGTCTGACAGGCCGTGGGGCCAGCAACAAAGCTATCGGGGAGCAGTGCCCCCCCCCCCCCCGCCCCTGGGAAAACCTGTAGCCAAAGCCAACACAGGGCAGGATGGAGAGTCTAGAGCAGCAAAGCCGGTGTCAGCAATGCTACAGTGATGGGTGGGTGCAGAGCTGTCACTGCACATAAGCCACCAATCACAGCCGCTGGCAGGTCAATGCAGGGAACAGTTTCTGCTGGACCAGCCGGGCGACTACACCCCCCCACCCAGAATGGCAAAGCAGGAGTTCCCGAGCAGCACGCACCCGCACAAGGGTGACACAAGGGACTCTGACGTTCCAGGGTGCCAGACAACCACCAATCAGTTACTTGGCTGGACTATTATTTTAAAGGAAAAAGAATACTGTATCTGGGGCCTGCACCAGATTTTGTGCCCAGGGGTCCTCACCACACTTAATCCCGGCCCTGCTGTGGTCACTTCTCTGGCTCTCCTCTCTCGCCTTCCTAACTGTCTAACCTCCATCTCTTCCTTTATGTCATCTCGCTGCCTCAGACTGACAAAGACAAAACAGAACTGGCCATTTCCCACCATTTTATTCCCCTTCCTTAACACAACAATCTCTGTTAGCAATTTTACAATAACTACTGCTCTCTAAGTTTAAAAACTTAAACTTTAAAACCCCCCCCCCCGCCACTCTTCACCCACCACCTATAGACAGAATCAAGAATGAAATAGATGAAAAAGATGTAATAATAAAATATGATGGTGGGTGGTGGGGGCACAGAGTGTGCGGCAGCTGACAGCTCAGGGCATGGAGTGGGTGTGACCAGCTGTTTGCGATCACACCTCGCACACCCCAAAGGCCGGCCCTGCACCCACTTTCGCTTCCCATTGCTGTCATTTGCCGACACATGCACGGCAAACGGCTCTGATTGGGCAAGGAACAGAAAATGCCAAATCACAGGTTTTGTTCCACTTTAATGTTAAGAAATAATTCCAATTTAAAAACCACAGATGTATGGCTAAATCTTACCAATGAGGTCACAGGCATCACAACCTAAAAAGCTCATTCTGCCCCACTGTATAAAGCTAAACTGAAGCTATAGAAATATAGATAAAGAGCAATAGAGCCACCTAGTGGTCACTTATCAGAATACAGCGCTGCTTTTCAGGTCATGAATGAGGAAAGGTTGAGATTTTACCTCTGCTCTGTAGCTAAGCCTCCAGAATGTATGTATACATGAGCAGCGTGTTTAGCACTGATAGGTGGACATGTCTCGTTTATTACTAAATACACTGCCAGATGAATATTTAAAAGGACTCTAAACCCAACAGAAATAATTAGCCAGGAAGCAGCTGACCCGACGCCTGTCCCATGTGCCTCTTCTTCATACCCTACAGTGCAACACAGAAGCAGTTGTTTGGCTTAAAACGTTGCCCCTTTGTTCAGTTTTTTTTCTCCTACTCCCACCTTGTCTCTTAGCACTCTCAGTGTGAGCGAGCACTGCAAGCCACAGTGGTCCCACAGGGAGATGAAGTGGGAGAAAGTTAGTGTCTGCCTGGACAGGCCCTTGCCGTCTCTCCCCCGCAGCAGCTCCCAGACGTCTGCTGCTCAGAAACCTCCCGGTCATGTACAAATCTACCCTTTATGGAAGAGTGGATAGAAGAACGCCATGTTTACCTCAGGCTATGTAGGGGACACAGCCAGCATGTGGGTGCTCTGCTCCAAAGTTGAGCTTTTTGCCCTAAATAGCAAATGCTATGTATGGAGTAAAGCCTCCTTGTGGGGCCCACTGACAGCTGCTGGTATGCGCCTCACTGTCAGGGCTGGCATTCTGGCATTAAGGGAGGAGAGCTGGTATCAGTGTATGGGGTGCTGGCAAAAAGCATGTCCCAACAGATCCTTTTATTCACAGTGGCAGAGGAGATTACCGAGGTTTAAAACAAAGCCTGCAGTTTGGAAGCAGCTGTATTTTCTGCCACAGCCCGAGCCTTTATCTTTCCCCCGCCTCCCCCTGTATCTAACATAAGGTCACGTGACAGGAGAGGGCAGACATGTGATCGGCCATAACTGTGGCAGCATAAGTAATGATGTCTCCTGTCTTTCTCAGACTCTGACTGCTTCTTATGACTGTCACTAGCTGCTCCTATCCCTCCTACCTGTAATAGCAGTTCTTTTTATTTGTGCTCAATCTTATAGATTCCAGGCCCAGTCGCACTGGGGCTTTGTTTCAAATTAAAGTGATGCTAAAGCAAAAATGACTTTAAGGTCACTTTGGGCCTTATTCATGAAGGGATAGCGCCAGGTAGTGCCTTGTAAATGACAGGTAGCGGCAGGTGAACGTCGGCCACAGCACGCAATTACACATTTATGAAGGCGATTCTGGTGAGCGACTAGAACTACGCCATGTAGCGTCCGATTCATCATTATCCCAGGCTCAGCGTACAGCGCCGGCGTTCAGCCTTGCAGAGCGCCACGTATTTCCTCTCGCTACCTGGCGCTCTCCCATATATATCTATGGACAATCCTTAAATCAAGTCTGCGTGCCCCTGGGGAAAATACTAAATGAAGCTATTTTCTTTTGAATTTTTTGATTGTGCACCAAGTCTGTACACTATTGATGAGCTGGATAGTGGACAATCATGCCCACTCTCTTTTTTTACACTACAAGTAGTAAAAAAAGAAAATTAAAAGGTGCACAGAAATCTTTATTAAAGCATTTTTAACAGTACTAACCACTTAGAATGTTCCTTCATCTGTCCCCTGCCGGGTGGTGTTCTCTGAGCTGGGCCTGCGGCTCCCTCCAGGTCAGCGTACATCTTTTTCATGCTGGCAGCAGCTTTAGCAGCCGCCCCATAAGATATACTATAATTGCAGTTTTACTGCCACACGTGACATGACACAGGGGCCCACTGAGAGTCAATCGCCCAAGGGCCCACATAAACTTGGAGTCAGCCCTGCGATAGACAGTGAAAGTCAATGGCAGTTTCCTCTCCTGAAAAATGAGTGAAAATGTTCACCTGGCTCTGAATCGACCCTAATGGTGGGTGGTGGCAGCATCACGCTGTGGGGAGACTTTGGCCCTTATTTAAGAAGGGATAGCGTCAGGTAGTGGCTGGTTAATGAGAGGTAGCGACAGGTAGCGACTGGTGAACGCCGGACACGGCACGCAATTACACATTTATCAAGCAGAATCTATTTAGCGACTGGGATAGCGCCATGTAGCGTCTGATTCATCATTTTCACAGCCTCAGCAAACAGCGCCAGCGTTCAGCCTTGCACAGCGCCAGGTATGACCTTTAGCTACCTGTCGCTCTCCCATACATTTCAATGGATGAACCTTTTCTTCTCTTTAAACGGGGTATTTGTTTTTTTGTTTTTCAAAAAAATCACAAATAATTCTGTAATTCTGTGACCTCTCATTGAAAAAGCAGTTTTTTTCACAAATGTTTCATTTTTTATATATTTCTTCAGAAATGACATTACAGGTCTGCCATTAAAGTGTTCATGTTACAATGTACCTACAATGTAATTCCATATGTTTTCACTTTGTTACTAGTGGAAAGATGCTGAAAAACAGACTTTAAACACACCGCCTCCTGCGCTCTGGGCTTCAGAGAAGCATTTTTCTGCGCCAGAGTTGTGTGAGGCTTTTTTTTTTCTTGAATATGTTGTGAGTCGGTCGTTATGAGCAGTCGCTACCATGCGCTCCCATACAGCGCTGTACTGGTCAAATAGCGACTCGTCACAATGTATTCAACATTACTGCAAAGCGACTGAGTCGCTATAAAATTGCGACTCACGGGCGAGCACTGCGACTACTAGCGGGCGCTCTGAAAATGCCTGCTACAGACGCTCATCTGTCGCTACCTGGCGTTAGTGATGAATCAGCCTGCTAATCTTCAGCAGGGACTGGGAAGCCGCTCAGAGGTAATGGGGAAATAGATGCAGCTAAATACAGAGAAATCCTGGAGAAAAAACATGCTAGAGGTTGCAAAAAACTTGAGACTGGGGCATAGGTTCCTCGTCTTTAAACATACAGCCAAAACTCCAATGGAATGGTTAAAGCAGATTTATGTGTAAGAATATCCCAGTGCAGACCTAAATCCAATCTGAGCTAGAGATATTTTACAGAGAAGACTGGGCAAAAAATGTCTAGCTGTATAAAGCTGCAAGAGACCCAACACACTGCAACTGTAACTGCAACTAAAGTATAGACACAGGCGGCTTAATACATCTGCATGCAACACGATTTATATTTTTAGTTTGGAAAAGCATGAATTATTTTCGTTACACACAAATACTCGCTACAATGTGTTTATCATATCTCAAATAATTATTGAAGTTTGTGTAAAAATTGTTTAAAATTGTCTAAAAGCTCAAAGGGTATAAATATTTTTTAAAGTGGACCAAAACCCGTGATTTTCACTATCCTGGGTTCTGATTCTTGCCCACCCGGTTTTGGATGCCCCGCTGTGTGAAACCCCCCAGAACGCTGGACTAACTCACCTCTTCTCGAGCCCCAGGCACAGGCGCAGTCGCTCGTCCAATCAGCTTCTCCCGCTACGTATATTGCTGTGCGGCTAGAGAAGCTGAATGGAATCCCCAGCACCCTAACACTAACAGGCAGTGATAGAAAAATAAAAAATGCAATGTGGAAAAGAGTGCTGACGAAAATGTAACCATTTTATACCACAATATTCAACAAGACTATTATTATTAATTTGTATTTATAGTATTAGGTTATTTGCATAGTGCCATCATCTTCCATAGCGCTGTATAAGGCATAATTACAGACAAGGTGAAACATAAAGTACAGGGATCATTAAACACTAGATGTTACAGAGTTCAAACTAAATGTGATAACAAGGGGCAATAGGAAAGAGAGCTCTGCCCTTGAGAGTTTACATTTTTAAGGATCGGGGGTGGAGATAAAAATGGGCGGCATCACAAAGAGAAGGGCTTGAGTTTGGCGGCACGTACCCGGTGAAAGTAACGCCTAAGCCAGGTGTCTGAAGGGGTGAGATTTGAGGGCATGTTTAAAGGCTTGGAGTGATGGAGAGTGACGGATAGAGTGGGGGAGTGCATTCCAGAGAAGTGGAGAGGCACAGGAGAAGTCTTGAAGGCAGAAATGCGAAGAGGTGACCAAGGAGGAGAATGTCCGAGGCAGACCTGAGGTTGCGCCTTCTTTGGTATCGCTGGATTAGAGATGAAAGGTATAATTACAAGGGTACAGAATGTAGAGAGATTTGTAGGTTAGTGTTAGAGGCTTGAGCTGAGCATATTACATCATATTCATCATATTACCAGCCCGCACTGTCCCCCTAAACAAGAACAATAAGTCCAATCTGGGTGCCGCTCACAAACTCTGTAACACAAATTTATTTTACAGACCATAAACTTATAGGGAGGCACACCAATATATGCAAAAAATCCTCCCCCCCTCTGATATTGTGGAACGTTCATGCTACTTTGATTCATGGTTTGGTATTGCCCTCATTATTTGCACATTGTCTTTCAATATTGTTCCTTATTCATACACTTGCACTTTCTTTTGCCCTTATTCATCAAGCGATAGCGCCAGGTAGTGTCTGACGAGCGCCAGGTCCCGCCAGCTAACGGCAGCTACCGACTCAAGTACGCCCGGCGGCGGTCACAATGACGCATTTATCAAGCTAAATGAGGCTAGCGCCGGCGAGAGCGACGGCTACCGCGGGATTCATCATGTAGCCGACTGCAACGCACAGCGCCGCTGCTAATCATATCACAGCGCCAGGTATGACCTTTCGCTCCCTGGCGATGTCCAATGCATTTCAATGGAGCAATCTTTAATTAATCATAATTAATTGCTATTACTGTTTTTTTTTTGTTTTAATGTCAAAAATTCTGTGACCACTTCTGCAATGTTAGGATTTTTTTTTTAAGGTAAAAAAAAAAAAATTATTTTGTGCAGAATTGATATTACAGGTCTGATATTAATGTATTCATATTACAAAATGTTTATAAAAACTTGTATAATTTTACAATCCAAAAATATGGTTGTTTGGGGGTTAAAAACTATTTTAAATCCATCGCCGCCAGCGCACTGGGGTTTAAACAAGGAATTCACAGCGCTAAAAAATTCGGAGTGTGATTTGTTAATGAATCTGCAGCAAGCCGTTCGCTCTGGCCATTCGTTGTCAGGCGCACCCATACAACGCGGAACCTGTGAAACAGCGACCCCCCAGCCCGTATTCAACATTACCGCACACCGACTGAGTCGCTGTCAACAAGCAAACCCCGGCCAAGCACAGCGAATACTAGCTGGCGCTGTGAAAATCACGCTACTGGCGCTCATCTGTCGCTACCTGGCGCTATTAATGAATCGGCCTCTGAGTGTCCATGATTGGTAGGATTATAGTATGGTTTATATATAAGATAATTGTTTTTTAAAATATTTAATTATCTGTATCAGTTTGTATTATTCATTTACTTCTCTTCTTAATATTGCTCTTTGAGGTATTAATTAGTGTGTGTTGCATTGTCACTTTATTGTCCACTGGGGTTGGCCATTTTTGACACTATAGAATTTTTTTTTTCTGTTTTGCTTTTGTGCCGGCACAAAGACTGTCTATTACCATGGGCTCCGTTCCCTCTGTTGACGGGGAGGCCGATTCATTAACAGTTGTAGCGGCATTTTCAGAGCGCCCGCTAGTAGTCGCTGTGCTTGGCCGTTGTTCGGTAGTTGATAGCGACTCAGTCGGTGTGCAGTAATGTTGAATATTGGGTGAGGAGTCGCTATTTGACAGGTTCCGCGCTGTATGGGAGCGCATGATAGCGACTGGTCAAAGCAACCGGCTTCCATCATATTCATTAACAAATCACGCTCATAAAATTCTCGCGCTGTGAAATGCTTGTTTAAACCCCAGAGCGCTGGCGGCGATGGGTTAAAAGTAGTTTTTTAACTACCATATTTTTGGATGCCAAAAAAAACAAGTTTTTAAAATAATTTGGTAATATGAATACATTAATATCAGACCTGTAATATCAATTCTGTACATTTTTTTTTTTTTTACCTTAAAAAAATTATTTTAAATTGCAGAAGTGGTCACAGAATTTTTCACATTTAAAAAAAAAAAAAAAAAAAATTAATTACAATGAATTATGAATATTTAAAGATTGTTCCATTGAAATGCATTGGAGAGCGCCAGGTAGCGAGAGGTCATACCTGTCGCTGTTCAAGGTCGGACGCTGGCGCTGTGGGCTGAGGCTGGAATAATGATGAATGAGTGGCTATATGGCGCTATCTCAGTCGCTAAGCAGGATCGGCTTGATAAATGTGTGATTGTGGTGGGGAGCCGGCGTTCTCGTGGCGGTGCCCGTCATTACCGACCGCTCACCAGTCGCTACCTGTCGCTATCCCTTGTTAAATAAGGGTCTGAGTTTCCCAGATATAATTTCATGCCAGCAGAGTGGCAGCACTGGATGCATTAGGGGTCTCTGCAGTGTTTTTAACTTGACTTGTCTTTATGTAAATTGTCATTTTATGTACCATTTCTTGCTGTATAATACATTTTGGCGTATATTGAACATCTTTTAACATTTTTGGTATTGATATTGAGTGGTGCTCCTAGTGTTGAGGTGGAGGCGGACTGTCCATCCTTGTGTTTGGGTCGTTTATTCCACAGCAAGAAAAGACCATGCAAGACACATTAAAAACCTCAAAAATACATAAATATACATACAACTCCAACAAGACAGACATACATAAATAGAGGTGTAGGCGGAGGGGAGAATCAATATAGAAATGAATTACTAAGAAAGATTATTTATATTATTAATTATTAATAGCCATACCATACTTAAATCTATTAATCAACCATAATAAATTAGTAACCAATTCTCTTGATCAATTCCTACCTATGATCCGGATCCTAAATAACTGCATAATTCTGCATGCTGCCTATTATGGGGTGATTGGGTTGGGATTTTGCACATTGCATGTAAGGGGGTGATTGGGAGGGGATTCCGCACACTGTCTGTAATGGGGTGTTTCGGAGGGGATTCTGCATGCTGCCTATTATGGGGTGATTGGGTTGGGATTCTGCACATTGCATGTAATGGGGTGATTGGGAGGGGATTCCGCACACTGTCTGTAATGGGGTGATTGGGAGGGGATTCTGCATGCTGCCTATTATGGGGTGATTGGGTTGGGATTCTGCACATTGCATGTAAGGGGGTGATTGGGAGGGGATTCTGCATGCTGCCTGTTATAGGGTTATTGTGGGGGATTCTGCACACTGCCTGTTATAGGGTTATTGTGGGGGATTCTGCACGCAGTATGTAATGGGGGGATTGGGGGGGGGGGATTGTGCATGCTGCCTATTATGGGGTGATTGGGTTGGGATTCTGCACATTGCATGTAAGGGGGTGATTGGGAGGGGATTCTGCATGCTGCCTGTTATAGGATTATTGTGGGGGATTCTGCACACAGTATGTAATGGGGCGATTGGTGGGGGGGGGGATTCTGCACACAGTATGTAATGGGGCGATTGGTGGGGGGGGGGGGATTCTGCACACAGTATGTAATGGGGTGATTGGTGGGGGGGGGGGGATTCTGCACACAGTATGTAATGGGGGGATTGGTGGGGGGGGGGGATTCTGCACACAGTATGTAATGGGGCGATTGGTGTGGGGGGGGGATTCTGCACACAGTATGTAATGGGGCGATTGGTGGGGGGGGGGGGGGATTCTGCACACAGTATGTAATGGGGCGATTGGTGGGGGGGGGGGGATTCTGCACACAGTATGTAATGGGGCGATTGGTGGGGGGGGGGGGGGGGGATTCTGCACACAGTATGTAATGGGGCGATTGGTGGGGGGGGGGGATTCTGCACACTGCCTGTTGTGGGGTGATTGGGAGGTGGTATTGCAGCACAATATTCGGTTCAGAATATATTTTTATATAGGGGTAATGGATTCATGAATATACCAAATGGGGATGCCTCAGGGGCACAAACCAAAACCCAGGATAGGCAAAATTTCGTCTACTTTAAGAAATATTTTGAACTAGAAAAAAAATTTGGTTTGCCAAGAGTTAAACAAAAGAGTCTTGTCTGAAACTACTGAAGATTTGTACATTGATATTATCTGGCAGCAGATTCCATTGTTCAAAGTTTGGCGAGATTCGGTCTGGACCGATAAGGATGTTAGGGATAATCCACCGGAAAGCCACAAGGGGGAGCTCTGATAAGAACTGATACGCTCAGCCGCGCATTTCCCTTGGCAACCATCACAATGGAGCGATTGAAGGTTCGGTTAGTAGACTTGATAAAATATCTACCTAATCCAGCCATTAAGCATTAATCGTGCAACATTAATGATAAGGGAGCAGTTCCTTAGCTTGGAATTAGTAACCTGATATACACAGCGAGGACACGTTGTCTTTAGCAGAATCCACCCCCATCTGGAAGCTGTGCAGAGACAGAGAATTTACTGGTCTATAAAGGAGACATGACTAATCTGTATCAGGCGCCAGGTTCTGGCTTCTTTCAGAATAGATTATTAGTCTGAATTGATTCCAATTGTATCTGATCTCTTCTATTACCTATAATACCATCTGATCATCAGACTCTATCTAGTCCCATATGGCGTCACTTCACATGGCTGTGCACATTTAACAACAATTCAACAATAAAAACATCCCATCAGTGGCGCACCTAATAGTGGTCTGATAGGGGCCAGGGAGGCGCGTGTCCTGGGACCCGGCCTAGGGACAGTTTAGACAAAGTGAGGCCCAAATTATACAAAAAGGATTACCAACAATGAAGTCACCTTAACATGAAACAAGACCCGGGATTTTCACTATCCTGGGTTTTAATCCTTACTCTAAGGGGCCATCCCGATTTGGGATGCACGCTAAGTGAACCCCCCCCAGATCAACCATCAAAAACATACCTTTCCCCAATCCTATGGTACACTCCTGGGCTCTCATCTGATCAGCACTGCATGCCATACATATCAATGATTGGCATGTGCCACTGTTTACAGGCAGAGCTTATAGTGACAGGAGTGGTCACATCCCCCAGGGCCGGATTATGAGGGGGGAGCAAGGGGCATGCGTCCTGGGGCCCCCACCACATGCCCTGCAAAGGAGGCCTCCACCAACCTTTGGGTTATGGTCTGGTCCAGGAGGATTGTCAGTCTTCAGTCCGAGGGGTCATGGGCTGGCATAGAAGCATCTGCAGTGGGGACCCCCCCGCGTCTGGGCAAACCTTTCTTGTTTTTGCAAACCTGCAGGCAAAGCCACCACAGGACAGGATGGAGAGTCTAGAGCAGCAAAGCCGCTGTCAGCAACGCTACAGTGATGGGTGCAGAGCTGTCACTGCACATAAGCCACCAAGCACAGCCACTGGCAGCGCAATGCAGGGAACTGATTTCTGCTGGACCAGCTGAGCAACTACACAACCCCCCACCCAGAATGGCAAAGCAGGAGTTCCCGAGCAGCACGCACCCGCACAAGGGACTCGATCTGACGTTCCAGTAAGTGGCCGAGTGCCACACAACCACCAATCAGTTACTTGGCTGGAATATTATTTTAAACAAAAAAAATACTGTATCTGGGGCCTGCACCAGATTTTGTGCCCAGGGGAGTCCATCACACTTAATCCGGCCCTAACATCCAGTTTCCCTTTTTTTAGATGCATGTGTGCTCCCGCCCTCCCACTTATCTGAATGGCCTGCGCATGTGAACAAAGAAAAGTTCACGGGTGGTCCCAGGGGATACACAGTCCCAAATTAGGATGCTCGCCAAAGCAGAAACCTCCCAAAAAGTCCATTTCTTGGGTGCTGTTCCCCTTTGAAGTCCAGGCTGTGGTGCATGCTGCCGCAAAGCATTAGGAGAAACAAAGCCTGCATGCCAAATAAAAGAGACCCTAAAGTGAAATTAGGGCCCACCCCAGTGTGCTCAGTCTGGTAAGTTTGTTAAGCAAAAGCAAAGCCACCTACCTTCATAGAGAGCCCCATTCCCACAGCAGACCTGGTCAGTAGCCCCAGCGAGGCTGCACAGCCATGGTATATCTGCTCCCAGGTCTGATGTTTAAATGGAGCTCTCCATAAGCCTAGGTGGCTTAGTAACTTGCTAGACTGAGCACTGGTCGGGGGATGAGGGGAACCCTAATTTCACTTTAGGGTCAATTCCCTCATCCCAAAAATGCCCCTCTGTGACAAATCCCTGGGGATCTCTGTATGCACTGTGGGGTAAGAACGCCAGCACACATGGGTCATCCCAAATTGCCTAATTTACTCACCTCATCGACAATTGCGCCTCCAATAAGCTTTACTAAGCCAAATGGAATGCTTGGCACTGGCTGCTCCTCTTTGACTGTGCGCACCTCAATCAGAAATGCCTGGCGTGGGTGCGGCCATCAGCTGGAGAGTAGATGGGGATTCCTCTGCCCACAGTGCATGCATGGTAAGGTGAGTCCACACAGTGGGGTATCCCAAATCCGGATGCCCCAGGAAAGGTCTTTTAGACTCTAACCAACAGTTCCCAACAGTTTTTCATCAAGTACCACTTTCTATTTTCTGATTATATTAAGTACTAGTTGGGAGGTGTATGAGTGTTGCCTGTTCTTTAAAACCATAATCAAAACAGCAATTTAATTTGAATAAATCACACAAAAAAGGCAGTTTTACATTTATGGTGCAAATCACGCTTGAGTGAAGTATAGATGGCAGCAGATTAGATTGGGGTACAGGTCTGCAGCTTTGCTGAGTACCTCCTGGGAGGGTCCCGAGAACCACCAGTGGTACTAGTACCACCTGTTGGGAACCCACGCTCTAGGCCCAACCAAAGAGGTTGAAGTTCCTCTTTTACTGGTCCTGACCAGCCAATCACCAGCCCATGAGCTCCTCAGCCCTGCCCCCAAGGAGCTTCTCAGCCAACAATGTTTACATGTATCAGCTAAATGCTATAGTATTACAGAAACAGGGTTAGATATGTGAGAAGCTATGGCACTGTAGCTTTAGTAGAGGATTATACTGTGGCAGGAGCCCACATGCCCTCAGTCAGTAAAGTGGGCTGCATGCTGGAGGCTACCTCCAGCCCAAGTGTCCCGGAAGCAGTGCAGCCCACTGGGAATTCTCCCTGTGCTCCTTATGGCCAGTCCCTGATATTATTTGCATAATAATACATTTATTTTTGAATGTTTAAAGGATGGAGGTGTTTTTGTGATATGAATGGGCCACAGGGTAGTATGAGTGACTCAGGAGCATAAGGAAGAGCTAATGGATGATATGAGTGGGACACATTGTTGTATAAGGGAAGAGATGATGACAGCATGGTGGCCTCTTGGAAACACAGAAAATTCTGGACCATTACACCCAAATTTGAAAATAGTGATTGTGGCGATTGCACGGGTTGACAACATGCATGGATATAAAAGGCAAAGAAATGGTGTGTTTTCAACTATCTAAGCCACACACAACACATCACTTGAATCGATCGACCCACGACCAATTGCAAGCGGGGGGCGATCAAGCGTTTTCCTCTCAGGCAATTAAGGTAGCCAGGCTCTTCAGAACTAATGTGAGCTTTTCAGGTCCTTAATTCAGAGCATCAGTGACCCTCCGTTGTTTTTTTATAATTTATTCAAAAAAACACAAAAAACATATAAAACAACATGAAAAGCCATGCAAGGTGCAAAACTATAAAACCTGGTACAGATAAGTAGACAGCAACCAACCAAAAAAGGAGAAAAATGGAAAATCAATACTTATTAGACTGTCTGGGCTGCGAGTTAGATCGAATCAGTCTGTCAGTCCTCACACTTTTCCCAATGACCAATGTTTCATGGTCTCCTGCTTAGATGTTAAAATGGAGCCTGTATCACTCTTGATGGGAAGAATTGAGTGTGTCCCAATAGCCATTATGTGGCTCACCTTATTCCCTCTAAGCAGGGGTCAGATTCCTACCCCTCCTATTGGGCAGAGCGATTGGAGCCACCCACCGTGGGATTGGTTCATATGGGATTCTCCTGGAGGTTGGTCCATATGATATTCCCTATCTGTCCTGGGATTCCAAAGGGAGGAGGGATAAGAAGGATATTCAATAGAAGGAACAGGTCATGGACCCTGTCTCTGCTTTCAATGGTCGGGTGATTTGTTCTGAAAACGCTTGTTGGAGATAAAACAGACTTCCAGCTTAGTCTATTGCTTGAGTGATGTTTGCTATATTTACTGCAGTTTACAGCAAGTTATGACACTAGATGGCACTGTGATCAATGCTTAATTGTAGTTTCTCTATGCATCTTACTGATATGTTGTATTTACTGTACATTCAGTTGCTCTATGATACCTACTTTTTCCTGTCTGTGTTATGCACCATGTAAGGTGACATTCTCTTACTGCATTCATGTTCCAGTAAAGCCATTTCCTGTTATACCACTAATGTCTATCTGGATTATGACTCCACTGCACCCAGCACTCGTCACAGCTGACCCTGTGTGCATGTGGGGTTAAATGGCAGGAAGGTGGGAGGGGGCATAAGGAGAGGTATACAGAGCAGGGCGGTAAGCTAGGCTGAAAACACAAACTATACTGTCTCTTTACCAGCAGGTGGCGGTACAATCATTTTAGCTGGATCTTGGCTACTTTATGCAGCTAAACAACTACTCATCGTCATACTGTAGAAGCCTCCACACAGAGATGTCCTCCTCTCTTCACCGATCCTCAGTCCCTACCCTTCCCCTTTATTTTTTCTATCCGCCAATGAATAGTGTGGCCATATTATTTATTGTATTCCCTCTAATTCATTGCATCTGAAGTACCTATAAAATGGACCTGTATCCTACAATAACATCTTACTACTGCTGTACTATTCTGAGTGGATAAGCCATGCTCCTCTTCTGAAAAACTGCAGCCTCATGGCTGGATAATAGGCAGGGCACAAGGGGGGCACAGCCCTAGGCCTCCACCATTTGCCCTGCAAGAGTTCCTCTATCAACTTTGGGGTTATTGTCCGGAGTCTACAGACGGATGGGTGGTGGGCCGAAAATGATGGGGCTGGATCCATGGTCGGCCTTTGGGGTGTGCAAGGTGTGCGGTCGCACAGGGCGCCATTTGAACCCCTCTGTAAAGGTTCGCCAGGAGCTCTCAGCTTGACCAGCAGACCTCCATTTTCCAAAACACCCCCACCTCTCTCTTGTTTCTTTTTTGCACGTTTCATTATAATTCTCTTTTTCCTTTTTACTTCTTGAATTTCCCTTTCTTATGCTTTTTCTTTTATTTCATGATCCCTCCATTTTCCTCTTTCCTTAACCCCACCTTTTTCATGTTGTTTCCACATTCCCTTCATCCCATTTTTCTCTTGTCACCTTCCTCCCATCTGCCTTTCCATTTCAGCTTTTTCACATTTCAGCTCCTTTCCTCTATCTCTTTCTATCTTTTTTTCTCTCTCTTTCTTCGTTTTCTATTTCTCGCTTTTTTATTCCTTTATCTTTCTCTTTTCAGTTCCCTCTCTTTTCCTATTAAAGTCTTTCATTTTCTCCCTGTTTCTCCTCCACTCTCCTATTTTTCTTCATTCTAGCTTTCTCCCCGTTTCTCCTCCACTCTCCTATTTTTCTTCATTCTAGCTTTCTCCCCGTTTCTCCTCCACTCTCCTATTTTTCTTCATTCTAGCTTTCTCCCCGTTTCTCCTCCACTCTCCTATTTTTCTTCATTCCTCCCATGTCGATCTTATTCCCGTTTTCATTCTAGCTTTCTCACTCGTTTTTTCTCCCCCTCTTGCTCTCATTTCCACATTTACGCCATCTTTCTCTTATCACATCTCCTCTCTCTCTCTTTTTTTCTCTCTCTCTTTCTATTTACTAATTTAAATGATAAATATAAGTTCTGATGGTTGGTGATAGATAATGAGTTCTCTAGTCTCCCCAGTACTTGGTGTCTTCTTGCTGCTCCAGTCATGCAGTGCGGCATCTTCATTATTACCAATGGTGGGGAGAAAGTTATTCCATTTTCCAGTGGCCTCTCATGAAGGAGTCCATGAAGCCTTGTTTTCCACCTACAAGCCCACTCCATTTTTTGCAATGGAAGGGATCATCCCAAATCATGTTCAGCACATCTGGCCTCAGCACACCCCTCCATTGCAATACATGGAGTAGGAGTGTTAGGGGATTGATGAACGCCATCATGTCTGGCGGAGAATGGAATTGCTGGTTCTCCCACACTGGTAAGTATGAAGATGCCAGTGCTGCATGGAGAGCAGTGGAACAAAAGGTAAGTATAGACTTTTTATGTTATAGCCTGGACAGAAACCTTAAAGCAGACAAAAAAAATCACATTTTTAACTAGCATCCCCTGAATTGCTCCCCCCATGAAGAGTACCTTTTGGCAATTTTTGCTGCTCCTGCTTCACTCTAATCCCAGGTAATGGCGCCTGTTTTAGCTGTAAAGCTCCGCCTCCTCCATTCATTGCCACTGTTGGGTGTGGCAATGATGTCACTGCCACGCCTATGCAATGACTGATGGCCGGCCATGTTACAGAGAGGGACCGCAAAATAAAAAGTGCTCCAGGACAATATGAAAAGCAAAAATATCCATTTTAATTTTACACCCTAAGAAGGAAGTATCCGCAGGGGCTTTGGCCAAATGTATTTCATAAGTTCAGTGAGTTTTGGTCCGCTTTAAAGGTGAATTCCAGGCAAAGGGATACATTAGCCTGTTTCTGCTCTCTCCATACTGAGTGTGAGGGGCTGCATCTTTTATTCAGCCTGCTTTATTTCTTTATAACACTTAGTGAACTCCCTACCTTCTACTGGGCCACCTCAGCAGCAGAGGATGACTTATTCATGCATTCTTTAGTGTAACAGCCCCCTCCAAAGTGAATTCATATTGAGGACTGGGAAAGGAAAGTCAGAGTTACAGATGCCATCCCTGACAGCCAGCATGGGGCAAACAGAAAGCATATTACCCCTTTGCTTGGAATGTGCTCAAGCCATCTGATGTGGCCCCTAACCTGCTGGGGGGGGGGGGGGTTAAATAGAACTGCCGTATAAAGGTAAATAGAGGCTCAGTAAGGAGGACAGTAATATAGGAGGGGCACACTGGCAAATAGAGGTGCCGACCAGTTTTCAAATCGCTCATATGCCCCACGCTCTTCAACCCTGCTTTAAGTTATTTGTTTAGAATTTGTTTTCCAGTATATATGCTTTATGTTTTAAATAAGTCACCCTATTACTTATATAGTGGCGAGAAAAAGCCCCATGTTACCATTTTTCTACCGGAAATTTCTTACTAATTATTACTGGTGTTAGGACGAGCGCTGCACGCCCATCTAGCAGCACTTCACTTACCTCCATGGCTGCATCCAGCCATCCATTTTGCAGCACTTCCCTCATGGCTGTTCCCAGCTGTTTCCCTTCCCCCAATGCTTCCTTCTCACATGCTCAGGTGCGCGCACGTCTCCGTCCACTAGAGGGCGAGCGCACTGGATTCCTGAGATTTAAAGGGCCTGTACAGCACTGATTGGTGCCTGGTCATCCAAGCCTGCATCCACTTCTCCTACTTAAAGAGGCACTTCCTTCCTTCAGTGCCGGATCTTGGTCTCTCCATGCTTGTTGAAAGTCAGACATTCTTGGATTGCTCACCCGTGTACTGACCTCTGCCTGTCCCCGACTCTGAACCTTTGCTGCCTGCCCCGACCTCGGCTACTCACCTTTACCGCGAACCTGTGCTGCCAGCCCCGATCTCTGCCTGTACTTACTACGCCTTTTGCCTG
Organism: Gastrophryne carolinensis; assembly: GCA_027917425.1. Taxonomy (NCBI): domain Eukaryota; kingdom Metazoa; phylum Chordata; class Amphibia; order Anura; family Microhylidae; genus Gastrophryne; species Gastrophryne carolinensis. Next base: position 91,634,134 of record CM051243.1, on the reverse strand, counting down.
CCACTTGTGTACCTCGCTGAACCTCGGCTGACTGTGGGACTGGCCCGCTGTTGGGGGGTAGCGACCTGGGGGTCACTCGCCGCACAAGACCAACCTGCCTTGCGGTGGGCTCTGGTGAATACCGGTGGCCCCTTAGACTCCGCTCCCCTGACACGGTACCCGCCATCGGTCCCACAGTTAAAGCGGATCCACACCCGAGTCCGCTCCACCCGGTTCGTGACAACTGGCCATTTATGAAGGAGTCAGAGTCGGGCTTTGGCTTATCAACTCCACAGCCCTGGCTTCCAGCCACTTCCCACCAGCAATGCTCGTTCTATTTAGAAAATCTAAATAGGACGAGCATTGCTGATTGGCTGAGTGGCATCCCAAATTGAAATGCCCCATCATGGTGGGACAACTCCCAATAAAGTAATTTTCTTGGATTTTGTTCCTCTTCAAAGGAACTGTCTTGTCTGGACAGCCTCTTGCAGCAGACCTAAAGTCACATTTTATTTTCGGTCTGCTTAATCCATGGGACATGACTGAAGTGCTCGAGCAAGGCACCTAACCCCACCCCAACTGCTCCGCGGGTGCTGAAATTAGGGCAGTTCAACATTCCGGGCATGTGTAGACTCACCGCACTTATGGGTTAAAAGTGGAGGAAAAATTCTGTGTGCAAGCATACAATCGCCATGTGTGTCTCCAAAAAAAGATGGGAGCCCAAGATTGGGCCTCCACACTTCTGCGTTCCAGCGCAGCTGTTACCAGCAAACAGCACATCCGTGTGACCCAAAAAGGGGTGGTATTACCTGATTTGAACTTAGGTCCACTTTGAAGCCATTAACAAATGGCTGGTGCCGGCACGCTCCCTGTTAGAGGGAAGCGGAGGATGTGGCCGCCAGAGCCAGTGCTCTTAGACGCGCCGTGGGCCCGGGAAGATGACCTGGGCCCGACATCCTGGGGGGTTTCACACAGTGGGGTCCCCCCGGGGAAAGAACCAAAATCCAGGATAGTCAACTATTTACTATCCTGGGGTTTGGTCCACTTTACAATAAACATGCAATGTTGACACAAACTACATAGTATGTATATAAAATGTAATAAAAAAAATAAAGGAAAATAGCACACTGTAACTTTTGTTTCTGTATTTTTAATTTATTTTCTATTCCTCTGTACAATGTCTTTGAAAACATCACTCATAAGACTTTGAGTACCCCCCCCCCCCCCCTTTAAAATAGATTTCACCTGTACACTTGTATAATATGACTCTTACAATACAATTTGGAAAATAACATTATACAGAATACCCATGGTGCATGAAAAAAACATCAGCACCCCCTTAAGTTTCTCTTACATTCAAATACAAAGTCAACCTGAGGCCCAGTGTGCAAATAAAACCAAGGAAACAAGATACTTTACTTTCTGCTGCTTCTGTAGATTGTTGGTTCAAATCCAAAATGTTTTTAGAAAAGGCATTTGTTTTATCATTAACAAACTTTTTAATAGGGTTAGCAGTAACAAACTTCAGCTCAACACCAATAAAAACTCAAAAGGTCTCATTTATATTGTCTGCTCAGAGCAACCAATTTGGATGTTTGATTCATCCTTCCAATTTGAGCCAGAACAGGGTTTCCCAACCATTGGCACTATTCCCGCTGGTGGTACTCGGGCCATCCTAACCTCATAACTAATATATGAGCACTTGTGAGCATTTTAAGCACCTATGTTCTCTCTTCTTATTTTATCTCATGCCTTATTTTAAAATAAAGCATTTTCATTAGATGTTTTAAGAGAAGTTTACTGAATCAAGGCCCCCGTCTGCAAAGAAACAACTAAAACGCCAAACAAAAGGCGTTATGTGCAGAACCGCAAAACTTTCAGTGGCACTAATTACATTCAAGATTTTGTGCAGCTGTAGACCAGAAAACTCTTTCTCCTACCTGAAAACCCAGAAGTTAATTTTAAGGATTATATCCTGTTAATCAGTTAAATTTAAGTTTTTAAGTAGTCATAAAATATGGTTGGTGGCATTAGTTCTAAATATGTTTTTTTGTACTTGAGTCATTGCCAGTTGAGGATTGTCGATAAAACAAAGACATGTAGGTATTGCTTGTATCCTTATTTCATATTAGTTTGAACAATATATCCCCATCATAAAAACAGTGTTCAAAATTAAAACATATAAAAACAAAACTGGCTTCCTTCAACATACACAAAAATAATAAACTTTAAAAAATTTCACAACTACCAGACTGAAAATTACATCACAAATAGTACAAATTGCCTCTAAAAACAATAAAAACACAGTTTGTTATAAAAGTGAAAGCTGTACAAACAGGTATCATGAAATGGAGTAGATGAAATAAAAAAAGGCTTTTGTGAATGGTATTCATGTATATTAGGTTTATGTAGCAATATACAAAGCACAACAGTAAAATATAACTAGTTTGTCAACTTTATCAGAAAGGGTAAATTATCATGGCGCTTTATGTGGCCTTATATTAGCACGTACTGTAAGCGTATAATGTAGCTTACAGCTATAATACATTTAGACATTTCTAATCCCAGATGTGCACCAATATGCAGTTTATGTAGCCACAGACTAAAATTATTTAAAATAATGAGCAATAACTAACAAATAATGGCAGTTTAAGCTTGTAAGCAAGTGTATAGATGTGATCAACGTACCGTAACCATATTTAATCCACTTAAAATTTATGTACTTAATATAGTACAATGTATGTACAGTCAATGACAAGCAAATAGGACATTTAATGGGGCAAAAATTATTTTTCATTTTCATGATCTAGAGTTTTTGTTCAGTTTGTAAGCAAGTTGATAGATGTCAACAACTTACCATAACCATATTTAATGCAGTTTAATTGTATATACTTAGTATAGTAAATTGTATATAACGTCAATGACATTCAAATAGGACATATAATGGGGGCCAAAATTATTTTTAGTTATAATGGGCTAGTAACAAGGGTAAAAAATCTATCCTACAGCATCTAAATTTCTGTTTGAACAGGCTGACCACTTTTATTTTTGTGTTGTTTTTTTATTTTTATTGTTGAGCTGGAATCAGTCATGCGACTGTTATCAGGAGGTTAATCACTGATGAAACTCATTTTGTGTTGTTCAACCTGTCCTTTAGAGACCAAACTCAAAAACTGGTGCATCTGTGAATCAAGATTGCAGCTCTAGCTATTTCATTTTGTAGACTCAAATCTTCGTATCTCTTTTATGCACGGTTCCCTTTTCTGCATACAAGTGTTCGTCTTCAAATTTATGATAGAGTTTTAAAATAGAGGGTTGTTAAAATTCACCAAAAGTAAGTAAAGGATCAGTCCACCAAAAATTAATATTTCCAGTTATGACAAACTGGATTTGCTATGTATTCTCTCATACGAATAGCTTTCTTTTTTGCTTCGTGGGAATTCAATGGGGGGGGGGGGGGGGTGATTCAAGCAATGAATCAAGGCTAAAATTATTGGTAATACATCTTTAAGAACATACAACAATAAGATACCGAAATGTCTTCTGCTGGCTGATAAAAAGGCAACACATCAACAGAGGGCCTCCATCGATGAGCGTATATTAACCAACTGTGTGGTCTACTTTAGATGCTTTGATATTCTCCCTTAATAAAAAAGGTGCGTCATTCTGCGGGTGTGTCAATGACGTATGACTAAATCATTCACAATTTGCAATCCTCCTATGAGGATCACTGGCCAGTGTAACATGCAGCAAAATATTTTACCCCTAAACAAAATATACAAAATAAATAAATATCATATAGACTCAGTAGCAATTAGGAGCTATTGAGAGTGCATAAATAGTTTGTAATAAATCTTAAAAATGTGAGAAAAAAGCTTTGGGTTTCCTTTTCAAACCCTTCCTAGGCTATAATGTAATCCAAACCACAACTTGCCAATCATCTTGCTGTATGGTCAGTGCAGCACTAGCTGATCTGTGCTTGAATGTAGCAAAAAAAAGTAATATTATTTTTGGGCGGACCAACCCTTCCATTAGTGTTTCAAACCTCCGAATTGCTTTATGAACTGTATGTAACATATTACATGTACATTTTTTATTTGCTGAGATTTGAGACATGGTACATGAGGGTAATGTGACCCAATGAACAATTTAAACATAGCTACATCGTATACCCCATGGCTTCAATGTCAACTAGTTCTTTGTCCTTCAGTAAATTCTTCTTGAAAAAAGCCAAAGTTGCCAGCTTTACTCCAGAACAAAAACAAAAATATTGGAAAAAAATGCTTTTTATACAGTAGCAAAATGTTTTTTTCTGCTTTTTAAGTCAAGGTAAGTGACCTTTAATAAAGCACACTGTAGTATGAAAAGTGCGAAGACAAAAAAAAATATATGACAAATAAATGAAATTGTAATGGTAAAAATAGCCATTGCAAGTCTTTTTTCTTCTTCCAGTAAAGTGCTGATGAAAGAATTAGGTTGTGTTTAGTGCTACGCGGCAGAGATAAAAGTGTCCGTGTGTCTCCATTAGTGACAAGACCTTCACATCGGCCCGTGTCGAGCTTCATATTTTGCCAAAATGTTCTTGCATTTTCCAAGCTCTTTCCGGAGGTCGGCGACCTCCAGCCGTAAAGCGGAATTCTCCTTCTCAAGGAATGAGGCTCGGATGGCGATCTGGTTCTCTTTTAGCCTCCGTGCATCCCTTGACCTCTTGGCAGCCAGGTTGTTTTTCTTGCGTCTAGCCCAGTATTTTTCATCCTGCTCATTTGTTCAAAGACAAAAGGAGACATGATGTTAGACTTAGAGAGAACATTTCTTTTCTATAATACAGGCAGACATTTCTGTAAACTGTAACAAAAAAGTAAGCGAACCCTTTTTTTGTTTTCTCACCCCTCTCCCTCTGACCCCATTATGCTAATAGCTACCAATCTAGGGGTAATCATGGTTAAGGAAGTGAACTTGTGACCGGAAAGTGGCAGGTTTGATTCCTAGCCGGGACACGATTGAAGTGCTCTTGAGCAAGGCACCTAACACCCCAACTCGGGCGCAGCCATCTTGTATTCGCTGCACAGAACAGTTTCCACCACTCTTTGTGAGGCCCCATGTGCCTATTCGCTTGATCAGTGAGACTGAAAGGGATTCTGCACGCTACATGTTATAAGGGAATGGGGGATTCTGCCACATTGCCTGTTATAAGAAGGGTGGGGGGGATTCTGCACACTGCTTTTTATAGGGGTGTTGGGAAATTCTGTGCACTGCTTGTTATAAGGGTATGGGGGGATTCTAAACACTGCCTGCTTGTTATAGGGGGATTGGGGGGTTCTGCCATACTGCTTGTTATAGGGAGATTGGGGGGGTTCTGTACCATGTTTGTTATGGGGCACTGATGGCAAAACCTTTTAGGGACCGAGTGCTGCAATTGCGACCCAAAATTTAAACTAAAACTAAAGTGCTAACCGGATGGCTCTAGTGTCAGGGGGAGATGAAAAAAAACAAAATGTGTTGACTGGAAAGGGTGTGTGTGTTGACAGGTGCCCACAGAGAGGACTCTAAATGATGCCTCTCGTATGGGTGCCATAGGTTCTCCACCACTGTTATAGGGGGATTCTGCCACACTGCTTGTTATAGGGGGATTCTGCACACTGACTCTTAAGGGTAGATTGGGGGGGTTCTGCCACTTCCTGTTATTAGGTTCTTGTGGGAGGGGGTGTATTTTAGCACACCGTTTGGGTCAGAATATTTTTTTTATTCATTTTTCTCCTCTAAACCCTAGTTGCATCGTATGGTGTGAAAAATATGGTAGTTATATAGAGGGGATAACAAGACTATTAGATTTTTAGGAAGAATGAAATAGAAAATGGTTATGTTTGCACTTGAGTGCAACTTTAGTAAATGATGTGATGTGGAGAATGCCTCCTCACTCTCATTTAAATAACTGGGTTTTGGTTTTCATTGATCAGTTAAAAATTAAATCAACCGTGAATTAATGTTCTATGAAATTAAACTAAAAAAATTCAAAGGAACCAGAATTTATCACAGGCATGGATATTTCAAATCATATAGATAAGGTTTAGTGCTCCTTTAACAGCAAATCAAGTAACATGTCAACACCCACGCTCTTGAAATCCCTAGAATTGGACGTTATTGTGTAACGAGAGATCCTAGCCTACACTCACATGTTCCGGCTATAGAACAAGAGAAAAACCTCATCTGTGGTCCTTGTTTTTTCTGGGAACTCACCTGCCACACAATCAGCTTTGCGGCAATTAATCGTGGATGCACCCGAGTCCCGCCAATGAATATTTTTAACAAATTGCAAGAAGAAAATCTTTTAATCCGATCCTGCACTAGCCAGGCTTGGCGGAGTGGAAGGGTGGCTATGGTCACGTGACACGTCTTAATCTCTTTGCTGCTGCCGTAGAATCAAACAGCCAATCATCCTGCTCTAGCAGTAGAGTGAGCCTTGACAGATTAAGTTTGCTGATAAGTGACTGGAGGAGGTAATGTGATAATGGAGAAATGGCGGAAATGGGCTTTGCTGGCTTGCTTGTGTCAATTTACAATATCATTATAAAATTGCTTTTTGTTTTTTTCTGCACATGTTCGCGATCTTGGCGTTTCATCTGAGAGGCAGGTGATATATCTGTAGATACTCTTTAAGTCCTAAAAATCCTCAAACTGGCTTCATACTGACTGAGCTATGTAAAGCATGATTATGAGTATGATTAACAGACAACCAGTGGTACCCCTAAGGCTAGCCTAAATATGATTAATAAACTGCCAGTGGTCTCTCTAAGATTAGCTTAGACATCTTTATTAAAGTGAACCTAAAACTTCATACGCAGGCCCTGCCTCCTGATGCCCACCCTGCCTCTCTAGAGAACTTTTGGGTTCAGCAGCAAGCCAAACGAATGTCATTGAGGGACGTTCCTAGGGGTATATGGTAAGCACTATAGATTTGGGTAATCAGCATCACAAGGATAAGCAGGTCAGATCTAGCCAATGCATTTTATTGACAGATCATTGTGCACACCTACTTCAAAAATGCACTTGTATTAAGAATAACTCTTAAAATATAATGCTCTGCTCAAATATGTCAAACACAGATTCACTTTACTTCTCTTATTTAAAAGGTCCAACACATATTTTTTATAAAGTGGGCATTGATCAGACCCAAATTACAATGCTCCCTCCTGTGCAAGCCCAGTATGACCTATTTGGTACTACATCAGCATGATCAGGTCCATGATTGGCCAACGACAGTCACGTGATTTGGAGTCTTGGCCTTTTGGAAGCCAGAAATCTAGATTTTGCGTGCGCAGAGGTTTTGCCAGGGGAGAAAACTGGGCTTACAGGAGGCGATGTGATCAAAGTGATCCAGCACCTATTTTCTAAACTAGTTGCTATACTAGTTCTAGTCTATTTGCTAAATCACTTTAAGCATATGAACCCTTTATTATTTACTAAGGAGTAGAAAATCTCTGGAAGCTTTTTGGTCTTAGCATGAAATTGGGTGCAAATGTGTTTTAAATAACTTGAGCCCAAACAATAAGTAAGGTGGGAAAGACACACTTCTTGAACTTGACAGTCCTCTTTATAAGAGCAAACTAAGGAAATTGAGCAGTGTTCGTATTATGGCTGTGTGTTAAGCTTTTCTGTCCCAGATTTTTACTATGCCAGGTTTTGTTCTTTGCCCCACTGTTTGAAACACCAGTTCGCCTGTAAAAACTCACCTCTTCCCGGTCCAACGACGCATGTGCAAGCTCTCGTCCAATCACAGCAATTTGCCATGCACATGTGATGTTCAGCAAACAGCTCTGTTTATGACAATCGTCAACTCAAGCATCCGCAACCTCTGTAACACACATGCTCCCGCCCAGGCCATTCAGAGCAACCTACATTATAACTTCCACACCGTTTCCAAATTACCTTCAAATCTTCTGGTATGAAGACTTTACGCGCCTTCTTGATCATTGGCTGTGGCTTAAGCTCCTCATCTGAAAACTTGCGTTTCCGAGGGTCAAACAACTCCTGTCCTGGAATGCTGGATATGGCAAGATCTTCTGGGGCTGCTTCATATGCCACAGCCACTTGGATGGATTCTGGGTCAATTGGGCTTGGAGAGTTCCGGCTCCCGGGTAAAAGTTGGCCTGAAATAAACAGAACATTTACGTCATGTAGGTGAAACTAAAAGCTTTGTAGGTCTATATAGATTTCATAAGGTGTATAATCTGGCTAGCAACCTGTGCTTTTGTCTAGTGTAAAGGTCTTACCGACAAGGTCTTTGCTACCGGGAATGTAAAGGTCTAGAAGTTGGTCCCATATGGTGGCTGCTGATTATCCATAGTAAACTGTCTAAGGCAAAAGCTAGAAGAGGTTTTTCTTTCCTCTAGCTCCAAGTCCACCTTTTTGTATCAAGGTCTGTGATCACTAAAGGGACCGGGGAATATGTACTCTCCTCCATCTAGCAAAATATGCTGAGAATTTCTGGTACAATGTTCCTGAGGTGGTCACTAGGTGCCACCACCACTGACATTTTATCTTCTCTGTCCTCTCCAGTATTGTGTTTGCCCACTTTTGTATATCACTGATTGCTTTGAGGGAGTGTCATTCTACCATCAGACCCTTGGCTGGTCTGTGGGCCCGATCAGAATATTTGAACCTTGCCTGAATTATTAATGTTTTATCTCCCCGGCTTTTGTTGATCAGAGCCTCCAACATCCTGCCACATCCCTGGTTAAGCACTTAAGCCTGACATTCTTGTCTAGAACAATAACGATGTCTGATCTAGGTCTACAACTAACTGAGCATTGATATGGATGGGCAGCATGTTAGCCAAGGCAACTAATATTCTTTAAGTAAAGATCATCAATGACAATCCCATATTTGCCTCACAACACATTATTTTAAGCTTCTTTAGAAAGTAACTACATTGTCTCCCAGCAGAGGGCGCACATCAGTCATTCCCTTTCTCAGAAAAATCACAGCGCTGAACTGTCATTAACCAGCTGAAAATCCTGATTAAAATCCCTTTATTGTGGAGCAGCAATCAACCCGAAAGGGTAGAGAAAGCAGCCTGATTAAGGAGTCGTCCAAGTGCTTGATTGGCATGACTCTGAAATTTGCCGGTGACAGAAATAGCTTTTCATGTATCACATGATCTCTTTGAAGATGGTAGACATTTTTTTTGTTGTAACTTAACCTCTTCTTTGACACTATGCTGAAATTCTAAACTTACCCAACAGAGGATGCTTGTCAAAATGGTCTACTTTTGAGGTGTTTCAACGGGCCGTTAACCTTAGACTGATTTTGATTTCCCAGTTACTTATCTTGTTTCTGTAGTTATAGAACTGTCTTTGAGCAAAAACAGTTGCCTTGATTTTCTACATGCAAAGTTCCCTATGACATACAAAAAATCCTAAAAGGAGGGTGTTCGGATGGTAATCTTTGGGAAGATGGTGCCGAGAATATTGGGATCCCACCTTACATTGACTGTCCCAGTAAGATCAAAACTTATGATGTATTCCATAATTATTCTGCTGTTACTGTCACCCTAGACGAGGAGACCCCAACTGGTAGTTCAGGAGCCACATTTGGATCTGTAGTGTGGCTGTCTGCTAGTACAAGATATTTTGTGGATTTCTAATTCAGTAATGAGGCTGTGTCCAAGAATGGACATTGTCTGCCATGAATGGGGCTATGCAGAGCTAGACAGGCAGGATAGTGTAATAAATTACCTGCCTACCTATTTGGTACCATATCAGTTGTCTCATGTTCTATATTGGGTATACAGTCTTTTATGACCACCTCTTAGTGCTGGATGTGGCTCTCATGGTAGGAAAGTTTAGGGATCCCTGCCCCAAACAGTGCTAGAATTAAAGTAAACATAACCACAAATGTAACTCCTTTTCCTAACATTTATTCTCTAAATTCAAACTGCCTAAACTCAAACTATACCCTAAACTCAAAGTATACCCTAAATGCTAAACTTCTAAACAAGACTCTAACTTATAAAGAGAACCTAAGTACATAAGAATCCAGTGGTGCAGAGTTGCCAGTTTGGAACCTGTTCTCTCTGGTCATGAAGGTCTTTTTAGCCAAAATAGAGATTTACATGGCCAAGAAAAAAAGAGCTATTTTAAAGATTTGGGCACTACTTGTAAAAGATAAGAAAGTCTTGCTGAACTGTTTGACAGCTTTATATTTAATCTCATAATGTAATGGGGCCTGTTAGAAGATGCTGACTTTGTGCTGGACCTTAAAGCAGAACAGCAGGCCTGGTTTGCAGAGCCCAGGTAGCACCTGATTGTCAGCAGGGTCCCAGATGGCAGGAATGCACTTGTACAGAAGTACTGCACTTAGGGAGGTAGAGATTGGGACAGTCTGAACCTCAAGTCCAAAGACAAAACAGAGATCAAGGGAAATTCATGTCAGAACCCACAGCAAGGATATTAAAGATCGGAAACATGCACTGATGTCAACCCACAAACATCTGCACAAAGATGCATTGTAAATGTGGCTGTGGGTGGAATTGGAGCAGCACTGAACACCCTAGGAGATGACCCACCATGCCAATATACAAGTAAAATACTCCCGAAGGCAGGATTGGCATGGAAGGAAAGAGGTCAATTACCAGATTGGGTTAGTTGTTCTGCAGATAAGTATCTCTTAATAAGTACAGAGATTAGTACGTTAGCGATGGCCTAAAACGAGTCTTGGTTCCTATGCCTTATATGTAAGCGTTTGATCTTTGTGAGTTCCTCCTTAAAATTTTAAAATATGAATTTTCTATGGAACCGGCATTTCATTGCTTTTCGTATACAAACCTCTTTGCCTCGTCTAACTTGCATTCTGGGTCGACCTGTAATTAACAGTTCACGATACTAATTTTACACCATAATCCTCTCAAAAATTAACCCCCTGTGAACATTGGTTGGTATCAGACAGACAGGTGCAAGCAAGCAGCTTACATGAAGCTTATCAAGAGCCAGCCCCCTGACCACACGTGATTATGTATTTGTTTTCTTCCTTAAACCAGCAGACGCTTTGGGCTCCATGTCAGGGTGTTGGCCAATAAGAGTCTATATTGCTGCTGTGCCTCTGTAATTTCAAGGTACAGCTTTCAAATTTGGCAGTTTAGTATTGATTGTGAAGGTGGCTTGAAGCAGGATAAGGTGTTTAAAGATTAGGACAAAGATTGGTGTGTCCTCCGATCACACAACAACAGATTCCTGAGAACCTGATCTTAGGTTTGACTGCATCTGAGAAATAAAAGCAAACCTGAGCTGCAAATTTGGCAAGCATAAAATGTAGGCAGAATAAATCCAGTTATACTCACCTCTATGCAGTACTTAGGGAGGTAGAGATTGGGACAGTCCAGGGTGTGCATGTGGAGCAGATACAAAAGTCGTCATCATTCCTGGGGACCAGTGGGGCACCAGACTTGCATGGCATGTGGTGCACCTCCCATTCCCCCGGCTGACCATTGGAGGATATGAAGTATACCACCCCTGGTGTCTGTGTGAGTGCTTCATAATGCAGAATTGCTGCCTTATTGTGCAGGAGCAGCAGTATAAAGGAGGTTACACGAGTAGAACCATGAAAAGAAACCTCACCACCTCAACTCTGCAGCCAGCCTTGTTTAGATCCTCTTGGTGGGTCTATCTGGTGAGAGGCTCAACCTGTTGTGTTTGGTTTGGTGGGCGAGGGGGGGTGCTGATTGCTCACCGTAGACCTTATTGCTTTTTGGAGATTAAGAGTGGTTTAATAGAGAGGGCAAACAGCGTGCCTTGTCCTAGAAGGGTCGATGCCTGCTCAACGCCATTTCATATTAATTGAGGAGACTTCCCATCTAAGATTAAGCCCAGTGTCATGCTGGCCCCAAGTTGCTGACTAGATGCTTACACCTGAAGTCACTCTACTGAACCTCTTTACCGTAACAAAAAACCAAAAACAAACCATCTCTCTTCTAGTATAGATAACAAAAAAATTGTTACATCAAGATGGGCAAATCCGATACCACCCGATTAAAAACTATGGACGACCCAAATGGCCCACCATCTGCATAACGAATTCCTGGTAACCTCTAACTCTGGTTATAAGACCATATTAACTGAATGCAAGACCATATTTAAAAGAAGGACCAGTCAGCCCTCTGCGTCTTGTTATCCTTCCATCTCCCAACTTTTTATTTGAAAGGGCTGGAATAACCAATGATGGCGCAAGCATCCACACTCCCGGTCCTTTTTTGTCACTCTCTGGCATCGTGGAGGGGTAAAGGACTCAAATGACCATTTAGAGGGATAAGCAAGGGTGGTGAAAACTGGAAAAATCAATAATGTTAACAGGTATAATACTTAGAGTAAAGATTATACAGACACCGCGCACACAGGAAAAAACTGGGGTGAACTAGATCTATTTCTGAATGGTAACAAAGAAATTAAAAAGTTGCTCCACTTCCTAGTCACTTGGGTTCTATCTAAAGAACCGAGAGGCCAACTGATACTCCTGGGCTTTCCACTTTGCCCTGGTTGGAGGCGAGTATACTGTAGGTGATGGTGTGCGGCTGTCAAATGGAATACCCCAGTGCGTTTTTTTCCAAAAGAAGCGCTTTATATGCCAGGAGCCAAGGGGCTTCAAATGTGGCTCCAGCCTGATGAAGTGGGCTCTATGACCCACGGAACGCGTGGCTCGTTGTGAGGTGTCAGGCCGTGGGGAGACTATTATATTGTATGGTATTACTGGAATTAACTTTTGGTATTTATTGTTGTTTTATTCATTAACACAATTTGAAATAGGTGTTGGTTTGATGTGGTTTTTATAATGATGGTCTTGCACTTGCACTTTTGTATTCAGATTCTGTATTTAGGATCAGTATTATCATGTGTTTACCATTAGTTATTGGTTCACGACTGGTCAGACTGATGGTATTTATTAAGCTTCTTTGCCCATTTAGGATCCAGATCATAGGGAGGGTTTTTGATTGATAGGATTGATTATTATTATTTTTATTTATTAATCATGACATGGTAATTAACATTAGATTAACTCTTGATATTTGTTTACTATCATCATATATATTGCCAATTTCTCTCCCCTCGTCTACACCTCACTTTATGTGTAGTTGTTAAGTTTGTTGTGTTTGTATGTATTTTAAAGGTTTCAATGTCTTATGTGTAGTTGTTGAATAAAGAATAACATTATTTTGGATATTGGTGTGTCTTCCCTGGGTGTTTGTTTAGTCTAAATACTCATTTAAGAAGCTTCAAATGTTATGCCGAATAATTTTCTTGTAATTGTTGCCCTGTAATATTTTAATTCAAGGGTTAACCTTTCCTGCACAATAAAATTGCAGCAAGCCAGTGTACAGTGTTTCTGTTGTGTCCATGCATATCTTTAGACGAATAGGGTAAAATGAATCTTTATAAATCATTATTCATGGTAACAAATTCCATCCAGACGTGCATCAACAAATGATTCTGAATTGGAAGTGCCTCTTCAGGTTTTATCTTTTAATTAGAAAAGGATGGATAGGTAAAGTATCTTTTTCCTGTGTTTCATCCATCCACATCCTTATCATTCCCGCTATGCCTTGACTCAGACCCCGCAAATCCCTCTGTTCTTTTATATCTATTTATGTCCAAGCCCAATGCACACGGGCACCATTTCTACATGATAAAACCCTGTCACTCGACCTCTTGATCCAGCCCTGAGCTTATGCCCTCCTGATGGAGTAACCCAATCTGCAGCGGATTATGTGGCTGCAGCACTGAATCACATTTATAGGAAAAAGGAAACCATCATTATCATTGTTTTCCAACTTTTCTAAGTGTGCTCGTGCTTTTGAGCGCACGTGAAAGGGGTCCGTTTTCACCAAAGAAGCTGTGTTGCATGGTACAGTGATGGACCTCGATTTACCAAGCTGTCTATATTGATCAAGGGGCACATGGCTGAATCTTCCAACTCACCTAAACCCGGTCCTATGGTGCATACGCTGGCCCTGGCCCAATCAGAAAGCTTGGCTGTGCTTGTCGAGACTCGGCTAAGGATTCCAACCTCTAAAAGTGTGCGTGGCCATGCCAGCAATTCACAAATAAAAGTATTGATGACGGCAGCCAGGGCCGGCTCTGGGCTTGTGGGGGCCGTTGGACAAGAGAGTCTTAGTGGGCCTCAAAGTAGAGAGTCAACTCTCACTTTTCATCTCAGCTGTCACAAATGGGTAATCTTCTGCTGCTGATTGCTCTCCAGTCCTTATTGCTTTCCCTATAGCTACCAATCACTTGTTGCATTCTTGACTGCCACCAAGCACCCATCAACCCTTACTGCTTGCTCCACTGTCACTAAAGACTTCATCATTTCTGTCTGAACATTGGTTCAGTTATTACCTGGTTCTCGCCACCTCCGTTCCATTCCACCTTCTCCATTTTTGCTGATCATCCCCTGTTGCTGAGGCCAGCCAAGAGCAGGTCACAACACCTGCCATTCGTTGGTTCGAGACCACTGTAAAATAATACCACCAGTGTGAGCCTGAGTGGGCCCCTGAAGATGCCAGGGGCCCTGGCAATTGCCCAGGTTTGCCCTGTGCTGGCACCGGCCCTGATGGCAGCCACGTCTCGCGAATGCGCCTTTGGATTGGGGAGAAGGTAGGTTTTACAGAGGACTTGGGTGGAGGGAATCAGGGGGCCCTGGATTCTCATAGACGCCAGTGCCAGTTTTGGTTCACTTTAAAGTCTGCAGGTCTGCATTCACAATGGAATGACCAGCTCCATCAAAACAGGAGTCCACCCCTCTGCATGCCCACACCTTTCTTTGAAACAGAGGGAGTGTGCCCCTTGCCATGGCACAATAAACAGAAGGACTAAGCCTCAAGCTCTAGAGCAAGGTTTCCAACCTCTCTTTATAGTGTACCACTTCTCATTTTGCAAACCTCTCAAGTACAACCCCTTTCACCACGAATACAGGCTTCCCCAGGAGGCTGGAGGTGGCCCAACAATGTAAGTTATCCCAAGATGTTTTACTGCTGCAGCTTGTTGACTTGGTCACCTGGTACTTCCTATTGAAGCAGTAGCTTGTCGACAGTGCTTCATGTCCTCTTCTTTCACCTCCAGTGGCCTGGAGGCTTGAGAACCACCAGTGGTACTAGTAGAGGTATTTTGCTCGGATTTATAATTCATATTGTCTATGTTACACAGATTCCCAATTTTCAAGATAAAATAAAGGTGGTAAGGGGAAAAGTGTAACATTTTTATAATCTATACAATCGGAAACTACAATATTGCTCCTACTGTATTTTAACTAAAATGCATACCTAGCACATATTTTCTTTTTTGCACAGTAAGTCACCAATGAAAGACTGGCAGAGAGGCACTAGGATCTGCAAAACATCGAAACACTCAAACAGCTGACAATTGGGGGAGGGGGTGGCAGCTAAGGTAGCTCACCACTTATCCAGGCGAGCCCTGGAGAGTTAATGTACTGCAATGTAGGTCAGTGTACACTGCATTTCCTTCAATAAAGGAAGCCTGATCCTCTAAGCTGGAAATTCTGAAAAACAACTATACTATAAACCATTGTTCTACTACACCAAGAGGCTTACTGAAAGAGCCACATAGACAAGCATGGCCAGGGCCTGAATTTAAAGTGGACCAACAGTCAAAAATGTCTTAAACTGGACCAACACAACAAACAGTGCTCATATGCCTCCCTCCCCAGGGCAATTTAGATTGCTGCACATAAAAAAGAATGTACCATTTTTTAACTCTTGCTGCGGTAAATTTTAAAAACAAAATGGCGGCTCATGGATGTGCAGGCCACCTGCAAACAGGGAGTGCTGCTGGGCTTCCTGTTACTGTGCAATGTCAGCTGGGAGATGAGAAACCAAAATGGCCGCTACCTTTCTTTTTCAACTATGCATTGCTGTTGGTCCGGTTTAAAGTTCAATCATCCAAATTGTTTTTTGTGGCTCTACTATACTGAATGGGAGGGAAAGTGCAAAAAAAAAAAAAAATCTGAAAGAGATTTTAACCCTCAAATCACAATCCAAAAAAAAAATATTTTACCATAATAATTTGGGCCTGTATTGCCTACTTGACCTTTATTGCTGAAAGCATAGCCATTTACCTGATTGTTGCGGATTCCAGGTAGAGTCCTGAAACCCTCATAGACCCAACCCCACTCACTTTTGCTCCCCATGAGTCCTGAATTTAGGAGCTAATCACCTTCTCCTTATGGATTATTGGTCCCTTAAACCGGACAGCCTGGCACAGTTGGAAAAGAAAGGTAGCGGCTATTTTGGATCCTCCTCTCCCAGCATCTCAGCCATCTCACCTTCTCCGTATGGAGTTCTGTCTGGTGAGAGACCAGACTGCACACTGCAGTGTCCTATGCCTCCTATTGGAGGTGGGGCAGCTGCCACTCATTTGTGCAGCTCTCTTCTGCCCCGTTTTCAGATGAAGCTCAGGGTTTAGATCTCCTTTAAATAAAAGTTGGCAATCCACATGGCTTTTAGACCTATAGCCAAACATTAAATCTGCTGCTTACCGACTACTTTTTAGATATGAGTGAATATCTAAAAAAAAAGTTTGTGCCTTTCAGAAAGTACAGTACTTTCTGGCAAAGGAAATTGCTGGGATAGCTCAATGAGAGATGACTATGAAGGTCAACCCCAGCTGACATCAAGCCACATTAAAAAAATAGATTGCTCCAGCAGCTCAAGGTCTTTTATTTGTTAATTTTTTGAGGATGCTACATGCTTCTGCTTATTGTCATAGAAAACCTTATAATAGTCCACAGCAAAACTAGCTATTATGCCACTAGTCAAAACTCTCTAGTTTCCATGGTGACACGGAAAGTAGGAAATTTCCCAGATAACTGCTTCTTTTGTAAAATTAGTTGCTGATAAACTTCGCAAGTGCTCCTTAACTGCTTGTTTACCAGCGGGACTGGACATCCGAAGAGAACTTATTAGGATAAAACATTTTATTCAGGCCTCTTGCTGGTATGTTCCTGATGTGAAATTTCTTCAGCAGATACAAGGAAGAAAAGATGGCTTAAATCGGACCTTCACCCTGAATAAGAGTCTATCTTATATGTTTTCCCACCCTGTACATACAGATTTCCCAAATTAATAACCATCCTACCCGTAACTGCTGCATTTTCTGAGCCTTTAAACATCCAAGATGGTGGCACAGCAAGTGTCTTCTGATTGTGCCGCTCTGCATTCTGGGATTGCTGTCTTTTTCCTGACCCCAGCTCTGCTCTGTCTGTGCAAAGCACAGCTATAACCCCGCCCCTTGCACTTTTGCCACTCTCCTCAGTATGTGATGCTTCTGAGGCAAGATGGTGGCGTCTGTATCCTAGAGTCCTGAACAGAGTTGCAGCCCAGTGGGGGTAAAAATAAAAAGTAAGCGACTAAAAACGTAAAATCTATTAATTTTAGATGCTGGGGAATAGTTTTTTTAACGACCATGTGGCAATACCCGAACCAGTTTTTTAACAGCAATCCTTAAACCATTGACGTCGCACATAAGCGTGACAAGAGTCCTGTAATCAATTTGGACAAGGGATCAGAAACACCAATATAGTATACCGCTGGTGTAACCTTCATGTTCAAGGACTAATCAAGACTTGTGCTGACATATGGAATTTCCCAGGCTCTTCGATAAAAAAATATTATATAACGATGAAATGTACAGCCCTATATCAGTGTAAGGGTCCTCTATGGATCACAGGTCTTTACTAGAGATGCCAGTCCTTTTAGGTGGACCAAAACCCAGGATTTTGACTATCCTGGGTTTTGGTCCTTGCCCGCAGGCACCCCAATCGGGGGGTGCCCCGCTGGGTGAAACCCCCCAGGTCGCCCGATCTGACTTATCCTTTCCTGTCTTACGGTGCATGTGCATCCTCTCGTCCAATCAGCATGCTTGGATCTGCTCCTGCCCCTTCGTCCAAGAGCTCATCTAAGCGTGTGGATCAGAGCTGCTGCCTTGTAACAGGGAGCATACCCGAGCCGGCCATTCACAAATGCCTGGCGTGGGCACGTTTCCTGCTAAAGGGATAGTGGGGATGCGGCCGCTGCTTGCACATGCGCCGTTGGACCGGGAAAGAAGGTGAGTTTCCAGGCGACCTGGGTGGTTTCACATAGCGGGGAATCCTGATTCTGGATGCCCTGAGGGGAAGCAGTCCACTTTAAGGTGTGCAACAGTTGATATAAGGGTATAATTAGTGTGTAACTGCCAACTAGACACCAGTATTAAAATGGACCAAAACCCACCCTGGAGTCTATGAGATTCCAGGGCAGGCATACTCCCTCCCTGCTGTATAAAAAACCCCCGTCACCCAGTAAACTCACCTTTTCATCGATCCAACGGCGCATGTGCGAGCAGTGGCCACTCCCTTCTATACCTTTAGCAGGGCTCACCCGTGCCTGGCGTTTGTGAACGGCCGCTATGGGCACGCTTGGTGCCGCTCTGCTAGACTCCACTGGAGCCGCGTCCTTAGACGAGCCTAACACCAGCGCAGTCAAGCGCACTAATAGGACAGGAGCACACGCATCCGCCATAGGACTGGGGAAAGGTGAGTTGGAGTGGGTGACCAGGGGCGTTTTAAACAGCAGGGCATCTCGCATCGGGGTGCCCGTGGCAAGGACCAAAACCCGGCATAGTCAAAACTAAGGGTTTTAGTCCACTTTAATATGCGTGTTATAGGCTGCATCGTGTAATGTCATGCGCATGCCTTTACATAGTGCGTAGGGTAACGATGACTTTCATTTAATACAGATGTTATTTGCTGGCAGGCATTAGCTAGCTATTTTGAGAATGCTGCTGTCAGATTTGTACTTCATGGTATTTCAAATTTGAAGGAAATGATCTTAGAAAAAAATATAAACTTTTTTTTTAGACTATGATGCCCTCAAGCCGCCTTTGAAAATAGAAGAAAACAAAATGAGCCTCAGGAGGTGTCTGGTGGTTTATAAGAGGAATGGCAAGTGCATAGTTTCTTATGCAAATTTTCAGGTATTTATCTCCTTTACACCTATTCATTTACCCTCCTCACTGTTCTATGGGGACCAATATTCACATTTTTGGGGAGTTAACAAATGTCCCAAACTCATATTTTAACTTGTTTTACTGTGACATGGCCAGATGATTGCCAACAGCACACCCCCCCCCCCCCCATAGACAAAGCATCACTTTCTACATACATAGGATCCCCCTTTGCCTTCCTTGTTCATGTTGTGCTGAGGCTTTGTTATCGTGTGTTATTATTTAAAGTGGACCAAAGTGGACGATGGATTTCCTCTCCCCGGGGCACCCCGCTAGGTGAAACCCCCCAGGTCGCCCATAAACCTTCTTTTACCTTCTAGCACATGTGCGAGCCGTGGCTGCATCCCCGTTATCCCTCTAGCAAGGCTTAGACTTAGACTTAGACGAAGGCTTAGAAGAGCTGACATGAGCGGATCCGAGCTCTCTGATTGGACGAGTGGCCGCACATGCGCTGTAGGACCGGAAAGAGTTGAGTTTGTTTTGGTGACCTGGGGGGTCTCACACAGCGGGGCACCCCCCATCAGGGAGCCCCAGGGGCAAGAACCAAATCCTGGGTTTTGGTCCACTTCACCCCCTTGTCCTACATCTTCACCTCTTACCTAGTATATATGTACTGAACATGTTTGTATATACATGTCAGCAATAACCTAATTGAAGGATATTATTGATACCTAATTAAAGGAGCCCTATCGTGAAATTGTGTAATATTAAAAACTCATATAAACACATTAGCTAATGAGAGGAGGGGTCACTTGTGGCTTTCTTTTCCTGGTAGGAATAAAATCCAGGAGTGACAGGTTTAGTCTATTCGGATGTGACAGAACCTGTAACCCCTGATTTTCTCTTCCTTCCATTGAAAAAAAGAAAAACAAGCCTGGCTGGATATTTCTTGATGCACTTGGTGACCCCTCCTCTCACCATCCAGCATATTTATATAGATTTTTATCATTGGGCCATTTTTAATGCTAGTGCCTCTTAAGGTTGGTCAGAAATATAATCCCAAATGGATTATAATGTAAAAAAAGAAATTTAAAGGCCCAGTCCAGCCTAATAACTATTATGGTTCATGGGAGAAGCCATGATAGGATTACTGCGGTATGCCCCCTCCCATTTACTTCTACTCAAAGGAGAAGGGAAGTAGGAGCGCTTTGTCGTATACTGTACATCTCAATAAAGGACAATAGGACAGTATGCTTCATTAATCTTATTATGGTTGCTCCCATGAACCACAAGAGTTATTTAAACTGGACTGCCCACTATGTTAAAAATCCATCAAAAACATTGGCTAATGAGAGGAGGGGTCACTTATACACCCAAACTGAATAACACTCCCACCAAGCTTGTGGTTTATTCTCTCATAATATGAATAAAATCCAAGGGTGACAAGTTTAGTCTATTAGGGGCGATAGAGCCTGTCACCCTGGATGTCCTTTTCCTTCCATTAAAAGAAAGAAAAACAAGCCTGGCGGGATATTTCTTGATGTCAGGTGTATAAGTGACCCCTCACCCCGCCATCCAGCAAATTGATATGGATTTTATCATTGGGCCATTTTTTCGCGACAGTGCTCCCTTAAATAATGGTCAGTGGACAAAAGGCAGAAAGGTTTCTGTGCACATAAAGAAACACAGAATCCAGGAAAACATTAAATAATTTAGTATATTGATTAATATTTTCATTCATATATATATTATTAATTCAGTTATTATATTTATAGTTGAAATATATAACTATTAATGTGATTATAATATATTCGCTTAAATTGGTATATATTAACATTAACATTAACATTTTCTCATTAAAGTATTCTATTTACAGGTCGTGTTGTGAAATGGAACGTGCGTTCTAGGATTCGCACATTTTGATAACCTGCCATTATTTGTCTGTGTTAATTGTTTACTTATGATCACATGGTTGAGTTATTAGATATTAAAAAGGCACATTGGATTACTCAGAGGAAACACACATTGTTACAACAGTGATTACTGTACCCAATGTACTGTACTTTCAAGTCTACTGTACACAGTCTTCCTATGATTCACCGATAAAAGTGAAAGCGAGCGCCGTGTTTTCTAGCACAAGTCAGTTCACGTGAGTAGGGTTTGCCAAGATTACTCCCGCTTTCTGGGCACACTCTGTAACAACCTAGTGCCAGCTATCGCCTACCAGTACAACCTGAAGTATGGAAGGACTGGCGCACAGCCGAGATAAACACAAAACTGTACACACTGTACGGGAAGTACCAAGCCAACCTTGGTGTTCCTTGTGGAATTGTAAATACCTTGTGTAATTGAGTCTATTTTAGAACTCAAACACATCCTTGAAAACAATTGCGTGGGGGAAACCAAGAACATTTTACTATCCTAAAAGGCTATACAAAAGTGAGCGGCTCTTACTGCACATGTTTGTACTAATATAGGATCTTGGCCAAGGAGAATGAGAAGGCTGGCCTACAACCGACCAACGTCTGTCAATGAGAAGATGGTTCCCCACCTGATCTACACCCACTGAAATTAGAAGACAGACCTTCACTGGATCTATATTCAATGCAATGAGAAGACTTCTGTCCACCTGACCAATGACTACTGCTAAGAGAAGCTGACCTACCACCTGACCAATGCCCATTACAATGAGAAGAAGAACCTCCACCTGACCAAGGTCCACTGCAATGAAAAGAAGGAGCTCAGTCTGACCAATGTCCACTACGATAAGAAGAAAGAACCTCCACCTGACCAACGTCACCTGCAAAGAGAAGACAGCTCTCCCCCAGACCAACTTTCACTGCAATGAGAAGACATCCCTCTATTTGACCAAGATCCACTGCAATAAGAAAACAACCCCCCACCTGACCAAAATCCACTGCAATGAGAGGATGGTCTTCCACCTGACTAACGTCCACTGAAATAAGAAGATGGCCCTGCACCCGACTAATGCCCACTGCAATAAGGAGACAGCCCTCCACCTGACCAATGTCCATAGATTTCCGCTGACATGTGTTTAGTTAAATCACTAAACATCTGCCAAAAGTTTGCATCTAATGGAGGAATGAAAATGGACAAAAGGCTATTCATTAGTGGAGACCCGACCAACATTCTGCTTGTTGGGGGCCTGCTTTATTCTCTTTTGCCTACACTGGTTGATAAATCTAATAGAAGCCCCCGCAATACCCCTAGACCATAATTAAAGCCCAGATTATTTAACATATTTTTTGTTTTGGACAGGGTAGATGTTCCTACTACCTGCCCTAGTCCCCCAACTGTTGGGAAAGGTCGATAATACAATTATTCCCCACGGTCATCCATTCTACAGTACTGCAACCCCAGCTAGTGAAAACTAGTGGTTGCTAGGCAGCAGAGCTTCCCAGAGGTCAATAGGAACACCTCCTTTCATCCACTGTGATTTGAGGGTTTGCATGGTCTTATTTTGCCAAACTGATTGTTAAAGCCCAAGAAAATCTGGTTCGAGCCTGGCTAGAACTTATGTAGTTCTGGATGAATAGGTCACTTGATGTAGAGCAGGTGGTTTTTTCAAAAGCTGGTTCTGGTTGCCCTAGAAATCAGTTATCAGCTTGCAGGGAAAAAATCAAATTGGACAGGGTGAATGCAATTACTTCTTTTGGACAGATATAATATAATGCTCTGGAAGCTGTGATTTCATTTCGAATAGGCTTGAGGCCCACCATCACTTACATATGTAACTCAAATTTGAATCTAGTTTTAATAACTAGTAAAACTATAATTCACAAATTAGGTTTTTAGGATTCCCAAAAACAGAAACACATATAAAATGCAGGTTGTGTATTTTTTATAAGCTTATTATATTAAAAAAACATAATTTTTTCCACCACAAAGAGGATTACTGTTCTTAGATACACGGCCACGTCTGTTTGCTTCTGGAAGGCTTTACTTTGCCTCCTCTAAAGAGTGATTGAACTGATTTTATTGTGAAGGCCTTGTGACCAGGGTCAGACGCTTGTGACGCACCACGAGTGCCCCAAGGAATAGGATTATTGCTTTAAATAGGTCCGTTTGTTGATCCGCCAATACAATTAAAAGATTGTTTCAGGGTTTTTTTTTCTCTAGACTTTGACAACTGAATAGAGTAACCTTCTGTATTGCCATTAAGAAATGGAATTAAGGACCATATATATTTTTGGCAACACGACAGTCACACATGTCAGTGTGGCACTGCTCAGCAACACCAAAAAAATGTTGGGACATTTTTCCACCAAGTCCCAATGTCCCAAGTGAGCTCCATTTTTGGTAGTCCCTATAGGCTGTTTGATGACTACAAGTGTCTGCTGACCACCTCTGAAGAACCTAAGTGTCAGCCATTGTTTATCAGTTGAAAGTGCGACTTAGGTCCAGGGGCGTAGCTAGGGAGGAGCAGAGGGGGCATGTGCCCCGGGTGCAGCAGGTCAGGGGGGCGCCAAACGGGGGCTTGAGCACAGGTGGGGGGCGCCATTTAGAATTTTTGCCTGAGGTGCCAGAAAGCCTAGCCACTTCTCTGCTTAGATCAACAAACTCAAGTGCAGGAGTGCACACACTGAGCAGTGTCATTGTTCAACAATCCAAAACATCAACAAGTCATTGCTTTGCACTCCTTATTTCTACTGGCCCATTGCCGACCTAAGGGTTCTTGATAACCACAGGGAGGTAATTTAATAAAAAGTGTAAAGAACTCCGTCTCATATGCAAGAGCTCCCATCTCCGGCTGGGGCGGACTGGGGTAAAAAAAAACGGCCTGGGACTTTTTGTCCACACCGACCCTGCTGTACTGTGTATAGTGTGTTAACGTGGCATTCAATATATATATATATATATATATATATATATATATATATGAAAGGGGCTGGGGCGACCACATTTGCGTGGTCTTCTCACTGTTGCGTAGAGGATGGTGGCTTGTGACCGCGTGATAGAGCTCTTGCTGAACCAGGGTGTTGTAGTACCTGTACAGCCCTCAGAGCGTGGCTGTGGCTTCTACTCAATACTATTCGTCATCACCAAGAAGGACAGGTCCTTTCGGCCGATCATGGATCTCCGGAATCTGAACAGTTACGTTTCTGTGCAGAAGTTCCATGTGGAATGTCTAAGGTCGGTCGTGATGTTGCTGCAACAAGGTTTTTTTCTGGTCAAGGTGGACATAAAGGATGCTTATATGCATGTCCCGATCTTCTCGGGTCACCAACAATATCTGCCCTTTTGTGGTGGGCATCCAACTTTTCCAATTTGTGGCACTGCTGCTCGGACTGTCCACTGCCCCACGAATGTTCATGAAAGTCTTGGCGGTAGTGATGGCATTCCTGAGGAGGCAGAGTGTGCACATCACCCCATACTTGGATGACTTGCTCTTTTGAGCCCCATCTCTGGCAGGGGCACTGCGGGATGTTCGGACGGTTTTGTCCACGCTGGAACTTTTCTGGTGAGTGATCAACTACCCCAGGTCCCAAGTGGCTCCCTCCATGGTGGTGACCTATTTAGGTATGACACTGGATATCTCTTCCGGTGCAGAGGTGCATGGATCTTCAGGAGGCAGTGAGGTCGCTGCTGACAGACGAACATTCAGTCCACAATCAGGCAGGACATGAGTCTGGTGGGACAGCCCTCCGCTGCTGATCTATGGATGACATTGTCGGGTGACTGAGAGGGAGAGAAAAAATGGAGTCCGGCTGCCGCTGCTCTGCCGAGCTTTTCACTGTGTGCTTACGACATCCATCATTCACTTCCGCCCAGGTGTTGTACCCTGCTGGGTGCTGAACCTTATGTTCCGTGCCAGCTGCAGGCGCCGCTCCAGGCCAATGCCCTGGCCGGAACTAATGCTGCTTCCTGTGTTGCAACCCGGCTATCATAGGCTGCAGCCACAGGATGACCAGCGTCCACACTTCATTTACCCGCTGCGGAACACATAGCTGGACCTGGCGCAGCCCAGCAAGGCAAACGGTGGCCCACCAATGTGGTACTATCATCAGCCTACTGGGATTTGTGCTGGTACACTCTACTGCCAGTCCGCCCCTGTCCACTGGGTAAGCAATCAGTTGGCAAAGTTCTCCAGTTGTGGTGTTCTAATGGAGTAGAGATATTTTACACTATACTACTAAATAAAGTATTCCTATGGAGTAATCAATAAAGTGAATAATTTTACTACAGTAAAATGAAAGCACCTCCCACTTTGAGGCATCCTGATTTGGGACGCTCCGGCAACATGGCAACAGCAGCCTTCTCCTTTGGCGGCCATCTGGGTTCATTGGGCCATCAGTGGTCATATGATGCATAAAAGGAGCAAGGGAATAATGAATGGGTGAGTACTCCAGGGGGAGGGGGTAAAGCAGACCCAAAGTTTTTTGTGCCCATTGTAGCTTAAGGTGGACAGTTTTTTTATTCAAAAGCAACCTAAATGGTCAATTGTTTCTAAAGCTATGGTGCTACTGTTATATTGTTCTGGAACCTCATTGATCATAGTAGACAAGTGTCAGTGACAATGAGCAGAACCTTGCCACCTTTTTTTTTCTGTCCAGTTTTTTTTTCCATCCAACCCGAGGTGGGGTGAGGACATTTAATAGATACCTAAAGAGGTTCTCTAGGCTTGCTCTGGGTTTGACAACCTGCAATAATTGTGCCTGTAATAAAGTGTAGATTTAAATATGTAAATGTCTAGCAAGAGCTTTATTTAACAAGTTAATGAATAAAATATAGTGTGCTTGTCTGTCTGCAGCGCCACAATCCACGCCCTTGGTGAGTGGCAGCACAGAGCAGAACCATGTGTACAGTACAAGTCGTAGTAATCCAAGCTCACATGAGACGAAATGTGAGCGTCTGTGAGCGCTGTTTACTCACACGTGTCTCAGTTACAGGCTGGGAAGGTAAACAGGGGAGGGGCATGTGGAGCGCGCGCATGCACACCTGTTAATTATCCCGCCATAGAAATAAAGAGTACAGAGGGAAAAAAAGGGAAGGTGTTTTTTTCATTGCCAGTAATTGTCTTGCACTGTCAGGCACCAGAGTATATTTAAACAGAGATTTATCTATAATCCGGGTGTTCTTAGCTAGGAATGAAGCTTTACTTAGTGGCGATTAACATGGACGGAGCCTTGGCTCTTAACTGTGCTAAGCTTGGTACACTGCAGACAAATTGTTTTTGTGCTCCTTTACAGATTTTATTCTTTAAAGGGAAATTTCATCTCATAACAAACAGTGCTTTATATTACTTAAAGGGGAACTTCATACCGTACAATGCTTTATTTAGAGTGAAATACTTGACACCATACAGTGCTTAATCCAAAATTATACAGTGCTTTATATTTCCTAAAGGGGAACTTCATCCTATACAATACCGTCATTTTTTTATTCTATATCTTACAGTGTTTTATTATAATTTAAGGTGAATTTTATCCTATACAATGCAGGACTTTACAATAGGGGATTTATATCATATGCTATACAGTACTTCAACGTGTAATTTATCCTTTAACACATGTAGACTGCCATGTCTTCTACAATAATATTTCAGAAAAATGGCCCAATGGTAAAAATATCCTGCCAGGCTTTTTATTTTACTTGGAAAGAAGAGAACATCATGGGTTGACAGGCTCTGTCACAGCTGATAGACTAAGCCTGTTACCCCCGGATTTTATTCCTTTCATGAGAGATTAAACCACAAGCTTGGCGGGAGTTTTATTCAGTTCAGGTCTGTGAGTGACTCCTCCTCTCATTAGCCAACGTGTTTATATGTTTTTTTTCTAATATTACTTAATTTCGCGATAGTGCCCCTTTAATTATATTATTTAATTATAACACACACTTACTGCAGAAATGGCCCATGGGTCATGGAATTGGATTTGGGATGTTGTCTATGGGAAATTACATTTTGAGTTTCAGACCTGATACGAAGTTACGCAAATGAAATCTTACTTACAGTTGCTTTTTAGTATCCAGAACCTGCTGCTATTTTATACAATGTTCGTATCAGAAACTCAATAACGATTAAAGTAAACACTAAAAAAATCAGCATGGCAAGCACAATCATTTAGGATGGATAAGATTGGAAAACAATGTAAATGCTACCTAATGTGTTGACATTGGAGGTTGAGTGCCTAGATGAGTGCAGCTCTTAGGCAGTCATGTTAGTATAAGGAAAGAGAACAGCGCTTTATAGTGTGGGCAATCAAGCCATGGTTACGGGCAAGCCTGACAAGGATTCATCTATTCAGATGCAATCTGCATGCTTTGAATATGATCCTCACCGAATAATGTCAACTATAATTGGAAGGCGTCCTCTAATACCAAAGAGTGCGTCTTACTACTGCGTTAGCTGCTGATGTAAGCAGACGGTTTGGCATTAAAGGAAATCTGAAATGAATTGATGCTGAAATGTGGCCTCTGACATCCATTCTATTCACCACCCTCTTCATCTGGTTTGCACCTGCTAGCTTCATCATTGATGGCGAAGCTTAGTGGTTCCTAATCCAGGTGTCATGCTAGCCTTAATCCCTGCCTATTCCCTGCATCCCGGAGGAGGGGTCAGAAATGTGCTTGTAATGCGCTGTGCCGAAGCCAGCATTGCCTTTAGGGTAACAGCAGAGGGTTACAATTACCTCTGAATCACATGGTCTATGAGTCAAAGCTGTGCTGACACCGACCTCAAGTCATGATTGGCCATGGCCGAAAAAAGGACCAATCGTCTCCCTAGACTCTTCTACCTGTTCATTCGTTTTTCCTAATGTTCCTAAACACTGATGCCTGCTACTTTGTCGCTGGCTATAGTTTGTCTGACGTTACCTGAACGCTGCTTAGTCTGTCCTTGGTGCTTGAACCTGACTATTTGTCTGGATTAATGTTATGCAGTATTGCTTGAAGGACTGACCTTCATACCATACCATGTATGACTTCTTCTGGGTGGTCTTGTATGCATTACCTGGCTTGTCCCTAGACAATCCATGCTCTGCACCATCCAGGTTCTGGGATAGCATATAGTGCCACTTGGAGTTAAAAGGGGGCTCACGTGTGGTTTAGATTGGGGATAACAGCTTAACAAACACTGGTGACTAGTCAGTGCAGCAGGTTTTGTAAGACCTCCATAGACAACAACTACTTAGTCGTGGGGATGTTGCAGGTATAATTTATGACCTTTGCATCAAAACTGAAGCTACCGCCTGCCTAATGGGTGGACCTTAGTGCTTCTGAATAGACACTGTTAGCAAGGCCCAGACTCAGTAAGGGGGTTGAAGTCTAATCAGTGTGTGTAGACCTTCCAAGATGTCCTTTGATACAGAGATGGTTGTTCCATCCTGTCATAATCACCTTGACTGGAAAACCAACCCAACTGCCACAAGCAATGACACTTTGAATTATATCAGAGAACAGTAATAACTTCACAGATCAAGATCTGTACTTACCAGGTCTTAATGGACTATGAATGCAGTTCTGGGGCACCAAGCCCGGCAGGACAGAGGTAGATGCTCGGCTGCTAAGGTCGATGACCGAGGATGGGGTAACTGCAGCCTGTGGTAGACTAGGCTGATGGGAAGTCAGTTCATGTGAGGACTGGCTAGGCGGGATCCCGTTCTCAGAGAGAAACTCTTCCAGGTCCATATACTCCAGCTGGAAGGTGTCTCCATCATATGGCAATGTTTTGTCCCACAGGGTTGGTCCCAGGAAAGCCGACTGGGGCACAGCAGACCCTGTGGTATCATCTTCTAGTTTCTTTTCTTTATCTTTCTCCTTGCAAAAGGCTGAAATGACAAGAGCAAGATATGAACATTCTGTTAGATGTGTTCTCAGCAAACCACCACAACCTAACAAGACGTTTGGCCCAAAAATTCCTCCCAATCCTTTCTAATGCCCTGTTCCTCCCAGTAATAGTTTTCTCCCAGCAGTCCTTGTCAATTTAATGCCCTTCCAAGATCCCTTTACTCCAATAGATAATAGTTCCACCCTTTCCCATATATATCCAAGGTTGTCCACCATGTATTAAGTCTGCTGGCCAAATCCAGATGGGTGACAGCCAAGCAATTGGCAAAATCGTTGTAGTTGTTGTACATATACAGTAGGACACAAAGACTTGTGACATCACTATTAACAAGACTTTGAGCAGCGATGATAAATTTAATATATGAACGTTCCATGTACATTTATAAACCCGAGGGGACAGGCTTTCCACTGGGCATCTAAATACTGCATGGGTCAATGATAACCACCGTGGTCTCCATCCAGCAGGGTCCATTAGCAGCAACACCCACTGCAGCAATGGTGACACGGCAGTGGATAGGTGAGCATAGGTGGGGGTAAAAAGAGATGGGAATTTAGAGAGCCAAGGGGAGGATGCCCTATCGCCCATAGTAGAACAGGTCTGTCCTACTAGAAAAGACCTCCCTTGTAGCGTGTAGGTATACTTGGGTTGGATGGGTTTTTGGATTTATTTCAAGGGTTTTTTATAGGGGCTCCCCGACTCCACCTAAGAACTTCTCCACCATAAGCTCCAATGCAGAACATTTTAAACAAAGCAGAGATCCAACGGCAGTATTTCTGTATTTATCAAAAGGCTTGTTGATAGCAGAAGGTCAGTCAAATCTGCCAGTAGGATCATCAAACAAAGTGAGAGCTCCTTCTGATCTGATTTTTCGGACTTTCCGAAGCTTTGTGGCTTACCAGCAGTACAATGCAACGGACCTCTGCCACTTGCATTATGAGTTACAGATACATTGACTGTCTAGCGGTAATGTTTATGCTGAAGTGGACCAACACCCCGCAATGCGTAGCCCCCTCCCATTGCCCTGCAGCTGCACAGTGATCACCTGGACCATTAACAGGGGACTGGAAACCGCAAGCATACAATGCTGCTGATGCCTTTTATTGGCAGGTAAGTGTGCTGCATCTTTCAGTCCCCCCGTTGCACCAAGACCCAGCACACGATCTGAGGCGACAGAACTGGGAATTCTTTAATAAGCATTTAATATATTGTAATTAAAAGCCATGCTAATTAAAGTAAGCAACAATCTGTGTGCTTTTCACAGCTGTCATGGAAACCAGCATTTGCTGATCTACATTAAGGACCCATTTACAGACATAAAATCATTTCATTAGAAACCCCGTCTTCTTGAACATTTAAGAATTTAGAGGGTTAATCGCTGAAATGTGAGGAGCCTCTCTGCCTTCTTTGGAGAGCCTTTCCACACTGTACTGAATGGCCCAAATGAAATTATTTACTAACTTGTTTGTGTCTCCACCTCACTGCAAAACTTCTACAACTTACATGCCTTAAAAGCCAATCAGGTGCAGAGGATTAAAAAAAAAAAAAGTTTGTCGGAACATGATCGAGTGCTGAGATAGAGGAGCGTTCAGATCGTTATTGATGACCAGGCTCTCTAGTAGGGTGGTGGAGGCAATCATTATAAATTTTCCACCATATTAGAGGGCGGTGGGGTAAATGTGACCGGGCCCTGGTGCAAACATCAAATAGAGCCCTGTTAAGGCTCATACAGTACATTTTTTTCTGTCTTTTAACTCAATTTGATGCAGCTAGATAACTCCGGACTGAAATGGCAGAGACACATGGTGCTTCCTTCCTATAACTGATGCCAAGTGAGCACAAATATGATAAATAAGGTGGCAGAGCAATGATGATGTACCTCTGACCTTCTGGGTGTGTGAGGGTGTGGTTTCACCCCCTCAAGTTATGTCCCTGATTGAGGCTTGTTATTGTTATTAACTAATTTGAGGAAAATGTCTTGACAATTTTTGTACGCTTTTTAGCTTCTCTGCTTCTGTGTTCTTCATTATACCCGAATACTTGGTAAGATCCTCCCCCCCCCTTGGACCCCAATCATCTGTAAACTCCCCTTTCTGTATCTTCCCTTACACCCAAATCAGCTATAGGCTCCTCCCTTATATACCAATCAGCTGTAAACTTCGCCCTTTGTGTAGCTTCCCTTACACCATAATCAGACGTAATCTGTATACCCCTCATACCTCAGTCAGCTGTAAGCTCCTCCCATTCTGTATCCTTATACCCCAATCATCTGTAAGCATCCCTCTCTCTCTACCTGCAGCTTGGACACAGATCTTGGAAGGACTTCCAATAAAATAGCCCTGGCAATTATAAAATATATATATTTTAGGGTTTATTGGTTGAAACAAAATGTAAGGCAAGGCAGTCACCCGGAGGCCAACTCCGCAGACACACCAGCCTGTAATCTCATCAAGTCCACTACTGAGCAGAAATAAGTGATGTGTTTGAATGGCGCATTAGTCAGCAACCCTTTTATCCTTTCAAACTAAAAAAAAATAGGATTCAGACAGCTTCACATGAAAGAAGAGTTCAAGAACTCCAGACTAGCATGTGATGAAAGCCATCATTGATGACCTTTTTCCAACCTAATCTTCTAGTCTCCAAGCCCCTGCCCTGGAACAAGCATGAAGTCTGTGAAACCAGAAGGTGGCAGCTGTTTCATTCCTTCTGGTGGGGAAGAGGGGCACCTTTTGATCTTAAAAGCTAGATGAGCTTCTTGTGCCCCCTTCTTGTGTAGACCAGTGTTCCCCAACCATCTTCTCAAGGTCCACCAACAGGTGATACTTTGTGGATCTCCACATAGCTGGCTCTATAGCTCTGACTGAGCACTTATAACCTCACCTGTGCATCTGTGTGTTGATCTGCAACACATTATCTGCTGGTGGGCCTTGATGAAGAGGGTTGGAGGCCCCTGGTGTACACAACAAAGTGTCAAAGTGACACCAGCAATATGCCTTAAAGCGGACCTTCACTCTGAATAAGAGTCTATCTTATATGTTTCCCACACCCTGTACATACAGGTTGTCCACATTAAAAATGCATCCTACCTGCATCTACTGCATGTTATGAGCCTTTAAACATCCAAGATGGCGGCTTATGGAAGCCGTCATCTTATCAGGCAGCCTGCAAAGAGGAAGTGCCTCCTGACTGTGCTGCTCTGCATTCTGGGACTGCTGACCTTTACCTGACCCCAGCTCTGCTCTGTCTGAGCAAAGCACAGCTATAACCCGCCCCCCTGTACCTTATCCCACTCTCCTCTCCTCAGTAAGTGTGATGCTTCTGAGTCAAGATGGCGGCACCCGTATCCTAAATTCCTGAACAGAGTTGCAGCCCAGTGGGGGAAAGAATAATAAGTTAGTGAGTAAAAACGTAAAATATATTAATTTTAGATGCTGGGGAACCGTTTTTTAAGAGTTTGGGCTTTTCATTAAATCACGCTGAAGGTCCGGTTTAAGAAACAACAGGAGGTACTTAATAAAGATTAGGAAGCTTTTTCAAGGGGCCCTAATAACAATGTGGGCAACTCCACTTTTATGCTTTTCCCAGACCACTAGGGCCCTCTTAACAACTTAGGCACTGCAACAGGTCATATTATGTTTTCAATGGCTTCTTCTTATTTCAAGACCACTAGAGCCACTTTATCAAAAGACAAGCATGCCAACGTTTCAGAAATTGGTGGCAATTGTTGAAAAGCATTCCAACTTTATATGCAGGGGTGTCTTCTTCCTACAATATGCCAGAAGCACTAGGGACCTATTTTCATTTGTAGGCATGCCACCAGGGCCGCATTTGGTGTTCATGTACAGTGAGTATAAAAAAGTGTACGTAACCCCCCTTTTTTAAATTTTACTATACTTTTAAATGTTACTATAGTAGTAACGTCCCCCCTCCTGCAGCTGACCTAATGGCAAATACAGCCCTGCAAGTAAGTAATTGGTTGCAGTGTCCTCTTCATCCAAGGTTTAGGACCACTAGGGACCGTTTTATTAACGTAGACACATAGACCCTTTTATCAACGTAGACACACTGGAGTCAAAGACTCCTTCTTACAATGTCTTAGGGTCACTGGAGGCTCCTTCGTCAACATAGTCATACCAACATTTTAGAGATTGGTATCAAAGCATCTTCCTTCAATGTTTAAGGATTACGATGGATGCCCAAGGTTGAGCCCTGTGGTCACTGAAACAATTGAGTTCGAGTTAAACTCATGACTTAATTTAGGGCACAGCGAGCCCTCTCCCCCTGCAGCACTGCAGCAAGGACTTCACAAATCAAAAGGAGTGTGGTATACGCCCTAAAACTTTGAGTGTCTAGGTGATGACATTTTCCAAGTGAGTTCACCAAGTTTGAGACGATCTTTACCTTAGTTACCCCCCCCCCCATTGTAAATTTAGTAGCATGTACATTTATTGCTAAAGATCTACTAACTAGAATTAAAAAGGGCGGGGGTGGGGTTTGAAATAGACCTGTACAAATAAAACACAGCAGACCATAGTTAAGGAGTGTGGGTAACTGTTTAGTCTACAATGTTAGCACTCATATGTCCTTCATGGGAGGCACTTTTATACTAGACATTCCACTGTAATTCACTTAGGATTTAGGAGGTTAAAATGCATCTGTGATTTGCTGAGCTGGGCGTACACTGCTTCGCCTGATCTGCAGCACATGTAAGTCAATGTGCTGTGTTGTGCAGGGTGAGCGGCAGAGCGAGCTCCTTGGGATAAACCCAAGCAGCAAGTCTCCATAAACTGCAAAGGGTTAGAAAAAGACAGACCGGTCGGTTTTGGGATGTCCCACTTGAACCTCTGGTGGTTACTTACTAAGCAGTTGTAGTGTATTTGCATTTCTTTTAGAGAAAAAAAAAACCTCTCCAAATGTGCTGTCTAAAAGTCACTTCATGGGTTATTGATTTAGGTGAAGAGCATCTTCCTACCTTATACATATTAGCTCAAATCCAGTATGGGGGGCATTTAGCAACTTGTGGAAAATTTCTCCTTACCTGAATAGCTTTTCCACCTCAAAGCCCAATTGTTTGCACTTTATAGTGTGTTGAGGTGGAGAGGTCATCTCACCTTTAGTAAATACTAGTCCAACTGAGGTGTCAATTTACTCCAATACTAGTTAACTATGGTGGTGAGCCTACCTCAACTTATTCCAATAATTGTTAACTGTGGTGGTGAGCCCACATCAATTTACTCCAATACTGGTAAACTATGATGGTGAGCCCACCTCAACTTACTCCAAAACTAGTGAACTATGGTGGTGAGCCCACCTCAACTTACTCCAATACTAGTTAACATTAGTGGTGAGCTCACATTAAGCACAAGATGCTCCACAAATAATAATAACTGCTTTTGGAGTATACAATCAAGAGCGCAGAACCTCTCTAACATGAGGTGGAGAGCTCTCTACACGTTACTGGATAACCTTCTAAGGCTCAAATCTATCACCAACCCTTCTAATGCTCCCCAAACGTTGAGGTCAAGTGTTGGCCAAACTTCGGTGACTACTGGTCAGCCAAAGCAGCAGACTCGAAATGCCAGGTGGTGAGGTTATCAACATGTTAATAAATATGGTAACACCCTTGTAAATAAGAGTACACTTAATAGAGTACACAACTACTTTTTTTCTCTTTTTTTCTTGTGTAGAGATCTCCACGCTGTAGTAAATACTCAATCTGAGGAGCAAGGGGCTTATTCATTCAAATGTAGAGATTTCCTTCTTGCGTGCCAGAGCTTTAAGTGCTGAGCTCACCAAACTTTAGAGATAACCCCATCTGTCCTACACGGTGAGCTCTCCACACTAACTATTGGTAACCCCATATGTCCTACATGGAGAGCTACCCACACCAACCAGTGTTAACCCCACATGTCCTACATGGAGAGCTCCCCACTCTAACCAGTGTTAACCCCACATGTCCTACATGGAGACCTCTCCACACTAACTAGTGGTAACCCCACATGCCATACATGGAGAATTCTCCATGTGTTCTACATGGAGAACTCTCAACAATAACCAACTGTAACCCTGTTTGTCCTACATGGAGAGCTCCCATCACTAACCAGTGCTTCCATGGGCTAGAGAGCTTCTCCGCCCTTTAATTAATAACCTCATAAGTGAAATGGGTTACTTCAGTAATGCTGATTTATGCTGAGTTCTGATATGGAGAACTTCTTCACCATAAGCAACCAATCATATGCAAAGGGTTAACTCAGTTACCTTGACTTACTGAGCTGAGAACTCCTGATGGGTTGTTTATGGGGAGGAAGCTCTCCAAGTCAATGGGTTATTTCAGTGATTCAGAGATACAGAGTTCTGACTTGAAGAACAACAAATCAGGTGCAAAGGTTTTTTTTATCAGTAATCCTGATTTATTATGCTGAGAGCTCTGACTTAGAGAGCTTCTCCACCATAAGCAACCAATCAGGTGCAAAGGGTTATTTCAGAAATTCAGATTTAACATACAGAGTTCTGACTTGGAGAGCGTCTCCACCATAAGCAACCAATCATATGCAAAGGGTTTTTTTTCAGTAATCCTGATATATTATGCTGAGAGCTCTGACTTTGAGAGCTTCTCCACTATAAGCAACTAACCAGGTGCAAATAATTATTTCAGTGATTCAGGTTTAACATACAGAAAGTTCTGACTTGGAGAGCTTCTCCACCAGAAAACAACCAATTCAATAATCCTCATTTACTAAGCTGGGAACTTCTTCACTGTTTAAAACCGATCAGGTGCAAAAGCTCATTTCATTAATCCTGATTTACTATGCAGAGTTCTAACTCGGAGAGCTTCCCCACCATAAATAACCAATCAGATTTAAAGAGTTATTTCAGTGATCCTGACTTGAGAACTCTGACTTAGAAACATAGAAGGTTGACGGCAGAAGGAGACCATGCGGTTCATCTAGTCTGCCCTTATGTGTATACTGTATGTACTCTTTATCTTAGGATAGATGTGTGCTTATCCCAGGCATGTTTACATTCAGTGACTGTTGATTTTTCAACTACCTCTGCTGGAAGTTTGTTCCAAGCATCTACTACTCTTTCTGTAAAATAATATTTTCTAACATTGCTCCTGATCTTTCCCCTGACTAGCTTCAGGTTGTGCCCCCTTGTTATATCATTAAGCTTCTTCTTAAAAACACTTCCCTCCTGAACCTTATTCAATCCTTTCACATATTTAAAGGTCTCAATCATGTCCCCCCTCTCCCTTCTTTAAGTTCTTTAAGTCTCTCCTGATCTCCTGACTTAAAAAGCTTCTCCACATGTAACAACCAACCAGACGCATAGGAAATAACAATACACTTAGGTTTTAAGGTGGAGAGGTTCTCTAAGTGAGGTTGATATGTTGATATGTGAGGTTGATAAGTACCCAAGAACTGAAGAACTATACACTAAACATCAGTCAGCATGGCACGGAGAGCTTCCAGCATTTAGATGAATAACCCCCAGTGTCATTGAACAACTGATCAACAATGAGGCTTGAGGTGCAATCTTTTATAAAAAGTTTGGAGAGCTCTCCTGCATGAGACGGACAGCTGTCCACTTTTTTGCAATGAATCCTCCAGTTGGCCTCAGCTTCACCTCCAATTGGCTGCTGCAAATGATGTGACTCTTAACAAATGTAAAGATACAAAAGCACACAAGAACAGCCTAAATGTCATTATAATAAAATAATGCAATATAACAAAACATAAAATGAAATGTATACCGTCATCGTGATGCAGCGGCAGCTTCAGGGGATTCTCCAGCAGGGATTTCAGCACCCCGTAAGTTGGAGGTATAAAAGTTGGATTCAGTGGTAAGACCCTGGTCATCTCCATCTCGGGGCAGACACTCGGAGGGGACAACCTCAATAAGGGGCGAGCACCGGGTAACGGCAATCCGTCAGTGTGTGTGTGTGTGTGTGTGTGTGTGTGTGTGTGTGTGTGTGTGTGTGCGGGTGCGTGCACGAGTGTGAGCGCAGCCTGGTGACCTGTCACACTGCTGCTCCTCACTCTCTGGCTGCAAATACAGATCTGTGCTGCCAGCCTGCGATCATCCCCATCTCCATGTGCAGCTGCTGACAGGCGTGACATCACAGCCACGCCCCCGCACCTAATAAAGAATAACTGGGAGGGTTTCCATACTGTTCTACTTACTGTACAGCAACCTCTTGCTTCTCGTCACCGCCGCTGCTTCTATTCTCTCAATTATACCTGTGGAAAAAAAAACTGTTAATTTAAGATCAGATTTCTTTTACCTCTGTTATTTGAAAAAATATGCAAAGACATAATACATTGCCTAATTGTACTTTTTTAAGTATTACATTTTAATATGAAATATTAATATACTATTAAATATTCTATTTATATGTACTATACTACTATAATATGCCAGTGCTTTATAAAAAAAAAAATACAATGGTATATTATTATTTATTTATAAAGCACCATAGTCCTTACTATTACTAATACTTAAAGTGGACCAACACCCAGGATTTTGACTATCCTGGGTTTTGGTCCACTTCGGCGGGGCACCCCTGTGTGAAACCCCCCAGAAACCCCAAAAAACTCACCTCTCCCCGCTCCCACGTGAACGCCGCAGCCAATCCCCGCCAACGTCCAGGCGGGGGACAGGAACGTACAAGCCTCTTCCGCGCCGCCGCCTCCCGCGCGTCACTCTCGGCGCGCGCGCGCCCCCGCCGGCCATTCACAGAGGGCCGGCGCGGGCGCGCGCACGTCTGGAGGGGCGCGCGGGAGGCGGCGGCGGAAGCGGCGGCGGATCAGGTAAGATCTTTTTGGGGTTTCTGGGGGGTTTCACCCCGCGGGACATCCCGATTTCGGATGTCCCGCGGGGTGGGAGGTGATCGGCCCGGGAATCTTATAGATCACCCCTGGGTGTTGGTCCACTTTAATATACAACAATGCATAGAATACACACGGTCTGCAACAGAATGTGTAACTAAGCACATAGCTGCAGAAATACTTTAGAAGAGCGGAGCCTGCCCTTGCAAATATATATATATATATATATATATATATATAATCATTTAATTAATAGTTAATTAAAATATATTTACCAATTTAAATAAAGCAGACAACTATAAATCTATATTTCCATATTTTATGAGATGTATCTTCATTTCTATAATGCGAAATGTATATTTCAATATATAATCATAAACACATTTGTATAGATGACTATTCTTAGATAGCAGGGGCGGTGCAGCAGGTCAGGTGGGGGCGCCATTTCGAATCTTTGCCCCGGGTGCCAGAAATCCTAGCTACTCCTCTGTAGATAGATAGGTAGAACATTCAATGCATAATCATTTATAATATTTATAATCTTTAAATAATTCAAGTATATCTACCAATTAGAATAAAGTGGGAAACTCAAAATACATATTTGGGGAGTTGCATATTAATTTCTGGCATGTAAAATGTACAGTTGCATATACATTAAACCGGACCTTCACCCTAAATAAGAGCCTATCTTATATGTTTCCCCCACTCTATACATACAGATTGCTCACATTAAAAATCATCCTACCTGCACCTACTGCATTTTCTGAGACTTTAAACATCCAAGATGGCAGCCCATGGAAGTGCAGGCTGCCTGCAAACAGGAAGTGAGTTCTGACTGTGCCGCTCTGCATTCTGGGATTGCTGACCTTTTTCTGACCTCAGCTCTGCTCTGTTTGTGCAAAACACAGCTATAACCCTGCTTCCCTGCACTTTTGAACCCTATGTGATGCTACTGAACCAAGATGGCGGCGCCCATATCCTAGAATGCTGAACAGTTTTTCAGGCAAGTGAGGGAAAGAATAAACTGTAAGTGACTAAAAATGTTAAATATATTAATTTTAGATGCTGGGGAATAGTTTTTTAAGGGTTTGGGCTTTTCATTAAATGATGCTGAAGATCCGGTTTAATACATATTTTTGTATATATTAATATTTTTTCAGATAGAGAGATAGCTGGAACATTTAATTATTAATAATAGTTATAATCAGAGGGGTAGCCAGGCTTTCTGGCACCCAGGGCAAAGATTCGAAATGGCGCCCCCCCCACCTGTGCTCAGGTCCCCCTTTGGCGCCCCCCTGACCTGCTGCCCCCCCCCCCCCGCTCCCCCCCCTAGCTACACCCCTGGTTATAATTAATTCATTAAAATATATTTACCAACTTAAATAAAGCGGACACATTGCAATACATTATTAGTTGTATATTAATTTCTATTATCTAAAATGTCAATTTGCATATGTATTGTATAAATTGTATATATTAATATTTTTAAAGATAGTTTGAACATGTAATTGTTGATAATAATTAATATTATTATTAATGATTAATAAAATAAAATATATTTAATATATTTAAAATATATTTACCAACTTAAATGAAGTGGGCAAATAAATGTACATTTGAATATATATATATATATATATATATATATATATATATATATATATATATATATTTACATCAAAATTTGTATATATATTAGTATATTCATATCTTTTAGGCATATAGACAGAACATTTAATTAATAATAATAAAAAAATATTTTAATTAATTAAATCAAATAGATTTACCAATTTAAATAAAGCAGGCAACTAAAAATAAATATTTCATTGTGTATTAATTTCTTATATAATATAATTGAATATATTCATAAAAGTATTTGTATATATTAATATTTGTTAGGTAGGTAGAACATTTAGGGGGGTTATTTAAGAACCGCTAACGCCACGTAGCATGAGGTGAACGCCGGGCACAGTATGTGAAAGCCATATATATGAAAGTCACATGTATCAGAGTATAGGGAGCCGGTGCTGTGTGTTCAGCAGCATCATGTAGCACCTGTCGCTCAGTATCGCTCTCCCATATGTTACAATGGTGTTTTATTTGGTTGTGTATAAATAGCGTTTTCATAAAGTAATGTTCAAAGTTTTTGGTTCAAATCATTGTGTGTCCTCTCCTGCCCAGCAACCAAACACTTCTATTGTGTTTTTTAATTTTTTTATGCAGAATTGTATGTGCAGGTCGGCCATTGCAGTGTCATTGTCACAGTATTAAAACAATATCATTCCAAATGTTTTTGCTCTGGTGCTCGTGTTTATGTGTTGAGAAACAGACTTTTTGCACATAGCATCTGGCGTCAAAGCTGGTTGTGTGTAGTTTTTTCTTAAATATGGGCTTCAGCACCAAGTGCCAGACGCACTTAACTGGCGTTACCTATTGGTCGCTGCACATTGTCCTGTTGTTAGATGTAGCGTAGTCTTGGTCGCTTTGACCCCGGGACACCACCTAGCGTTCGCAATTGGCTCTGCAGTGAATCAGG
The DNA here is from genome assembly GCA_027917425.1 of Gastrophryne carolinensis. Taxonomy (NCBI): domain Eukaryota; kingdom Metazoa; phylum Chordata; class Amphibia; order Anura; family Microhylidae; genus Gastrophryne; species Gastrophryne carolinensis. The sequence continues at coordinate 91,594,006 of CM051243.1, read as the reverse complement.
GAAAGCGCTACTACAGCGCCCTCCACACACCCATTTGCAGTCGACGCCCTAAGCGCCGCTACATAGACGCTCAAATGGCAATAAGTGCTGCTAGTTTTAAATTAGCCTCCCCATTAAATATTTATAATAATGAATCAAATTAACTGCATTTACCAATTTGAATAAACTGGGCAGATATAAATACATATTGTGGATTGTATAAAGTAGAATGATAGAGAGAGTATTTTATTAGTTGTATATTCATTTCTATAATGCAACAATGTACATTTGGACATATATTCATAATCATATTTGTATGTATTCATATTTTTATTTATAGATAGGTGGATAGCTACATTCACAGTTTGGTCAAATCATGTAATTATTGCATTATTAGCTGTAAGGTAAATTCTATCATGTAGAATGTACATTTGAGTATATATTCATAAAAACATTTGTATATACTAATATTTTTGTAAATAGGAACCTAACTACATTCACTTTGGTAAAGTTAATTTTTTAGAAAGTAAAATTACATAGACAGTATTTTTATAATTTAGAAAGGGAATTCTATCATGTAGAATGTACATTTGAATATATATATATATATATATACATATATATATATATATATATATATATATATATATATATATATATATTCATTTATAACAATATTTAAAATATTAATAATCATTTTATAGAGCAACATTGGGGGGAGGTTAAAACCTTCCGCAAGCCTTACCGATCTGCTGCCCCCCCCCAACATGAGTAATACATCTTCTAGGTCCCTCGGTTTCCGGGTGACCTTCTGACGGATGGCGCCACCTTGCATCCCCATCAGGCACTGTGTGCGGCCCCCGATCTCAAGCCTGTGCAGTGGGGGATGCAATGGAGCCGCCCGAAATCCAGCAAGACTTCGATGACCTGCGAGATCTCAGTGGGACATTGATGAGCATGACTAATGGGCGTGCTTGTCAGCTAGGGATGGCTAAGCGGGAGGCGGGATGAGGAACGGGCCCTGAAGCAACCGCATATTGCCACAGCAGGCAGCGATGATATCCAAATGGTAAGTAGGGGCTGTTGGGGGGGGGATGGACCCTTTTTATTTTTGGTCCGAATGTTTAAACTGGCAAAAGCAGATTGTTATAGACAATATTTTATTAGTTATACATTAAAAAAGGAAACAACACCCTCACCCACCTATGTGGAACTAAAATAATGAATGCCCTCCCCCTCCACAGCAATGAACAATGCTGGGGGTGGTCGTTGCTCCTCTAGTCCCTCTGGTGAGCCTTGTGCGAGTGTAGATGCTTCTGGACCAGGTGAGTTGTTTAAACAGTAGACTGGATGTGCTGCAGGAGCCAAAAGGTAAGTATGCTTTTCTTTCCTCCCTGGAAGACCCTTTAATCTATGCACAGCAGCAGAGTTTTATGCCACCCTAGTAGTCAGCCTTACATGAGTAGGTAAAGCCTACAATTCCCTTGTAATGTCATCACTGATAAAGATGTGACCCTGTTAAGCTCTGCACCAGAGCTCATAGTGCCATTATCAGACCACTTCAGTCTTCTGAACCCGATGGGATCAAGCCTGTAGGTAGGTATGGTTGCATTATTTTTGCCTGGATAGTGACCTAAAATAGTACTATGGGTAGATGTTAGCGCCACTGTTGTTGCTGGAGGTGGTGAGATTATGGTGAGAAGGGTTGAAAATCATAATCTCTCGTTTGAGTAAATCCTCCTAATAGCACCTATTAGGTGATGATTATTTACGTCCCGGAGCCATTTCCAGTAATAGCGAGGGGAAGGTGATTATCCTATGACAGCATAGAACAGAGATGAACTACATTCACACCAATGAATTTCCTAGGCAACGGGCACACCACACACAATGCTTTATTCATTCAAACGTTGACAGCCCCGTCGCATTTTCAGGTGACCCTCCATAGGGAGTTGTTACTCATATAGATATACTCATCTCATTTCAGAATAGGAGCGCTCCCTGACCGGCAAGGATGAAAGTTAAAGTGGAACAAAACACCCTAAAACACCCCCGACCTCACCTGAGTACCTTGAGCGAGGATGCAGGCTTAGTTATGCCCTGTTGGCAGGTTTAAGACAATCCTGGCCCTATCCCTGGCTTCCCTTAGTCTGAGGCACGCTCCCATTCCGATCTGAATGGTTGGGGGCTGGAGTCCGCATGGCCTAAAGGGAAGTCGGGTATGTGGCCAGCAGCCTTGTCACGCCAGGCACATCTGTGAGCAAATCTAAAGGAATCTAGGGCCAAGGCCGATTTAGGATGCCACCTTTGTGTTAATTCCACCCCCAAGTCCCCCAAGCCCCCTCCCAGTTCCTAACTTTCGAACCAGCAATCGCAGAAAGCGGGCATCCTCCAGAATCTCCTTTACCCCTCCATCTTCTGCACTCACCAGTGTCAGGTCTATCTGAATAGCTGGTGGTGTCAGTAACAGTCGTACTTCTTACCTCAATTATATCCCATAAGGGAATGGGTGCATCTTTCCTTTGTGCATCGCCACAGGTCCAAAAGAAGAAGAACCAAAGTCCGAAGCCTTGTCCAAAGAAGAACCAATTGTAAATCAAAAGTGCATCAGAAAAGCAAGTGCCAACATTTCAGGGACATGCACGCCCGATCCAGTTTTCTTCCCTCTTCAGGGGAAAGACCACTTTTTCCAGGCTTGGGATGATTTGATTTATGTAAACTAGTATTCAACTCCATCCACAGCCCTTTGCCCATCTAATAAAAGCAGAACAAAACCAGGGATATTGACTTTCAGGTTTTGTTCCCTGCTTCCAGGGCATCCGGAATCGGGATGCCCCACTGTGTGAAACCCGACAGTTCACCTAGTAAAACTCACCTCTCCTCAGTCCAACGCATGCACTTCCCACCAACACTATTGCAACACTCTCCTCTATGTTCTACCAGCAAACAGAATGACCCTGCTCCAATCTATACAGAACTCTTGCTTCTTGTATCTCCTGTGCTGCTTTGCCAGACCTTCCACTAGTTGGCAATTTCTGCAAGAATTCAGTTTTTATCCCTTTTATCATGGCAAAAGTTTGTCTTGATAAAGGGGGCTTGCATGTCCACAAAACATTGGCACTTGCTTTTCTACTGCACTTTTGGATTACAATACACATTTTGGACATTGTCGTGCATTACTACTCACAGCAATGAATGCTCATTGGAGGAGGCCCACACGTGCGCAATGGGCTCACTGGTGTGAGGTAAGTAACATCAGAACTAGGTGCATTGCAGATCAGAATGCCACTATGGAGCGGATTAAGACCTGGAGGGGAAGGGGGAATCCTGGGTTTCAGTCCGCTTTAAAAGTTCCAAGATGTCTGAGCAAACATTGAGGTTAATATTATTGTTTTTGAAAAGCCACTAAAGTTAAACCTGACCTTCAGCATGAATTAATGAAAAGCCCAAACCCTTAAAAACTATTCCCCAGCATCTAAAATTAATATATTTTAAATTTTTAGTCACTTACTTATTATTCTTTCCCCCACTGGGCTGCAACTCTGTTCAGGACTCTAGGATACGGGTGCCGCCATCTTTACTTAGAAGCATTACACATACTGAGGAGAGGAGAGCGGGATAGTATAGGAGGTGGGGTTATAGCTGTGCTTTGCACAGACAGAGCAGAGGTGGGGTCAGGGAAAGGACAGAAATCCCAGAATGCAGAGCGTCAGAAGACACTTCCTGTCTGCAGGCATCCTGAGACTCCATGGGCTGCCATCTTGCATGTTTAAAGGCTCAGAAGATGCAGTAGATGCAGGTAGGATTATTTTTAATGTGAGCAATCTGTATGTACAGGGTGTGGAAAACATATAAGCTAGGCTCTTATTTAGGGTGAAGGTCCGCTTTAAGTCACATGCCCCCAATCTGAATACACCTTTCACGTGTTATTACCCACCTGCAAAATCCATCAGCTATCACTAATCTCGAGTGGAAGGTAAAACGTATCTTCGGAAACAGTCATTTGTCTGGTGACAAGCTACAGCAAATCCTCAAAAAAAGCCAAAGACACGTTCCCGCGGATAATGCCGAATAACGGAATAATGATGTTTTTGCTCTGGAGCAGGTGTGAGAAAGAAAAAGACACAAAAAAGACAAAATAAAAACACACAGCTGAAATTTTTTAGAGGTTGAGTTGTAATTACAAATCATTATTAGGCTTTTGAAATTGACAAAAAAGCAGCAGAGTTCTCCATTGTGCAACTAAATCTAGAGAAGGAGCCTCGATGGGTTGGAAAGAAACGCATTAACCAGTAATTGATGTTTCTGAATACAAAGTGCGCAGTGTCAAAAAAAAAAAAATCACAGGCAAATTTTGGCTGATTACGGAGTTTATTTCATCTGACTTTGTGAAGAACCAATCAAACGGATAAGACTCCAAGACTCGCAGGTGATTCTTCATCTCACCTAATCAACGACACTTGACTTGCGAGAGGCTAGGTGCTACAAAAACACTAAATAAATACGGTGATAAACAAGAGGTGTAGGAAAAGCGCAATGATCTTTGCTCGCGCTTTTGAAGAAAGGTAAATTTATCGATAATAAAGCTACACGTTGCACTGTCCTAAACTTCAATCCGTTTTCAAAAACACCCTGTAGTTCGTAAGTTATCTTTAACATGGACCAAAACCCAATTTTTTACCCTGAACCCCTAAATTGCTCCCCCTATGAAAAATACTTTTAAAAATTTTTTTAATGCTCCTGTTTCACCTTACCCTAGATAATGCAGCTTATCTTATGATGTCTGTGTTCCAGGATGATTCAAAAAGCGAAAATATCCATTTCTAGTTCTACACCCTGAGAAGGGAATATCAGCCCCGGCTGTAGCCAAATGTATTTCACAAGTTCAGTGAGATTTGGTCTGCTTTAAGAGTATTACAGCATAGGCAATTCATAGCAAAAATGAAGAGAACTGAAGAGTGTGTGTGGCCACATTGATGTGATGTAAGCACACTGTGCGCTTAACATATTCAGAATGGGCGGTCTCTAGAGATCATGACAGTGAGAGACATTTTGCAGCCTGAAATTACAGCCTATCAGCTCAGACAGTGGGAAACATCTGAGAGATGATGAAGGTTTTGCTCCTTCATGAGGAAGAACAGAGAGGAGGGCGGGGTTTCAGAGCTGCAGAGAGAGGCAGCCAATTAGAATGTCTGGGGAGGGAGTAGGGGGTGTTTTGGTTCTCTGTTCACTGAAGGTTGATTGAAGGACCAGGTCAGTGGGCTAGTGACTGACAGCTGAATGAGAAAGTGACTACCTACTAACTACAAAGACTGAGAGAGCAGAAAGGACAACGCTGGGATGACTCAATCAGAGGTAAGCGACTGATACTTATTTTTTAACCTTTGTCAAACACTTTAATAAAATAATCAGTAAAAAAAAAAAAATATATAACTTCCCCTACCCCAACACCCTTGGTTGAACTTGATGGACATATGTCTTATTTCAACCGTATTAACTATGTGTCAGGCCCCATGGGACACCCGCCTTCAAGGTAAGCCCACAACCCGCGGCTGACACTGCAGCTAAGAGGATGAAGGTTGACACCTTTATATTTCTGTCCCCTTTGAGGTTTCTCAGAAATAAGTGAGACTGTAACCCCCAGTAAACTGTGCCCAGGTAACACAGGGCATAGACCGTCTAATTTTGTCCTTAATTTGGTGATGCCCCCTCTTCCCCAGATTGTGTTGCTGGAACACTTGATAGCTCATAAGAGATTCAGGGTTGAGGAGCGTATAGGGTTATGGTGTCAAAGGCACTAGAGTTTAGGTGTTCAAGCTGCACATGATGGACTTCTAGTGCCATCATCAGAAACGATGGCAGCACCTCAAAGTATTTCACCTGCCTGCTGAAAATCATGGGAACACACGGTCAGGGCAAAGGAAGCAACTGCAACCAGCGTATGCCTACTAACACAAGATCAGGGTAGAGGTCATCATCTCCAGGTACCGTAAATGGTCTTGTAAGAAGATATATCCAATCACTAAATAACTGTTCCAAAGAGATCCAGTGCAGCTGAAAGTCACCCTTCTATTAGTAACAAGAAAACGGGGGAGTGTGCATGGTTCACATGTGAAAGGCACTAGAGTTTAGATGTTCAAGCTGGACAGAATGGATTTCTGGGGCCAGAAGGGGAAACAGGGTGGTAAACCAAAATGGCGTCACTTATTGGTCATGACAATGGTTGTTGGGCTTGATGCTTGACAGGTCATAAGAGATCAAGGGTTGAGGAGTGTATAGGGTTCACCTGTCAAAGGCACTAGAGTTTAGGTTTTCAAGTTGTACAGGAAGGACTTCTGATGCCAGTGGAGGAAACACGATGGTAGTCCAAGATGGCAGCACTTAGCATAAGATTCAAGTATCTCACACTGACTAGCATGCTAGCAAAGATCCTGGAAACATCTATCATGCTAACACAAGATCAGGGTAGGGGTCATCACCTCTAGGTCATCACCTCTAGGTAATCGCCAACATGCTGTTCTGAGGGACTCCAGTGCAGCTGAAAGTAAGTAAACAACGTGTTTCACCTTTTTCTGTGCCCTAATGATGACGAGGGTTGTGGGCCTCAATACTTGACAGGGCATAATAAAAAGAGGGTCAGGGAGTAAGTGAATGGCAAAGGTGGTGGATTTTAGGTGTTCAACCTGTACTCAAATGGCTCTGCAGAAGATGGTAGACCAAGATGGCAACACCTATAAGATTTGATAGACCAGAGTTGAAGAAGAGATTTTACTTCTTATCGGCTTCCAACACAGGAATCACATGACCAAAGCAGTGGAGGCAGGAAAATCAGGTCCTGTTGACAGAGAACCCCTTCCCATTAAAGCACCAGCAATGGGACATTTTTATTTGTCCAGGTGGCTAGGGGTCTAGCGGGTTGTCTACTGAGAAATAAAGTCCTGGAGGAATTCAGAAGGCTTATATATTCCAGGAAGGTGGTTGTTCCTCTATAAATAACAATGTCAAGCAGTTACTTAGGCCACCAAGATATATCATACAGTAAAAGAGGCATGGAATCATAGGATAGAGATGTAATAACGCCTCTTTATAAGGCACTGGTGCAGCCTCATCTGGAGTATGCAGTCCAGCTCTGGGCATCAGCTCATAGAAAGGACACCCTGGTTTTCAAAAGGGTGCAGAGGAGAGCCACCAAATTGAGTTGAATGATGTGATTATAAATAAAGTGTACTGGAATTACTATTTAGTCTTGAGAGGAGACGAGGCGGAAAAAATAAACTTGTATAAATACATGTAAAATCCCCCTTTATTTCTAGAGAAATTAAGATTCAATTTCCTGAGGTGAGGATCTCTCTTTACCATGAGAACTGTAAATCTGAAAAAGACTGCCACATGAAGTGGTCACAGCAGCAACAGTTAACAGTTTCAAAAAATGATTTGATGTTAATTTGTTTTCAGAAGATAATATTGCTTTTCACAGTTAGCTGTTATCTGGATGTAGATAGAACAATTTCCTCTACCCTCTTTTCTCGAAAGCCACCAACAAACAGGTCCGGCATGCTTAGTGGATCTCCACATAGCCAGGATAGTCAAAATCCTGGGTGTTGGTCCACTTTCAAAAACACCATCAAAACATTGAAATCCGATTGATACAGGAACGCTGAGGAAACACTTGACTTTATCACAGGGGTACAGATAGATTGATTTGTCTCTGCTTTTATCCTCTGGACATGTGGCTCTCCATGAGTCCAGCATGAAGGAGGACAGTGAGTACAACTCGTGGTAATAATAGTGCATGGTTGATGATGAAAGGCTTTCTAACAAGCGGGTTAATCACCATCACATTTCATGGCTATCTATTGGCCGCTGTTGCACTTCTGTGACCTGTTTGTGAGGGTTACACAGGGGGCTTGTAGAAGACCTTTCAACCATCATTTGGGCCACAGTAATTATCCGGGAGGCCACTGCCATGAGGTTTTTGATCCTTTTTTTTCTAAAGGAAAGGGTGCAAGGGATTAAAAATATAACATGTGGGGTGTGAGGGGGTAATTGCAGTCAGTGTGTGTGTGTGGGGGGCAAGGCATTAAAGTGGACCAAAAACCCACAGAGATCGGTTGATTGATTCCCTCCCCCTGGGGCATCCAGAATCTTAATGCCCCGCTGTGTGAACCCACCCCCCCAGGTCGCCCATAAACTCACCTTCTTTCCCGGTCCAATGGAGCATGCGCAAGCAGCATCCACATTCCTGCTATCCCTTTAGCAGGGCACGTACCCGCACTAGGCATTTGTGAATGGCCGGCATGCGCACACTTCCTGTTAGAGGATAGCAGGGGATGCGGCCACCAGCACGCTCGAAACCGCTAGTATTAGGCGAGCTCCGGGATGAAGGGGCTCGAGCAGATCCAAGAGCTCTGATTGGACGAGAGGCCGAGCATGTGTTGTAGGACCAGGAAGAGGTGAGTTTGTTCGGGCGACCTGGGGGGTTTCACACAGTGGGGCACCCCTGATCGTGCAAAAACCAAAATCCAGGATAGTCAAAATCCTGGGTTTTGGTCCACATTAAATGCAAACAGTGAAACAGTGTGTGGAGGGGAGGGGGAAGAGGGCAAAAGGGGTTAAAGTTGACCAAAACTTGGAATTTTGACTATCCAGGGTTTTGGTCCTTGTCCTCGCCCTTCCCAATTTGGGATGGCCCACTGTGTGAAATGCTACAGATCCCCGGGGAACCTTACCTGACTGACATTCCAATGGCCCTTTCGGCTATGAACAGCTAAGGGCTGATAGAAGCCAAATGCAGCCGGAAGCACCGAAGGCTGCATCCCTGCTGCCCTTCAGCAGGGAACAGGGGTTTGGGATGCCCTGCTATGGGGACCCTCCCAGTTTGCCACAAAAACTCAACTTTCCCTGGTCCCAAGCCACATGCAGGAGCTCTCGTCCAATCAGGGTCATATGCCATGAATATTAATGGTCGACATACGGCCCTGATTACACGACCCTCATTGGGAAATGGGATTGGGTGCATCTCTGGCACCCCTGTAGCTGAAGTGAGCTCCCACCCGCAGCCTATATGATTGACTGAGCATGGTAGCAGGCCAAAGCTGCAGGGGTGCCGGGGATGCTGTCAGGCCTGTAAAGCACTGCGTGGGAGCCCGGGAAAAGGTAAGTGCACGCAGAGCAATCTGGGGGGTCACACAGAGGAGCATCCTGAACCGGCCAGGAAATGTGAGACTCCAGGGCAACCGTGCATGGTATGTCGTCCATTTTAAATTCATGATGCCCCCATGTGCCCTGGGCATCTTGAATTGCATTTCTCACGTGCGAAATATATACATGCCTCATTGGTGATCCCACAGCGTATGACCAGGCTTCTCATGCAATCACTGCTTCCTACAGGCTTTGCATGCCAGCTCTGGGCGACCTGATAAGCCTGGCGGGGGGGGGGGGCATGGCATGCAGCTGCCAGGGGGCTACCTACTACTACCGGGGATGCCAGTAAAGCCTGCACATGCATCATGGGATCGCAGGATTGTTAATTATACCTAGAGAACTGGGGAAATTCACAAGGGGACAGGGAAGAGGATGGCCTGGGAGTCTAGACTTTTTAAGACTACAGGGTCGGCTCCAGGTTTATGCGGCGATAGAGTCCCAGTGGGCCCCTTGTGGTGTGGTACAACACTGCATACATGGTGATAAAGTATGGAGTATGGCCAATACTGTCAAAACATTAAAAAAATAAATAATAATAATAGAAGGAATGACAAAGTATAGAATGAATGACAGAAAGAAAAAGAAATAAAGAACACAAGAAATGACAGAAAAAAAGGAGGAAAGAAAATGGATGAAAAAAATAGAATGAATAGATGGAAAGAAATAAAGACATTTACAAAATAAATGGCATGAAACTAAGTAAGAACCAATGCATAGAATGAAATGCTAAAACAAGAATCAATGACAGAAACAAAGATTAAATAAAAGTAATGATGAAAAAAAGCAGGAAAAAAAAGAAGGAATGCAAGGAAAAGAAAGACGGAATTAAAGAAAGAATAAAAAGAAATGACAGAAAAGAAAAAGAAGGAATGACAGCAAAAAAGAACCAAAGAATAGATGGAAAGAAAAATTGTGGAAGTAAAGAAAAGTATAGCAAGTAAAGAAACAAACAGAAGGACTGAAATAACAGAAGGAAAGAAGAGAGAGAAGGCAAGAAAGAAAAGGAATGGCAGAAAGAACAGATGAAAAAAAGGAAAGAAAGAAGAAAGAGAGAAAGAAAAGGTATCGCAGAAAGAACTGATGAAATTAAGAAAAACTATAGATGGAAAGAGAGAGAAAAAGAAAGAAAAAAGAATAGAATGAAAGAAACAAGGAACAAAAGGCCTGACAAAAAGAAATGCTCTTCCAATCTGTCACCAGCTGACTGTTCTCTGTGAAAAGTTGGTAGGTATGGGTTTTGGTCCACTTTAAAAACAATAACCTGGGAGGTATTTGCGAACTTTACGTCTGCTTTAAGTGGTAAAGCGATAAATACCCATACTAGTATCCAATAGCAACCAACCCATACCTTGTGAATCATAATAAAATGATTATTTATTGGATAACTACAATAAACTGTATTGAAATGTATTAGAACCACTTTAAAAACAAAAAAAATCACAATGCAGTATAAGACTCATGCTAGGAAACCGAATACTTCCGCCCGCCCAATTTGTTTCAAAACCAAAAAGCCAGGCAGCAACCAAAAGATTTACCCGGTTTCCCAGCTCACGTTGCACAAAGCGCGGCTGTCACTGTTGTTCTGTCACGTGAAGGGGAGTGGCTGACCTAAATTGAACCAATCAGCAGAAGGGAGCAGAGAGAACCTCTCGTCCTTAGGAAAGTCACGTGGAAATCGTGCTGTCTTGGAGCCGCTAAAGCTCTGAGGAGGGAGAGCGGCCAAAAGAGGGCGTGGCTGGAACGCGAAAAGGAGGCGGGGCTTGTGCCATGAGCGCGCCCTCGGCCCTATAACGCTATAGCCAGAGGCGCCGCCAATAGACCTGTGTATAACTGACCGCGCGCTGGAGACTATGGCGGATATTAAGCTGCTGCTGGCCGGCCATAGTGTGAGGAAAAGTCCCTAGCTTTATATTATATACGGGTCCCGAACAGTGCAGCATAGACCTTACTATCAATTCAACTCTGTATCCTCTCTTATACACTAAAAGATTGTAAACCATTCCCTCTCCTGTATCCTCCCTTATATCCTAATAATTTGTCAGCTCTTATCCTTGTGTCCTCTCTTATACTCTAATAGAGTGTAAGCTCTTCTCCTGTATCCTCCTTTATACCCTAATAGAGTGTAAGCTCTTCTGTATCCTCCCTTATACCCTAATAGATTGTAAGCTCTTCTCCTTATGTGTCCTCCCTTATATCCTAATAGATTGTAAGCTCTTCTTCTCCTGTATTCCCCCTTATACCCTAATAGAGTGTAAGCTCTTCTCCTGTATTCCTCCTTATACCCTAATAGAGTGTGAGCTCTTCTTCTCCTGTATTCCCCCTTATACCCTAATAGAGTGTAAGCTCTTCTCCTGTATCCTCCCTTATACCCTAATAGATTGTAAGCTCTTCTCCTTCTGTATCCTCCCTTATACCCTAATAGATTGTAAGCTCTTCTCCTCCTGTATCCTCCCTTATACCCTAATAGAGTGTAAGCTCTTCTTCTCCTGTATCCTCCCTTATACCCTAATAGATTGTAAGCTCTTTTTCCTTCTGTATCCTCCCTTATATCCTAATAATTTGTCAGCTCTTCTCCTTCTGTATCCTATCTTATACCCTAATAGAGTGTAAGCTCTTCTCCTTCTGTATCCTCCCTTATATCCTAATAATTTGTCAGCTCTTCTCCTTCTGTATCCTATCTTATACCCTAATAGATTGTAAGCTCTTCTCCTTCTGTATCCTTCCTTATACCCTAATAGATTGTAAGCTCTTCTCCTCCTGTATCCTCCCTTATACCCTAATAGAGTGTAAGCTCTCCTCCTTCTGTATCCTCACTAATAGATTGTAAGCTCTTCTCCTTCTGTATCCTCCCTTATACCCTAATAGATTGTAAGCTCTTCTCCTTCTGTATCCTTCCGTATACCCTAATAGATTGTAAGCTCTTCTCCTTCTATTCTCCCTTATACCCTAATAGATCGTAAGCTCTTCTCCTTCTGTATCCTCCCTTATACCCTAATAGATTGTAAGCTCTTCTCCTTCTGTATCCTTCCGTATACCCTAATAGATTGTAAGCTCTTCTCCTTCTATTCTCCCTTATACCCTAATAGATCGTAAGCTCTTCTCCTTCTGTATCCTCCCTTATACCCTAATAGATTGTAAGCTCTTCTCCTTCTGTATCCTTCCGTATACCCTAATAGATTGTAAGCTCTTCTCCTTCTATTCTCCCTTATACCCTAATAGATCGTAAGCTCTTTTTCCTTCTGTATCCTCCCTTATATCCTAATAATTTGTCAGCTCTTCTCCTTCTGTATCCCCCCTTATACCCTAATAGATTTTAAAGTCCTTCTCCTTATGTATCCTCCCTTATACCCTAATAGATTGTAAGCTCTTCTCCTTATGTATCCTCCCTTATACCCTAATAGATTGTAAGCTCTTCTCCTTCTATTCTCCCTTATACCCTAATAGATCGTAAGCTCTTTTTCCTTCTGTATCCTCCCTTATATCCTAATAATTTGTCAGCTCTTCTCCTTCTGTATCCTCCCTTATACCCTAATAGAGTGTAAGCTCTTCTCCTTCTGTATCCTCCCTTATACCCTAATAGATTGTAAGCTCTTCTCCTATTCTCCCTTATACCCTAATAGATTGTAAGCTCTTCTCCTTCTGTATCCCCCCTTTTACCCTAATAGATTGTAAGCTCTTCTCCTTCTATATCCTTCCGTATACCCTAATAGATTGTAAGCTCTTCTCCTTCTGTATCCTCCCTTATATCCTAATAAATTGTAAGCTCTTCCCCTTCTGTATCCTCACTAATAGATTGTAAGCTCTTCTCCTTCTGTATCCTTCCTTATACCCTAATAGATTGTAAGCTCTTCTCCTTCTGTATCCTTCCTTATACCCTAATAGATTGTAAGCTCTTCTCCTTCTGTATCCTCCCTCATACCCTAATAGATTGTAAGCTCTTCCTCCTTCTGTATCCTCCCTTATACCCTTCCCTTATTAAGAAGAAACTTAATGATAGAACAAGGGGGCACAACCTGAAGCTAGTCGGGGGGAAGATCAGGAGCAATGTTAGAAAATATTATTTTACAGAAAGAGTAGTAGATGCTTGGAACAAACTTCCAGCAGAGGTAGTTGAAAAATCAACAGTCACTGAATGTAAACATGCCTGGGATAAGCACACATCTATCCTAAGATAAAAAGTACATATAGTATACACATAAGGGCAGACTAGATGGAGCGTATGGTCTCCTTCTGCCGTCAACCTTCTATGTTTCTTATACCCTAATAGATCGTAAGCCCTTCTCTCCTCTGCCCCCCACGCTGGCTTAGCCGTCAGTTAGTGATTAGCCGATCAGCGAGGTCTTGTGGGATTTCGGGTGTCCCCATTGCATCTGGGCACTGCTCAGGTGTGAGAGCGGGGGCCATGAGCAGTGCCCGATGGGATGCAAGAAGTTGCCGCCTGTCAGAAGGTCGCACAGAAACTGAGGGACCCAGAAGATGGATCCCTTGGTAAGGTGGGTAAATAATGCCATAAGGTAAAAGCCGGAGGGGGCAGCAGATCGGTGAGGCTTGGGGGAGGTCTTAACCTCCCCCAATGTTCCCCTTTAAGTCTGTTTTTGGGGGACCCAAAGAAGACAAGCATGGACTACCCTGTTTCCCTGAAAATAAGACCTACTCCGAATATAAGCCTAACATGATTTTTCAAGAGGCTACAAATATAGACACTACTCCAAAAAGTACCCCTATGCAGGTAGCATTCTGACGCTCCTGTATGACTCTGCTGTGACACCCGGAGTCATATTGTGGAGCCATACAGATGCTGGGGAGCCAGTATTCAATGAGCCTTATGCTGCACACAGCATTGGCGTCTGTCCGCTCCCAAGCTCACTACGGACACAGCAGATATTTTTTACAGAGTCGCACCCACCAGGATTATGGGGGGGGGGCTGCCATATTGAGGTAGCCCTATCAATTTTGGAATGAAAAAAAACAAATGTAGATTATGGAAAAATAAGACATCCCCTGAAAATTAGTCCTAGCCCATCTTTTGCAACAAAAATCAATATAAGACCCTGTCTTATTTTAGGGGGAACACGGTAGGTACATGGGCTCGGACCAGGAAAAATACTTGATTAGATTGGACTAGGAACACAAAGAAGAAATTTGTATGAGTATGCACAACTTTATATTATTTCACAAAGAACAAAGGTGCTGGCAGTATGTGGGGAAGTAACCATTGAAATGAAAAATAGAACAAAAGTGGGGACCCTAGACACGCCCCCAAACCCCTACAGTTTTTCCGCACACTAAAAATGATATGGATATGTATTGACTCAAATCTATGTAGAAAAATGTTAATATTAATTTATTAAATCAGGACTTATTAAAATATATACACAAACAATATTTACACAGACAATACATCAAAAAAACTCATTAAAATACATATAGACACACAACAACTGAGGGGTAAACCCTTAAAGTGGCTCTAAATATATATTAATAAAATAGTTTAAAGTAACAAATAATTAATAAATAGTAAAGGGCAGAAAAAATGAAGAATGATGAAATGGGGAAAGTGCAATAGTGCTAAAGTGCCCTATCTATACTAAAATGCTAAATTAATAAATCATGCTTGCCAAAAGTATTATATTAATCGAGCCTTATTAAGAAAACCTAAACAACACACATAATAATGTAATTCAATAAAGTGCAAAAAACGATCTGAAAAATCCTATTGAAACTGCCAATATACATTCCAAATATAAACAATAAAGCCAATAGAAAAAATGTTTTACATCACCAAATCATTGAGCCTCCAGGGTCCCCTACAGCAGCCCTCCACCGACGCGTTGCGTGGCAAGTCGCCACTTCGCCAGGGTGAATGAGCTGCTGCTACATCCCCTCTCCTTTTAAACCCACCTGGAAAACGACTGCACCAATGCCCGGACGCACCGCCGCCCCCCCAAACACGCGCCCCGCCCGACCGGATATTCCCGTTGCACTACTTTAAACTATTTTATTAATATATATTTAGAGCCACTTTAAGGGTTTACCCCTCAGTTGTTGTGTGTCTGTATGTATTTTAATGAGTTTTTTTGATGTATTGTCTGTGTAAATATTGTCTGTGTATATATTTTAATAAGTCCTGATTTAATAAATTAATATTAACATTTTTCTACATAGATTTGAGTCAATACATATCCATATAATTTTTAGTGTGCGGAAAAACTGTAAGGGTTTGGGGGCGTGTCTAGGGTCCCCACTTTTGTTCTATTTTTCATTTCAATGGACTAGGAACACAGACACAGGCTAGGAGCTGGTAAGCAGACAGGTTGAGTCACAGACTTGGAACAGGTGAACAGTCAAGGTCTAGGAATAGGCAAAAGTCAAAGCGACAATCCATCTGCAGCAGCAGAGAGACAATCGGCTGTTTACCCAGAGCACAGGAGGCCTGGTACCCAATGAAAGGATCCATTAACACCACACTTTTTCAGCCGAGCACCAGATGGGGGGGGGGGGGGTACAGAAACCCTGAACAGTCCACTGGTGGTCACTTGGGAAAGGGGAGGGCAGACAAGAATCGCTCATCAACAGCATACCGACTAGGGCAACCGTCAAAATATAGAGAGCAGGAAACCTAACAGGAACAGAAAGGGCTGAACATGAACAATAGAAGGTCCAATACAGAGAATGGAAGGCCTTAGTCCTGCTATCAAGACATGGGCTTGATTAGAAGCTGCAGAACACATGGACATACTGGGGACTCATACAAAATGAACCATCGGCGAGGACCTTTATAGGAAATGCTTACAAACACCTGTGAGAGGGCAGAGAGCACCACAACAAGACAGGGAGGAGCCAGATAATCTCAAAGGCCAGACACATATACATAATAGGTAACATCGCAGAAAAGCTTTGATCTGATAATTTGTTGTCTATATTAGCAGGTATATATATCTATATAGCAGGTCTACAGTTCCCAGTATGTCCTTGTCACAATGTTCAGGTCAGGCAACAATGAAATCAATTGCCTGATCAAAATTACACAATCACAAATGGGGTAATAGGGCAAGCTATACATAACCTAAATCAGTTGTCCGGTTCAGAATGCCCCGGCCATTCACTGGGGCAGCATTGGTTGTTGTGGGTGGGAAGATGCCCTTGGTGAGAGAAAGATCCTTTGTTCAGTATTCTCTCTTCCTGTCTGGCGTTCCTTCTTTGTGTATGCTCCTGGCTTGTTTACCCAATTATGATGGCTGACCTCGACCTATCTTCCCAATTTTTAGCTCCCTCAACTGACCTTGGCCTATTGCTTGACTATGATTCGGTGTCCACTGCCTGCAGATTGCGGCGAGGGAAGGGCAGAAAGGTAAGGGTTTTGTGGGCCATCTGGGGGGCAGCATCATGTATCAGGATGCCCCAGGGGCACTTTGTTAAAGGAGCACTATCGCGAAAAAATGGGCCAATAATAAAAAGGGCTTTATTCAGTTAGGATGCATAAGTGACCCCTCCTCTCATTAGCTGATGTGTTTAAAGCGGACCAAAACCCACTGAACTTGTAAAATACATTTCTTTTCCTCCTTTTTCCTTTGGTTTTTCCAATCTGGGTGGGTCACACTCAATCCTAGTGTTGTTTCTCTTAGACCAACACTATTCCGATATTCTTAAAATACATTTGGCCAAAGCCCCTCCTGTCCCCCCTCTTAGGGTGTAGAACTAGAAATGGATATTTTCCCTTTTTGAATTGTCCTGGAACACTGTTTTTTGGCTGTCCCTCTCTGTAAGATGGCAGGTGATCAGTCATTACATTGGTGTGGCAATTATATCATTGCCACACACAACAGTGGCAATGAATGGAGGAGGCGGAGCTTTCAGCCATTATCTGGGATTAGATTGTAGTAGGGGCAGTAAAAATTGGCAAAAGGTGCTCTCCATGCGGGGAGCAATTCAGGGGATGCTGGTTAAAAATTTGGGGTTTGGTCTGCTTTAATATTACACAATTTTGTGTTAGTCCTCCTTTAAAGTGGAAGTCCAGTCTCTGGGTAATCCCCCCTGTGCCAACACCCTCCCTTGGCACTGGGACAGGACAGGGGGTTACAACAAGAATAAAAACCCTTACCTCACTCAGATCCTGCCCCCGTGTCCCGGGCACGTGTGGCTGCTGCACTGACTATGCTTTCTCTACAAAATGGTGTCTCCCAGGATTCTGGGCAAGGTAAGCTCTCCCCCTAGTCCTGCCTTAGTGCTAAGGGAAGGGTGGCAGGACACTGGACTTCTTCTGTAAAGCTATATTTTTTTACCCCACAAGACCCAAATGCCTAAAACGTGTTTTGCACTGCCGAGGCCATGGCCACGTGGCTCTCTCTGAGATTGCCCACTGGCTACATTCCTGGGCCCCCTGTAGTCTGGAGAGCTCTCCCACCCTCAGCCTATATGAATGCGTCATAGAGCTGTGGGCAGGGTGGATTTGATTTAAATCTAACTGATTTAAATCACAATTTAAATCACTAGTCAGTAAGGCTTGATTTAAATCAGTGATTTAAATCAAAGTTTCTACCTAAACTAGTTCTTGCTATTTTAACATGCAAGTAGATGAAGATTTTTAGAATCACTTTTTATATTACTTTTTTCTCCCCAGTTTAATGGGTTAATCATTCATATTTGGACACCTCTGTTCTGTTGTACTTAGGAAGGAGAAAAATAATCCTGACCTTAATAACAATTTAAATAGATTTATTCAACTGAAACAATAACAACATTACAGCATAAGTTATTTGCTTAAACAAACATCCATGTTTTGTTAACTAATTTGGCTAAACAAAATATATATATATTTTAAGAAACTTAGACTGTCAGCCCAGCCGACACATGAAAAACTTAAATACTACTGTCCCTGCTGTCCTCTGTAGCTCACTAGTCATAGGTTTGTAGAACAATAGGATTAAGGTCTTTTTCTCAACTCTGTTCATGTTGTAACATTTTTGCTGTGAAGAAGAGGCTGGGACCTCTGCGGAGTCCAATTCAGTTTTGAGAACTGCGTAAGTAAAGCGAGCGTCTGTGATAATATAGGAGAGAAACTGCCCACTAATCCTACAGAAAGCTCTGGAAGAGCATGGCATTGTGAATGTTACACATATACAGCCTTTATTCTACTGAGTTAAACAACTCAGCTTTATCTCATGATGGGAGAACCTTTGGATGGTAAAATATTTTCCTCAAAAAGCAGTTTATTGAAAAAAAATCCGATTTAAATCAAAAAAATCCGATTTAAATCAAAAAAATCCGATTTAAATCAAAAAAATCCGATTTAAATCAAGAAAATCCGATTTAAATCAAAAAAATCCGATTTTTTTGATTTTTAAAAAAAAAACATTGATTTTTATCCACCCTGGCTGCGGGGATGCAGCTGCAGTGGAAGACAGCTTTTCAGGTTTTCATCTCAGACACATCACCCGGTTTGCGTTATCTAGTGCTACAGGTGAATAAAAACTAGGTGTGCCGTGACTCATTATCAAAATATTTCAGAGGTTGTGGAGGCCAAGCTACATTTCTTCATATTATTTAGGGATGCCCAAAAGCTAAAAGATTGTGGGCTCAAAACTATGATCTTTTTATTATTAAAGGAGCACTATCGCCTAAGAGGGGGAGTCACACCAGAAATGAATAAAACTCCTGCCAAGCTTGTGGTTCATTCCCTCATGGTAGGAATACAATCTGGGGGTGACAGGTTTAGCCTATCAGGGGTGACTGTCACCCCAGGTGTCCTTTTCTTTCCATTAAAAGAAAGAAAAACAGGTCTGGCTGGATATTTCGTGATGCCAGGTGTATAAGTGACCTGTCCTCCCACCAGCCAGCAAATGTATATGTTTTTTTTTTATCATTGGGCCATTTTTCGCGATAGTGCTCTCTTAAACCGGACCTTCAGCATGATTTATTGAAAAGCCCAAACCCTTAAATAATATTAGCATCTAAAATTGATATATTTGACGTTTTTAGTTACTTTTTCTTTCCCCCACCGGGTTGCAACTCTGTTCAAGACTCTAGGATACGGGGCGCTGTCATCTTAACTCAGAAGCATCGCACATACTGCGGGGGATGGGGTTATAGCTGTGCTTTGCACAGGCAGAGCAGAGCTGGGGTCAGGGAAAAGACAGCAATCCCAGAATGCAGAGCAGCACAGTCAGAAGACAGAAGACACCTGATGCTCCATGAGCCGCCATCTTGGATGTTTAAAGGCTCATAACATGCAGTAGATGCAGGTAGGATGATTTTTTTATGTGAGCAATCTGTATGTACAGGGTGTGGGAAACACAAGATCTCTTTTTAAGGGTGAAGGTCCGCATTAAGTCAGAGAATCAAAAGAAACCCATGGGAGGCATTATTGTGTAGAAAAATGTATGACTTTCTTCTGCATGAATATAAATGATTGCATGCCATCCTCATGATTACTAAACAACCCATTGCTAAGGCCTGGCTCAAACTTTAGATTATAATGAGGTGATACCTAGGACTTCTGGGACGATGATTAATAAAAAAAAAAAAAAAAAAAAAAACAAAGCTCGATTTTGCTAAACAAACAGAATGTCTTTCATAAAATATTCCTACTAATCTATAGTTATTAGAAGTAGTCACACAGAAATAGAATATCATTTATATTTTATACCACCCTATTTTAAGTTTCAAGGTTTTTTTTAATGGTGGTCGCTGCTAGTCCGGCGCTCACACCGGATTGTGTGATGCAGTCCTGCGACACCTCCACCATATCGCCCCATGCCATTGCAATGGAGAGGGGCTTGCCATAGTTCCTGTGATGCCCATTCACCTGAGGGGTGTCAGGGCGGGGGAGGGGGGTTACCCCATGACTGAACTTTCACTAGTTGTTTAAACCGTTCCTTCACCCTGAATAAGAGCCTATCTTATATTTTTCTCCCACTCTGTACATACAGATTGCTCACATTAAAAATCATCCTACCTGCATCTTCTGAGCCTTTAAACATCCAAGATGGCAGCCCATGGAGTCTCAGGATGCCTGCAGACAGGAAGTGTCTTCTGACTGTATCGCTCTGTATTCTGGGATTGCTGTCCTTTTCCTGACCCCAGCTCTGCTCTGTCTGTGCAAAGCACAGCTATAACCCCGCCCCCTGCACTTTTGACCCCTCTCCTCAGTATATGATGCTGTTGAGCCACGATGGCACTGCCCTTATTCTAAACATAGTTGCAACCCAGTGGGGGAAAGAATAAAAAGTGAATAAAAACTTAAATTATGTTACTTTTAGATGATGGGGAATAGTTTTTTATATGGGTTTGGACTTTAAAAGCCTCAAGCTTTTTCAATGATGCTGAAGGTCCAGCTGCACTTTGGCAGTATGTACAACCTGAAAATGTTACTGTGAGGTTTCAAATATTGTTTAGTTGTATCAATTCTAGAAAAACTGCCCCACCATGTAACAGTTATGTTACTTGATACAAAAATGTACCTTTTTTTCATGGTTATGTCAAACTTTGTACATTATTATTATTATTGTTTATTTATATAGCGCCATCATCTTCCGTAGCACTTTACAAAGTAGTAATTACAGACAGGGTAGAAACATACAATACATATACTATTTCAAATGCAGTTTTACAGAGTTGACAACGTATATTCTGAGTACAAGATACAATAGGGGAGAGAGCCCTGCCCTTGCGAGCTTACAGTCTAAAGGAAGAGGGGTGAAGACGAGGGGGAAGGATCACAAACAGTCAGTATTGAGCTTTGTGGCATGTGCCCTTTAGAAGATTGGTTAGGCCAGATTATATGCTTGTCTGAATAAGTGAGTTTTAAGGGCGCCTTTGACGGTTTTGAGGGTTGTGGAGTGGCGGATTGGGTGGGGGAGGGCATTCCAGAAGATTGAAGTTGCATGTGAGAAGTCCTGGAGGTGGGCGTGAGAGGAGGTGACCAGGGTGGAGGACAGGAGAAGGTCGGCAGAAGACCGGAGGCTGCGTCTAGGTTGATATTGTTGGATTAGAGATGAGATGTAGGGAGGGTCCTGGTTGGAGAGAGCTTTGTAGGCGAGAGTTAGAGTTTTGAACAGGATTCGCTGTGGGACTGGCAGCCAGTGTAGGGATTGGCAGAGAGGGGCAGAACTGGAGGAGCGAGAGGAGAGATGGATGAGGCGAGCAGCAGAGTTCAGGATAGATTGGAGGGGTGCCAGTCTGTTAGTTGGTAAGCCACAAAGAAGGATGTTGCAGTAATCCAGTCAGGATATGACCAGGGCGTGCACTAGCATTTTAGTTTTTAGTGGTGTCAGCTGAGAGGAAAGGACGGATGCGTGAGATGTTTTTAAGTTGGAGGCGACAGGAGGTGGCCAGGGAGTGAATATGTGGTTTGAAAGAGAGGGCAGAGTCCAGAATGACTCCCAGGCACCGAGCTTGGGGAGTTGCTTATTGTGTAATTGTTGACAGAAATAGACGTGTTAGAGAGGGGAGGGGAGTTAGAGGGTGGGAAAATGACCAGTTCTGTCTTGTCCATGTTTAGCTTGAGGTAGTGAGATGACATGAATGAAGAAATAGCTGCAAGGCAGTTGGGGAGACCAGATAGGAGAGAGGAGAGATTGGGGCCAGAGAGATATATCTGAGTGTCATCCGCATAGAAGTGGTATTGAATGCCTAGTGAAGTTATAAGTTTGCCAAGGCCATGGGTGTAGACTGAGAAAAGTAGGGGGCCTAGGGCAGAACCTTGCGGCACACCAACAGAAAGGGAACGTGAGGATGAGACTGTGTTAGAATAGAATACACTGAATGATCTATCAGAGAGGTAAGAGGTGAGCCAAGAGAGTGCAAGCCCTTGAACCCCAAGAGAGGAGAGAATATCCAGAAGCAGAGAGTGGTCAACAGTATCAAAGGCTGAGGAGAGGTCAAGAAGGATGAGGATGGAGTAGTGACCAATGCTTTTGGCAGTGAGCAGATCATTGGTGACTTTGGTGAGGGCAGTTTCAGTGGAGTGGTTATGGCGGAATCCTGATTGTAAGGGGTCAAATAAGTTGTTAGTGGATAAGTATTGTGACAGTTCTGAGTGGACATGTTCTTCAAGAAGTTTGGAGGAGAAAGGAAGTAGTGAGATAGGGCGATAGCTGGAGAGGGCAGAGGGGTCGAGAGAGGGTTTCTTGATTATCGGAGTAATAACAGCATGTTTGTAGGAAGAAGGAAAGGTACCAGTGGAGAGAGAAAGGTTGAATATGGAGGTTAAGGCTGGAGTGAGGGATGGAGACAGTTGAGGAATAAGGTGGGATGGAATAGGATCAAGGGAGCAGGTAGTCAGGTGGGCCCTAGAAATGAGAGCGGTTAGTCCAAGCTCAGTTATTGGAGTGAAGAAAGTAAGAGAGTAAGGCAGGGGGATTGTTTGAAGTGGTGAGGAATTCTGAGGGGCAAAGCCAAGTCGAATGTTGTCAATATTTTCTTTGAAGAATGTAGAAAATTCTTCTGCTGTTATTTGGGAGGTTGGACGAGGAGGTGGTGGGCGGAGTAAGGAACTGAAAGTGTTGAAGAGTTGTTTGGGATTCTGGGCTTGTGCAGAAATCAGTGAAGAGAAATAAGCTTGCTTAGCAGATGAAAGGGCCGTCCTGAGTTCCTGAAGGGCTTGTTTGTAGAATAGGAAGTCATGATTGGCTTTGGTTTTCCTCCATCACCGTTCAGCAGCTCGAGACAGCTGTTTCAATCTGGTTGTGCTTGCATTTAGCCAGGGTTGGGGGGTTTTGGCGCGGGGACGGCTATAGGTGAGGGGGGCGACAAAGTCCAGAGCTGAGGAGAGAGTATTATGGTAGTGTGATGATGCAGCGTCTATGTCCGTGAATGAGGTCAAGGTCTGAAGAGGTTGAAGTGAGGCAGAAAAAGACTGAAGGTCTAGGTTTCTTAAGTTCCTGCGTTGAGTTGTGGGTTTGTGTGGAGGGGGGTTTGCAGGCATTGGAGAGAGGATCATAGTCAGCAGATTATGGTCAGAGAGGGGGAGCAAAGTGGACGAGAGGTTTGATAGAGAGCAGAGGTTAGAGTAGAGGAGGTCAATTGTGTGGCCGTCTTTGTGGGTGGGTGCAGTAGACCATTGCTTGAGTCCGAAAGATGAGGTTAGTGACAGTAGTCTGGTGGCAGCAGGGTTGCTAGTGTCAACAGATATGTTAAAGTCACCCATGATGATTGCAGGGATGTCTGTGGACAAAATGAAGGAGCCAGGTAGAAAAGTGGTCGAAGAAAAGAGTAGTAGTTCCAGGAGGGCGGTAGATGACTGCGATTTTCAGATTACAGGGAGAATATAAACTGACACAGTGAACTTCAAAAGATGAGAAGGATAGACATGGCAAGGCAGGGAGTGGGTTAAAGGAGCAGAGTTTGGATAGAAGGATGCCGACACCCCCACCCTGTTTGTTGTTGGATGTGGGGGTGTGGCTGAGATGTAGTCCCCCATGTGAGAGGGCAGGGGGTGAAGCTGTGTCTGATGGGGTCAGCCATGTTTCTGTGAACCCCATGAAGGTAAAAGAGTTAGAGAGAAACAGGTTGTGAATATAGGGGAGTTTATTGCGCACTGAGCGTGCATTCCACAGTGCGCAGGTGACAGTGGCGGGAAGGGATGGAGAGTGACTAATCTGTATCAGATTAGATAGGTTGCGTGTGTATCCCGGTTTAACACGGTTGTAGACTTTTGGCTTTGATGAAAAATGAATAGTTATGGAGGAGGGGGGGGGGGGGGGGGGAGAGTGGGCCTGGATTAGGACTAATGTCTCCGGCGGCAAGTAAGAGTAAAAGGAGAGAGAAGAGATGGTTGTGGCTTTTGAGGGTGGAATAATGTGTCTTGTGCTTGGATATAGAGGTGGTGTGTGATTTTGAGGTAGGGGGAGGAGAGCCGAGAGGGGGAGATATATAGGGACTTACCGGGAGCAGGGGGATACTGTGAGCCTAGGATTCTGAGGGTAAGAGGAAGCAGGGTGATGAGGTAGAAAGTAATCATTTTAGCTGATGCTGGGCTATTTAGACAAGCAGAATCCGGGGGCAGGTTTTCTTCAGGTTAAATTCGCTGCAGACTTAGAAGGAGTCAGACTTGAAAAGGAGTCTGAATTGCAGCCACTGCCACTCTATATGAAGTTTCTAAGTGCAATTGATTAGCTCATGCACAACATTTGGGCCTAAAGGGTGGGGCTAGGTCAGTCCTAAAAGTTTGGTCAGGGAGGGCACATAAGGTAATAAAACTTCATGATTATATGTTCTTATTTGTTATATACAGCAGTCCTTCTGTATTTGAGGTTTGGGTATTTACAGATCAGTTTTCAGTTATCTTCTCGATTTTTTTGATTACTGTATAATGGGGTGTTTTGGGTCCTGAGACGGAAATTAGGAAGATTTCTGGGTAGCAAAAACATTGTGATGATCCCAAGCAAGCAGGTAACCTTCAGAATTTAAAGTGGACCAACACCCACCCTGGGGGCAGGCATACTCGTTCCCCCTGAGGCATCCAGATGCAGGATGCCCCACTGTGTAAAACCCCAGAGGTTGCCCGTAAACTCATTCTTTCCCGGTCCAACGGTGCATGTGTGAACAGCGGCCGCATCTCTGCTATCCCTTTAGCAGGGTATCATTTGTGAATAGCTGGCGTGGGAACGCTCCCTGTTAAAGGGTAGCCTCACTTGTCTTTTATGTATCATATGGAACCCCACCCCCCCCGGTTTGAATGGCGCTCTCTGCATCAAGCACAGCTAACCCTTCCCACCTCTCTGCCCAACCTCCACCTAGCAGCACTGACAGCCCTCCCCAGCCGCGGGGCAAACGCCACTGGGAACCGGAGGTACGGATGGAAGACTCACAACCCCCACTTCTAAGAAGCCATCTGCAGCTGGAAGAGCCAAATGAGACCAGGGAGATAAGCCACCACTGATATCCCTGCGTAAGCTGTGGAGAGCAGCAGCCACCGCCAGCAGAGGCCTTCAAGTAGGAATGCCCATCCCGAGGCTGCAGTCCACCTGAGCTGCCGCCACCACCCCTGCTGTTGTATGCCTCTTGTATGCCTGCCCACCTACCTACCAGGTCAGCCACCAGCCTACCTGGCTACCCACCTACCTGTCTGCAAGGGTGCGTGCATGTGTTTGGGAGTGTGGTCATGTGTTTAGGAGTGCGTGCATGTGTGTTGGGAATGCATGCATGGGTTTGGGAGTGTGTGCATGGGTTTGGGAGTGTGTGCATGTGTCTGGAAGGCCCACTTCAGAAGAGAACTCGGTGAAACCTCAATATCTTGGTCATTTTTTCTTCAGTTCAAAAATAGAAAACAGTTTAGGACAATGCCAAATGTAGCCTGATGCAATGGTGTAACAATTGCCTTTAATATCACTTTGACTGCAGCATTAGTTTACAGCACAGTACAGTATTAGTTACCTTCAGAACCATATCTTGTAACCAAAACAGCCTCACACATAATAAAAAAACATTTAAATGGACATATATCGTTTCAGTATTCACGAGGAGCTGGGCACCTAACCCTAGTGAATATGGAGGGACTTCAATGAGTTTTTTGTACTTATGTTTAATGTAAAAACTTAACACACAAACTTGCTGAAAAAATCATCTAAAAAAAGTGCAATATTGAGGCATAAATATAACTAGATATTGTTTTGCCCTTGTTATTCTTATGTATTATTCAGGCATATATATAGATATTGTTTTACCCTTGTTATGCCCATGTATTATTCAGGCATAAATATAAATAGTTATTGTTTAGCCCTTTTTATGGCTTTGTAGCCATTGCGCATTGGTTCAGGCTTATTGGCAGTGTTAGGCATCGAAAACTATTTGTGGTATTTCAGAATCTATGCCTTAGTTTGTTGCTGCGTGTTATTGAAGGAGATGTTTGGTGCTGTCCCCACCCCTGTGGTTTGCTTCCCTTGCAATAAAGAAGTCTCTTCCCTACAACGCCCTTTATAACCTGATGTGACCCAACACTCCGGGCTTCCGTATTGAAATCATAAAACAACATGTTTCTGACAGTTTGTGTCGCTCTAAAGCTGACAAGTTGAACTGGTGGGATTTTTCTTTCTCTATATCGTTTCACCAGATTTCATTATTCTTTATTATTGCACTGCACACCCCTGTTGTTGCAATACGTGAAAAAAAGTAACAAAAGAAAATAAGATTGAAACTAGAAAGACCAAGTGAGCAACTAAAGTAACAGTGACAGTTAGGATGGACTATTTCCACACATTAAAACGATTGGCAAGTCAAAAGTTAAAAAAAAAGTAGCTTAACTTACATTAAGTGGCTTGAGCATTGTGCTTCCTCTTTTGTCAGTCTTCTTGGTGAGGAAAATCACTTCCTGATTCAGCTTTCAGTCCCCTCCTGACCTGGTCCATCAATCAATCTGCAGTGGACTAAGAACGGAAACACCCCCCACTCCCTGGCCAGACATCCTGATTGGCTGTGTCTCTCTGCAGCCCTCAAACCCCACCCTCGTCTCACACTCATCAGTGTGCTGTTGCCACACCCACTGTTTCATTTTTTTTAGTATAACTTTAAAGGTGATGGCATGACTAATTCGGAGAAGGCAGTTGCCCAAACAAAACCCAGGGTCGCAGGCCGCAGAATCAACTAGATCCCTGGGACAGCCGCTGGCCTTCCCCAGGGGCATCCAAATTGGGATGCCCTGCTGTGTGAAACCCCCTCAGTGCGCTGCAAAACTCACCTGTTTCCTGGCGCCTCCAGCTATACCAACATCTGGCAGCTACATCCCTGCATCAGATAGGCTGGGGGCAGGAGCGCATGCGCTGCAGCCGTTCTTGCTCAGATTGTGGAAGCCCTGCATGTAAACAGAGCTGTTTGCTGAGCATTACATATACACGGCAAATGGCTTCGATTGGAGGAGCCCGCAAAAGCACTGTTGGACCGAGAAGAGGTGAGTTTGTATGGGTGTTCTGGGGGTTTCACACAGAGGCTCATCCCAATTTGGGAGGCCTGCGGGGCACGGCACAACACCCAGGATAGTCAAAATCCTGGGTTTTGTTCTGCTTCAAATGTATTTTTGCCTTGATGACAAAAATCCTAAACTACGGGGCTGGATGGTTCCATCTCCCTGGAGCAACCTGATTTCGGATTCTGTGTGAAACGCTGGTGATTGCTGTAGTAACTCACCTAGCCATTGATCCTATGGTGCATGCGCAGGCTGTGGCTGCAGCCCCTTTATACCTTTAGCCAGGTGCGTACCTAGGCAGTAAGTAGGGGGGTGCAGCCGGCGACGCTCTTATGCCCTTTAGAAGCTGAATGAATTGCCTACCAACCTGTGCCAAGGGAACACTGAAAGAGTGAGTTTTACTGGGGATCCCAAATTGAGATGCCCTCTCAAGTGGCCCAAAACTTTTTTTTTTTTGGTGGGTGGCCAGTCTGTGCCTAGCTTAACCCCTGCAGCAGAGAGGCAAAATAGTCCTACAGCCACTCTGCTAACGAAATGACACTACCAACCTATCGAACCATTCTATCTAACACAGGTGACCCCTCATCCATGATCATTTTGCAGTGACACAGGGGTCGATTCAGAACCAGGTGAAAACCCTCACTGCTTCTTTAGGAGAGAAAACTGCTATTGACTTTCATTGTCTACTGGGTTTAAATTTTCACCTGGCTCTGAATCGCCCCCAAGGTAGAAAATGAAAGTCAATAGCAGTTTTCTCTACTAAAAAGAGTGAGAATTCTCACCTGGCCCCCAAATCGACCCCATAGTATTATGTTAGTGGTCAGTCATACCTCACAAAATGTAAATAACATTTACCATATGTCTACTATATGTCCACATCATTTTTAAAACGTCTATTGATTTTTGGCCACCAATACACATTGAGGTTTTCTTTTGCATTGGCTGGGGACAGGAGCACGCACACAGCCCTAAGTTGCATCCTAATCTGGGGCATCCCGATCTGGGATGCAGCAGGGAAAGGCGCTGTGTTGGGAGCGTTATACTATTGTTGCCTGGTCCATAGTGGTTGCAGCAGAGATAAGATCCTGCTGCAAGACTGGGGTTAAAGGAGCTCTATCGCGAAATTGTGTAATATTAAAAACGCATACAAACCCTTCGGCTAATGAGAGGAGGGCTCACTTATACACCTGAGCTGAATAAAATGTATTCTCTCATGGCAGGAATAAAATCCAGAGATGGCAGGTTTAGTGTATCAGAGGTGACAGACCTGTCACCCCGATTTCCTCTTCCTTCCATTAAAATAAAAAAACAAGCCTGGCTGGATATTTCTTGTGGCTGGGTGTGACCCCTTCTTCCGCCATCCAGCATATTTATATGGATTTTTATCATTGGGCCATTTTTCGCGATAGCGTTCCTTTAATGTATCACAGGTGACATAGGGTGGGGTTTGTAATGTTCAGACCATCCTTTCTTATGATTCATTGGGACAGAGTTTTGTGAAGGGCATTAAAGCGGAACAAAACCTGGGATTTTTATTATACCAGGCTTTGTAACTTGCCCTGGGGGTATCCCAATTTGGGCCCCATTATGTGAAATCTCCTAGTTTACCTGGGAAAGCTTACCTTTCCCCGGTCCAGTGGTGCATGCATGGGCTCTCATCCAATCACAGTTGTTTGCTGTGCATATTAATAATCGGCAATAGGCTCTGTGCACGGCAATGGGGGGAGGTAGTGGGCGCATCCCCAGCATTGGGTGCTCTCCCATCTCCAGCCTATATGAATGGCTTGACACGGGAGCTTGCCTCAGCCCAGAGGGAGCAAGGGCAATGGTGAGTTTTGCTCTATTGCAGTGAATGGAGTGATAGATGGTGGAGGGGCCCCGTCAAGAATAAGGATTTGGGGAAAAATGGTATACCAAGAAGTTTAGTAAACAAAGTAGTAAGTATAATAAATTGCTCAAATTCAATAAAATTATTATACAGTACAAAATTAAGCAAGCACACAATAATCAAAGGAAGTCAGGTAGCTTCAGGGCAATCCCACGTTCTGATAATGCAGTGCATGCCCAATTCCAGGATGGTAAACAGTT
The DNA here is from genome assembly GCA_027917425.1 of Gastrophryne carolinensis. NCBI lineage: Eukaryota > Metazoa > Chordata > Amphibia > Anura > Microhylidae > Gastrophryne > Gastrophryne carolinensis. The sequence goes on along the minus strand of CM051243.1, from coordinate 91,564,836 downwards.
ACATGCAGCAATGTACATAACAAACATCCGGTACAACTGCTCTGCCCAGATTAGGCATGATCAACCTTCTTTAAAGAGGACCAACACCCAGGGGTGATCGGCCCGGAAATCTATAAGATTCCCGGGCCGATCACCTCCCACCCCGCGGGACATCCGAGATCGGGATGTCCCGCGGGGTGAAACCCCCCAGAAACCCCAAAAACATCTTACCTGATCCTCCGCCGCCTCCCGGGCGCCCCTCCAGACGTGCGCGCGCCCGCCCTCTGTGAATGGGCAGCGGGGGCACGCGCGCGCCGAGAGTGACGCGCGGGAGGCGGCGGCGCCGGAAGCGGCTTGGATGTTCCTGATCCCCGCCTGGACGTTGGCGGGGATTGGCTGCGGCGTTCACGTGGGAGCGTTGAGAGGTGAGTTTTTTGGGGTTTCTGGGGGGTTTCACACAGCGGGGCACCCCCTATCGAGGTGCCCCGCCGAAGTGGACCAAAACCCAGGATAGTCAAAATCCTGGGTGTTGGTCCACTTTAAATGCTCTTCTTGCATCTTCTTGCATCACAGCACTTACCTAGTCGGAAATACCACTTAACATTATTTCTTTATTAATTTGTATTACATTGTAAGCAAAGAACATTTAGATAATAGATGAAAACATTCATTCACATTCTGTGGAGTAAGGTCTAGTCGAGGACGCAAGGTTTGTGGGAGGGGCTTGTCCCATACCAGACTTAAATGGTAAGTAGCCAGGGGTCCCATACTCTTTTGAGAATTCGTAGAATTCCAGTCCGTTGTTGATCATACCTTTCCAAGCACCACTTGGCATTAATAGAACATCACATAGTGAGGTATGTAGTCAGGTTAGAAATATTTGTTAAAAAAAAAAATCAAACAGCAAATCTGACCATTGCTTTTAGATCTGCTGTGTTTCCTTAGCAGTGCACTGTGCGAAATCATGCTACACCCCCACCCATTTCTAGTTGTACTGTGGCACGGGGGGGGGGGGGTGCTGTTTACATTTTGGTGCAGTTTGCTGAATGAGACTTTTTCCTGCATTTCTCTTCCACAAACAAAAATATCCTTAAAAAGAGTTCAGGTCAGCATCACAGAACAGACGACTCCTCCTTAGGGATGCTAACTGCCATGTCTTGTACATATTTGTGATTTATGGCTTATTGTTTATTTCTTGCAATATTATTTCTGCACAATAAACATAAAGCACCATATTAAAACTAATCTTTAGTCAACAGTTTTATTATAACTGGTAAATTACTGGTAAGGCATTTACTTTGGGCCAAAATATCCAAATTACTATGTTATAGTTTTGGGGGGGAGGGGGGAGGTAGGCCTACAATCACTTCCTGGTTGGTGACCAAAAACAGAAAGAGAGCATGACCTGGACTGAAATGACCAGTGAAATACATGGGACTCCTGTGCCAGTGATACATCGTCACTGTGACACCCATGGCAAGAGGAGACTGGCTATAGGGAGCACGTGGAGAATTTCAGGTGGCCCACAATGCTTTGGGGCTAGTTGATCAAGGTATACCAAATCCAGAGATTGTACCTGACTTGTTCCTTTTCTATCACCCTCTCTGCTTCCTTCTTCTTCAACCTCCTTCCTCTTCCTTCGTATGTAGCACCAGCCAAGACACCCAAGCCTACTGTCTGTATCTACACCTTTCCTGCCATGTTATCTTCCCCTACATTACTAGTCAGTCACAGGATCCTCGCCTAAAGAGTGCCCATATCCACCTCTGCCAACGATCTGCTCCTACAATTCTATAGCCTCAACTGACAAACGCACTCATTGACTGGCATTGGAGTGGAGCTCAGCATCTCATGGGCTGGCCTGCCAGTACACTCCTGGACTGATTTTTCTATAACCCCTGCCCTGTTTGGTCACCTCAGACAGAAGCAGAGGTTCAGTCTACACAACTCAAAAAAGCCAGTGGCAGCAGATAGATTGGAAGGTGGTTATCAGCACAGAACATGGGGTCAGATAAAGGTTTTATCAGCACTTTAAAAAGAATAATGGGTGTGCCTTCAAGCCCCCATTGATGGGCATCCTGTTTATGCAGCCATCCTGGATCAACAGAGCTAGACTTGGCTGGGCCCAGAGGGATTCCGCCACTATAGATACACAGAACAGACTTGGCTGGAGCCAGAGGGATGCAGTAACCCTGGATACACAGACTGGGCCAAGAGGGATGCAGCCATTATGGAAACAAAAACAGGACTTGGCTGGAACCAGAGGGATGCAGCCACTCTAGAAAATGTTGCCGTTAAGCCGTGTGAGAGAATAGCAAGTTGAGCAAAAAGTGCTAAAATATTGAACAGTTGGATTTGCATGTGCATTCAAAACTTTAGAGAAGGTCACATCAAGTTCATCTATAAAGGCCAGAGTACACTTTAGGTTAATCCTGAATTGTCACCCAAAAGCCAAATATTCCTAACTTTTTGTGGGTGGTAGGATGAATCCCCACTCTAAGTACTGTATGGGCAGTACTGTGTTAGCCAATACTTCAGAAGAGATAGATTTAGGGATACTGATTAGTGAAAGCGGCAAAATGAGTGGACAATGTAGCCATGCAGTAGGAAAAGCAAGCTTGGCTGCATGGGCATAAACAGTAGGAAGAGGGGGGATTAGGTCACCGTTACTAGCGGAGTGCAGCAATTGTCATTTCTGGCCCAATTCTCTTCAATATATATATTGACATAGGGTACGGATTAAATGGTTACGTTTCAATCTTTGCAGATAATATTAAGCTGTGTAAAGTAATTAACACAAAAGAGGACAGCAGGCAGTTACAAACAGATTTAGATAAATTGGAAGCATGGGCAGTAAAATGGCAAATGAAGTTTAACACAGATAAATGTAAGGTTATGCACATGGTAACGAGAAATGTGTGCCATGATTACATACTAAATAAGGAAATGCTTGGTAAAATTAAAGAGGAAAAGGACCTGAATGGCTTGACACGGGAGCTTGCCTCAGCCCAGAGGGAGCAAGGGCAATGGTGAGTTTTGCTCTATTGCAGTGAATGGAGTGATAGATGGTGGAGGGGCCCCGTCAGGAATAAGGATTTTGGGAAAAATGGTATACCAAGAAGTTTAGTAAACAAAGTAGTAAGTATAATAAATTGCTCAAATTCAATAAAATTATTATACAGTACAAAATTAAGCAAGCACACAATAATCAAAGGAAGTCAGGTAGCTTCGGGGCAATCCCACGTTCTGATAATGCAGTGCATGCCCAATTCCAGGATGGTAAACAGTTACATGCAGCAATGTACATAACAAACATCCGGTACAACTGCGCTGCCCAGATTAGGCATGATCAACCTTCTTTAAATGCTCTTCTTGCATCTTCTTGCATCACAGCACTTACCTAGTCGGACATTATTTCTTTATTAATTTGTATTACATTGTAAGCAAAGAACATTTAGATAATAGATGAACACATTCATTCATCATTCACATTCTGTGGAGTAAGGTCTAGTCGAGGACGCAAGGTTTGTGGGAGGGGCTTGTCCCATACCAGACTTAAATGGTAAGTAGTCAGGGGTCCCATACTCTTTTGAGAATTCGTAGAATTCCAGTCCATTGTTGATCATACCTTTCCAAGCACCACATAGTGAGGTATGTAGTCAGGTTAGAAATATTTGTAAAAAAAAAAATCAAACAGCAAATCTGACCATTTAGTTTGGCAACGAGGCGCCTGAGGGGTAATCTAAAAACTATATATACATATATCTGGGGTCAATACAAAGATCTGTCCCATGATCTATTTATATTCTGGAGTGTAACCATTTATTCAGCTTTGCAGACTATGTTACTATGCTATAGAGCCCTGGTGAGGCCACAGCTAGAATACTGTGTGCAGTTCTGAAGACCTATAAAGACATGATTCAAACAGAATGGGTCAAAGGCAGGAAACAAAAATGGTGTATGACAAACTTAAAACTTATTAGGAGAGACTTAAAGACTTGTACAGTCTGGAGGAAAGAAGAGAGAGAGGAGACATGATTGAGACCTTTAAATATGTGAAAGAATTAAATAAGGTTCAAGTGGGAAGTGTTTTTTTTTTTTAACTTAATGACAGAACAAGGGGGCACAACCTGAAGCTGGTCAGAGGGAAGATCTGGAGCAATGTTAGAAAATATTTTTTTTACAGAAAGAGTAGTAGGTGCTTGGAACAAAATTTCAGCAGAGGTAGTTGAGAAATCAACAGTAAGTAAATTTAAACATGCCTGGGATAACCATACACCTATCCTAAAATAAAGAGAACATACATATAAGGGCAGACTAGATGGACCATATGGTCTCCTTCTGCCGTCAACCTTCTATGTTATATATTTATATATGCATTATTCTTCAATTCATGTTGCTCCATGTTTGCTGATGTTTGAGCCAAAAAGCCACAGTGTGAAAATGACAGTATATATTTTTAATTGTGGACTGGCCACAGTACAGGTCCTTGACAATAAAGGATGTGCATTGGAGCTACAATCAGCACTATTTATTGCTGGAGATTTCTGTATAAGTCTTTTTACATTTGGATGACTAGGAAAAACTCTTAAAGAAAAATAAAGAGCAAGTTCAATTGCCTTAATGTATTAGTATAGGTGTTCCATGACCTAGATAGATGAGAACTCTTACAGACAATAGGTAGCTTAACTACCAGATTTGTAATTCTTTCATAAATGTTTAAATCCCCTGAGTTTTGCATGGGCAGACATTGCATAAAAAAAAGATAGTTGGCGAATGTCCCACTCCGTCGCAATTAAAATAAAGGAAACTGCTTACAGTAAAAGCAAAGTTGGCACATCCTAACTTACCTGTTTACTTTTTCATTTTCCCGATGAAACTCTCATCTATCTGCATTTTCTTCATTATTAGAAATTTCTTAATGTGTCCCCATTTGTATTTAGCTGCAAAAAAAAGATCCCAACATCAGTTAAAAATTAAAGATGATCCGAGAGAAATTATTTGCGGCAGAATACCTTTATTGTTTCCTCCTCCCAGAAGAACAATTGATGGCGCATTTAAATAAATAATTTTAGCCCAAAGCCAACGATTCAGCAGATCCGAGAGCCAGGTGCCCAAGTTTTGCCATCTTCAATATGTTTTATATCCCCCACCCTCCCCCTTTTTTCTTTTAAAGATGAGGAGCAGCAATTAGGCAACCTGCACACAGAATTCATAAACACAATGAAATGAAATTTTGCAGATCTGTATCCTGTGTCAGGGATATTGGGACAATAGCGGTGGGGATTGGGGGGTGTTATGACTTCCAGATTCTACTGATTAGTCAAAAAAGTATTAACGTCTTTTGGAATCTAAAAAAATAGTGCAAAACAAAACTGTATACACTCTACACACTAGTCTAGCAAACCCCAATGGTTACTAGTGGGTCACGTGACTGGTGGTTGCAATGTGGATTACTAGTAAATAAATCTCTGATATTGGGTAATCAAGATGCTTAGATAGTGGGAGAGGCCACAGCTGTGGTGTGAAGGATAGACCTGGCTAATCACATTCACCAACATATGTCAATAGATGGGGTTTTCTGGGGCTGCCATGTTGAATTCTCCTGAGCGTTGTTCCTCTCCAGCGGGGCATCCATATTTGGAAGCCCTGTTGTGTGTATTCCCATGGATCAGTGGTGAAATTTCATTTCATTTCTGATCGTGGTGGGTTTTTACAAAGAAAGGGAGTTCCAAAGGCCCTTTTGACTCCATGGCAGGCCATACAGGCCATTATTCCGTTCAGTGGAACATCAGGACTTGGTTTCTCCAAGGTCTTAGCACAGAGGATGCAATCTGGTGGCATGATGGCAGGTGAAACCCTAGAGCACAGCGAGGAACAATTGGGGGGTCAGGAGCTGGGTGGTCAGAGGACTGCGAATGTACCAGTGGAAGGATAGTTGAGGTTGTGCTGTAGGTCAGGCTACAAATGCGGTGCCAAAGGACTTGCAATTGCTCTAATGGTTATTGGGCTTTATTCAAACACTGACCAGTCACCTTGGGCCAAAGCTGAGTGTATGAGCTTTGACTGGCCCAAAGGGCCACGAATATGGTAATGGAGGGTCTCAACCAAGTGAGCCCTGTAATCCAACTCTAATTGCAAGGGTTAAAGTGGACCAAAACCCAGGATTTTGACTATCCTGGGTTGTGGTCCTTGCCCCTGCTGTGTGAAACCCCCACTACTATTCCCATGGATCAGCGGTAAAAACGGTCTAGATGTCTTAGCCGACCTGACTTCAGATTTGCTGTTAGGTTGGCTAGGATTTGCAAACCGAGGCTGGCACATGTACACACCTCAGATGAAGGTACAGAAGGTGCTTGTAGCCCCAAGGCTGTAGTGACTTAAAACAGTTTTTTGCTTTATCACCAACATATGTCAAAGGGTGAGGTTTGCCCAGGCTTCTGTAGCTTAGATGTACAATAGATCTAGGATAAACCCAGGGACGGATTATTAGAGGGGTGCAAGGGGTGTGTTCCCCGGGGACTACACCACTTGCCCTGCAAAGGGGACCTTCACCAACCTTTGGGAAATGGTCTGATCCAGGAGGCTTTTCAGTGTTTGGTCTGACAGGGCAGCAACACAACTATCGGCGGCAGTGAGGACCCCCCGTCTGAGCAAGCCTTTTTCTTGTTTTTGCAAACCTTCAGCCAAAGCCACCACAGGCAGGACGGAGAGTCTAGAGCAGCAAAGGCAGCGTCAGCAACGCTACAGTGATGGGTGCGTGCAGAGCTGTCACTGCACATAAGCCACCAAGCACAGCCGCTGGCAGCTCAATGCAGGGAACTGTTTTATGCTGGACCAGCTGGACAACTACACTATCTCCCCACACAAGAATGGCAAAGCAGGCATTCCTGAGCAGCATGCACCCACATAAGGGTGGCACAAAGGAACTCGATCTGATGTTCCAGTAAGTAGGCGGGTGCCAGACAACCACTAATCAGTTACTTGACGGGACTATGGGCCTCTACCACACTTAATCCGGCCCTGGATAAACCCTATGGATCTGAAACTTAGACCTTGATGCAGGTCCTATTTAAATACTAATCACAAATTATTGATGGCTTAGGTTTGCTGTGGCTACGTCTAACCTAGTATAGTCTACGTCTATATATGTCAATAGGTGGGGTTTGCTTAAACCTGGCTATACATTTTGATGTATGAAAAATATAATGTCTTGCCAGCACTTTTTTTTTTCTTTCCTTTTTTTTTCCTTTTTATTTCGTTCCTAAAAGCACCAATTTAAACAGGTGAGGACAGGAAGGTATCTTTCTGCCCTTACCTGTTTATATGGTTCCATCAATTGTGGGGGGGTGGGCCCTAGCTAGACACTGAGCACTGATGTCCCCGCACTGGAATATTTGTGCACTCAATGAAATCTGGTTCATTGGATGCTTGATGCTTTCTATTCTATCCCATATTTATTCTTAGTATACAGTACGTCCTGCTCCAGATAGATTACTTACACTTGGGTTATCCTCCGCCAGATGGCGCTGCACTGCAGACATGCAAAACAGGCTCCTCCCGGCCCCTCAAATACCCGGGGACCTCCCACAAATCCCCAGATTTCTCTGCAGTGCTTACCGCGAAGACATGAAATTATCACTCTGTCGCAGGTGAGCGGGGCTATTAGCCTGCGGCCCTGTTGGACTATTCCCACCCGTCCTTGATGTGATGTGCCTCCCAGCCTGGGCTGCGCTGGTCGGGTGAAGGTAGGCGACACCATGTGTGCTTAAGAAGCGCTGCTCCACCGCAGTCCCCCACCAAAGGGTAGGCGGTATAGGCTGATGGTGAGCCTTTATGGGATGCCCCTCCCGCATTATTGCCCCATGCCCTGGTAGCGGTGGGCCCTGTACAAAGGGCCGCCATCCTCCCTCATTCTCCCTGTAGCCTTTTCGGGGGGAAAAGAAGGGGGGGGTGGATGTCAGTGTATTGTTATTACGTGCATATGGCCTTTGTAATGTCTGCTTTGACTAGTGTATGTGGTGTCAACCGCCGCGCTGACTTGTCTTTTTACACTGTAAACGCCGCTGCCGCGCGCGCCTTTTTCCTTCATTTGGATGTTCCGCGCCGGGCGGCGGCGTTACCTCAGACGCTTCTGCGTCCTCATTGGCTGCTTGTCGGTTGGACTTTGCGCTCTTCGGGGGGGCGGGGCCTGGCATGGCGCGCCCCGGCTCGCTCTGGCACGCCCTTCGAGGTGCTCGGTCGCGCGCGCGTGTGACGTTCTTACTGTGCTCCGTAAGTGCCCTCGCGGGCGGCTTTATACTCACTTTAGTGTGTTTCGGTTCTGACACCCTTCTTCTCATTGTGTCTTTCAGAAGGTGAATCCATTGGCTTCTCCCGGCCCGGTGTAATTGATAGTCAGGCCTTGTAAAATTACTCCCGCTTCCCTAGCGGGTCATTGGGGCATCCAGGGTTGCTTTATAGCGTCAATCCCTACTGGCATATTGTGCCTAAAAATCACCATATAGAGGCATCTCAGGATAATGTGACCGGGGTCCCCTTGGGACAAGACCGGCTGTGTATGGCGTGTGGACAACCCCATGCTGACGCTGACAGGGCACGGGTCTGCGTACCCTGTGCTGAGCAAGCGCTGGCCTTGCAATCTGGCCTGCCAGTGGCTGCACCTCGTTTCATTACTCCCCCCAGCTTAAATCTCTCTCCCGTTGAGTTGCATACTTGTGGGGATTCTCAGCCTGATTTGTCTCCTAGACTGCCTACGGCTGAACAGATTATTGCGAGGTCTTTAGCACGTAAGGGCCCTGGTAAGAAGCGGCACTTGACGCCTAATGTTACTGTTTTCCCTATGGGAACTGAGGAGTTTATGAATCTGTGTGGCTATACCCCTTCTGATGAAGGAGAGCTCTTTTCTGACTCAGGCTCATCTGATGAGAGACCGAAGGGTCATGAAGACTCTGGCCCTGACCCCTGGGCCCAGGATGACACTGACAGATTATTGATCCAGATCTTTGAGGTTCTGTCTCTCTCTCTCCCTGGTGAGGCTCCCAGGCAAAGAGGGGAGCGTTTCCATACAGCAACATCACGTTTGGAATTTCTAGAGCAGGCACATTTCCATACCCTTGTGCTCAAGGAATGAGAGTGCCCCAGTAAACTTCCCAGGGTTCCAGGGGATTGGGATAGGAAGTATCCTTTTCCCCCTGAGGTGGTTAAATGTTGGTCATCCCCCCCCCCCCCGAGGTGGATGTCCCGCTATCTAACACCCCTTTCTTGCACCCCCCTGATTATACTACCCTTCGGGATGCGGAGGACCGGTGCATTGACCTGCTGGCCTCCCACGCCTTTGCATGTGCGGGGACGGCGCTGCGCCCGGTCTGTGCTTCTGCCATTACTGCTGTGGCCGCTAGAACCCTCATCAGAAAAATGCTTGATCGTGCCCCTGATGATCTCCCTTGTGATGTGTTTAATGCACTCTCCAGTTGTGATGTGTTTGTAAAATTTATCCTATTAGCATTGGATGACACCATTAGAATGTGTGCAAGAACTTCTGCCCTTGTGGTGGCTATACGTCGCTTGGTTTGGCTGCGACAGTGGGGTGCTGACAATGCTGCAAAAAAGGCTCTTACCGGGCTTCCTTTTAAGGGGCTACGCCTGTTTGGGGCCCGTCTAGACCTGTTTGGTAAGAGAGGTAAGTTACCCCAACGCAGGCGGCTGTCTCGGCCCCTTCGGGGCCAGGGCACCCCTTCTACCCCCTACCATGGTGTTAAACAGGAACCAGGGGTGTCCTTCGCGGGGGCTCGCGCAGATTTCTGCCCCAGGAGCAGCAGACAACGCCCTGGCTCCTCCGGGGGGGCTATGCCCAAATCTTCTCCCAAGTCCCCTCAAGCATGATGGGGCGCCCTTGCCCGTCTGGGTGAGGGGACGGCTGCGGCACCTTTCTCATGTCAGGAGGCATCACGCCTCAGACTGGTGGATTCAGGAGGTAGTGTCCTCCGGCTACAAGATAGAGTTTGCTGTGCGGCCTCCCCCAAGATTATCAAGTCCCGGGTACTCCTGGTCCCTGCCTCTGCTCAGATGTTGGTGCAGGCCTTGCAAGGCCTGCGGGGTCTGGGGGTCACTTGCAGATTGCCCTTAACAGACAGAGGCAAGGGACGTTACACCAACCTTTCCACAGTTCTCCAAAAGGATGGGTCAGTCTGGCCCATTCTGGATTCACAGATCTTCAGCAAATCGTCAAGTACAGGCGGTATCTGCATGGAAACTCTGCACTCGGCCATCAGCTCCTTGCGCCCCGGGGGCTTCTTGCCGTCTGTGGAGATCAAAGATGCTTATTTTCACATCCCTGTGTCTTCAGGACACCAAGGTTCTTCAGATTCGTGTTGGAAGACCAACACTGCCAATTTGTGGCCTTGTCATCTGGCCTCTCTTCAGCTCCCAGAGTGCTCACCAAGGTGCTGACGGGGGTGATGTCTCTGATGAGACCAAGGGGCGTCCGCGTGCTGCCCTACCTGGACACCCTCATCACTTCCCAGTCTCTACGTCAGGCTAAGTTGGATACTCGGCTGGTGGTGTCCATTTGGGAGTCATTTGGATGGGTGATCAACCACCCCAAGTCCTCACTGTCCCCTTCCTTGGTAACTCCATTCCTAGGAATGAATCTGGATACAGTTCAGGCAAGGATCTTCCTTCCACAGCAGAAAGTGGACAATCTGGTTGCACAGGCTCGGTCCCTCATAGCTGTCCCCGTCCCTCCACCGGGCAGGGGATGCAGCTGGTGGGCCTGTTGGTGGCGTGCTTCGAAGCCTTATGCTCAGCCCCCCTTGGGGTTTTCTGCAACTTCTTCTATTGTTTGTATGGGACAAGGACCCAGCATTCCTGGACAGGGTCTGTGTACCTTCCCCCCCCTGGTGAGGAGGTCCCTCTTGTAGCGGATGAACTCAAGGAACCTGTTTGGGGGCAGTTCCTTTCTTGCCCCTTCCTGGGAGATGGTCACCATGGATGCCAGTCTATCAGGTTGGGGGGGGGGTTCTGGAAGTCCCTGCGGTTCCAGGGGAGGTGGGGCCCTTAGGAGGCCCATTCACCTATCAATGTATTGAAGCTGTGAGCGATCAGGTTAGTTCTGGTTCGTTTGACTACTCTATTCAGGGCCTGCCTGTTCAGGGGCGCACGGTCACTCTGATGGAAGTTGACTACATCAATCATCAGGGAGGGACCCGGAGCAAGAGGGTCCTCCAGGAAGTGTCTCTGATTCTGATCTGGGTGGAGGCCAATGGTCCCTGCATTTCAGTGGTGTACATTCCGGGGGGGGGTCCCCCTGCAACAGGGTTTTCCAATCTCTGTATCACCGTTGAGGCCAACCTGATGTGGATCTGTTTGCGTTCCGTCACAATCACAAGCTCCCGGCCTGTGTCTCCCTGTCCCAGGATCCTCTGACCGTGCCCATGGATGCCTTAGTAATGTCATGGCGGGACATTCAGTTTCTGTATGTCTTTTCTACATTCCCCCTGCGCTAGTTGCTCTGGAAGGGGTGCCAGTGGTTCTGGTGGCCTCAGGTGGCCAAGAAGCGTGTGGTTCGCAGACGTGGTGCAGATGGCAGTAGATCAGTGCTTTCTGCCTGAAGCGCCAAATCTGCTCACTTAGGACCCCTTACGCCATCTCAATTACAAACTCTGGCCTTGACGGCCTGACTGCTGAAACCTCCATCTTTATGGAGAACGGTTTGTCTACCTCGATGGTTGAGTCCATGGTGAAGGCTAGGTAGATGGCTTCTTCTTACATCTGTTATAAGGTATGGCGTACCTACATTTACTGGTTGAGTCTTGGTTTCTTCCCTGTTGGATGTTCTCAGTTCCCAGGGTTCTGGAGCTTAACTGCATGGGTTGGAGTCGGTCTCTAACTCAGTACCTTGAAGGATCAGGTTTCTACCCTGTCTGTCTTCTTCAAAAGTCTTCTGTTCAGCATTCCTTGTTTACGACTGCTTTTAGGGGGTTGCTCATGTGCGTTCCCCACGCCAACCTATGGTCCCTGTTTTGGGATTTGGAATTGGTCTTGCCTGCCCTGCAGGGTGCTCCCTTTGAACCTGTGCAGGATGCTGCCTTGGTCTTTCTTACGCTCAAGGTTGTGTTTCTGGTAGCTATCACTTCTGTCAGGAGTGTGTCTGAGTTGGTGGCGCTGTCCATTCAGCCCCCCTACTTTGAGAGGCACTAGGACAAGGTGTTGTCTCGTTCAAACCTGATTTTCTGCCTAAAGGTAGTGTCTGCCTTTCATTTGAGTCAGGATATTGTTCTTCCTTCTTTGTGCCCTAACCCTAGCAGTGTTAAGGAGAGAGTTTTGCACTCTTTGGATGTGGTTAGGTGTCTGAAGTACTATCTGGTGGCTTCTGCACCTTTCAGGAACACTGAAGAGCCCGGATAGCTCAGTTGGTAGAGCATCAGATTTTAATCTGAGGGTTTAGGGTTCAAGTCCCTGTTTGGGCGATGGAGTCCTCCAACATTTCTTTAGGACCCATCTGGTCCTAGGAAGTCTTCTATCAGCAAGTGGATTCGTCAGGCTGTGATTCAGGCCTACTCTGCTAAGGGGAAGAATCCTCCCTTCGCCTTATTGCTCTTTCTACTCGTGCTATTGGTGCCTCTTGGGCTTTCCAGCACCAGGCTTCTGTTGAACAAGTTTGCAAGGCCGCTACTTTGTCTTCTGTTCATACCTTTTCAAAGTTTTACAAGGTTGATGTTTAGGCCTCAGCCATTGCTGTTTTTGGCCGCAAGGTTTTGCAGGCGGCAGTGGTTTAAACTGTCTGCTGTTACCTTTTTTATTGGGGATCCCACCCTACTTTATGGACACTGCTATTGGGTGTCCCAAGTGTAAATAATCTATCTGGAGCAGGACGTACTGTATACTAAGAATAATACAATTCTGTGAAATACTCACCTGTAGAATTGGTATTATAAGTATACAGTATGTCCTGCTGCACCCCACCCTGGTTTTTGCATTATTCTGGATCCCCTGTGTGGTGATTGTTATCATTGTTATAGTTACCAGTTTTTGGTTGTTTAATTCTCCCGGCTTCTTTTTCACTGCTTTTCAATGCTGGGGATTTGTGGGAGGTCCCTGGGTAATTGAGGGGCCGGGAGGAGCCTGTTTTGCATGTCTCTGCAGTGCAGCGCCATCTGGCGGATGATAACCCAAGTGTAAATAATCTATCTGGAGCAGGACGTACTGTATACTTATAATACCAATTCTACAGGTATTTCACAGAATTGTATTTTTTTCACTTTTTACCAGAATTCTAACTTTCCCTCAAAATATATTTTCATGCTTTTACCAGTTGGCCAGGGAGCAGAAAGACGTCATTCTCTAAATCTGCGTGTCCCTGATTGCGGCTAGACCAAGCGGTGATATTGCTGTTCTTGAAATAGACAATAATCAGTGGAAAAAAAAAAAGCAAAATCTATTTTATTATAGGACACGAAATCGGTATGCAACACGGCCAACGTACTGTTGAGCATTATGTCCTATTCCTTATGTCCGACAGGCATACTTGGCAGATTGGCAGTCCATCCGTTTAAAATTCAAATTTTTTTCTCGTTTCCACCTCAAATATATTTTTCTTGTTACAAGACCTGGCTGGACACCTGCCTTCTTGTTAGTTTGTGACACCCAGCCTCTGCCGCTGATTGTGCCCCCGTTTAGTGGAACAACAAGACCCAAGATCTTAGCACAGAGGATGCAAACTGGTGGCATGATGGCAGGTGAGACCCTATAGCACAGCACGGAACAATCAGATGGCTAATCTAGATAAACCGAGGGTCAGTAACCGGGTGGTCAGAGGGCTGCGATGTACAAATGGAAGGATTGTCAAGGTTGTGCTGGAGGTCAGACTGCAAAACACGGTGACAAAGGACTTGCAATTGCTATAATGGTTATTGGGCTTTATTCAATCACCTTGGGCCAAAGCTGTGTGTATGAGCTTTGAGTGGCCCAAAGGGCCACGAATATGGTAATGGAGGGTCTCAACCTAGTGAGCCCTGTAATCCAACTCTAACTGCAAGGGTTAAAGTGGTCCAAAACCCAGGTTTTTGCCTATCCTGGGTTTTTGGTCCATGTCCTGCTGTGTCAACCCCCCCCCTTCCCCCCGGTCACTGAAAACAACTCCCTCTTCCCAGTTCTACGGTGCATGTGCAGCCATTTGTCCAATCAGTGCGCTCGGATCTGCTGACGTCATGTCGTTTAAGCCTTTGTCTAAGGCAAGCAGCTAAGAGCATGCGTCTGTGGCTTGCGCATGCAGCGTTGTACCGGTAAAGAAGGTAAATGTATGGGCGACCTGGGGGAGGGTTTACACAGCAGGGCATCCCAATTTTGGATTCCCCGGGGGGAGGGAAATGAATCTTAAAGATTCCCGGGCCAATTGCTGTGGGTTTTGGAAAACAGAACGGGGATAGCTTCTATTATCCCTTACAATACAGCTTACAGGCACAGTAACACACAAGATCTTAACCTCTCAGCAGCAGGCCCTTGCCAGAGGGATGCTCCAGGCGACAAGCACCCCACATTGAGCTGAGCACCCCCCCTCTTTCCAACATTTAGGGTGTAGACCGTGTGGGAGTTTACCCCTGGTTAAGTCACTGGGTTTCCAGAAGAACACGGTGGGGCAATATGCATACCAGCAAGGGATGGCACAGGGGAGCCTCTCCACTTTAGAGTGTACTATTCCACAAACACAAGAGATTTCCCCACACACAAAATAACTGCTGGGCAGGGGCAGCCACAACTCACTAGAATCAGGGGCCAGCTTCACAGTCAGTCTGCTGGGGTTTTTAAACGGTGGTTTGCCCCCTTTACCAACTCCTAGCCCCGCCCTCTGTACCCCTGCTTAATAGGAGGCCCGTCCATTGCCCTCCTTTTGCCAGCCAAAAATGGAAACCAAACCCTGGATCAGCATCCCAAACCTGGGAGCAATGGTGAGCAGGGAAGGATCCCGTCTGCTAGCGCTAGGATCCCCCATTACTGGGCAGTGCCCACCCTGCCGTCACAGGGCACCCATGGTTCCAGTGACAGAACCCCCATGGGACATCCCTGCAGCACGAAGATGGGGATTCCCCATCATACGCCTTCCCTTATCCTGGTCCTTCTTCTGTATCTCCCACCCTGATCATCATTCTCAATCCCCCACCCTGGGCATCTATTTGCGTCCGCCGCAGGCCATCATCTTTCTTCCACCAGTTCTGGGTATCCTTCTGCATCACCAGCCCTGGTCATCATCATTCATCCCTCATCCTGGTCATCCCATTGCATCCCCACCCCTGACCATCATCCTCCATCTCCTCTCCTCCTCCATCTTCCACAGCTGGCTACTTCCACCCCTGGCCATCATCCCTTATCCCCCAACCCCAGTTTTCCATATTTAACCCCCCAAACATCCACCTAATTCCTTACCCCCAGACATCACCCCCATTTCCAACCCCGCTTCCCTTCCTCCCAGGCATTCCTTTGCATCCCTTACTCCTGGGCATACCTCACCTCTCTGACATCACCCTCCATTACCAACCCCTGGGCAACCCTCTGCTTTCCTACCCCATTGCATCCCCCAGCCCATCTGCACTTCTCATCCCTGGGTATCCCTGACCATATGGGCACCCCTCCCCCACAGACATCTCCCAATTGCCAGTCTACCCCTTTAACCCCAACCCCCAGCATTCCTAGCCACCCCTTATACCTCCAGACATCACTTCCTCATCCCCATCCCCTGCGAACCCCTCTGCTTTCTTCCCTTTAGAACATTCCCCTTCATCCCTCACCCCCGTGCTTCCCTCTACTGTCATCACCCCCCATTCACTACCTCTGGGCACCCCTTTGATCCCCCAGACATGCAGGCTATTATGGCGTTGGTTTTTATTGATAAAAAACTGCCACAACAAAACCAAATCATCCTTAGGATAGCATTCCTTCTATCCCTAGCCAGCCATTTTTTTATAATTCCATGCAACAATAACTCGCCATTAAATTATAATCCAATATAAAAAGCAGTGTAATTTTTTTATGTCCAGATTAAAACATATCTTGTATGTTACATCACATCACTTGTTTGCCGTAATGCTTGTCCAAAAGGCGTACGCGTTTCACACATTCTTGTGCTTTCTCAGCACCCTTGGACTGGGTAATTGCAAATACAACAGCCCTTGTGATACACAGTTGTTACATTATGCATCTCCAACAGGTCATAGAGGATCAAGAAATTTTTCACATTTGCCATGTAGATGCATCAATTTACATTTCATTAAAACAATTAATTTGGTAGTGGGAGTACTGCAGGTCTTGTCTGCGTAGGATTGGCCAATTTAAATTGCAATAGGGGTGATGATTGTAATGTTTCAGCATGTTACCCCCCTGCCCCCACGTTTCCCATCAATCAAAAAAAAATGAAATGTAGGGTGGCAGTCTTGGGAGCGTGCCACTGGGAGGCCAGCCACTGCAGCGATGTAGGAGCCCTATGTCTATGGGCTCATATGGGGCAAGCAGTTTCACCCTTCATCTGGCCATGTCTCCCTCTCAAGCTTGAATGCCGATCGAGGGCTGTGGACGGCACCCTTTTTACCCCTGTGTCTCGTGCGCTCCAGGCTGGGATATGCATGTTGACACCAACCACACATGCACTCGCATGTGACACATGGGGGAACTAGCATGTAATTGGCTAGTAAGGTATGTCCCCCCAGGCAACACGTTCCCTGGAACCCGGGTGAGGGGGGCATGACAGGGAGGCATTCCAGATGGGCCCGTCACCCCCAGAGGAGGGGCAGGGCACTAGTACGAGATGCCTGCCCCATTTTGGGACACCCCCACTGATAATTGAGCCGCACGCTGCGGTCCAGGCACATACCCCACCCGCCGGGGAAGATGCCAAACACCCAAGCTCACCACCTAAAGGGGGGGCCACCTCTGCATTGGATAATAATACCTCTTATATGCCTTGATAGACCAGCAGGATACCCACTATACTTATTTGTATATACTGTTTTTATCTTTATCAAAATATATTCAATCAAAAACAATGATCAGATCAATTCTGATAAGTAATCAAGTACTCATTTAAATGCAGGATTGTGAACATTTATGGTTTCCTAGTATTTTGGAGTGTTTGACGGAATCCTATTTCCTATTAACCATCACTCTGTTATTATAGGAAAGAAGTAAATCCGAAAGTCTTATTTAGTCCTGGGGATCAATGAGCCTCAAGCTCATAGTTCCATTGGGTCTCTCTTTAAAAATACAATTCTGTGATTACTCACCTGTAGAATTGGTATTATGAGTATACAGTACGTCCTGCTCCAGATAGAATACTTACATTCGGGTACTACTCTGCCAGATGGCGCTGGACTGCAGAGACATAGAAAATAGGCTCCTCCCGGCCCCTCAAATACCCAGGGACCTCCCACAAATCCCCAGCATTAAAAAGCAGTTAACGAGAAGCCGAGAGAAATAAACAACCCAAACTAGTAACTATAACAATAACAATCACCATACAGGGGATCCAAGATAATGCAAAAACCAAGGGTGGGGTGGAGCAGGACGTACTGTATACTCATAATACCAATTCTACAGGTGAGTAATCACAGAATTGTATTATTAGTATACAGTACGTCCTGCTCCAGATAGAATACTTACATTCGGGACATCCAATAGCAGTGTCCATAAAGTAGGGTAGGATCCCCAAAAAGGTAATAGCAGACAGTTTAAATCACTGCCAACTGCAAAACCTTGCGGCCAAAAGCAGCATCAGCTGAGGCCCTAACATCAACCTTGTAAAACTTTGAAAAGGTATGAACAGAAGACCAAGTAGCGGCCTTGCAAACTTGTTCAACAGAAGCCTGGTGCTGAAAAGCCCAAGAGGCACCAATAGCACGAGTAGAATGAGCAGTAAGGCGGAAGGGAGGATTCTTCCCCTTAGCAGAATAGGCCTGAATCACAGCCTGACGGATCCATTTGCTGATGGTAGACTTGGCAGGAGCCAAACCCTTCCTAGGACCAGAAGGGACCACAAAAAGAGCATCAGTTTTTCTGAAAG
This sequence comes from Gastrophryne carolinensis, assembly GCA_027917425.1. Classification (NCBI taxonomy): domain Eukaryota; kingdom Metazoa; phylum Chordata; class Amphibia; order Anura; family Microhylidae; genus Gastrophryne; species Gastrophryne carolinensis. Next base: position 91,546,808 of record CM051243.1, on the reverse strand, counting down.
GTGCAGTAGCCACCAGATAGTACTTCAGACACCTAACCACATCCAAAGAGTGCAAAACCCTCTCCTTAGCATTTCTAGGATTAGGGCACAATGAAGGAAGAACAATGTCCTGATTCAAATGAAAGGCAGACACTACCTTAGGCAGAAAATCTGGCTTAAAGCGGAACACCACCTTGTCCTGGTGTCTCTCATAGTAGGGGGGCTGAATGGAAAGCGCTGCCAACTCAGACACACGCCTAACAGAGGTGATAGCCACTAGAAAAACAACTTTGAGAGTAAGAATGGCCAGGGCAGCATCCTGCACAGGTTCAAAGGGAGCACCCTGCAAGGCTGACAGAACCAAGTTCAAATACCAAACAGGCACCATAGGTTTACGTGGGGGACGCACATGAGTCACCCCCTGGAAAAAAGTCCTGATCAGAGAATGCTGAGCAAAGGACTTCTGGAAGAAAACAGCCAGGGCAGAAACCTGACCCTTCAGAGTACTGAGTTGGAGCCCCAGCTCCAACCCATGCTGCAGGAACTCCAGAATCCTGGGAATAGAGAACACACGACAGGGAAGAGACTTAGACTCACACCAGTCAATGTAGGCACGCCAAACGCTGTTATAAATGGAAGAAGAAGACTTCTTCCTAGCCTTTATCATGGTATCAACAACCAAGGTAGACAGCCCCTTCTCCATCAAGGAGGAGGTTTCAGTAGCCAGGCCGTCAAAGCCAGAGTTTGTAAATTGGGATGGCGTAAGGGACCCTGAGTGAGCAGATCTGGCACCCTGGGCAGAATGTACTGATATACTGCCAGCTGCACTACGTCTGCGAACCACACTCTTCTTGGCCACCTGGGGGCCACCAGAATTGCCTCTCCAGAGCAATCTTGCGCAGAACCCTGCCCAGCAGGGGGAAAGGAGGGAAGACATACAGGAACTGAAAGCCCTGCCATGACAATGCTAGGGCATCCGTGGTCAAGGCCAGAGGATCCTGGGACAGGGAGGATCCTGGGACAGGGAGACAAAGGCCGGGAGCTTGTGATTGTGACGGGATGCAAACAGATCCACATCTGGTTGACCCCAACGGTGACACAGAGATTGGAAAACCCTGTTGCAGAGGGACCATTCTCCCTGGCGAGAGGTCCCCCTGCTCAGAGAGTCTGCCAGGAGATTTTCCACCCCCGGGATGTACACAGCCGATATACAGGGAACATTGGCCTCTGCCCAGGTCAGGATCAGAGACACTTCCTGGAGGGCCCTCTTGCTCCGGGTCCCTCCCTGATGATTGATGTAGGCAACTGCCGTCTGGTTGTCCGAGCGCACCTGAACAGGCAGGCCCCGAAGGTGATGAGTCAACTGAGCCAGAACTAACCTGATCGCCCGCAGCGCAAGACGTTGATAGGTGTGTGTGCCTCCTGAGGGCCCCACCTCCCCTGGAACCGCAGGGACTTCCAGAAACCCCCCCAACCTGACAGACTGGCATCCGTGGTGACCGTCTCCCAGGAAGGGGTCAGAAAGGATCTGCCCCCCAACAGGTTCCTTGAGTCCATCCAACACAAGAGGGACCTCCTGACCAGAGGGGAAAGCACACAGACCCTGTCCAGGGACGCTGGATCCTTGTCCCATACTGACAAGAGGTGGAGTTGCAAAGGCCTCAAGTGGAACTGAGCATAAGGGACCGCCTCAAAGCACGCCACCATCAGGCCCACGAGCTGCATCCCCTGCCTGATGGAGGGATGAGGACAAGATAGCAGGAACTGTACCTGTGCAATCAGACTGTCCACCTTCTGTTGAGGAAGGAAAATCCTTGCCTGAACTGTATCCAGATTCATTCCTAGGAATGGAGTCACCAAGGAGGGGGACAGCGAAGACTTGGGGTGGTTGATCACCCATCCAAATGACTCCAGTGTGGACACCACCAGCTGGGTATCCAATTCTGACTGATGTAGAGATTGGGAGGTGATGAGAATGTCGTCCAGATAAGGCAGCATGCGGACGCCCTTAAACCTGAGCAGAGACATCACGCCAGCCAGCACCTTGGTGAACACCCTGGGAGCTGAGGTGAGACCAAAGGGCAATGCCACAAATTGGTAGTGTTGGTCCTCCAGAGCGAACCTGAGGAACCTTTGATGACCTGGAAATACAGGAATATGCAGGTAAGCATCTTTGGTGTCCACAGATGTCATGAAATCCCCTGGGCGCAGGGAGCTGATAGCAGAGCGCAGAGTTTCCATGCGAAAGTGTCTGCTCCTGACAAATTTGTTGAGGATCTTCAAGTCCAAAATGGGCCTGAGAGACCCATCCTTTTTGGGTTCTGTGAATAGGTTGGAATAGAAGCCCTTGCCTTTTTCTCTTAGAGGGACCTTGCAGATGACCCCCAGCTCCAGGAGGCCTTGCACTGCCTGCAAGAGCTCCTGAGCTGACACCGGGTCCTGAGGAATCCGGGATCTGATGAATCTTGGGGGAGGCCAGGCAGCAAACTCTATCTTGTAACCGGAGGACACTACCTCCTGAATCCACCGGTCTGAGACATGAAGCCTCCAGACGTGAGCAAAGTGCTGAAGCCGTCCCCCCACCCGGATGGGTGAGGGCGCCCCATCATGCCTGAAGGGGCTTGGGAGAGGACTTAAGCTTTGGGACCCCAGGAGGAGCCAGGACGTCCACGTCCTCTGCCCCAGAAATCTCCCCGGGCCCCAGTAAAGGAAACCCCCCTCCCTTGTCTAGCACCACGGTAGGGGGAGGAAAAGGAGCCCTGACCCCGAAAGGGCCGAGACTGCCGCCTGCGCTGGGGTAACCTGCCTCCCTTAGCAAAAAGGTCCAGGCGGTCCCCAAACAGGCGTAGTCCTTTGAAGGGAAAACCAGTGAGGGCCTTCTTGGCAGCGTTGTCAGCAGCCCACTGGCGTAGCCAAACCGAGCGGCATATAGCCACCACAAGGGCAGATGTTCTGGCACACATTCTAATGGTGTCATCCAAGGCAGAGAGGACAAAATTCACAAAAACATCACAACTGGAGAGTGCATTAAACACCTCACAAGGCAAATCATCAGGGGCACTATCAAGTATACTTCTGATCAGGGTCCTAGTGGCCACAGCAGTAATGGCAGAGGCACAGACTGGGCGCAGCGCCGTCCCCGCACATGCAAAAGCATGGGACGCCAGCTGGTCAATGCTCCGGTCTTCAGCATACCGCAGGGTAGTAGAGTCGGGGGAATGCATGACAGAGGTGTTAGCCCTAGGACCGGGGCATCCACCTCGGGAGGGGATGACCAACACTTTACCACGTCAGCAGGAAAGGGATACTTCCTATGCCAACTTTTAGGTACCCCGGGAAGTCTACTGTGGCGCTCCCATTCCTTGAGCACCAGGTTAATGAAATGTGCTTGCTCAGGAAATTCCAAACGTGACTTAGCGGTATGGAAAAGCTCCCCCCCCTTTGCCTGGGAGCCGCAAAAGGGGGAGAAATGGACAGAACCTCAAAAAACTGGGTCAGCAATCTGTCAGTGTCATCCGGGGCCCAGGGGTCAGAGCCAGAATCGTCATGGCCCCTTGGTCTCTCATCAGATGACCCTGAGTCAGAGTAAAGCTCCCCTTCGTCCGAAGGGGTATATAGCCATAAAGATTCCAAAACTCCTCAGTTTCCATAGGGAAAAAAGTGACATCAGGCGTTGTGCCGCTTTTTAGCAGGGGCCTTACGCGCCAAGGTATTAGCAATCAACTTCTCAACAGTAGCCAGTCTAGAAGACACATCAGGCCGAGAATCCCCACTTGTATGCAACTCAGTAGAAGTGAGATTTAAGCTTAGGGGAGTAGGTGAAGTGAAACGAGGTGCAGGGCCAGCCACTGGAAGGCCAGATTGCAGCGCAAGCACTTGCTCAGCGCAGGGTACACAGACCCGCGCCTTGTCAGCGTCAACATGAGACTCACCACACGCTACACACAGCCGGGCTTGTCCCGAAGGAACCCCGGTCACATTATCCTGAGATGCCTCCATATGGTGATTATAGCGGCACTATAGGCCGATAGGGATTAACGCTATGCAGCAACCCTGGATGCCCCAATAACCCGCAGGGAAGTGGGAGTAGTTACCCTAGGCCTCACAAGTTAACAAACTAATAGCGGGCGGGAGAAGCCAATGGATTCGTCCGCCTGAAAGACATAATAAAAGGGGCCGTAAGCAGACGGGTGGTAATAAAGCCGCCCGCGAGTGCACTTACGGACCGCGGTAGGTAGATGTCCGTCACGCATAAGCCAACCAAGCAGACAAAATGGCATAGGTATACCTCGAGGGGCGGGTCAGCAACAGCAATGACGCGGAACGCGCCAGAGACGGGTCCCGCCCCCCCGAAGAGCGCGAAGCCAACAAGTGATGAACAGCCAATCACCGCGCGACGGCGCCTGAGGTAACGCCGCCGCCAAGCGCGGATTACATATGTGACTAAAAAGGCGTGCGGCGGCAGTTTTAAATATAGATATAGTGAGGCAGGTCAGCGCAGCGGCTAACACAAAGCAGAGTGAAATAAATATAAGGCGAATACACGTGAATACATAGCATACACACAGACACAACCCCCCCCCCCTTTTCCCCCGAAGGCTACGTGGAGAATGAGGGAGGACAGCGGCCACTTAAATAGGGCCCACCGATAGACAGGGGCAAGGGGCAATAGTGTGGGAGGGGCATCCCATAGAGGCTCACCATATGCCTGAACCGCCTACCCTTTGGTGGGGGATTGCGGTGGAGCAGCGCTCCTAAGCACCTAACAGCGGTGCTGCCTACCACTACCCGACCTGCGCAGCCAAGGCTGGGAGGCATATTACTAGTGGAACGGGTGGGAATAGTCCTACAGGGCCGCAGGCTAATAGCCCCGCTCACCTGCGAGTAGAGAGAGCCATTTCTCGTCCTTCGCAGTCCATACTGCAGAGAAAATCTGGGGATTTGTGGGAGGTCCCTGGGTATTTGAGGGGCCGGGAGGAGCCTATTTTCGATGTCTTTGCAGTCCAGCGCCATCTGGCGGAGTATTACCCGATAGTGAGTATTATATCTGGAGCAGGACGTACTGTATACTAAGAATAAAGACCATGAATTTATGCAGTTGGTTTGTTCCCCTCCTCTCCATTCAGTGTGTTGTCCTAAATAAAGCTTCGGGCCTGTGAAGTCCCCTCCCTTTGCCCTCCTCCCCCTTACCCCCACTCCCTTCACATCTGTTGCTTTGTAATGTATGATTTGGTGGAACCATGAATGATGAACAGTCAGGACCATTGCTCAGGACGAATCATCAGGCATTGCCCTCAGACTGTTGTACGAATGCGATGTAAAGTAATTTGAATGAAATGTATTTGCTTTGTAGTGTGTATTTTATGCACCACAACGTGATACAAAGTATGAATGTAACTGTAAATGTATATTTATTTATAAATAAAGTATATTTTTTCAATAAAGAACAAGCTTGAAATGCGTCTCCACTAGTTGGATAATGTAATGCTAATCCTTGGCATTGCACCCTTAGAGTTTCTAAGGTCCTTGGATTGCTCAGACACATAAAGAGATGATTGCATAGCTCTGCCTGCTGAAAGGAATTATGGGTAATGTGCAAATACTTTGTTTTAGGAAATCGCCTCTTTTCCTATACCTTTGAATACATTAAAGGAAGCAGAAACAAGGGCAAACTTTTGGCATCCATACATTTATCACTGTAGAGTACTGACCTGGCTTTTTGAGTTAACTGCATCATTTTGCAGTTTGACTAGATCAATCAATATAATATTGTTGGGGGTTCCTTTTATAATTTGCCTATATATATATATATATATATATATATATATATATATATATAATGACCCAGGGTCACCGTCAAGCCCCAGCAGCACATAATTTGCCCTAAATTTCCCAAGAAATTATCCGGCTGATAAATGCACTTGGCGGCCTTAACGAGCGTGTGCCAGAAGCAGTCGGAAGGTGTTAATCACTCTCTGACACTTCTGAAAGTGTGCGATTCTCTGATCAACAGCTTTTATCTTAAATCCCAACCTAGATTGTCAGGCGTGTCGCGTTTTACTCCCTCTTCGGAGGGCTCTAAGCGCCGTTCTTTGGTCAGCTCCAGCGGCAGAGAAGCCTGCACCGTGTACCTGCCATGACGGTGTGAAAATAAACACGTTCCTCAAACTGCAAATGTGCGTTTCCTGACATAACAAAAGGATACATTTTCTTTTCTCACAATTCGCACAATTCTTGCTAAAGACCTTGTTTTCATTTGCAGGCCACAGAGATCCTGCTGACACAGCCGGTTATTTGACAGGTTGGAATTAGATTAAACCAAATGTTATCGTTCTTGTGCCTTGAAACTTAGAAGTTAACTTACATTGAACCAAAAACCAGGATTTTGACTATCCTGTTTTTTGTTCTTGCACCCTGATCAGGGATGAACCCCCCAGGTCACCCAATCTGACTCACCCTTCGACTGTCCTATGGTGCATGCGCAGCCTCTCGTCCAATCAGCGCACTCGGATCTGCTCCCGCCAAGCGTGCTGGCGGCTGCATCCCCGCTACCATCCAACAGGGAGCGTGCCCGCGCTGGCCATTCACAAATGCTTGGCTCGGGCATGTAGCGGGGATGCGTCCGCTGCTCGCGCATGCACTGTTGGACTGGGAAATAAAGTGAGTTTACGAGCGACCTGGGGGGGGGGGGGGTTCACACAGCGGGACATCCTGATATTCTGGATAGCCACGGGGGAGGGAATCTAGTGGCCATGGACTCTTATAGGATCCAGGGCCGTTGGGGCGTGGGTTTTGGTCCACTATAAAGCTTGGATTGAATGGTTTGTAAAGGCTAATGAACAAAAAAACTAATGTAGTTCACCCTGTGCAGGCTTGATCCCTTTATTCAGCCCAGGCATAAAGAGGAACAAAAAACAGCAGCAGCCCGCCTGGAACCTAAAAGATCAGGATGCCCCGCTGTGTAATAATCCCCAGGGCGCTTATAAACACGCATGTGTGGGCTCCCATCCAATCAGAGCCGCTTGCTCAAATAATCTGATTTAGCAAACGGCTCTGATTGTTGACAATGGGGAGTGCGCTTGCCGATCGGGTGGGTTGTTTTATTAGTTTAATAGCCAAATCTGGCTTAACATAGCGGGAGGGGTGGTTGAGGGGTTACAACAACCTTGGACTTCCTCTGGTTTCCATGATAAAGGTATAACATCAGATCTGGTATCAATGCGTTCCAGAGAAATCATATAGCATACTTACCTCTCTATGTGCTCACTAAGATGCTGGGGACTGGGAGATGCCATGCTCCCCTCCCTCCCCATGACTATTTTCCTGTTTTGCAGTGGATGGTGGCCCAGACTTGGGGGCCCTATTTGCATGTTACCTGTTCTTTGGGATGCAAAAAAATTGTCATGGAAGCTGTTGATAGAGGAATTTTAGAGGAGTTAAAAGCTAAGTTTTTATTGTTTTGCACTCTAGGTCAGGGATCCCCAACTCTCTGCTACAAGGGTCACCAACCGGTAAGGCTCTGCAGGTCTCCACACAGATGCCCAGGTGAAGTGATCAGTGCAGCAGCACAGCTATAGAGCCCACTATGTGGAGAGCCACAAAACCTGAACTGTTTGTTAGCCTTGTAGGAATAGATTGGGGAACACTTCTCTAGGGTGACTCAAGAGACATGGAATACGCTGGGAAATGGAGAATCGCCTAAAACACAAGTTGGAGAGACAAAATCGCAATTGAGAAACAAAAGAAGATAAATATTTGTCATTTATATATAGGTGTTTATTTCTTATTTTTAGGTGTCGTGTTATATTGGGGATATCCTGATTCCAGGGCACCGCCAGTGTTGTTTTTCCAAATGGTTAGTCCCAGATGTTCTCTTTACCCCTGCCCTGTTTTGCGTATTAGTGTCTAATAATTGTGCTACTAATGTTTTTGTGAATTACTCTTAATTTCTGGGGCCCAATTTCTCCTTTTTTGGTGTTTTTATTTTGAGATTTGTCAACTTTTAACCACTGGCTTTTCTCACCAAAACCCCAAAAAAGGGAGAAATGCTAAAAAAAAAAAAACACTTTCATTGCTACAAAACATGCCAGATGCTGCCAAAGTGTTTTAGGAATGAAATAAACCTGTTCGTCAGTGAAGTCGGCAGTTTACGCCAGCTTTTAGCTGGAAGAAATTGACACATTTGCGCATGCTTTTCTGCCCTCTAAACACCCCATAAATCAGTTGCAGGTGCCAGTTTGGAGCACCAAATTTGCGCTTGCAGAGAAATTCAGGCGCAAGCATTGGTGTACCTTTCTGCACAAATTTCCACCTTAACCAATGTCCTTCAAACTTTGACGCATATAAATCAGGGGGAAGTGTGACTTGGTGCTCTAAATGTGTGCAAATACGACCATATATCGACCCTGTTGCATGCTGGCGAGAGGGGGAGCGAGATCCGTAGCATGTGTGGAATGAGAATCTCCGCAGCCCATCACAGGACTAAGATGCTACTTGTCCTGTAAGTGGTAATATAGGGCTGCCAAGTACATTCAGTATTTTTCTGTAGGTGTTCATTTCATTATTGGATCAAGAACAAACCTTTATCTATTACATGTGACCTCTTACACAAGTTACCTTTTAGTTGTCACAGGTCGAGAAACTCCCAATTCCTGTGGAAGAGATATTCCAGCAAAACAACGCTGCCTTCTCCACAGGAAGTGAGCGTACATTTATTAACATTAGGGATACAAAAAAACACTAAAATAAAAAGTTTTGTCTTTATTAAACCAACATTTTTCAACTGAGAAGCAATAGGATAAAAAAATATCAAAAACAGAGATGTGAAATATTAAAATATTATAAATTCCGGAATAGCATTAAAGAATAGAAAAATATTCACAGTACAGGAACATATCAAGGGACCTGTCATAACAGTCTGTTATCTCCTACTCCCCAAGACCCAACAACACCTCTCATGTGCAGACACAAGCAGTATACTAAGAGACATCTGCTTCTTGGATTTTTTTTAACTGTTCTATAGTGAAAGTCACTGTCAGCACCCATAACTTCTGATACTAAAGCAGTAATTACAGAGGAAGGCCAAGCTTTTTGTAACCCTCTGATAAAACAACTCACTTGATCGTTCCCTGATGCAGGTGGGGGAAGGGCAGGGAAGACCAGTACAATCACATGGGATTGGGTGACTGTCCAGTCACTTGTGGTCCCAGCTTTAGCTTCCTTGCAGACTGCCTGCCCCCAGTGAGTTGTTTTTTTGATATTGCCCAAACTGGTCTTAGCAAAGGAGAGGGAGTGGTGGGAAGGTGCAGTGTTACAAATTGCTTGGACTTCCTCTTTAAGTGTATGGAGGACCTTCCCAATTTACCCCAGAGCAGAACTAACCTTGTGTTACCAAACCCCTTACTCACCTGCAGTTCCTCCACACTGGGTCCCATATGTCTGGCTTGGTGTGTGTAGGTGACCAGAGCATTATTCTCTATAGGTGCCTCAGCCAGCTCCACTGTTCACATCAGGCAAGCAAGAAGTGTCAGACCTCGTGTGAAGGTCACTAAGGCCCTGAAGAGAGCATTGTGCCCTATTGGTGCTCCTGGCCTGGAGTCTACTGAGAAGTGTAAAAATGAGCACTTTCCCTTTAAAATGCATATAGTAACATTTGTCATCGCTATTTGCAGCAGCAATCCAGACCACAGACATACTTGTCTTACTGGCTCCAGTGTATGCCCATGCAATCAGTCAGGCTCCTGCACTGGAGGAAGAGTAATGTGCCCAAACTGACAATGCTCAGTGCTCTTAGCTCAGCGTTGCTGGCTTGGAAATGTTATAACCAGCAGGTAAAGTGAACCTGCAGCCCAAAAATACAATTCTGTGATTACTGACCTGTAGAATTGGTATTATATTTATACAGCACGTCCTGTTCCAGAAGATATTCCTTACTCTTGGGTTATACATCCAGTAGATGGCGCTGGACTGCAGAGACAGAAAAGTGGCTCCTCCCGGCCCCATATATACCAGGGACCTCCCACAAATTCCCCAGTATTGAAAAGCAGTTAAAATGAAATCGGGAGAACTATAACCATTATAAAAAATTGAACTATCACCATAAAGAGGTAACTAAAAATAATGACAACAAGGGTGGGGTGGAACAGGACGTGCTGTATACATATAATATCAATTCTATAGGTGAGTAATAGCAGAATTGTTATACAGTACGTCTTGTTCCAGAAGATATTCCTTACTCTTGGGACATCCAATAGCAGTGTCCGTAAGGTAGGGTGGGATCCCCAAAAGTAACAGCAGACAGTTTAAACCACTGCCGCCTGCAGAACTTTGCGGCCAAAAGCGGCATCAGCTGAGGCCTTAACATCTACCTTGTAAAACTTAGAAAAGGTATGAACAGAAGACCAAGTTGCGGCCTTGCAAACTTGTTCAACAGAAGCCTGGTGCTGAAAAGCCCAAGAGGCACCAATAGCACGAGTAGAATTTGCAGTAAGGCGGAAGGGAGGCTCCTTCCCCTTAGCAGAGTAGGCCTGTATCACAGCCTGACGGATCCACTTGCTGATAGTGGACTTAGCTGGAGCCAGACCCTTCTTAGGTCCAGATGGGAGCACAAAGAGAGCGTCAGTCTTCCTGAAGGATTCAGTAGCCACCAAATAGAACTTCAGAGTCCTGACCACATCCAGAGAGTGTAAAACCCTCTCCTTAGAATTACTAGGATTAGGACACAGAGAAGGCAAAACAATGTCCTGATTGAGATGAAAGGCAAAAACAACCTTAGGCAGAAAATCTGGCTTAAAACGAAACACCACCTTGTCCTGGTGTCTCTCAAAATAAGGAGGCTTGATGGAAAGCGCCGCCAACTCAGAAAAACGCCTCACAGAAGTGATAGCCACCAAAAAGACCACCTTAAGCGTAAGAATGGACAAATGGGCTCCTAGCACTGGCTCGAAGGGAGACCCCTGCAGGGCAGATAAGACCAAGTTCAAGTCCCAGACTGGTAACATAGGCTTACGTGGGGGACGCACGTGAGTAACCCCCTGGAAGAAGGTCTTGACCAGGGGATGCTGAGCAAAGGATCTTTGGAAAAAAATAGCCAAGGAAGAAACATGACCTTTCAGAGTACTGAGCTGAATACCCAGATCCAAACCATGCTGCAGAAACTCCAGAATCCTAGGAATAGAAAACACATGACAGGAAAGCGAGAGGGACTCGCACCAGTCAATGTAAGTACGCCAAACCCTGTAGTAGATGGAAGAAGAGGACCTTTTCCTAGCCCTGATCATGGTATTTACAACCGAGGCAGGCAGCCCTTTTTCCATCAAGATGGAGGTTTCAACAGCCAGGCAGTCAAAGCCAGCGTTTGTAAATTGGGGTGGCGTAGGTGCCCCTGAGTGAGCAGATCTGGAACCAAGGGCAGAGCGTAATGATCTACTGCCAGCTGCACGATGTATGCAAACCACACTCTTCTTGGCCAACAGGGGGCCACCAGTATGGCTGGCACCCTTTCCTGAGCTATCTTGTGCAGCACCCTGCCCAGCAGGGGAAAAGGGGGAAACACATACAGAAGCTGAAACCCCGTCCAAGACATTGCCAGGGCATCCATGGCCAAGGTCAGAGGATCCTGGGACAGAGAGACAAAGACTGGAAGCTTGTGATTGTGACAGGACACAAACAGATCCACATCCGGCTGACCCCAGCGGTGGCACAGGGAGCGAAACACCCTGCTGCTGAGGGACCATTCAACCAGACGAGAAGTCCCCCTGCTCAGAGAGTCTGCCTCCAGATTCTCCACCCCCGGGATGTACACAGCTGAGATGCAGGGAACATTCTCCTCCGCCCAGGACAGTATCAGGGACACTTCCTTGAGGGCCCTCTTGCTCTGGGTCCCTCCCTGATGATTGATGTAGGCAACCGCTGTCTGGTTGTCCGAGCGGACCTGGACAGCCTGACCCCGTGTGGGGTTAAGTGGGAGAGAACCAACCTGATCGCCCTCAATTCCAGAATGTTGATAGGGGCATGGGCCTCCTGAGGGCCCCACTGACCCTGGAACTTCAGGGACTTCCCAAACCCCCCCCCCCAACCTGTCAGACTGGCATCCGTGGTGACAGTCTCCCAGCAGGGGGCCAGAAATGATCTGCCCCCCAGCAGGTTCCTTGAGTCCAGCCACCACGATAGAGACCGCCTGACCAGAGGGGACAGGACAAACACCTGATCCAAGGACACAGGGTCCCGATCCCATACTGACAAGAGATGAAGCTGAAGAGGCCTCATGTGAAACTGAGAATATGGAACCGCCTCGAAGCAGGACACCATCAGGCCCACCAGCTGCATTCCCTGCCTGATGGATGGATGAGGACAAGACAGAAGGAGCCGAGCTTTCTCCTGAAGACTCTCCACCTTCTGCTGAGGAAGAAAGATCTTGACCTGAGCTGAATCATGCCCAGAAAGGACTTCACCATGGAAGGAGACAGGGAAGACTTGGGGTGGTTGATCACCCAGTTGAATGTCGTCCAAGTAGGGAAGAATGTGAATGCCCTGGGACCTCAGCAGAGCCAGAGCCGAGGTGAGACCGAAAGGCAAGGCCACAAATTGGTAGTGCTGATCCTCCAAAGCGAACCTGAGGAATCTCTGATGACCTGGAAAAATAGGAACGTGAAGGTAAGCATCCTTGATGTCTACAGAGGTCATGAAGTCCCCTGGGCGTAGGAAAGTCACAGCTGAGCGCAGAGTTTCCATGTGAAAGTGTCTGAATCTGACAAATTTGTTGAGGTGCTTCAAATCCAGGATGGGTCTGATGGACCCATTCTTTTTGGGGACAATAAAAAGATTGGAATAATAGCCTTTGCCACTTTCCCTCAAGGGTACCCGGCAAATGACACCCAGTTCCAGAAGGCTTTGGACAGCCAGGGACAGACCCTGAGCTGACAGGGGGTTTTGAGCTAACCGAGATTTGATGAATCTTGGGGGCGGCCAGGCTGCAAACTCTATCTTGCAACCGGAGGATACTACCTCCTGAATCCACCGGTCCGAGACATGACGCCTTCAGACATGAGCCAAGAGCCGAAGCCATCCCCCCACCCGGATGGGTGAGGGCGCCCCTTCATGCCTGAGGGGGCTTGGGGGAGGACTTAGGCCTGGGACCCCAGGAGGGGCCAGGGCGACCATGTCCTCTGCCCCTGCCCCAAAAATCTCCACAGGCTCCAGCAAAGCAAGCTCCTGAAGGAAGGAGAAAGAGCACCTGAACCCCGAAAGGACCGGGGCTGCCTTCTACGCTGAGGTAATTTGCCACCCTTAGCAAACAAGTCCAGACATTCAGCAAAGAGGCGCAGCCCCTTAAAGGGAAAACCAGTGAGAGCCTTCTTAGCAGCATTGTCAGCTGCCCACTGGCGCAGCCAGACCGAGCGGCGTATCGCCACCATCAAGGCAGAAGCCCTGCCACACATTTTAATGGTATCATCCAAGGCAGAGAGAACATATGCAACAAATCCCTCACAGCGCAGAAGGGCACTATACTCTTCACTACCTGCATCATCAAAGGCCAGCCCGCAGGGGCACTTACGGACCGCGATAGGAAGACGCCAGACACGCAGCACAGGAGCTCCAAAATGGCGCCCGCATATACCTCGAGGGGCGGGCCGCGGAGAAGTGATGCGGAAAACGTCATCTGCAAGACCCGCCCCCCAGAAGAGCGCGAAAATGCGCCCCGTGACGAGGCCAGCCAATGACGGCGCAGCAGAGACTGAGACGACGATGCCTCCATCCGCGGAGCGGAGTACAAGCGCGCGGCAGCGGCGGCATATAATACAAAGCAGTGCAAAGGCAAAACATGAAAACACACATTAATATACATAAACCTCCCCCCCCCCCCCCCCCCCCGAGATCTACCCAGGGGGAGCGAAGGGGAAGCAGCGGACCTCTTAAAAGGAGCCTAACTGAGGGGACAGGGGGCGAAAGGCACATGGCCGCGGGAGGGGCATCCCATAAGGCTCACCACGGGCCTATACCACCTACCCTTTTGTGGGGGACTGTGGTAGGAGCAGCGCTCCTTAGCACCTGGCAGCGCTGCTGCCTACCATCACCCGACCAGTGCAGCCAAAGCTGGGAGGCAGAGAAAAGGAACGGGTGGGAATAGTCCTACAGGGCCGCAGGCTAATAAGCCCCGCTCACCAGCGAGTAGAAAGAGCCATCTTCTAGTCATCGCAGCCCAGACTGCAGAGAAGAACTGGGGAATTTGTGGGAGGTCCCTGGTATATATGGGGCCGGGAGGAGCCACTTTTCTGTCTCTGCAGTCCAGCGCCATCTACTGGATGTATAACATAAGAGTAAGGAATATGTTCTGGAACAGGACGTGCTGTATACTTCGAATATAGGCAGAATGTCAGGAGTCGGGGCTATGCAGGGGTAACGGGAGTATGGCTTCTTATTTTTTTTAGCCTACAGAAATCCCCTAAAAGAAGAGTTCGGGTTGTTGAGTGCATTCTTGATATTGGAAAAATACCATTTTGTGATTACTCACCTTTAAAATGGGTATTATAAGTATGTCACACACCCCGCTTCCAAGATAAATAACATTCGGGTTATGTCCAGTAGAGGGCGAACTTCTGCAGAGATGACTAGAAAAAAAGGAGCCCCTCCCGGTCCATAAATACCTGGGACCTCCGAACACATTACCCAGTATAGGAAAGCAGTAAGGGGACCAGGAAGAGCCAATAACAAAACTAATTAACCTAACAATATTCACCATAGAGGATCCAGAATACAAATCAGGGCGGGATGAAGCGGGGTGTGTACCCATTTTAAAGGTGAGTAATCACAAAATGGTATTATTCCAAGTATGTCACACACCCCGCTTCCAAGATTAATAACATTCGGGACATCCAGTAGCAGTGTCCAACATGGGCGGGGATCCCAAAAAGGCAATAATGCAAAATTAAACCACTGCAGCTTGCAGAACTTTGCGGCCAAAAACAGCATCCGCTGAGGCCCGCACATCAACCTTATAAAACTTGGAAAAGGTATGAACAGAAGACCAAGTAGCAGCCTTACAAACTTGTTCAACAGAAGCCTGGTGCTGAAAAGCCCAGGAAGCCCCAACAGCATGAGTAGAATGAGCAGTGATCTGAAAAGGGGGATCCCTCCCCTTGGCAGTATAAGCCCCAACAATGGCCAGACGTATCCATTTACTAATGGTAGACTTGACGGGCGCCAAACCCTTCTTGGGCCCAGAGGGCACCACAAACAAGGCGTCTGTCCTACGGAAAGGAGAAGTAGCCACCAAATAGTATTTCACACAACGAACAACATCCAAAGAGTGCAGGGCCCTCTCCTTGTCATTGCTAGGCTTAGGACACAAGGAAGGGAGAACCACATCCTGATTGAGGTGGAAGGCAGAGACCACTTTAGGTAGGAAATCTGGCTTAAAACGGAAGACCACCTTGTCCTGATGTCTTTCAAAGTAAGGGGCCTGAATAGACAGAGCCGCCAACTCAGAAACACGTCGAACAGAGGTAATAGCCACCAAAAAGGCAACATTTGCCTGGGAATGGAAAGTGCAACATCCTGCACCGGCTCAAAAGGAGGCCCCTGGAGAGCAGACAGAGCCAAATTCAAGTCCCAAACAGGCAACAAAGGCTTTCAAGGGGGCTGCACATGAGGATGGAGAGCAAAAGACCTTTGAAAGAAAACCGCCAGGGTCCAAACCATGTTGAAGAAACTCCAAAATCCTGGGAATCGAAAACACGCTACAAGGCAAGGCCCTAGCCTCACACCAATCAATATAGGACCGCCAAGTCCTGTAGTAGATGTTAGAGGAAGACTTCTTCCTAGCCCTAACAAGTGTCTGGATCACGGCATTAGACAAACCTTCATCTTTTAGAATGGAGGTTTCAGCAGCCACGCCGTCAAAGCCAGCGTTTGTAAATTGGGGTAACAAAGCTGACCTTGAGAGACCAGATACGGAAGCAGGGGCAACCTGTTCCGATCGACCGCCAGCCGCACGACGTCTGCGAACCACACCTGTCTTGGCCACCTTGGAGCCACCAGAATTGCTGGCACATCCTCTTGAACCAGCTTGCGCATCACCCTGTCTACCATGGAGAAGGGACGAAAGAGGTACAGGAGACCCAGATCCCTCCAGGCAAGGGACATGGCATCCACTGCCAGAGCCAGAGGATCCTGAGAAAGAGACACAAAAGCAGGGAGCTTGTGGTTGTGACAGGAGGCAAAGAGATCCACCTCTGGGAACCCCCACCCCCACAAATGGATAGAAATACCTTGTTGTTTGTTGAGGGACCATTCCCCTCAACGAGAGGACCCCCTGCTGAGGGAGTCCGCTTCCATGTTCTCCACACCTGGAATGTACACCGCTGAGATGCATGGAACATTGCTCTCGGCCCATGCAAGAATCAGAGAAACTTCCCTGAGGGCACTCCTGCTGCGAGTCTGCGAGACCCCACAGCCCCTGGAACTGATGTTCTTTCCAGAAACCCCCCCCAGCCCGACAGGCTGGCATCCGTGGTGACCGTCTCTCAACAAGGGGCCAGAAAAGATCTTCCCCTCAGAAGATTCCTCGGTTCCAGCCACCACTGAAGAGACTGCCGAACCAGGGGAGACATCACAAATTACTGATCCAAAGACAGAGGGCATCTGTCCCAAGCCGCTAACAGATGAAGTTGAAGAGGCCTCATGTGAAACTGAGCAAAGGGAACCGCCTCGAAGGAGGCCACCATCAACCCCACCAGCCTCATCCCTTGCCGGACGGACAGGCGAGGGTTGGACAGAAGAAGATTTATCAGATCTTGAACCATCTGCACCTTCGACTGAGACAGGAACACTCTGGTCTGACTGGTATCCAGATTCATGCCCAGAAAGGAAACCTCCCTTGACGGGAAGAGAGAAGACTTGGGGTAGTTGATCACCCAGCCGAAACTCTCCAACGTTGTCACCACCGTCCTGGTGTCCAGCTCTGCCTGGCTGAGAGAGGATGCCGTGATGAGAAGGTCGTCCAGATACGGCACAATGCGAATGCCCTGGGCTCTGAGAAGGGCCATTATACCCGCCAACACCTTGGTGAATACCCTTGGTGCCCGCACTTCAGGTCTGCAAATCCGCCAACAATGAGAGACAGGACGTTCCCGGTCTCCTATCACAGTTATTCTCCAGACTCCAGATCAAGAGGGGTAAGCCTGCTGATCTCCAGGTCAGTTCACTGGGAGGAGGTTGGGGTGTTGGGTGGTGGAGAGGGAAGGTGGCTTCTGGTTAAAGGGAGGCTCTGGACGGAGCCTTTCACCTTTGTTAACATTTACTGCCCAAACACGAGACAGGTTGACTTCCTAGAGGAGGTTTTTTCTAGGGTGGCGGAGTTCGCAGAGGGAAGGGTAGAGATCGGTGGAGACTTTAACCTCACCCTGGACCCACTGATTGACACTTCCAAGGGGCACACCTACCTCCCCTACACCAAACTTAGAAGGCTCAAAAGGCTCCTGCACAGTCATCAGCTTGTAGATCCCTGGCGCATCTTCCACCCACACGATAGAGATTATACATACTACTCCCCCCCACATAACATGTACTCCAGACTGGACATGTTTCTCATCCAACATCATACACTGCAGAGAGTTAAAAAAGCAGACATTGGCAACATTGTGCTGTCCGATCACGCTCCAATTAGTCTTACGCTATCTGCACACACCCCGATGCCTCGCTCCTGGGCGTGGAAGATGAATAACTCGCTTATTCAAGATATGGGCTTCAGGGAAACCCTAAAACAAGAGCTCAGGGAATATTTCATTAGGAATAATACACCAGACTCAAACCCTGCAGTGACTTGGGAGGCGCATAAATGTGTGGTGAGAGGCCTCCTGATACAGGAAGGGGCCAGAATCAAAAAGGAAAAAGGGAAGATTACTAGCGAACTGGTGGGGGAGATCCACAGACTGGAGGCGTTGCACAAACAGTCTCTGGCCTCTGAGCATCTGGCGGCACTGACCGCCCTCAGGGACCGGCTACGCAGGATCAGTAGCGACTCGGCTAAACTCCAGCTCATCAAGTGTAGGAAAACATATTATGAGTCAGGAGACAAATGTGGTCGCCTGCTGGCCATGGCCCTGAGGGGGGAAAGAGCCAAAACCTATGTCCCCAAAATACAGGATAGGGCAGGAACCATGAAACACAAGGCTGAAGAGATCGCCGAAGCCTTCAGACAGTATTATGAGGACCTATATAACTTACCCTCAGATGAGTCAGGCACAAGGGCTTCCGACATCACAGCTTACCTCCGGCACTCTGGGCTCCCCAGACTCCCGTCTGAGGTTCTGGGCAAACTGGAAGACCCGATCTCTCACGAGGAACTGGAGGCAGCATTGAAAGACTCGGCTGCCGGGAAGGCGCCGGGGCCCGACGGATTTCCCCTTATCTACTACAAAACTTTTGCTGAGATTCTCTCGCCTAGAATGCTGGAGGTATTCAACTCCATGGGCTCGGGTAACACGTTCCCACGGGATAGCCTCTCTGCCCAAATAGCTGTAATACCAAAAGAAGGCAGGGACCCTACCATTAGCTCCAGCTACAGGCCAATATCCCTCCTTAATGCGGATATTAAACTTTTCGCCAAAATATTGGCCTCGCGACTAGTACCACATCTTCATCATGTAGTGCACTTGGATCAGGTGGGCTTCATGCCCTATAGAGAAGCACGTGACAACACCACAAAGACACTAAACCTCATTAATTTGGCAGCTCAGCGGAACCTTCCTGCGCTGCTCCTGTCAACCGATGCAGAAAAGGCGTTCGATAGAGTGCAGTGGGACTTCATGTTCGGAGTCCTACGGCACATTGGACTAGGTGACAGCATGCTGGGCCGGATAGCTAGCCTGTATCACGGCCCTTCCGCAGTCGTGAGAGTCAATGGCTCAACCTCGAGGCCTTTCTGCATCGGTAACGGGACGAGGCAGGGATGCCCCTTGTCCCCACTAATCTTCATACTAACCCTGGAGCCTTTGCTTTGTTGGGTTAGGAAAAACCAGAACATTCAGGGAATCCCCTTGCCCTCTGGTAATTGTAAAATAGCGGCGTACGCGGATGACCTGCTGTTCTTCGTGACTTGCCCGGAGGTCTCTCTCCCAAACCTAGTGATGGAGCTGGAGAGGTACAAAAGCCTCTCCAGCTACAAAATAAACATGCAGAAGTCTGAGATCCTCAATGTAAATCTCTCGGCTTCTAGGGAGACCAACCTTAGCCAATCTTTCCCGTTCAAATGGACTAAGGACCATATTACATATCTGGGTGTGAAGATAAGCAGGTCACCAAACAGGCTCTTTGACCTTAATTTCCCCCCGCTCTTGCGTGCTTTCACTAAGGACACAGGCGCCTGGGCACATAAAAACCTATCCTGGTTCGGGAGATGCAACTCCCTGAAGATGGCCCTCTTGCCCCGCCTACTATACTTACTACAAGCTCTCCCGATTGAGATCCCTTGCTCTTTCCTCCGGAGGGTTGGAAGTGTTTTCTCCAACTTCATTTGGCAGGGAAGGAGCCCGAGAATCAGCAAAGGCCTATTGACAAGACCCAGAGAGGGGGGAGGACTCGGGGTGCCAGACCCTGAAATGTACTATGTCGCTGCCCACCTCACCAGGGTGGTCGACTGGAATAGACACGCCTCACACAAGCAGTGGGTTCAGATTGAACAAAATAACTCGACGTTCCCTCTGCGAGGACTCCCATGGATAGCGAAGAAATCTGTAGGGCGGGAGCTCTCACACCCAACAATAGGGGCCACGCTCAAGGTGTGCCATAAGTTCTTCCAGTGGGAAGAGCTTTCTCCCTCCTTCTCCCCATTATACCCAGTATTGGGAAACCCAGAATTTACCCCGGGAATGGGCAATGGGGTAGCCGACCAGTGGATTAAAAAAGGAATCTGCCGAGCCAGACAATTCTCCCACATCAATAATTATGAATCGATGGAGAGATTGTCGGAGATGCATGGCCTCCCGAGGTGGGACGCCTGGCGGTGGAGACAGCTCAACCACTTCCTTCAATCACTCAGAACTAGGTTGTGCTGCCTGAGAGAGCTCACTGGCTTTGAGAGGCTGTGCGTTGAGGAGGGTCCTGCTAGACACACCCTCTCCCTGGCCTACAAGTCACTGATAAGTACTCGGGACCAAGGAGCTCTCCCCTGCTTCGCCAAATGGGAGAGAGACCTGGGGGTTGCCTTCACGCCAAAGCAGTGTAAGAGAATTGTTGAGCTGGCCCACAAGACCTCCATATGTACTAGATATAAGGAGTGTAATTATAAAGTGTTAATGCGTTGGTACAGAGTCCCGGCACAGCTCAATAAATGGTTCCCTGGGGCCTCCTCGCTGTGTTGGAGGTGTAACTCCGAGCAGGGCGACCTCCTACACGTCTTCTGGTCGTGTCCGGCCCTACAGCCATTCTGGAGGGGGGTGAGCGAGGTAACGCAGCGCATGACTGAGAGAGAGATACCATGGGACCCGGCTTTCTTCCTTCTCCACCACTCGGCCTTCCCTACTAAGAGCTATCAGAGATCTGTAGTGTGTCAGCTGATCAATGCTGCCAAAGCGTGTATCCCCTCACGTTGGAAGAGCCAGACGCCTCCAAGCATGGCACAGTGGATGGCTAGGGTGGGCGAAATCGAGAGATATGAAGGGATGATTGCAGCCCGAAATGAGTCTGAGGAGCAGCACAGGAATAAATGGGCCCACTGGGTCGAGTTTACGTTGTCACAAGCCTACAGAGACCTTCTGGTGACAGAGTAAGGGTGGGAGCTAAATCGTACCCCGTTAAGTTCCGCCCCCCCCCCCCGCGCCCATCCCCCCCAGCTCTTTCCTCCACCCTTCCTTTCCGTCCTGCCTTCCCCGCCTTGTTTGTCTCCCCCCTGTCTGTCTGTTTACTGCATAATTAAATGTTGTTTTGCTCTAACTGTTGTCAGGAATATTCTAGGTTTTCTGTTCTATTGATAATACAGCAACTGCCTGAATGCCGAAAGAGCAGACTAGTGTTGTAAGCGACTGACGCAGGGGTCCCGGATATGGCCGGTCCCTGGTCCATTTTCACAGGGCAGGCCCTTAGACACTGCCGGGCATTGTGGTCCCTGACTGAGGAGGACTGGCCGGGGCAACGTCATCCCCGGCGAAGGGCCCAGCAAAGAGCGAAGCGTCCTAGAGAAGCGATGCGTGCCCCGAAGTACGCACGATGACACCATCTGTCACCTTAAGACCCCCGTCGGCGCAGTATAAGCAAACAGTTGACTGTACAGTTCTATTCTTGTTCAGCTAATGCACATTGTCAGTGCCATGTATCTGTTTCTCCTTTATGTTTTGGAAAATGATAAATAAAGAATATATAAAAAAATACCCTTGGTGCCGAGGTCAGCCCGAACGGGAGAGCCACAAACTGATAGTGCTGATCTCCCACCACAAACCTGAGAAACCGATGATGACCTGGGAAGATCGGCACATGAAGGTAAGCATCATTGATGTCTATGGACGTCATAAAGTCCCCTGGACGAAGAGAATTGATGGCCGAGCGCAGAGACTCCATGCGAAATTACTTGGTCCTGATGAACCTGTTGAGAATCTTTAAATCCAGAATGGGTCTTATGGAACCATTCTTTTTGGGCACTGTAAAAAGGTTGGAATAATAGCCCCGGCATCTCTGAGAAGGGCACCGGGCAAATGACTCCCAACTCCAGAAGATTTTGTACAGCCAACAACAGCCCCTGCGCGGCCCGGGGGTCCGAAGGAACCCGAGATCTGAGGAATCTGGGAGGAGGCCGGAACTTGAACTCCAGCCTGTACCCGGAAGAGACCACTTCCAGGATCCATTTGTCTGTGAGCTCCAGGGTCCAGACCTGGGCGAAGTGCTGTAGCCGTCCCCCCAACCGCGAGGGTGAGGGCGCCCCCTCATTGCTGAGAGGGCTTGGCAGCAGCCTTGGGTTTGGCTCCCCAGGCAGTTCCGGGGCAGGCACATCCTCTGCCCCTACCCCAGGAGTCACCTCTGAACGCAGAGTAAGCAACTCCCCTGCTTGCTCGAGAGCCACAAAAGGAAGGATTAAAGGAGCCTGCACCCCGAAAGGAGTGGCGTTGCTTTTTGCGTTGCGGCAGCTTTCCTCCTTTCGCCACCGAGTCCAATTTTTCTCCAAACTGGTGCATACCCAAGAAGGGTAGCCCTGTGAGCACCTTCTTTGCCGCCATATCAGCCGCCCATTGGTGCAACCAAACCGATCGGCGTATAGCCACAAGCAAAGCCGAGGTTCTACTACACATGCATATGGTATCGTCCAAAGCTGATAAGACAAAGGTCATGAACAAATCACACCTCGTAAGTGCTGCAAATTCATCACTATCAGGGTTAAGATGGGGACCATTCAACAGGCCCCTAATTACAGATCTAGTAGCCACGGCCGTGAGAGCTGTAGCACAAACGGGACACAGGGCCGAACCCACACTGGCAAAGGCGTGTGACGCCATTTGATCAAGACGACGGTCCTCACCATCCTTCAGCGTGGTGGAGTCTGGTGAGTGCACAACCGATGTGTTGGACAACCCCAGAATCGGAGCGTCGACTTCCGGGGGTGACGACCAGCGATTCACCGTGTCCACCGGAAAGGGATACTTCCTATCCCACCCCTGAGGGACCCCGGGAAGCCGGCTGGGCCTTTCCCATTCCTTAAGAATCAATTTGTCAAAATGTTTCTGATCTGGAAACTCCAGGCGAGGCTTAGTGGCCCCCAAAAATTCCCTCTTTTGCGGAGGGGCCTCCGCAGGAGGAGAAATAGCAAGCACCTCAAAAATATGGGACAGAAGTCTGGGGGTATCCACAGTATCCCCACGCTCCTGCCCAGCATCAGCATCCAGGAACTGCTGATCATCAGAGCCTTCAGAGTCTGAAAACAATTCCGCTTCTTCCAGTGGGGAATAATCAGACCAAACAAGGGAGTCATATTCCTCAAAATCTGGCCGCAGAGCTAGCAATCAATTTTTCAATGCTGGCCAATCTAGCACAGACATCAGATTGCGACTCCCCGCTAATGACAACATCACTTGGGGTCAAAGGCAGGCGTGGGGGTGTAGGCGATGAGGCCGGCGGCGCTGACCCAGACGTCTGGGACCCGGACTGCCGCGTAATAGCCTGCTGAGCACATGATATGCAAATAATCACATTATCCCCCGCAAGGGATGCCCCACAAACCACACACTGCCAGGGTTGCCCCGAAGGGATCCCGAGCCCGGTATCCTGGGAAGCCTCCATATGGTGATTTTTTATGGTAGTCGCAATGACCCATCGGAATTACGCTATGAAGCTACCCGGGATGCCCCTTAAGAAGTCCGTTAGTGGGAGGATTTTTAAGACTCTAAATTTAGCCAAGGACCGGGAGAGCCCCCTTTTTAAGGATTCCCCCTGAAAGACATAAAAAATACCATTTTGTGAGTACTCACCTGTAAAATGGGTATTACGAGTGTACGAGAGAATGTCACACACCCCGCTTCCAACATTCATGACACTTGGGATACCGGCCTGTAGAGGGTGATCTTGCAGAGATGACATGAGAAAAAGGAGCCCCTCCTGGTACATAAATACCCGGGACCTCCCACTATTCCTCAGTCTTTTAAAAAAGCAGTGAAGAACCAGGAAGAGCAAATTATATAGTGAAAAATAATAAGAAACACCATATAAAGGATCCCAGAACAAAAAAGGTCGGGGGAAGCAGGGTGTGTGACATACTCGTAATACCCATTTTACAGGTGAGTACTCACAAAATGGTATTATTCCTAGTATGTCACACACATCGCTTCCAACATTCATGACACTTGGGACATCCAATAGCAGTGTCTATAATGGGCGGGGATCCCACAAGGAAAATAAGGCATAACTTAAATTACTGCAGCTTGCAGAACCTTGCGACCAAAAGCAGCAACCGCTGAGGCCCGCACATCAACCTTGTAAAACTTAGAAAAAGTGTGAACCGAAAACCAAGTAGCAGCCTTGCAAATTTGTTCAACAGAAGCCTGGTGCTGAAAAGCCCAGGACGCACCAACAGCACGAGTAGAATGAGCAGTAACACGAAAAGGGGGAACCGTCCCCTTAGCAGAATAGGCCCCAACAATGGCCTGACGAATCCATTTACTAATGGAAGATTTGGCGGGTGCCAAACCCTTTCTAGGCCCAGAAGGCACAACACAACGAACAACATCCAAAGAATGTAAAACCCTTTCCTTGTTATTACTAGGATTAGGGCACAATGAAGGAAGAACTATATCCTGATTTAAGTGGAAGGCAGACACCACTTTAGGAAGAAAATCTGGTTTAAAATGGAAAACCACCTTATCCTGATGCCTCTCATAGTAAGGAGCCTGTATTGACAGGGCCGCCAATTCAGAAACCCGACGGACAGAGGTAATAGCAACCAAAAAGGCAACTTTCTGAGTGAGAATATGAAGAGGAACCTCCTGTAAAGGTTCAAAAGGAGCCGCCTGCATAGCAGAGAGCACCAGACTAAGACCCCAAACTGGAAGTAGGAGCTTTCTAGGAGGCCGCACATGCGTGACCCCCTGGAAAAAAATCTTAAGGGTGAAGAGCAAATGACCTTTGAAAGAAAATAGCCAAAGCAGAAACCTGCCCTTTCAAAGTACTAATCTGGAAGCCCAAATCCAGACCCCGTTGCAGAAACTCCAAAATCCTAGGGATAGAAAATACCCTGCAAGGCAGGGACCTAGACTCACACCAGTCAATATAGGACCTCCAAGTCCTGTAATAAACCACAGAGAAAGACTTCTTTCTAGCTCTAACAAGAGTCAGAATGACAGCATCAGAAAGGCCTTTCTCCTTTAAGATGGAGATTTCAGCAGCCACGCCGTCAAAGCCAGCGTTGGTGAATTGGGGTAACAAAGTTGGCCCCGAGTTTAAGAGATCTGGAAGAAGAGGCAGAGGCAACAGATCCTCTGCCAGTCTTGTGACCTCTGCGAACCACAGGCGTCTTGGCCACTTTGGAGCCACCAGAATTGCAGGTGCCCCTTTCAGAACCAACTTGCGCACCACCTTGCTTATCATGGAGAATGGGGGAAAAGGATACAGGAACCCCAGATCCTTTCCAGGCAAGAGACATGGCATCCACTGCCACTGTCAGAGGATCCTGGGATAAGGACACAAAGGCTGGAAGCTTGTGGTTGTGTCAAGACGCAAACAGGTCCAACCGCGGTGTCCCCCACTTGTGACAAAGGAACTGAAAGACCTCGGGGTTGAGAGACCATTCTCCCTGGCGAGCGCATGCTCTACTCAGGGAGTCTGCCTCCACCTTCTCTATCCCCGGAATGTAAACTGCCGCTATGCAGTGAACATTGATCTCTGCCCACTGAAGGATCAGAGACGCTTCCCGGAGGGCACCCCAACTGCGAGTCCCTCCCTGGTGATTGATGTATGCAACTGCTGTTCGGTTGTCTGACCGAATCTGAACCGGCAAACCCCGCAAGAGATGAGTCAGTCGGAGCAGCACAAGACGAATGGCCTGAAGTTCAAAAAAATTGATTGGGGAATGAGCCTCCAGAGGCCCTCACAACCCCTGAAACCGGTGTCTCCTCCAGATGCCCCCTCCAGTCCGTAAGGCTGGCATCTGTGGTGACCAACTCCCAACAAGGGGTCAGAAATGATTTGCCACCCCTGAGATTGCTCGAAATCAGCCACCACTGGAGGGACTGCAGTACGAGGGGAGACAACAGACAAGTCCGATTCAAAGACAACGGGCACTTGTCCCACTTCGCCAGGAGAAAAAGCTGAAGCGTCCTAATGTGGAAAAAGGAGCAAAAGGAACCGCTTCGAGCGTGGCCACCATCAACCCCACTAATCTCATCCCCAAGCGAATAGGCTGATGAGGATTGGACAGGAACAGATTAATTAAATCCTGAATCAGAACAATCTTGGACTGAGGAAGAAATACCCTGGCCTAAAGGGTATCCAGAATCAAGCCCAGAAAGGGAATCTCCCTTACGGGACAAAGAGAGGATTTGGCGCGGTTTATCACCCAACCAAACCTCTCTAGTGTAGTCACCACTGTTCTGGTGTCCAGTTCCGTCTGATTGAAAGATGACGCTGTGATGAGCAAGTCGTCCAGCAATGGCACGATGCGAATGCCCTGGACCGTGAGAATAGCCATTACTCCTGCCAGGACCCTGGTAAACACTCTTGGGGATGGAGTGAGACCGAATGGAAGAGCCGCAAACTGAAAATGGTGGTCTTCTACTGTGAATCTGAGAAACCTTTGGTGAGCGGCAAAAATAGGAATGTGCAGATAAGCATCCTTGATGTCTATGGACGTCATAAAGTCCCCCTGGCGGAGAGCGTCGATCGTTGAACACAACGACTCCATGCGGAACCTTTCGGAAACGCATAAACTATTCTAGATTGATCAAATCTAGAATAGGCCGAACAGAGCCGTCCTTTTTTGGGAACCGTAAATAGGTTGGAGTAAAACCCCAGACCTCTTTCCGCTGGAGGAACCTGGCGGATAACATCCATGTTTAAAAAGTTCGCCACAGCTGCCCGGAGCCCCTGTGCGATCACCGGATCTGCGGGCATCCGAGACCTGAAAAATCTGGGAGGAGGCCGAACCTCGAATTTCAGCTTGTAACCGGAGGACACAACTTCCAGAATCCATCTGTCTGATACCTCTTGACCCAAGCCTGGAAAAAAGAATCGCAGCTGTCCCCCCACCCGTACGGGTGAGGGTGCCTCCTCATTGCTGGGCAGGCTTGGAAGTGGACTTGGGCTTAGATCCCCAACTCTGACCTGGACGGCCACGCCCTCTTCCTCTGTTCCATGCAGTCCCCCTTGGGGCTGAAAAGGGCCGATCCTCTGCCCGTTCTGGAACCACAAAAGGAAGGGTCAAAGGAAGCCGATCCCCACAAGGAACGACGATGCTTCTTACGCTGAGGCAACTTGCCTCCTTTAATGACAGAATCCAACTTCTCACCAAAGAGGCGTAATCCCCCAAAGGGAAGCGCTGTAAGCGACTTCGTTGCCACCGTGTCAGCCGCCCACTGGCGTAGCCAAATAGACAGCCGAATCGCAACAAGCAAGGCAGAAGTTCTGCTACACAAGACCATGGAGTCATCTAAAGCAGAAAGTACAAAAGACACAAATAAATCACATCGCTTGAGAGCGGAAAACTCATCAGAGGCTGGATCAAGCCCTGAGGTATTCAATAGGTCTCTAATAACAGACCTAACAGCGACTGCCATAAGTGCCGAGGCACCCACAGGCCGCAAGGCCGAGCCAACGCTAGCAAACGCATGGCAAGCCATTTGTTCAATACGTTTGTCCTCCCCATCCTTTAAGGGAAGTAGATTCCGGAGAATGCAAAACAGAGGAATTGGACAAACCGAGCACAGGCGAATCCACCACAGGGGGGATGACCAACGCTTACAGTGTCTGCAGGAAAGGGATATATATATATATATTTTTTTTTATATCCCAGCCCAAAGGAATGCCAGGAAGCCGCGTAGGCTTTTCCCACTCCTTAAGAATGATATCTTCAAAATGTTTCTGATTAGGAAATTCAAAACGAGGCTTGGAGGCTCCAAAGAACTCCCCTTTCTGAGGAGGGACTGCTTCTGGAAAATCGATAGCCAAGACCTCATATAATTGAGCAAGAGCTTTAGGGGTGTCAAAATTCTCCCCTTCATCTTGTTCAGCGTCAATACCCACAATTGCTGAACATCTGAAACATCAGATACTTCAAAGAATTCTCCTTCAAACGGAGAACAATCAAAAATGCTTGCTACAATCAAGCTCATTTGCCTCAACGACCAGAGCTAAATGTTTTCTTTTAGCTGAGGCCCTCTTGGCCACAGAGCTAGACATTTATTTTTTCAATGTGAGCCAATCAGGCACATACATCAGAAAGCGACTCTCTACCCATGACAATATCACTGGGGGTATGAACAAGACAAGGCGGTGTGGGGGAAGAGGCAGGAGCCACCTACCCTGAGGCTTGGGCCCCTTACTGCTGCAATTGAACACAAGATAAACAAAAAAAAAATGCGTTGTCCCCAACAAGGGATGCCCCACATCGCAAACACTGCCGAGTCTGTCCCGCAGGTACTGAAAAGCCAGTATCCTGAGATGCCTCCATATGGTGTTTATTAAAATACTTAATTTTTTTATAGTCGCCAAGTATATGGGATTTTTACAGCCGAAGCTACCCGGGATGCCCCTTAATAGTCCCTAGGTGGGAGGATTTTAAACAAGGACCAGGAGAAACCCCTATTAAGAGAGTTTCCCCCTGGAAGATAGAGAAAACACAATGAGCCTTATGCATATGCAAGAAAGAAATGACAGTAAGTAAAAAAGATTTCCCTTTAGTATAACTAAAGGGTACTCACAGTGACCACAAAGGCCCAGCGACAGCCCTGCGACCAATCGATATAAGAAAAGCCCAGCAGCGGCACCAACGCAGCAGCCAGGACCAGTGGAGGCCAGCATCAGAACAGGAACCAGCAAACCACATGTCAAACAGGAAGAGGAAGCAGAAATGCGATGCCGACTCGAAGCCCCGCCCACCACCTAGCAGTGCTCAGAGAGCAGAGGGCGGGTCAGCCAAAGACAATAGCATGACATCATAGAACGGGGCCGAACGAAAAAAAGAGGGAAATTTAAAAAACCCAAAACAGGTATGTCAATTTCTTATCTTTTCCTTTTTTTTTTTTTTTAAAACAAATGCATAGGCCAAAAGATACTCCCTAAATAAAGATTCCCCCCCCCCCTTCACCCCAGCAGGGTCCAGGAGGGCCAAAAAGGGGGAAAACAATAAGCACCCAATAGGCACAAGGAGATTTAAAGGGACGGGGCATCCCATGCCGGGGGACACCAACCCGGATTCCGCCTACCCCTTATTTGAGGTCTCACGGAGGGAGCAAGCTCCCATATACACCCAAGGGTGTATCTACCTTTGCCCGAGCCCATCAGCCAAGGCTGGGAGGCATAACATAAACATCACAATAAAAAATGAGATTCAGGCAGAAATAGAAAACGACCGGGAGTAACCCCGGCTACCTGTAGGAAGGAGAGTCATCTTCTGAATGCTTCGCCGACTGCAGAGACGGAAAGACTGAGAAATAGTGGGAGGTCCCGGGTATTTATGGACCAGGAGGGGCTCCTTTTTCGCATGTCATCTCTGCAAGATCGCCCTCTACAGGCCGGTATCCCAAGTGTCATGAATGTTGGAAGCGGGGTGTGTGACATACTAGGAATATAGGGGCCCAGTAAGCAAGGCAAACACTCCAATCCAATATACAATGCAATCATACATGGCAAATCAAAATGACTGTATATACATATAAAATGTATCTTTATCTATTAAGGCAGAAATATAACCCATCACCACACAGAGGGTTAATGGCCGCCGCAGCGCTAAACAAGGACACCAGGCCCGCTATACCACATAATAAAATGACTAAACCCCGCAGGGCACTCACTCAGACCAGCAGCAATGGCGACGTTACAAGCCTGAGGGAAGAAGGAAGAGGCAGAAGAATGGCGGGCCAGCGCGGATCGCGCGCCTCGCTTGGCCCCGGTGTGGACCCAGCTTACCTGCAAGGGAAGAGACAGCCATCTTCTGACCTGCTCGCCGTCCTGCAGAGACGATTACTGGGTAATGTGTGGGAGGTCCCAGGTATTTATGGACAGGGAGGGGCTCCTTTTTTTCTAGTCATCTCTGCAGAAGTTCGCCCTCTACTGGACATAACCCGAATGTTATTAATCTTGGAAGCGGGGTGTGTGACATACTTGGAATATTATACTTCATAAAGGTCTTTTGCCTTCATGACACTATCACTATCGGGAAAAGTTTTTAATGTGCAAAAGTTGTTCTGGCATAAAGGAAGACACCAATTAGTAGCTTCTGTGTCTCCCTGCACACTCAAATTAAAGCTGACAGAAATAAAGTTTTAAACTTAGAACCCAGTGGTATTTAACCTTAGCTGCCCTATTCCGTTACTCCCCAAGCAACTAACAAAACACGCAGCCATCCTTGTACCTGGCAGCGATAATCATTATTCAATTTCAGAAGCATATATTGGCTGTAAATGTTTTTATGCTGCACTCTACAAAAAACAGGCTGTATGTAACCTTTTCTGGTCGTGTCTCACAGACACTGTGATCTGCCCTGCCCTAAAAAATGTAGCTGAATTTTCAAGGTGTTCAACCTATGGTGTGTGCCAAGTTTATTTACAGAAGGCTTATAAAAAATTGAACGTTTTCGAGAGAGTTTCATCCATTTTCCTGTGATGTGTTAAGAAAGTGGTCATTTACTGTATGCGAACAACCACCCTATTGGTAAACGTTAAAAAATAAAACATGCAAGGACCACACAACCAGATGGGCACGATCAGCCTAAGAGGCATAAGAAACAACAACAGTCACTGGCAGTTAATACGTGATCACAACCTATTAAAGGACAAGTACTATTTGCCAACTGCTCTGGCGACAGGCTGTGTTCTTTTTTTTTTTTTTTTTTTAGCACTTCTCTGCCTTCTCTGCCTCTCAGCTGATAAATCCGTTACTTCTACTAGTGCAGGGGAAAGCCTGTTACATTTAGATACATATGTATCAGAAGCTAACGAACAACTGTATCTAAATGTAATACGTTTCTCCTGCACTAGAAGTAACATATTAAAGTGGACCAAAACCCAGGATTTTGACTATCCTGGGTCTTGGTCCTTCCCCCAGGGCACCCCAATCGGGGATATAGCAGGTATAGCAGGGAGTGCGCCATCGGAGCGAGGAAGAAGGCGAGGTTACTGGGCAACCTGGGGTGTTTCACACAGCGAAGCATCCCAAATCTGGATGCCCGGGGGGGGGGGGGGGGAGGAAATCAAGCGGTCCTGGAATGTTTACACTATATGAAGGAGAAGTCCTCCGGAAAAGGTCTCTAGGGACACTAATCTAACCTAAACCTCTTAAAGCAGACTGACACCTGTTCAGTGGCTACCGGCTATTGGTCCAAGACTCGGCATATTAAAACATCCAGAATGCAGGAGCCCCCCCGCATATCACCCCCCCCCCCCCCCCAGAACGCCTGAAATTCTTACCTCTTGGATCCCTGGCCAGAAATGGAACTTTGCGATTGGCCCGCAGGGGCAGTCTGGATGCCCCCTCAGCCTGTTTTTTGATGCGCTTGATCCTGGACCAACACCCATTAGCTGTTGATCCGCTTTAACAAAAAACCCAGATTGTCAAGCACACTGTTGATAATGGAAAAATTGACTTTATAAAAGGTACTGACAGATTACTATATCTTCCTTTGTGACCATTTTGGACATTCACTGGGAAATGTCAGATTGTAACATACAGAGAATCTGCCATCGGGGCAGATGCTAATTAGTAGCTCCTGCCTCTCTCTTCTATGAGGTCAGACTGAAAAGAGCTGGCAGAAAAAAAGTTTTAGACTACACACAGCTCGGGTACTAAACAAAAGTAATGTAACCTACCCCCTAATTCTATCAGTAAGCCCTGCATTAGAGAGATACAGATGAGACAATCTTCTCAGTGTTCTCTCGATCACAGCAGTAATATATATATGTGAGCTATTTACATTTCAATAGCAGGCTCATGACTGCCTTACAATGTATCACAGATGACAACAACTGAAACAATAATGATACATCACCTGCAGTCTAGCTATAACAATGTAACAAAATGTACCTCTTAGCAGGGAGCTGGCAGCTTTTTTAGAATGATGCATCTTGTTTGGTATAGTCACATCATGAGGAAGACATAATGCAATATATAGCACTGTGAGTTCTGTTATCTCTGTTGACAGGAGGTTCCATATCAGGATTGTTTATGCAGGGTCATAAAACTATTAAATGCCAGAAAAGGTCACTAGGACCCAGATTGTCAAGCACACTGTTGATACTGGAAGAAAGGTATATCTGATTTGTGACAGTGTTGGACATCCTGTGGACGTTCAGTGGGAAAAATCATTTTCCGTTTTTATCATACAGAGGTTCTGACGTATGGGGAATATGCTAATTAGTAGCTCCTGTCTCTGCATATTCTCCTATGAGCTCAGACTGAAAATAGCTTTCAGAAAACAAGTTTTAGACTACACATGGCTCGGGCACTAAATGAAGCTAACAATCTACCCCCTTTTTCCATCAGTAAGCCTTGCATTACAGATGCAGTACTTTTTTCCTAGTGAAGCGCAATCTGAGTGGGAACAGGAAACATCTGCAAACATGTGCAGCATATGCATCTACTCAAATAGGAGGAATGACCCACTGCAGTGTTCAGCTGCTTACTTTTCCCATTTACACTAAGCAATAAAAAAAAGCGGAGCATCTTCTGAATTTAGGGCTCACAGGAAACAAGAAGGGTTGGGGTTCATGAACTCGCCCTGGCCAGAAATGTTTTTTTCTCCTCCTAACATAAAGGCAGTTCAAGCGCTTCAAAATAACAGTGGCTCTTCGGGATTCCAACACATCCATACTGTACGAAGGCAAAAGGAAGATACAGGAATACCTGAGTCTGCTATACCAGTTTGGGTGTAGTTTTTGGTTATTACTAACTCCAAATACTTAATTAGGCAGCTGAACAATGCCATAGAGGTGAGTGTAAGGTACCTCTGTGTGCCAGTCTTCTGCTGCCTCTAATCCAACATTTTCCCTTAAAAGCTTAAATATGCAATCACCAGCTACAGTCGGGATGCTCGGCATGTTGCAGAGCTGGGAGCTATGTACAGAAGTCCTTCAGGATAAGAATGTCAGTGACCCGAGATGTCAAACTTCAATGGCTCTTCCGCTCAGGTGGCTCCCTGGGCGTGGGCTCTCCTCCCCGCTATCCTCAGGATAAGTCAGACTTAATGCGCTGGCCACTGGATGAGTCCAGGATGTGGTTTCTGTTACGTGGCTGCAAAAAGAGAAGAAGAATAGACAAGGCTTGAGAGGTGCGGATAAGATACTGGCAGATAAACATAGTATCAAACTGGCAGTAAGAGGTGTGTAATCATTCGAAAATCCTCCTTTTTTTTAATTTGCAGTCTGTGAGTATATAAAAAAAGAGGGGGTAGAGGGCATGAGGGGATTAAATGCAGTATGCCTGTGGAGAAGGTGCAAGGGGTTAACTGCAGCTAGTGTATGTGGCGGGGGGATAGGGTGCAAGGGGTTAAATGCTGAGAGCATCTTACTGGACTCCCGGCTGTGTTTAACCCCTTTATCTCTCTCCTTTCCATAAACACATTTCATCCCCGTCATTCGTTAGCGGACCTTAAGCCTTTAAATGCCAGTCATGAAGAATCTACATCAGTGTCTCTCCAACCGGTAAACTGGTGCAGGCCACCTGCAAAGTGGAAGTTTCCTGCCACTGTGCATTGTTGGTTAAGGCCCTGCCCCATTACCTGCATCCCCAAAGCTCAGGGGGTGTAGAAGAGTCAGGGCCTGTGTGGGCTATGCAGGCTGTTGGCTGGCCTCCTCGCCCTACCAGCCCCCATAGCCGATGCCCAGGCTGGTTTTGTTGTTGAGCATGGTTTTACAAATTGAAAAAAAGAAAGAATTGGTTCCCCCCCACTTCATCTTAAGATAAAAAGTAACCCTCAATTCCCATATACTAGTTGTATTTTATGTTAAAATCTCATAAAGTGCTCTTTCTGGTTTGCGGTGTCTCCTAGACAGGAAAGGGTGTAATGGGGCTTTTACAAGCAATATGGTTTTCTTGAAAAACCTACTTTCTTAAAAAGGAGCTACATATTTACAAAATAGTTTTTAAACATTTTTTTCACATATTTTACCAAAACATTTTGTGAAAGTACTGAAAAAATAACAAACAAGACATTTCATGTTAAAGCCCAAACTCTGCAGAAAAAACAATATATACATTTTCCTTGAAATCATTGCTAAAATCACAGTTAAACATATATATCGCAAAATGCTGAAAAATGGCCTGGCATCAGTGACAAAATCTCAAGGTAGGCTGGCACTGAAAGGGGTACAGTGCCGGTTTTATGATTTTTTTTTTTTTTTTTTTTTTAACTATAGCAGTACATAAAGGCCTGTGGTTGCCTAATTGGAAATACAACCCTGCCTCTAGTGCCAGTATCTGATTAGAAGAAATACAGTAGTTTTCGGAACTAAGAACACATAGTTCAGGTGTTCCAGTCCTGTGCTTATTAAATTATTTTTTTTTGGGGGGGGGCTGTTATTACCCGTTCTAATATACAAAATAGAGAGCAGGCAGTGCTATCCCCCAGCATTCCTCCAGCTATGCAAATCTATCTTTTCATTCAAGTCACCCCGGCTGTTACATGTGCAGGATTTGGATAAAATGGATGCCGATTCTTGTAGTTCTTGGTGACAGACGACACTCCAGGATCTTCTCCGTTTATGTTTGGAAAACATGTAATAAAACTATACAACTGTCCCCCACTGATCACCCCGGCTTCCAGGATAATAAAGCTATGGTTTATATAAGCCCCTGCACCAGTGTACTTGTTCTAGGTCAGCAGCTCAGCAGGTATTGCAAGAAAAAAATGGCAGCCATGATTCCAGCACGTGGCCAGCAATGGTAACCCCATAGAGGTTCCCTTTCAACCCCTAACAGTTGTACCCAACCTGTACTTGGGCAAGTAGAAAGGGAGCTCACAATTTTATCCAAGCAAACACC
Source organism: Gastrophryne carolinensis (assembly GCA_027917425.1). Lineage (NCBI taxonomy): Eukaryota > Metazoa > Chordata > Amphibia > Anura > Microhylidae > Gastrophryne > Gastrophryne carolinensis. The sequence continues at coordinate 91,512,167 of CM051243.1, read as the reverse complement.
TGACCCTTACCGCTGTATAAACTTCCCGGCCTGTGTGCCAGTCTGTTTCCAGCAGCACCCTCTGCATCTGTAGCTGTTCTTGCTAATGAAAGCAGAAACGTTTACGGCTTTGTGGGGGGTTCCAGGAAGCTGGACTGCCGCTTTACAGCCCCCCTTCTGCTTCTTAGTGCTCCACCTATTGTTAAAAATGTTTCCTTGTTCTTCTGATGCCAATTGGTCATATTAAAACTGGCGGCAGGCCCAGGTTTGCTTTAAAAGTACAGATCCACTTTAAGAGGCACTAGCATTCAAGAAATGGATGCCCTATGTAATAACCAGGATCTCAAACCTTTACATGAAAATGCAAATCTCCTGAGGCGCTATCTACATATTAATCAAACAAGTGAAACTGCCCTCTCAACATTTTCCACATAGCGCTCAGGAGCGAGCTTCATGTTTGTATTACTGTATATTGATTTATTGAGAAGAGAAAGCCAGACCAGCTCCAGAGGGGGCGAAAGATGCAGCCAACAATAAATTATGCATCAACAACCTCCAGTCAAATAAAGTTGAGTAAATATGTTTTCCACCCCCCCCCCCCCGATGATCCAGTGGCTCATGCTGTTTGAGGGTTTAGCCCCATGCAGATGTTGAGGAACAGCATTAAGATTCTGCGCTTGCTGACAACCCTGCTTACACATGAGCATGAAAGGGGGAGCTGTGCCAATAGCTGCCACCAAACTGGGAGCTTTAATATGCCTTACAGACAGGACAGCTTGTCTATCATGCTGCACACACAGACTAAACATCTGCTGGAGGAAGTGTGTGTGAGTTTGAGAGGCAAGCTGTTACAATGTATTTATAGGTTCAGCTGCTGCAGAACATTGAAACAGTTGTTTACAATGTTGACACAATGTTTTAAAGTGGACCAACACCCTCCACTGATCGGCCCGGGAATCTATAAGTTTTCCGGACCGATCAGTCCCCTGACTGCGGGGCACCCCGATCGCTGTGTGAAACCCCCCAGAAACCCCTAAATCCCTACCTGCTCCTTGATCCAGCGGTGCCCGCCGCCGCCTCCCGCGCGTTCCTCTAGCAGGACGCGCACCCGCCGTTTGTGAATGGCCGGCGCGGGCCCGTGCCCTGTAAGAGTGACGCGCGGGAGGGCGCGCTCTCTTGTACGCCGCTGCCTCCCGCTTGTCCGTCGGCAGGAATTGGCAGCAGCGGTCACGTGGGAGCGGGGAGAGGGGAGAGGTGAGTTTTTGGGGCTTTCTGGGGGGTTTCACACGAAGTGGACCAAAACCCAGGATAGATGCCTTATTGCAGGTCTTTTAATGTGTCCTAAGACATGGCGCCACTCCCCCTGGCTTGTCACTGTGAGTGGGCACACCCCTCTCCATTCACTACAATGGAAAGGAACATGTTAGGTCTTCATTTACAGCGACGAGCATTGCCATGTCGTAGGACACACGAAGAGATGCGCAATCGCTGACAGTCTGCGTGGGACACATACCCCTCGATTCAAAGAGCAAAAGTTAATTGATTTCGGATCGAGAATCGTAAGTTTGGGTGGGTGTTAGTCATTTTTTCCTGTTTTTTTGGCCATTTCCGACTCGCACGAGCCTACGTACGAATGCGTATATGCTCTTACGATCATCGCAAGTTCGTTCCTAAATTTTAGGATCAAAACGTAAAACTTAGGATCAAATCCTAAAACTTAGGATCAAAACGTAAAACTTAGGATAATCGAATGTGTTTAGGTGTGATTCAGAGAACAGTTTTCAAACCTCTAAATACGTTTTAAAAGAAAGCCACTGCCGACACCTTTTAGCAGTCGGATTGCTGTTCTTGAACAGGTTTTTTGGCTATGTGGAGGAGTCTGCGCGTCTTGAGCTCCAATGAACTGCATGTATCAGCATGGCCGAGGCCATAAATTGTATAGCAATGCATACCTGATTCATGTATGCCTTATAAAAGCATTTTAATGTGGACCTTAATTAGTCCTTTGCATGTAAACCTTTATTTTGCAATCTATTTGCGTTAATTAAAGAAACTTATGTCCTTTGGTATTTATTTTTAAATTGATGTACTAGAATAATATTTTTAGATTGCATTTATTGGTGTAGTTGTTTACCTTTGCTTTGTTTAATTATTTAAGCACATCTTTGGTCAGATGCATCACACTTACTGAGGAGAGGAGAGCGGGATAAAGTGCAGGATGTGGGTTACTGCTGTATTTTGCACAGACACAGCAGAGCTGGGGGCACGGAAAGGTCAGAAATCAAAGAATGCAGAGCAACACAGTCACAAGGCCCTTTCTGTTTGCAGGCTGCCCGATAATACCTGAGCCGCCATCTTGGCTGTTTCTAGGCTCATAACATGCAGAAGTTGCTGGGTGTTTTTTTATATTTGAGAGCAATCTGTATGTAGAGGGTGTGGGTAACCACACACAAAATTTTAAGTTGTACCATTTGAAGCCTAAATATTAAAATTAAATCCACAAGTAAAAAATGCAAGTTAACTAAAAATTAAACAAAGTAAGATTTACTTATGCAAATGCATTCATTAATGGTTGGTTACTACAAAATGAATGAAATAAAGAAAAATAAAAGACCAAATATTTAGAATGCACTTTCATGAGGTAAGTTTGTAGTGCGCAGCCGCAAGATCAGAAGGATTTACGTCCAGACAAAAAAGGAAAAAGGGCAAAACCAATGTTGCAACCTGAGAAATGAAACGGAAAATTCAGGATGGAAACTGACATAGGTCTGATTCCCGAACTGCCATACGAACGGACGTACATTTTAGGATAGAAACGTATTTGCTTATAGAATCACTCGCAAGTTCATACGAACGCACGAGCGGACGGCAAAAATAGGATGATCGGCACCCAAATCAAAGCTGTTACATGTTTCTTTGAATCGACCCTAAAGTGAGTATAGCATCTTGTTTTTTTTTTTTGGCTGAAAAATGTTCTTTAAGTTAATTGTAACTGCGGGACTGAGTTTTTGAGAAACTGCTCCAATATGTGTGGCAAGATGGCAGCTCCCATGTACTTCAAGAGCACAGAATCTTCCTGCTATTACACAATATCTGCATGAGGGTTAAGCCCTCTCAAATATGTTACATCACTGATTGCTAGAGGGGGGTTTTAGGGGAGCAATTTACTTCGATTTTTGGAATGGAGGTCTGCTTTAAAGCGGGCCGAAGGTCAATTTGTTTTCTTTTTACTTTAAAACTTAAAAATAAAAAAAGGTCATTAATACGCATGAAAACCCTTCGCACCCACGATGTCGTCTTGCTACACCCAGAAGTATGTATCTCACAATACTCCTAGGTGTAGCCTTTGACCTCCCTGTGGTGAGAGACCGAAAGGTGATCGGGAGGTAGGGGGAGTGGGAAACGGCATTGCAGTGGGGGAGCCCGGGGGAAGGAACCTGCAGCTTCCTATTGGTTTGTGTAGAGCAGTTTTTAGAGCTCCATGAAAGCACACGCGGCTAGAAAAAGAAGCAGCACAGCGGCTTTTTTTATTTTTGGCTTTTGGTCTGCTTTAAAGGAACAATACAGATACACTCCTCAGAACCAAAACTGCAACACTCAAACAAGATTCTTCAAATTGAAGAAATATTTAGGCTCCTATCTGTGGCATAGGGGATGGATGTATATTGACTCATGGTGGTTGATATGCCAGATAGAATCCTTGTAACGCAAGATCTTGGTCTATCATATCTGGCAGGTCGCTACACGCCTAGGCTGAGATGTCAGCACTGCTTAACACTGTATGTTCCCAGTGGCTGGAAGAACAGCAACAAACTAGAAAAACACCAAAAAGCTCTGTATAAAGGTATCATCTGATTGGAGGAATGGACCATAGTGATCTAATTTCTGGAATTGGAAATCACATCCTAAGCCCAGGGTAACAAAGAGCATCGACACAAACCACCAGCATTATCACAACGATGCTACTAGCCAGACGTCCAGCTCCAGTTGTTCCATCTACCTCACACTACTGCTTTTAAAGGCTATCATGGGTCACAGCAAGACAGCAATGGAGGCAGGAAGGCAGATTGGTTCTCTTTAGGGATGAGTCCCACCTCTGTCTAGGTGACAGACAGTGGTCTCGAGACCACTTGGGCAACGCTACAAGGAAACATCACATACGTCCTACTCCGGGGGTTTATGATGTGGGGTGGCCTAATCTATCATAGCAAGAGAACTAATTCCAGGTACAGCAACAGCTCAGCATTACATTGACTTGGTGGTGGATGCATGGCCATTTGTCTGAAGCATCCCAGGAGCTACATGTTGCTTGGTATACAGTGAGCAGCCTGCATAGCCTAAAGGTGACAACATGGCCTGCAGCATCTCCAAATTGGACTCCTATCAAGCACATCTGGCTTGTCATTGGTCGGCAATTGCAAAGGGAGCTGCCAGCAGCCAATTTTGATGATCTGCATGCCTAAGTGCATTTAGTGTGGCATAACTTTCATTAGCCAATCATTAATTTCCTCATGGATAGCATTCCAAGGCATGTAAGTGGGTCTATTTCTGCATGTGAGTAATTCAAATGTTTTTAATATTGTTTACATTATTTTACCATATGCTATTTATCGTCATGTCTATCAATCCTGTGATTTGTAATTCCATGACTTTTCCTTTTGGTGTTGCAATTTCAATGTTAAGGGGTGTGCTATGGAAGATTAGCAATTAAAGGGTACCTATACTTGCCTACCACCCGGCAGACTCACTAACGCTGTCACTGGTTATGGGTTTACACTCCCTGATAACATATCATTTACACGCAGCCCAGGTTTTAACAAGTCCTCTGTTTCTGTTGAAAATCAGCTATCATTAAAAAAACAACCACAATGCAAACTATTTCTTAGTCCAACGTACTACGATATATGTATTCAACAACTTTAGATCCTCCTGGAGCAGCCCCATTTTTGGGATGCCACACACCAGAAAGATCACTAGGATGGCCAAAAAATGTCTTAATGCACACCCTTGTGTATTTTGAAAGGTATCATTAGCAGGCCTCTCATCCAAGCGACCAATCAGGTTTACTGTGTGGCCATGCACTTAAGTGGTAACACTTAATACAGCTCCCTTAGTCCCTTTGGCTGGGCCTCCATGTCATCGTGGGCATGAATCATGCTGCTCCTAGTACCCTAAAACATGGAGACCAAACTGACCATTTATCGAGACCTCAAAGTGGGACAGTTTAAACTAGTTTGTGGGTGATATGCGTTGTGATGGTGTGGTTTAGAGGGATAAATATCCACAGCATTCTAAAATACTTGTGCATGTAAGTAGGTGTATGTCACATGCCCCTGGGATCTTTGGTTCACAAGAGATGTTGGTTATTGAGCCTATGCTCAGCCAATCAAAGCATTGCACTACTGACATTCAACCAAATAGTCTGAGCAGGTGTAAACCAGCCATCCGGCATCCTGGTTTGAGTGGGACAGTCTTCTCCATAATGTCAGCAATGTGGTGGTCCCAGAATTTTTGGGGGGGGATTTGGGACAAAGGATTGATTCAACACCAGGTAAGAAAACTACTTTTTAGGAGAGAAAACTGCCACTTTCATTCTCTACCTTGGGGCTGATTCAGCACTAGGTGAAAATTTTAATTCTGATACACTCCCAAGGTACACAATGAAAGTAAAAAGGAGTTTTCTCTACTAAAAAGCAGTAGAGCTTTTTCACCTGTTGCTGAATCGACCCCAAAATGCCTGGGGACACTGAGAGTGGGACATTTGGTAATTTTAATGGAGATCTGTCAGTGGAATATCTGAGCATACTGAACTGTGGAGCTGTGGGTGATGGGGACAGGCTGCATAGAGTGTTAAGGGAAAACCTAATCCTTTAACCTAAATCAAGGCCCACAAAGTATTAAAAAAAATTATATATATATATATATATCCATACATACACACATACATTCATACACACACATACACAGCTCAACACATTCATTGCTGTCAATAAGCCATCGATTAAAAAAAGTGGCCGACACTGGCTGTCTATTTCTGTGTTAGGAATGACATTGTGCCAGCCCGGACTGGGCACGTACAGAGTGGCTGAACATCTGGTCAGTGGGTCTGGAGGAGATTACTTCCTGATCAGTCAATGGCTCTAGCATATTTATAGCTCTGCTCATGGAGCGTGGTTAAAGAGCTATGACATCTAGTAATCAGCACGTTGAATAATCTCTGATTTAACAGCTACAGCCACCACCCTGCGAGACCTCACTGCTGCTAATCATTCGGGAAAAATTGCTGATGGGGGGTGTTAAAGAGGAAATGCTAGTTTGTGATGAGATGAGACAGCAATGAGCAAATTGATTAACTTTTGGTCGCCACCATTTTTTCCAAATCACGACATAGGTGTTGGATAGGGTTCAGGTTCTGTGCTTGTTCTTTTAGAGCAGACCATTTCTTTATGTAGATGACTTCTGCAACATGCAAGAGGCCACCAGAGGGCCATTCCGAAACGTGACGTGGTGAAGCCCTTCTTTTGTTAATGTGGGGTTTTTTTTGGGTCGTTTTTATCTCCAGCTTTTTAGCATTTTTTTGCCATAATTGACCGATATTTGGAATGAGTGATAAGTAACTGGATCATGCATCCAAGGTCACCACAAATGTGGTGAGTACATGACACCACACACAGTGCATGCACACGCCTGCCTGGTAAACCCTTATTGGTGATTATTGTGGGTAAAACCTCAAAGGTTTCTTTTGCTGGACTGCAGTGTTTTTCTTCCTTCAAACATAACATTTCTTGTTTAAACCAGAAAGACCGCTTTTGGTCTCATCTGTCCTTAAAACATTGCTTCAATAGCCTTCCGGCCTGGCCAGGCATTCTTCAGCAAACTGCAGATGGGCAGCAATAATACAATTCTGTGATTACTCACCTGTAGAATTGATTTTACTGTGTACAGCACGGCCTGTTTCATTTCAATCATTACATTTGGGTATTCCGCCACAAGGTGGCGCAGCTGACTGCAGAAGACTTGTGTTTCCTCCCGGCCCTATAAAAAGCCAGGAATCACCCATAGACCCCCAGTGTTGAAAAGCAGTTATGCAAGAAGCCGGGAGACAAACCATGAGAACAAAAAAACCCAGCCCACAGAAAAAAATAACTTCTTAAAGAAATCACCATAAAGAGGCAACCAAGGGCAACAATAACAAGGGAGGGATGAAACAGGCCGTGCTGTACACAGTAAAATCAATTCTACAGGTGAGTAATCGCATTGTGTTTTTCCTTGTGTACAGCACGGCCTGTTTCATTTCAATCATTACATCTGGGACATCCAACAGCAGTGTCCATAAAAGTAGGGTGGGATCCACAAAGAGTAACGGAAGGCACTTTAGGCCACTACCGCCTGAAGCACCTTGCGGCCAAAAACAGCATCAGCTGAGGCCCTAACATCAACCTTCATAAACTTAGAAAAAGTATGAACAGAAGACCAAGTAGCGGCCTTACAAACCTGTTCAACAGAAGCCTGGTGCTGAAAAGTCCAAGAGGCACCAATCGCCCTAGTAGAGTGAGCAGTAACACAGAAGGGATGTTCCTTCCCTTTGGCAGAATAAGCTCGCACCACCACCTGTTTAATCCACTTGCTGATAGTGGATTTGGCTGGAGGCAAGCCCTTCCTAGGTCCGGAAGGAAGAACAAAAAAGAGAATCAGACTCCTGAAAGGGCTCAGTGTCGACCAAATAATACTTGAGCGCCCTGACCACATCCAGAGAATGAAGGTTCCGTTCCTTGGAATTAGCAGGGGCAGGACAATAGGAAAGTAAGACAATGTCCTCATTGAGATGAAAGGCAGATACAACCTTGGGCAAAAATTTCGGGTTAAGATGGAACACCACCTTATCCTGATGCCGCTCAAAATAAGGAGGTTTAATGGAAAGCGCCGCCAACTCAGAGACTCGACGCACCCAAGTAATAGCGACCAAAAAGACCACCTTAAGAGTCATTATGGACAGCGCAGCATTGCACAAAGGCTCAAAAGGAGGACCCTGTAGAGCAGACAACACCAAGTTTAAGTCCCAAACCAGTAGCAGAGGCTTACGCGGCGGACGCACATAAGTAACTCCCTGGAAGAAGGTCTTAACAAGCCTGTGATTGGCAAAGGATCTTTGGAAAAAAATTGCCGGAGCCGAAACCTGTCACTTGAGAGTAGTAAGTTGAAGGCCCAAATCCAGACTGTAAAAATACCATTTTGTGATTACTCACCTGTAAAATGGGTATTATAAGTATGTCTCACACCCTGCTTCGGAAATATTAATTACACGTGGGTTATGTCCAGTAGAGGGCGAACTTCTGCAGAGATGACCAGAAAAAAGAAGCCCCTCCCGGTCCATAAATACCTGGGACCTCCCACACATTCCCCAGTATAAGAAAGCAGTAAGGGGACCAGGAAGAGTCAATAAAATCTAAGAGAAAAAAGTTTCCCCATATAGAGGATCCAAGATACAACTCAGGGTGGAACGAAGCAGGGTGTGAGACATACTTATAATACCCATTTTACAGGTGAGTAATCACAAAATGGTATTATTCCAAGGTTGTCTCACACCCTGCTTCGGAAATATTAATTACACGTGGGACAACCAATAGCAGTGTCCATCATGGGTGGGGATCCCAATACGGCAAAAAATGCACAAAGTTTAAACCACTGCAGCTTGCAGAACCTTGCGGCCAAAAACAGCATCCGCTGAGGCCCGCACATCAACCTTAAAAATCTTGGAAAAAGTATGAACAGAAGACCAAGTAGCAGCCTTACAAACTTGTTCAACAGAGACCTGATGCTGAAAAGCCCAGGAAGCCCCAACAGCACGAGTAGAATGAGCAGTGATCTGAAAAGGGGGAACCCTCCCCTTGGCAGTATAGGCCCCAACAATGGCCTGACGTATCCATTTACTAATGGTATACTTGGCAGGCGCCAAACCCTTCCGGGGCCCGGAGGGCACCACGAACAAGGCGTCCGTCTTACGAAAGGAAGAAGTAGCCACCAAATAGTACTTCACACGATGAACCATATCCAAAGAATGCAGGACCCTCTCCTTGTCATTGCTAGGCTTAGGACACAAGGAAGGGAGAACCACATCCTGATTGAGATGGAAGGCAGATACCACCTTAGGAAGGAAATCTGGCTTAAAACGAAAAACCACCTTGTCCCGGTGTCTCTCAAAGTAAGGGGCTTGAATGGAAAGAGCCGCCAACTCAGAGACACGTCGAACAGAGGTAATAGCCACCAAAAAGGCAATCTTTTGTGTAAGCATAGAAAGTGCAACATCCAAATTCATATCCCAAACAGGCAACAAAGGCTTTCGAGGGGGCCGCACATGAGTGACCCCCTGGAAAAAAGTTTTAACCAAAGGATGAAGAGCAAAGGACCTTTGAAAGAAGACCGCCAGGGCAGAGACCTGCCCTTTCAAGGTACTAAGTTGGAACCCCAGGTCCAGACCGTGTTGAAGAAAATCCAAAATCCTAGGGATCGAAAACACCCTGCAAGGCAAGGCCCTAGCCTCACACCAATCAATATAGGACCTCCAAGTGCTGTAGTAGATGTTAGAGGAAGATCTCTTCCTAGCACTAACAAGTGTCTGAATCACAGCATCAGACAAACCTTCTTCTTTTAAGATGGAGGTTTCAGCAGCCACGCCGTCAAAGCCAGCGTAAATTGGGGTAACAAAGTTGACCTTGAGTGATCAGATCCGGAAAATACCATTTTGTGATTACTCACCTGTAAAATGGTTATTACAAGTATGTCACACACCCAGCATCCGAATATTCATGACACTTGGGTAACTGTCCTGTAGAAGGCGATCTTGCAGAGATGACATGAAAAAAAGGAGCCCCTCCTGGCCCATAAATACCTGGGACCTCCCACCATTCCCTAGTATAAGACAGCAGTAAAATGGACCAGGAAGAGCCAAATGTAAACAGCAAAGAAAAAGGTTCACCATATAAAGAATCCCAGAAAACCAAAAAAGGGCGGGATGAAGCGGGGTGTGTGACATACTTGTAATAACCATTTTACAGGTGAGTAATCACAAAATGGTATTATTCCCAGTATGTCACACACCCCACTTCCGAATATTCATGACACTTGGGACATCCAATAGCAGTGCCCATAATGGGTGGGGATCCCAAAAAGGCAATAATGAAAAACTTAAACTACTGCAGCTTGCAGAACTTTGCGGCCAAAAACTGCATCAGCTGAAGCCCGCACATCAACCTTATAAAACTTGGAAAAAGTATGAACAGAAGACCAAGTAGCAGCCTTACAAACTTGTTCAACAGAAGCCTGATGCTGAAAAGCCCAAGATGCTCCAACAGCACGAGTAGAATGAGCAGTAACACGAAAAGGGGGAACCTTCCCCTTGGCAGAATAGGCCCCAACAATGGCCTGTCAAATCCATTTACTAATGGAAGACTTAGCGGGCGCCCGGAGGGCAGCACGAAAAAGGCGTCCGTCTTGCGAAAAGGAGAAATAGCCACCAAATAATATTTCACACATCGAACCACATCCAAAGAATGTAAGGTCCTCTCCTTGTCATTACTAGGTTTACGACACAAGGAAGGGAGAACTACATCCTGATTGAGGTGGAAACCACCTTAGGAAGGAAATCCAGCTTAAAGCAGAAAACTTCTCAAAGTAAGGAGCCTGAATAGACAAGGCCGCCAACTCAGAGACATGCCGAACAGAGGTAATAGCCACCAAAAAGGCAACTTTCTGAGTGAGCAGAGAAAGAGCAATATCATGCACTGGCTCAAAAGGGGGCCCCTGGAGAGCCGACAGAACTAAGTTTAAATCCCAAACCGGCAGCAAGGGCTTTCTAGGAGGCCGCACATGAGTAACCCCCTGGAAAAATGTCTTAACCAGGGGATGAAGGGCAAAAGACCTTTGAAAGAAAACCACCAGGGCAGAAAACTGCTCCTTCAAAGTACTAAGCTGGAACCCCGAGTCCAGACCATGTGGAAGAAACTCCAGAATTCTGGGAATAGAAAAAACCCTACAAGGCAAGGCCTCGCACCAGTTAATATAAGACCTCCAAGTCCTATAGTAGACGTTAGAGGAAGATCTCTTCCTAGCTCTAACAAGAGTCTGAAACACCGCATCAGAAAGACCTTCCTCCTTTAAGATGGAGGATTCAGCAGCCATGCCGTCAAAGCCAGCGTTGGTAAATTGGGGTAGCGTAGCTGACCCTGGGTGATAAGATCCGGAAGAAGAGGCAGATAAAACTGATCTACTGCCAGCCGCACGACGTCTGCGAACCACACTCGTCTTGGCCACCTTGGAGCCACCAGAATTTCTGGTGCCCCTTCTAGAATCGGCTTGCGCACCACTTTGCCCACCATGGAGAAAGGGGGGAACAGGTACAGAAACCCCAGTTCCCTCCAAGCCAGGGACATGGCATGCACTGCCAGGGGATCCTGAGACAGAGACACAAAGGCAGGAAGCTTGTGACGAGAGGCAAAAAGATCCACCTCCGGAGTCCCCCACTTGTGACAAAGGGACTGGAATACCTTGGAAATGAGAGACCATTCTCCTCGGCGAGAGGATATCCTGCTCAGGGAATCCGCCTCTGTGTTCTTCACTCCTGGGTAGTAAATGGCTGAGATGCATGGGACATTGCTCTCTGCCCAAACAAGGATCAGAGATACCTCCCTGAGGGCACTCCTGCTGCGAGTCCCTCCTTGGTGATTGATGTAAGCGACCGCCGTCCGATTGTCCGATCGGACTTGAACTGGCAATCCCTGCAATAGAAGAGTCAATTAAAACAAAACCAACCAAATGGTCCGTAGCTCCAAAACGTTGATAGGGGTATGAGCCTCCCGAGGCCCCATAACCCCTGGAACTGATGTTCCCTCCAGAAGCCCCCCCAGCCCGACAGGCTGGCGTCCGTGGTGACCGTTTCCCAACAAGTGGTCAGAAAGGATCTGCCCTTCAACAGATTGCTTGACACCAGCCACCACTGAAGGAATTGCTGAGCCCGGGGAGAATGCAGACAAGACTGGTCCAATGACAGCAGACACCTGCCTCAAGTCGCTAGAAGATGGAGCTGAAGCGTCCTCATGCGAAACTGGGCAAAAGGGACTGCCTCGAAGGAAGCCACCATCAAACCTACCAATCTCATCCCTAGCCAGATAGACGGGCGAGGATTGGATAGTAGAAGCCGAATCAAATCTTGAATCAGAAGAATCTTGGGCTGAGGAAGGAACACCCTGGCCTGAAAGGCATCCAGAGTCATACCCAGAAATGAAACCTGCCTGGACGGAGAGAGGGAGGACTTGGCATAGTTGATCGCCCAGCCGAACCTCTCCAGCGTGGATACCACAACTCTGGTGTCTAGCTCCGCTTGGCTCAGAGAAGAAGCCAAAATGAGAAGGTCGTCCAGATATGGTACAATGCGAATGCCCTGGACTTTGAGGAGGGCCATCACCCCCGCCAATACCTTGGTGAACACCCTCGGAGCCGAGGTAAGCCCGAATGGAAGGGCCACAAACTGAAAATGCTGATCTTCCACCACGAACCTGAGGAATCTCTGGTGTGCCAGGAAGATAGGTACATGCAGATAAGCATCTCTGATGTCTATGGATGTCATGAAGTCCCCCTGACGAAGAGAATCGATGGCTGACCGCAAGGTTTCCATGCGAAACTTCCTGAAGCAGATAAACCGATTGAGGAGCTTCAGATCCAAAATGGGTCGTACGGAGCCGTCCTTCCTGGGCACCATGAATAGATTGGAATAGAATCCCAAGCCCCTTTCCGCGAAAAGCACTGGGCAAATGACAGTCATGTCCAGCAGATAACTTACTGCCGCCCGGAGCCCCTGTGTGGCCAGTGGATCCGAAGGCACTCGAGACCTGAAGAATCTGGGAAGAGGCCGGATCTCGAATTCCAGTTTGTAACCGGAAGACACCACTTCCAGAATCCATTTGTCTGAGACCTCCTGGTCCCAGACCTGGAAGAAGTGCCGCAGCCGTCCCCCCACCCGCAAGGGTGAGGGCGCCCCCTCATTGCTGAGCTGGCTTAGCAGCGGGCTTGGGTTTGGAACTCCAATTGTGACCTGGACCGGCATGACCTCAGCCTCTACTCCAGGAATCACCTCTGAGGGTAGAGAAGGCCAAAACTCTGCCAGTTCTGGCACCACGAAAGGAAGGGTTAAAGGAGGCCGCCCCCCGAAAGGGACGACGTTGCCTCTTACGCTGAGGTAACTTCCCTCCTTTCGTGACAGAATCTAATCTTTCTCCAAAGAGCCGCAATCCCACAAAGGGAAGTGCTGTAAGCTACTTTTTGGCCACAAAATCAGCCGCCCACTGGCGCAACCATACAGACCGCCGAATAGCTACAAGCAAGGCCGAGGTTCTACCACACATGACCATGGTGTCATCCAAGGCGGCAAGCACAAAGGACATGAACAATTCACACCGCTTAAGGGCGGCGAACTCATCACTAGCCGGGTCAAGCCTGGAGGTACTCAACAGGTCTCTAACCACAGACCTGGTAGCCACTGCCAAAAGCGCCGAAGCACAAACAGGCTGCAAGGCTGAACCGACACTAGCAAACGCGTGGCAAGCCATCTGATCAATGCGTTTATCCTCACCATCTTTGAGAGTGGTGGAGTCAGGAGAATGCAAAATAGAAGTATTGGATAGCCCGAGCACCGGGGCATCCACCTCGGGAGGGGACGACCATCGTTTTACCACGTCCACCGGAAAGGGATACTTTTTATCTCAACCTTGAGGAATACCTGGAAGCCGAGTCGGCTTCTCCCATTGCTTAAGAATAACGCCATCAAAGTGCCTTTGATTTGGGAACTCCAGGCGCGGCTTGGAAGTCCCAAAGAATTCCCCTTTTTGAGGAGCGGCCTCCTCAGGAGGAGAAATTGCCAGAACCTCAAAAAGGTGAGCCAAGACCTTCGGGGTATCCACAGCATCCCCCTGCCCTTGCTCAGTATCAGCACCAACAAACTGCTGATTGTCAGAATCCTCAAATAATTCCCCCTCTTCTAGCGGGGAATAATCAGACCAGTCAAGAAAATCATAATCATCAAACTCAAAGGCCAGCGCGGCTGGAGACAAATGCTTTCGCTTATCCGAGGCCTTTCTGGCAACAGAGCCAGAAATAAATTTCTCAATATTAGCCAGGCACATACATCAGATTGCGACTCCCCACCTGTGACAACATCACTAGGGGTATGGATAAGGCAGGGTGGGGAAGGAGATGAGGCCGGGACCCCGGAACCCAGACACCTGGGCCCCCGACTGCTGCGTTATGGCCCGCTGAGCACAAGGTATGCAAACAAGTACATTATCCCCCGCAAGGGATGCCCCACAACCCACACACTGCCGGGGTTGCCCCGAGGGGAGCCCAAGCCCGGTATCCTGAGAAGCCTCCATATGGTGATTTTAATGTAGTCGCAATGACCAGAGGGATTTACGCTATTAAGCTACCCCTTCAGGTCCCAAGTGGGAGGATTTTTTTTTTTTTTTTAATGTTTTTTTTTTTTTTTTTGGAAACCCTAAATTAAACTCTAAGGGATCCTAGGACCGGGAGAACTCCCTCTTTAAACTTCAAAAGAAGGGATCCCACCTAGAAGACATAAGAACAGACATAAGTGTCAACATGCATATCACCCACCATATAAGACAGTTAAAAATGGTGAAATAAATAAAATCCACTCACCGCAGCAAAGCAGCGACCGTCAACCCTCACAGCAGCAAGGGAACGAGAGGGAGAGCAGCAAAGCAGGCAGCGAGGCCGGAAAGAGTGCTTGAGAGAAGCCGGCCTCGAGGGGGGGGGTGGGGTTGGATGGGCCACAACGAGCACCTGTTGAAAAGTGAAACCGGCCCAGCAACAACGGCCGCAAAAACACATACAAACACACACACACAATCCACACACCTTTCCCCCCAAATAAAGTAAAACAACCCACAGGAGAAAAGGCCCAAGGGGCACAGAGGGACACGGTAGGGGGGAGAACCCACACCAATAGGTGAAAAGGGCAAGAGGGATGGGGCATCCCAAGCTGGGATCACCAACCCGGACACCGCCTACCCCTTTGTATGGGGTCTCACGGGGGAGCTAGCTCCCATATACACCACAAGGTGCAGCCTACCATTGCCTGGACCTTCAGCCTAGGCTGGGAGGCATACTGCTATAGTTTGAATTAAAAAAGGTTCAGGCAGCAATAGAAACAAAAGGCCGGGGGGTTACCCCGGCTACCTGCAAGGAGGAGACAACCATCTTCTGACTTGCTTGCCGACTGCAGAGACGAAAGACTGGGGAATGGTGGAAGGTCCTAGGTATTTATGGGCCAGGAGGGGCTCCTTTTTTTCATGTCATCTCTGCAAAATCGCCCTCTACAGGACAGTTACCCAAGTGTCATGAATATTCGGAAGCGGGGTGTGTAACATACTGGGAATACAGGGGCAAACTGTACTGATCTACCGCCAGCCGTACGACGTCTGCGAACCAAACCTGTCTTGGCCACCTTGGGGCCACCAGAATTGCTGGCGCACCCTCTTGAGCCAGCTTGCGCACCACCTTGCCCACCATGGAGAAGGGGGGAAACAGGTACAGAAAACCCAGATCCCTCCAAGAAAGAGACAAGGCGTCCACTGCCAGGGCCAGAGGATCCTGAGACAGAGACACAAATGCAGGAAGCTTGTGATTGTGACGTGAGGCAAAGAGATCCACCTCCGGAATCCCCCACTTGTGACAAAGGGACCGGAACACCTTGAGGTTGAGCGACCATTCCCCTCGGCGAGAGTATCCCCTGCTCAGGGAGTCCGCCTCCACGTTTTCCACTCCCGGAATGTACACTGCTGAGATGCATGGGACATTGCTCTCTGCCCATGCAAGAATCAGAGAAACTTCCCTGAGGGCACTCCTGCTGCGAGTCCCTCCTTGGTGATTGATGTAAGCGACTGCAGTCCGATTGTCTGATCGAACCTGAACCGGTAGACCCTGGAGATGATGCGTCAAGCGTGACAGTACCAACCGAATAGCTCTCAGCTCCAAGACATGGGGGTGTGGGCCTCCCGAGGACCCCACAACCCCTGGAACTGATGCTCCTTCCAGAAACCCCCCCAGCCCGACAGGCTGGCATCCGTGGTGACCGTCTCCCAACAAGGGGTCAGAAAAGACCTGCCCTTCAGAAGATTCCTTGGTTCCAGCCACCACTGAAGAGACTGCCGAACCAGGGGAGACATCCAAAATGACTGATCCAATGACAGCGGACATCTGTCCCAGGCCAACAGCAGATGGAGCTGGAGCGACCTCATGTGGAACTGAGCAAAAAGGGACTGCCTCGAAGGAAGCCACCATCAACCCCACCAGTCTCATCCCTAGCCGGATAGACGGGCGAGGGTTGGACAGAAGAAGACGTATCAGATCTTGAACCATCTGCACCTTCGACTGAGTTAGGAACACCCTGGTTTGAATGGTATCCAGATTCATGCCCAGAAACGAAATCCCCCTTGATGGGGATAGAGAAGACTTGGGATGGTTGATCACCCAGTCGAACCTCTCCAGCGCTGACACCACCGTCCTGGTGTCTAGCTCTGCCTGCCTGAGAGAGGATGCCGTAATGAGAAGGTCGTCCAGATACGGCACAATGCGAATGCCCTGGGCTCTGAGAAGGGCCATTATACCCACCAGCGTCTTGGTGAACACTTGGTGCCGAGGTCAGCCCGAACGGGAGGGCCACAAACTGAAAATGCCAATCTCCCACCACAAACCTGAGAAATCTCTGGTGTGCTGGGAAGATCGGCACATGAAGGTAAGCATCCTTGATGTCTATGGACGTCATGAAGTCCCCCTGACGAAGAGAAAGGATGGCTGAGCGCAAAGTCTCCATGCGGAACTTCTTGGCTCTGATGAACCTGTTGAGAAGCTTCAAATCCAGAATGGGTCTTATGGATCCATCTTTTTTGGGCACCGTGAAGAGTTTGGAATAATAGCCCCGGCCTCTCTCTGATAAAGGCACCAGGCATATGACTTCCATGTCCAGAGGATTTTGCACTGCCAACAGGAGCCCCTGCGCAGCCCGGGGGTCCAAGGGGACCCAAGATCTGAGGAATCTGGGAGGAGGCCGGTACTCTAACTCCAGCTTGTACCTGGAAAAGACCACTTCCAAGATCCACTTGTCTGTGACCTCCTGGGCCCAGACCTGGAAGAAGTGCCGCAGCTGTCCCCCCAACCGCAAGGGTGAGGGCGACCCCTCATTGCTGAGCTGGCTTGGCAGCGGGCTTGGAACCCCAGACAGGTCCTGGACGGGCCCGTCCTCTGCCTCTGCTCCAGGAATCACCTCTGAAGGTAGAGAAGGAGCCTGCCCCCCGAAAGGAGCGACGCTGCTTCTTGCGTTGCGGTAGCTTTCCTCCTTTGCTACTGAATCCAAATTATCTCCAAACAGCCGCATACCCAGAAAGGGTAGCCCTGTAAGTGACTTCTTAGCCGCAATGTCAGCCACCCACTGGTGGAACCAGACTGATCGGCGTATAGCCACAAGCAACGCTGAGGTTCTGCTACACATGCATATTGTGTCATCCAAGGCTGATAAGACAAAGGTCATGAGACAATTCACACCGCGAAAGTGCTGCAAATTCATCACTGGCCGGGTCAAGCTGGGAACCACTCAACAGGCCCCTAATCACAGACCTGGTAGCCACAGCCGTGAGCGCCGAAGCACAAACAGGCCGCAAAGCCGAACCTACGCTGGCAAAGGCATGACATGCCATTTGATCAATACGCCGGTCCTCACCATCCTTTAGCGTGGTGGCGTCTGGAGAGTGCACAACCGATGTGTTGGACAATCCCAGAACGGGCGCATCGACTTCGGGAGGGGACGACCAGCGCTTCACCGCGTCCACCGGAAAGGGATACTTCCTATCCCATCCCTGAGGAACACCGGGAAGCCGGCTAGGCCTTTCCCATTCTTTAAGAATCAGATTGTCAAAATGCTTCTGATTTGGGAACACCAAACGAGGCTTAGAGGTCCCAAAAATACAATTCTGTGAAATACTCACCTGTAGAATTGGTATTATAAGTATACAGTACGTCCTGCTCCAGACAGATTACTTACACTTGGGTTATCCTCCGCCAGATGGCGCTGCACTGCAGAGACATGTAAAACAGGCTCCTCCCGGCCCCTCAAATACCCGGGGACCTCCCACAAATCCCACAAATGAAAAGCAGTGAACGAGAAGCCGGGAGAATGTAACCACCCAAACTGGTAACTATAACAATGATAACAATCACCATACAGGGGATCCAGAATAATGCAAAAACCAGGGTGGGGTGGAGCAGGACGTACTGTATACTTATAATACCAATTCTACAGGTGAGTATTTCACAGAATTGTATTATTCTTAGTATACAGTACGTCCTGCTCCAGATAGATTACTTACACTTGGGACATCCAATAGCAGTGTCCATAAAGTAGGGTGGGATCCCCAACAAAGAAGGTAACAGCAGACAGTTTAAACCACTGCCGCCTGCAAAACCTTGCGGCCAAAAACAGCATCAGCTGAGGCCCTAACATCAACCTTGTAAAACTTTGAAAAGGTATGAACAGAAGACCAAGTAGCGGCCTTGCAAACTTGTTCAACAGAAGCCTGGTGCTGGAAGGCCCAAGAGGCACCAATAGCACGAGTAGAATGAGCAGTAAGGCGGAAGGGAGGATTCTTCCCCTTAGCAGAATAGGCCGGAATCAAAGCCTGGCGAATCCATTTGCTAATAGTAGACTTGGCAGGAGCCAACCCTTCCTGGGCCCAGAATGGATCACAAAAAGAGCATCAGTTTTCCTGAAGGACGCAGTGACTATCAGGTAATACTTCAGACACCTGACCACATCCAAGGAATGCAGAACCCTTTCCTTAGCGTTGCTAGGATTAGGGCACAATGAAGGAAGAACAATATCTTGATTTAAATGAAAAAATACAATTCTGTGAAGTACTCACCTGTAGAATTGGTATTATACGCATACAGCACGTCCTGCTCCGGATATAGTAATAACATGTGGGTAATCCTCCGCCTGAGGCGCCGTGCACTGCAGACATGTAGAAAACAAGCTCCTCCCGGCCCTACATATACCGAGGGACCTCCCACAAATCCTCAGCATTGAAAAGCAGTGAGAAAGAGAAGCCGGGAGAAACCAGCCACCCAGAAAATGGCAATAATATCCATGATAACAATCACCATACAGGGGATCCAGAACAACGTGAAACCAGGGTGGGGTGGAGCAGGACGTGCTGTATGCGTATAATACCAATTCTACAGGTGAGTACTTCACAGAATTGTATTATTCTAAGCATACAGCACGTCCTGCTCCGGATATACTAATAACATGTGGGGCATCCAATAGCAGTGTCCATAAAGTAGAGTGGGATCCCCATGAGAAAAGGCACAGCCAACAGTAACAGCGCTGTCACCCGCAAACTTGCTACCAGGAGCAACGTGAGCAAATGCTCTAACTCAAACATATGAAACCTTACAAGGCTGAGTGAAACGCAAGCAGCGAACTAGTCAGCTTGCTCAACAGAACTGAGTGCCGAAAGGCCCAAGCCAAGCACAAGTATAAAGAGAACAAAAACCAAGAGAGAAGAATGAATCTCCCCTACACGAGTAGGCCAGATTAACGCCTAACCATGCTAGTGCAAAGAAAGGGTAGCCATGGCAACCTTAGAACCCTCCCCGTCTGGGAATATGAACCCTGGTCTCAGGCGAGACCGGCGGGAATACTGAAAACAATGCTAACAAGGCTCGGCAGGAGCCGAAACGTTTAGGCTCAGAAGGACAAACCAACCGAGCAAGACCAATCCAAAGGGCTCCTACACCCATGGAAGCAATCAAATCCTGTTACATAAGGATGGAGACGCCTATAAGCCCCAAGGGGCATAATCCCAACCAGGGACAGGGAACAGTCCAGGAATCTCCAACGCCTGTTGAGGGATACAGATCCCTTAAGCTCAGAGTAAGCAAGGCACTAGCCCAGAGGCCGGAGGGTCTGGAATAAAGGAGAATAGAAACTCCGCCTGGATCCAAACTCGGTGTAAGGCGAAACACCCTCACCTAATGGCGTACAGACATATATATATATATATATATATATATATATATATATATATATATATTGACTAGGACCGCTAACCGAGCCATCCCCTATGGCACTCTTCTGACTGAAGCAACCGCCTCAGAAGAGGGATGTGAGGGAAGGAACAGTTCAGACCAAAACCTGAATAAGACCCAAGGGAACCCTTAGCAGGGCATCAGGATAAGTAACCCCCCTGGGGAATGCACCTGAGCAACCCATGAGGAATGCTCAACACAGAAGATTGAACTAGACTTCTACAGTAGGCGAACAGGGCGAGCCCTGACAACACTCAGAGAACTGAGTTGGGGAGCCAACTTAAACCGTGCTGTAATAACTCTAGGACCCAGGGATCAGGCAACATCCCGCAGGAGAGAGAGCAAGACCCAGCAAGGCAAACTAGATCGACATCTCCCAACATAGCTGGCAGAGAAGGGAGAAGAAGAAGAGGAGGGAGCTAGGCCTAGTCCTCCAATAGAGAAAAGACACCCCGAGATAACCATCTCCAATAGGGTGAAGAGCAAACCATCCAATCGCCTAAAAAGGCCTGTAGATAGGGGCGACGTGGTAAGGAGCCTGAGTAGGCAGAACAGCCCTCGTGAGAGGGCATACAGTACGACTGTCTTCAGCAGAATCAGCGAACCACGCCCCACTGGGCCACCCAGGGCCCCCAGCGTAACGGTTCACCCTTGCTACAGCAAACTTGTGCAGAACCCCACCTAGCAGGGTGAAAAAAGTTAAGACATATAGAGTATAATGTCCTGACAGAAAGCAATACTAGGCCCCCATGACCAAGGCCAGCGAGTTCTGGGACAATAACCCAGGACAGAGTCCCTGTAATAGCAACGAGGCCCCACAGGGCCACACCAGTAGGGGCTCAGTGAGACACTAGAATAGACCCTCCTAGCACAGTAGGACAGCCAACAAGCCCATACCAATGAAGTGCAAGGAATGTAAACCCCCACTTAGATCAGAACCAGACCCTTCCTGAAGGGTCAACCTGTTCCGAGACCTTCACAGATAAAGGACAGGCCACTGTCGTCAGACTGACCGAGAGTCCCCAAAAAAGACAAGTCCTGAAGAGGAGTAGTCCAGCAATTTAGAGCCCGCAAAAGGCTCAATGTGATACCGAAAAACAGTATGAAAACTGACCCCCTAAAGGGGACCGCCTTAGGAACCACGAGGGATTTCAGAAGAAATAAAACCCCCCTAGACAACCTGCCAGACTTGGTCCCCATGGTGACCATCTACAGGGAGAAGCAAGAAGGAAGGGATGGTCCCTGACACCTTCCTTGAATTTGCAAACTCAAAAGGAACCCCCGTAACAAGGGAGAGCGTACTGACCTAGTTCCAGGGGTGTTGGAACCCCATCCAGGATAAGTAACCTAAGGTGTCGCAGGCCCCAAGGGCATCTGAGAATAAAGGACAGCATCTGGGCCGCCACCAACAGGCCCACCAGCTGTAAGGTGAAGGTAGCGTGACAAAAAAGAGGGCAAGGCCCCTAACATACTAAGGCCACACATAGCCGAAGGAAAGGTGTAAACATGAACCCATCTAAATTCCACCCCGTAGGGAGGTACCGAACCGGGGTACACTTAAGTAAGAGATGTGCCTGAGCACCAATCCAAAGGACTCCCAAGGAGCCCCAAGTCAATAGCCAACACGGCCTGATGCGAAAATTGGGAAAGAATGACAATCAAGTAGAACCTAGCGCGGACGTCACAGGTGCACGTCCAAGACAACACTCCCATACTCGCCTTGGTGAGCCGTCTGGGAGCAGGAGAGGGACCCAAGACAAGACCCCAATCCGCAGAGTTGGTCCTGCAACACTGTCTGGAAATGGCCTAGGTGTCCTGAAGGCACAGGGGACTAAAAAGGAATATAGATCCTCACAGGCATCAAGAGGTCCACTGGACAAGAGCTCCTGCGGCCCAACAGGTAGATACCATGTAGGAGCTGCTTGTGAAAATGTAAATGCTAGGTCCAGAATGCCAGCCCGGGTCAGACTGCTTCATCCCAGAGGGAAAAGGTAATGTGGATACAATCACAAGTCAAGGGCCAACCTGTAAGAGAGCCCAGACCCCGCACGCCGAACTCGGCCTGCCTCAACCCCCGAAGGGAAAGCAGGGACTAGAAGAACCCTGAAAACCTCAGAAAAGGACCGCCCAGCAAACTCCATTCTGCATCCAGGGGGGCTATTTCCTGTAACAGCCTGAACGAAGCATGGCGCCCTGCGATAGGAGCCAAGTGCTGCGGCAGCCTCCTCGTCCAACAGGGCGAGGGCGTCCCTTCATGCTTGTGTGGTTTTGGCAGATTTGGACTTTGCCCTGCCAGAGGTCTCAGGGCGTTGCCTGCCCCCCCTGGGGCGGGCCTCCACTCCAAAAGGTTGGTTCTCGCTTGACACTAACGTAGGGAGGGGGAGGGGTATCCCTGTCCCTGGGCGGCCGGGACGGCCTTCTGCGCGAGGGTGCCTTACCCTTTCTTCCAAAAAGGTCCAACCGGGCCCCGAATAAGCGTCGTCCTCTAAAAGGAAGACCAGTAAGAGCCTTTTTAGTATCATAGTCAGCCCCCCACTGTCGCAGCCAAAGGAGGCGGCGAATAGCCACCACAAGAACCGAGGTTCTAGTACACATTTTAATAGTGTCATCCATCGCTGAGAGAATAAACCTCACAAAAACATCACAATCAAACCCAAGGGAGATCCTCCGGCTGTTGGTCAACTATCTTCCTAAGAAGGGTCCTGGCGGCCACTGCGGTGACGGCCGCAGCACAGACCGGGCGCAGAGCCGTCCCTGCACACGAAAAGGCGTGGGAAGCCAATCTGTCAATGCGCCGGTCCTCAGCATCCCGAAGGGTACGATGAGTAGAAGCTGCCATGAAGGGAGGGTTAGCAACCCCAATAATAGGTGCATCCACCTCGGGAGGGACTGACCATCGATCAACCAAATCAGGGGGAAAAGGGTACTTCCAGTCCCAGACCCCCGGAACCCCTGTAAGTTTACAAGGTGATTCCCATTCCTTAGAAGAGTCTGGAAATGATCCTGCTCCAGAAACTCCAGGCGCGGCGTCGCCGTGTGGAAACTCTCCCTCTTGGGCTTGGGAGACTCTCCCGGAGGAGAGATGGACAGTACTTCAAAGATCTTTATAAGTAACTCATCAGTGTCACACAGGCACCAAGGACCAGGGCCAGAACCGTCACGGCTCCAAGACATCTCATCTGAGGAACTGGAACCTGAGAACAGTTCACCTTCATCAGAAGGATCAAGGTCCTGCATAGCAGCAGACTCCTCAGTTTCAGTGGGAAACCTAGAACCAGGGGGCGTCAGGGACCGTTTCTTTCCAGCGCCCAAGCGCTCCGCCAAACCAGACATCACCTGCTCCGCCGTGGGTAACCTGCGCGGCACCACCTGCTGGTCATCCCCGCTCGAGTGCGACTCATCTGGAGTGAGATTTAAGCATGGGGAGACAGGAGTATTGAAGTGAGGTGCAGCTACTGGTAAACCTGATTGCAGGGCCAGCACTTGTTCAGCACACGGTCCGCAGACCCGTGCTCTGTCAGCATCAGCGTGGGGTTGGCCACACGCAGTACACAGCCGGTCTTGTCCCCGGGGGACCCCAGATACATAATTCTGAGATGCCTCCATATGGTGATTAATCTAAGTAATATGCCAGTAGGGATTTATGCTGTAAGCAACCCTGGATGCCCCAAGACCCGCTAGGAATGTGGGAGAATTTAGATATAAACCCGTTAAGATATATATATCAGGCCGGGAGAAGCCACTAGAATCTTGGCATCTGAAAGACATAAGGAGAAGAGAGGGTGTCAGAGCCATGTGCTACAGGAAGGAGAAAATAACCGAAAACACCCGTGAGGGCACTTACAGTAACCAAGGAAGAGGAGGATCGTGACCACGCGCGCGCGGGAAGACCGACAAAATGGTGCCAAGCGAACCTCGAAGGGCGGGCCAGAGCTGCAGATGACACGGAACGTGCCAAACCAGACCACGCCCCCCGGAGAGCGCGAAGCTCTAAGCGCGTAACAAGACAGAAAAAGGAGACAGTAATAAACGCCATAGCGTCGCGAAACAGAGCCGCCGTACGCGCCAAGTCAAAGTACATTAAAGGTGCTGCGGCCAACGTTAACATATGTTTGAAGTGCGGCTCTGACCCCCGGTAACCATTAAAGGCTATAAGCATACAGTGTAATAGGGCAAGGTTAGGCCAACGTACACACTACCCCCCCCCCCCTCTTTTTCCCCCCACTAATGGGGGGAACTGGGGAAGAAGGTGACCCAGCACTCGGGGTTCACCGCTACATGGGGCGTGGGGCAATGATGCGGGAGGGGCATCCACTGAAGGCTCACCATTAGCCTTGACCGCCTACCCTATGGTGGGGGATTGCGGTGGAGTCTAGCTCCGTAAGCACACGAGGTGCTGCCTACCACCTTCACCCGACCAACGCAGCCCAGGCTGGGAGGCAAATTCTTCACACGAGGATGGGTGGAAATAGTCCCGCAGGGCCTTGGGCTGTAAAGCCCCGCTCGCCTGCGAGAGCGTGATACTTCATGTCTTCACAGTTCCAGCACTGCAGAGAAATCTGGGGATTTGTGGGAGGTCCCGCGGTATATGTAGGGCCAGGAGGAGCTTGTTTTCTACATGTCTGCAGTGCACGGCGCTGAAGGCGGAGGATTACCCACATGTTATTACTATATCCGGAGCAGGACGTGCTGTATGCTTAGAATACAGACACCACCTTAGGCAGAAAGTCTGGCTTAAAGTGGAACACCACCTTGTCCTGGTGTCTCTCATAGTATGGGGGCTGAATAGACAGAGCCGCCAACTCAGACACACGCCTGACCGAAGTAATGGCCACCAGAAAGACAGCCTTGAGGGTAAGCACAGCCAGAGCAGCATCCTGTATAGGTTCAAAGGGAGCACCCTGCAAGGCAGACAAAACCAAGTTCTAATCCCAAACAGGGACCATAGGTTTACCTGGGGGACGCACATGAGTAACCCCCTGGAAGAAGGTCTTCACCAAAGAAAAAACACTGGGGGTCTATGGGTGATTCCTGGCTTTTTTTTAGGGCCGGGAGGAGCCACAAGTCTTCTGCAGTCAGCTGCGCCACCTTGTGGCGGAATACCCAGATGTAATGATTGAAATGAAACAGGCCGTGCTGTACACAAGGAAAATGCTTTTTGGAGAGCATAGGCTTTCTCCTTGATATCCTGCTATACCCATCATTGTTGTCCTGATGTTGGACTCATGAATAGTGTTGGGTGAACCTGAGCCGCAAAGTTTGGGTTCGTAATGAACTTTGAGAGTTCGGGATTCCAAACCTGAACATGGACT
The DNA here is from genome assembly GCA_027917425.1 of Gastrophryne carolinensis. Lineage (NCBI taxonomy): Eukaryota > Metazoa > Chordata > Amphibia > Anura > Microhylidae > Gastrophryne > Gastrophryne carolinensis. The sequence continues at coordinate 91,486,725 of CM051243.1, read as the reverse complement.
TCAGCCAAAAGTCAGTTTTCGAGTTTGGCTGAACCCAGAAAAATACAATTCTGTGAAATACTCACCTGTAGAATTGGTATTATACGTATACAGTACGTCCTGCTCCAGATATAATACTTACAATTGGGACATCCAATAGCAGTGTCCATAGAACAAGGTGGGATCCCCAGCAAAGAAGGCAACAGCAGACAGTTGAAAGCACTGTCACCAGCAACACCTCACTACCAAGAGCGACACGAGCAAAAGCTCTAACGTCAACATTAAAACAACCCTTGAGAGGGTACGAACAAGAAAAACAAGTAGCGTTCAAGCAACCCGTTCACAAGACTTGGTGCCGAAAGGCCCAAAGATACCAAGGCACCAGTGTAATCAGAATATAATGAGAAGAACTCTTCCCCTTAAGGAAAAGGCTTGAGTGGAAGCCTAACAAGAGCCAAAACTAAAAGTAGCCCAGGAAGAAGCCAAGCTTTCCCCAGGACCAGAAGGGATATCTTATCCAAGTAAAGGCTAGGCCCAAGGCCGCCTAACCCCTATAGGCAGACGAGATCAGGCACATCCAGATGTAGGTGCCCACGTCCCCAAGGAGCACCAGTCCCCTAAGGGACAAGAGACAAACCGGGAAGAAAATTCCCACACCTATTGTGGGAATAGGTTCCCTCGCCTCAGCATTACAAGGAACGAATCCCAAAGAAGGATAATGTCTTAATACCTGAGCCTAAGACACCAGCTTAGGCCGAAGAACCGATGTAAGGCAGAACACCGCCTCATCTCGGTGGATATACAGTAAGGAAACGAGGGCTAGCTAGACAGAGCCACTCGCTCAGGCACAGCCGACTGAGGTAACAGCCCCATAAGGACAACCTTAAGGATAAGAACAGCCAGACAGCAACCAGAGTAGAGCCAAAGGGGAACACCCCAACAAGGCAAAACTAATAGAAATCAATCCCAACAAGGACCCTAGACTTATGAGGGGGATGTCACTGAGCAATCCCTGAAGGAAAAGTCAACCCAGGCAAGGGACTGAGTAAAGACTTCTGCAGAAGACGGACAGGGCAGAGCCTGAACCACCAGGGCACCGAGTAGGAGAGCCAACTCCAACCCATGCTGTAATAACTTAAAAACCCTGGAAACAGAGTTCGCCCACAGGGGAGAGCCAAAAACTCAACCCAATCAATATGGGTAAACAATACCCCACAATAGACGGAAGAAGAGGCAAAAGAAGCCAAAACCCCGTCTTCCAAAAGTCACCGACACTCAAAAGGTACACCCACTTCCATCAAGGTGGATGAATCAACCGTCAGACCATCCAGACCAGAGTTTGAAGATAGGGGTGAAATAGAGACGGGGGCCCGAGTGAACAGGCCAACACTCCTGACAAGACGTACAGGTCCGCTGTCCAAAGAACCACATCTGCAACCACACTCCACTAGGCCATCCAAGGGCCGTCAGTATCACAGGTTCCCCCTTCCAGAGCAACCTGCACCGAACCCTGTCAAGCAGGGTGAAGGAAGGTAAGACATATGGAACAGAATGTTCAGCATGAAGTTATGAAGCCTCGAGACCAAGGTCAGAACAATCTGAGACAGGGAAACAAGGGCCTAGGACCCAAAATAGGGACAGGCCCAGATCCACACTAGACGGATCACATGGAGACCCAAAAACAAGCACATCCTATCGCAGAAGGACCTCCAAGGAGTGAATATCTTAGATATGCAGGGAACGCTGTCCTACACCGGAACAGGATCAGATACCCTCCAGGGGGATCATCCTGCTTCCTAGCCCACACAGATAATTAATACAGGCCACTGTCGTCAGACAGACCAAGGGGCCCCCAAATAGCCTGATCCCAAAAGGGAGGAGTCCAGCGATATAGAGCCAACCTGAAGGCCTGCTGCTTCAAATTAGACAGGTGGATGAGCCCCTAAAGGTCCCACCTCCCCCTGAACCACAGGGGGATTTAGGAGAAAAAAAAAGTCCCCCCTTCCTTCGACCTGATAGATTTGATATCCAAATGCAGGAAGACGCAATGGAAGGGGGCACCCCCTGACTGGTACCCCTAGTACAACAGTCTCAGGGGAAACCACCGTGCCAAGGTGGAAGGGTACGCAGACCCATCTCCAGGGAAGCTGGAACCCAGTCCAGCATTTACAATAAGAGCAGCAGAAGAGCCCAAGGGTTCTGAGCACAAGGGACAACCTTGGAACAGCCACCAACAGGCCCACCAGCTACAATCCAGCCTGGTGAATAGACGGAAACAGCAAGAGGGACCGAGCCCATGCAACCAGATTGTCCAAGTATAGGCAAGGAGGCAGGTTCCTGTCTGAACCGAATCCAGGTCCAACCCTAGGAACGGAGATACCCCTAGGGGAAAAGGAAGAATTGAGGTGATTGAGCACCCATCCAAAGACTCCCAAAGGACACCACCAACCGAGTAACAACTTGGTCTGACGCAGGAATTGGGAAGCAAAGAGGGACGGCCCGGCAGTTCCTCGCGCGGACGCCCCCTAGGTCTCAGTAGAGATATCACCCCCCGTCATTGCCTAGGCCAGATAATAAGGCCACCGCAGCAGTGTTGGAACGCCAACAACTAACCTGTAAGGTCCTTGGAGCCCGGAAGGCACAATGGCCATGAGATAAGCGTTTTAGGTCCCTACCGACGGCAAGAGGTCCCTGGACACAGGGCACTGGTGGCCCAACGCAGAGGAACCATGCAGTAAACCGCCTGTGAATGTAAGTTGCCTCACCTATGGAAGGCCATAATGGACAGAGTGTCTCATCCGTTTGGAGGAATGTGGAAAGGTTAGTGTAGAGGCCCCTGCCTCTGTCTGTTAAGGGCAACCAGCAGGTGACCCCAGACCTCGCAGATCGTGCGTGACCTGCTCCAACACAAGAAGAGAGGCAGGGACCAGAAGCATCCTGAATATCTCGGGCAGGGGCCGCCCAGCAGACATTATCCTGCATCCAGAGGAACTTCTTCCTGACTCCATCAGAACGAGGCATGCAGCCTCCTGATAGGGGCAAAGTGCTGCGGCCATCCCCTCCCCATCATGCTTGGGGGTTTTTTTTAACAGGCTTGGACTTAGTCCTGCCGGAGGGACCAGGGCGTTGTCTGCCACTCCTGGGGCAGGGGTCTATACCAAAAAGCTGGAAGGACACCACTGGTTCTGTTTTGACGCTAACATAGGGGGGTGGAGGGGTGCCCCTGCCTCGAGAAGGCCGGGCCCGCCTTCTGTAAAGGGGTGTTTTGCCCTTTTTTCCAAACAGGTCCAGACGGCCCCAAATAGACGTCGCCCTCTAAAGGGAAGCCCAGTAAGAATCTTTTTCATAGCATCATCAACACCCCACTGTCGCAGCCAGACCAGTCGGCGTATAGCTACGGCAAGGGCGGAAGTTCTAGCGCACATGCTGATGGTGTCATCCAGCGCCAAAAGGATAAATCTTACAAATACATCACAACTGGAGAGTGCAATAAACACCTCCCAGGGGAGATCCTCCGGTTGATGATCAATCAGCTTTCTGATGAGGGTCCTAGTGGCCACTGCAGCAATGGCCGCGGCACAGACCGGTCGTCCCTGCACAAGAAAAGGCGTGGGAAGCCAGTCTATCAATGCGTCGGTCCTCAGCATCCCGAAGGGTACGATAAGTAGGGGGCGCAATAAAGGGGGGGTTAAGAACCCCAATGATCGGTGAATCCAGCACGGGAGGTGATGACCAGCAGTTAACCACCTCAGGGGGAAAAGGGTATTTCCAATCCCAGTCCCCTGGAACCCCTGGAAGTTTGCTAGGGCATTGCCATTCTTTGAGTACAAGAGCCTGGAAGTAATCCTGCTCCAGAAATTCCAAACGCGGCGGCGCTGTATGGAAACTCTCCCTTCTAGGCCTAGAGGCCTCACCAGGGATAGAAATAGACAAGACCTCGAAGATCTTTATCAGTAATTCGTCTGTGTCACACAGGCCCCAAGAACCGGGTCCCGGATCATCATGACTCCTCAGCCCCTCGTCCGAGGACCCCGAGTCAGAGAATAGCTGACCTTCATCATAAAGAGCAAAACCCTGCTCAGTAGTGAACTCTTCAGATTCAGAAGGAATGGGCGAAACCGGAGGCGTCAGGGACCGCTTCTTACCAGGGCCCAAGCGCTCTGCCAACCTCGAAATCACCTGCTCAATGTAGGCAGTCTGCGTGGCACGACTTACTGTTCATTCCCGCTCGAGTGCGACTCATCAGGACTGAGATTTAAGCACGGGGAGAGGGGTGTATTGAAACGAGGCGCAGCCACTGGCAACCCTGATTGCAGGGCCAGTGCTTGTTCAGCACATGGTCCGCAGACCCGTGCTCTGTCCGCATCAGCATGGGGCAGTCCACACGCTGCACACAGCCGGTCTTGTCCCGGAGGGATCCCGGTCACATAATTCTGAGATGCCTCCATATGGTGATTGTTAATGTAATATACCAGTAGGGATTTACGCAATAGGCCACCCTGGATGTCCCAAGACCCTCTAGGTTAATGTGGTAGAATTTGTAAGCCCGCTACAATATATGTTAGGCCGGGAGAAGCCACCGGAATCTTCAAGGTCTGAAAGACATAAGGGGAACGAGGGGTGTTAGGGCCATGCGCCGCAAAAGGAGTACTAATAATGAAAACGCCCGCGAGGGCACTCACCGACCTGGGGAGGGGAGGGAGACCGCCAACACACGCGCACGTGGGGATAAACAAAATGGCGCCAACCGAACCTCGGAGGGCGGGTCTAAACTGGGCGTAACGCGGAGCGCACCACGCTGGGTCCCCGCCTCCCCCAAAGAGCGCGAAACTCTGAAGCAGCCGTGTAAAGGCTCGGCAAGCTAAGCATAGAGTGTGCCAATAAGGACATCTGCTAGTGATACTCATGAAGTCTCAATACACCGCCACCATTCTAAAGCCCGTAGGCGTACGAAAATTCAGTTTCCTGCCCAAGATGTAGCATAATAACGCAGGACGTGCGGTAGACTATTGCAAGTAAAATTGAGAGGGTCAAACTAGAGGGGCAGCGCGGCTCTGACACCCAGTTGTCGATCAGGGGCAAGGGCACGGCCATAAGCGTGACAGTACTGTACACTGAGACCGCCAACGGACTACACACACACACTCCCCCCCCTTCTTTTCCCCCGAAGTACGGGGGGAAACGAGGGAGGACGGTGACCCTGTACACACGGTCCACCGCTACACGGGGCATGGGAGAAGAATGCGGAAGGGAAATCCACTATAAGGCTCACCATCAGCCTAAACCGCCTACCCTATGGAGGGGGACTGCGGTGGAGCATGGCTCCGTTAAGCACACATGGTGCTGCCTACCTTCACCCGACCAGCGCAGCCCAGGCTGGGAGGCACATCATAAAGGAGGACGGGTGGGAATAGTCCAACAGGGCCGCAGGCTGTAATAGCCCCGCTCACCTGCGAGAGAGTGATACTTCATGTCTTCGCAGTCAGCACTGCAGAGAAATCTGGGGATTTGTGGGAGGTCCCTGGGTATATGAAGGGCCGGGAGGAGCCTGTTTTTGCATGTCTGCAGTGCACAGCGCCCTCTGGCAGAGGATTACCCAATTGTAAGTATTATATCTGGAGCAGGACGTACTGTATACTTAGAATAAGCTGGTTGATTGGCTGCTGAGCTTAAACCGGACCAACAGCCTTGCACAGGTGGGAAAGAAAGGTAGCAGCCCTTTTGGAGCTTCCTCCCCCAACTGACATTGCACAGTAACAGGAAGCCCAGCAGCACTTCCTGTTTGCAAGATGGCCTGCAAATGCATGATCTGCCATCTTGTTTTTAAAATTGACCCCAGCAGGAGTTAGAAAAAGGTTAATTAATATTTATGTGGAGCAATCTAAATTGCCCCGGGGAAGGATGCATATGAGCACTGTTGTGTTGGTCCGCTTTAACTGAATGCAAAATGTGCAGCAGTAGAAAGTGGATGTACAACTTACCTGAGCCTGTGATCTGGTCGCTGTTCTTTCCTTTAAAAATGTCCATTGCTCAGGCTTCAAAAAGATGGCCGTCCCATTGAGCGAGGACACTGGCAGCAGCACTAGTGTCAGCTGCCAGTGTCCTCACTCATGGGGGCCGTCTTTTTGAATTCCCAGCCGTGGACATTTTGATAGGAAAGAACACCGACTGGATTGCAGGGCTTAGGTTAGTTGTACAGCTGCTTCTTGTTGCTGCACACTCTCCATTTTTGGGTCCCCATTGATTTTAATTAGGACCAGGTTCGGGTCAAGTACCCAGTACGATCTTTTTTTCAAAGTTTAATCAAACTTGCTGAACCTTGAACCTATAGGGGTTCGCCCAACACCACTCATGAACATTAACATCTGGTGTAAGAAAGGCCTTTAGTTACTTAGAGGGTACATGAAGTTCCTAAGTTACACCACAGACTATTATACTTCATTTTGAGAGGTCTCCACATAATTGAGGTAATGTTTTATTTGTGAAGCTTAGCAACTGCCCAGGTTTCTACACAAGTGAATTTTATAAATGTTCCAGCCAGCACCACTCTGACATCCCAGCACAAAGACTGATTGAAATTGAGGTTCTCCTACATCGACTTTTGAGTTTTTCTTTGACCACCGCTGGGATCTCATTATTTTCTAACATCCAAATATATGGTAAAAGCAAATGCTGAAGCAAGGTGTCTGCCACTTCTGCCCTTTCGTAATTAAGTCTAACGACAACTTTTTTTTTTTATTGACCTGCGTACTCCCAAAATGATTATCTTATTTTTCCCTGCTGTTGTGTGCTGCTGATATATATATATATTTTTTTCCTTTGACCACCGAGGGTGTCTGTTTTTATTACATTTTTCTTCTCTCCAAGTTTAGAAAAAGAAGCATCCATTCGGATGTACATCTATGTCTTACTTACTTTGGAAATACTGGTGTTCTTTTTTTTCAATAGATATGTATAAATTTGGTCCTCAAAAAGAAGCTTGAGATAAAAGCAACTTTCTAAAAAATGCCTTCAAAAATATCCTGGTGTCTTCAAACCAGAATGCAGTCTTTAAAACATCTCTCTGGAGGAGCCATCCCTCACATATGAAAAGGTAAATAAAGTTATTCTAAAAATCATATCTCCTGAAGTATCCCAGATATTCAGGATCACGTTGGCTCCCCTGTCACTCCAGTCTGTTTGATAGCTCTCGAAAGACCTAATTATGCACACAGCATCGTAGCTGCCCTGCAACCTGCCCATTATCTTTCTGCTCAAAACACCTACATCTGGTTTTATTTGGAAGAAATCAAAGCAGAGGGAGATGAGCATTTGGCTAATTACATAGAAGACAGTGGGTTGTAGACTTTAAGAGGATGGCGTGGTGAGAAGATCTCAAATATTTTCACATACAAATATATTGGCCGGCTGTAATAAAAAGTAGTAAAGAATAAATCTATCCTTATGTTATACATCAATTATAAATAATACAATTCTGTGATTACTCACCTGTAGAATTGGTATTATGAGTATACATTACGTCCTGCTCCAAATCTAATACTTACAGTTGGGATATACTCCGCCAGATGGCTCTGGACTGCAGAGACATCGAAAATAGGCTCCTCTCGGCCCCTCAAATACCCAGGGACCTCCCACAAATCCCCAGCATTGAAAAGCAGTTAAGAAGCTGGGAGCATTAAACAATCCAAACTATCAACTATAACAATGATAAAAATCACCATACAGGGGATCCAAGAAAATGCAAACCAAGGGTGGGTTGGAGCAGGACGTACTGTATACTCATAATACCAATTCTACAGGTGAGTAATCACAGAATTGTATTATTCTTAGTATACAGTACGTCCTGCTCCAAATCTAATACTTACAGTTGGGACATCCAATAGCAGTGTCCATAAAGTAGGGTGGGATCCCCAAGAAAAAATACAACTCTGTGAAGTACTCACCTGTAGAGTTGGTATTATATGCAGACAGCACGTCCTGCTCCAGACATAGTCCTTACATGTGGGTATACCTCCGCCTTCAGCGCCGTGCACTGCAGTATCATGAAGAAAACAAGCTCCTCCCGGCCCTACATATACCGAGGGACCTCCCACAAATCCCCAGCATTGACAAGCAGTGAGAGAAGAAGCCAGGAGGAAAACAACCACCCAGAGACTGGCAATAATATCCAAGATAATAATCACCACACAGGGGATACATGTGGGACATCCAATAGCAGTGTCCATAAGTAGGGTGGGATCCCCGAGAAAAAAGGCACAGACAACCATAAAAGTGCTGTCACCTTAACCATGCTACCAAGAGCAACGAGAGCAATGCTCTAACCACAGCCTTTGAATTCTTGTAAAGGCAGAACTGAACACAAGCAGCGGACTAGCCAGCTTGCTCAACAGAACCTAGTGCTGAAAGGCCCAAGCCAAGCACAAGTAGTAAGAGAGCAAAAACCAAGAGAGAAGAATAATCTTCCCCTAACGAGTAGGCCAGAGTAGCAGCCTAACCATGCTACTGGAAAAAAAGGGGGCAGCCATGGCAACCTTAGAGATCTCCCCATCTGAGAATATGAACCCAGGTCTCAGGCGAGACCAGCAGGAATACTGAAAAACAATGCTAACAAGGCTCAGGAAGAGCCGAGACGTTTAGTTTAGTCTCAGAGGAACAAGGCGACCGAGCAGGACCAAGCCAAAGGGCACCTACACCCGTGTTAGCAATCAGATCCGGTACATAAGGATGGAGAAACCTATAAGCCCCAAGGGGCATAATCCCTACCAGGGACAAGAGAAAGGCCAGGAATCTCCAACACCTGATGAGGGATACAGATCCCTTTTGCTCAGAGTAAGCCAGACAATAGCCCAGAGACCGCAGGGTCTGGACTAAAGGAGAATAAGAACACCGCCTGGACCCAATTCGGCGTAAGGCGGAACACCCTCACCTCATATTGTACAGAACAGAGCCATCCTTTATGGCACATTTCTGACTGAAGCAACCGCCCCAGAAGAGCGATATGAGGGAAGGAACAGTTCAGACAAGAACCTGAATAAGACCCACGGGAACCCTTAGCAGGGCATCCGGATAAGTAACCCCCCAAAAAGGGAGCATAGAATTCCCTGGGGAATGCACCTGAGCAACCCCTGAGGAATGCGCAACACAGAAGATTGAACTACACTTCTGCAGTAGGTGAACAGGGCGAGCCCTGAAACCTTCAGAGCACTGAGTTGGGGAGCCAACTTCAACCGTGCTATAATAATCCTAGGACCCAGGGATAGGGAACATCCCGCAGGAAAGAGAGCTAGTCCAAGCAAAGCAGACTAGAAGAGCATACTCCAACATAGCCGGCAGAAAAGGGAGAAGAAGAGGAGGGAGCTAGGCCTAGCCCTCCAATAGAGAAAAGACACCCAGAGATACCCATCTCCAATAGGGTGAAAAGCCAACCGACCAATCGCCTAAAAGGCCTGTAGGTAAGGGCGACGTAGTAGGGAGCCTGAATAGGCAGAACAGCCCTCTTGAGAGGGCATACAGTACGACTGTCTTCAGCAAAATATCTGCGAACCACGCCCCGCTGGGCCACCCAGGGCCCCCAGCATAACGGTTCTCCCTTTCTACTGCAATCTTATGCAGAACCCCGCCTGGCAGGGTAAAAGAAGTTAAGACATATAGAATATAATGTCCTGACAGAAGCAATACTAGGCCCTCATGACCAAGGCCAGAGAGTCCTGGGACAATAACCCAGGACAGAGTCCCTGTAATAGCAACGGGGCCCCACAGGGCCACACCAGTAGGGACTCAGTGAGATACTAGAATAGAACCTCCTGCCATGTTAGGGCAGCCAGCCAAGCTAATACCAATGAAGTGCAAGGGATGTAAACCCCCACTTAGAACCGAACCGGAACCTTCTTGAAGGGTCAACCTGTTCCGAGACCTTCACAGATAAAAAGGGACAAGCCACTGTCCTCAGACTGATCGAGAGTCCCCAAAAAGGACAAGCCCTGAAGAGGAGTAGTCCAGCAAATTAGAGCCCACCAAAGGCTCAATGTGTCAACCAAAAAACCGTATGAAGATGGATCCCCTAAGGGGACCCCTTTAGGAACCACGGGGGATTTCAGGAGAAATAAGACCCCCCAGTCCACCTGCAAGACTTGGTACCCATGATGACCATCTACAGGGAGAAGAGAGAAGGAAGGAATGGTCCCAGACATCTTCCTTGAATTTACAACCTCAAAAGGAACCCCCGTAACGAGGGGGAGCGTACTGACCTAGTTCCAGGGGTGCTGGAACCCTGTCCAGGATAAGTAACCTAAGGTGTCGCAGGGCCCAAGGGCTCCTGAGAATAAGGGACAGCATCTGGGCCGCCACCAACAGGCCCACCAGCTGCAAGGTAAAGGAAGTGTGCCATCAAAGAGGGCAAGGCCCTTTCCATAACAAGTCCACATTTAGCAGAAGGAAGGTTCTAACATGAACCAATCTAAATGCCACCCCGTAGGGGGATACCGAACCGGGGAACACGTAGTGTGATGTGCCTGAGCACCAATCCACAGGACTCCCAAAGGAGCCACAAGTCAATAGCCAACATGGCCTGATGCAAAAATAGGAAGCAAAGAAGGACAATAAAGTAGAACCTAGCGCGGATGCCGCACGGGCACGTCCAAGACACCACTCCCATACTCGCCTTGGTGAGTCATCTGGGAGCAGGAGAGGAACCAAAACAATACCCCAATGCGCAGAGTTGGACCTTCAACACTGGCTGGAAGTGGCCTAGGTGTCCTGAAGGCACAGGGGACTAAAATGGGATTATAAATCCTCACATGCATCAAGAGGTCTACTGGACTAGAGCGCCTGCGACCCAACAGGTAGATACCATGTAGAAACTGCCTGTAAAGGTATAAGTGCTAGGCCCCAGAATGCCAACCTGGGTCCGACTGCTTCATCCCGGAGGGGAAGGGTAACGTGGATGCAATCACAGGTGAAGGGCCAACCTGTAAGAGAGCCCAGACCTTACACGCCAAACTCGGCCTGCCTCAACTCCCGAAGGGAAACAGGGACTAGAAGAACCCTGATAACCTTAGGACCGCCCAGCAGACTCCATTCTTCATCCAGGGGGACTACCTCCTGTAACAACCTGAAAGAAGCATGGTGCCCTGCGATAGGAGCCTAGTGCTGCGGCAGTCCACTCGCCCAACAAGGCGAGGGCGTCCCTTCACGCTTGTGTGGTTTCAGCAGATTTGGACTTCGCACAGCCGGAGGAGGGTCTCCATTCCAAAAAATTGGAAGCACACTTCTAGTTCGCGCTTGACACTAACGTAGGGAAGGAGAGGGGGGTCCCTGCCCCTGGGAGGCCGAGATGGCCTTCTGCTCGAGGGTGCCTTACCCCTTTTTTCCAAAAGGTCCAACCGGGCCCCAATAAGCGTCGTCTCTAAAGGGAAGGCCAGTAAGAGCCTTTTTAGTATCATTGTCAGCCCTCTACTGTCGCAGCCAAGCAGGCGGCGAATAGCCACCACAAGAACCGAGGTTCTAGTGCACATTTTAACAGTGTCATCCATCGCTGAGAGAATAAACTCACAAAAACATCACAATCAGACAGTGCCTTAAAGACCTCCCAAGGGAGATCCTCCGGTTGGTGGTCAAGTATCTTCCTAAGAAGGGTCCTGGCGGTCGCCGCAGTGACGGCCGCGGCACAGACCGGGCGCAGAGCCGTCCCTGCACACGAAAAGGCATGGGAAGCCAGACTGTCAATGCGCCGGTCCTCAGCATCCCGAAGGATACGATGAGTAGAGGCTGTCATGAAGGGAGGGTTAGCAACCCCAATAATAGGTGCATCCACCTCGGGAGGGGCTGACTAGCAGCCAACCACATCAGGGGGAAAAGGGTACTTCCAATCCCAGACCCCCGGAACTCCTGTAAGTTCACAAGGTGATTCCCAATCCTTAGATATAAGAGCCTGGAATGATCCTGCTCCAGAAATACCAAGCGCGGTGTCGCCGTGTGGAAACTCTCCCTCTTGGGCTTGGGAGACTCTCCCGGAGGAGAGATGGACAGTACTCCAAAGATCTTTATAAGTAATTTATCAGTGTCACACCGGCCCCAGGAACCAGGGCCAGAATTATCACGGGGCCAAGGTATCTCGTCTGAGGAACCGGAACCTGAAAACAGTCCACCTTCATCCGAAGGATCGAGGACCTGCATAGCAGCAGACTCTTCAGTTTGCTTGGAAAACATAGAACCAGGAAGCGTCAGGGACCGCTTCTTTCCAGCGCCCAAGCGCTCCGCCAACCAGGCATCACCTGCTCAGTCGTAGGTAGCCTGCGCGGCACCACCTGCTGGTCATCCCCGCTCAAGTGCGACTCATCAGGAGTGAGATTTAAACAAGGGGAGACAGGTGTATTGAAGCAAGATGCAGCCACTGGTAAACCTGATTGCAGGGCCAGTGCTTGTTCAGCACACGGTCCACAGACCCGTGCTCTGTCAGCGTCAGCGTGGGGTGGTCCCCACGCAGTACACAGCCAGTCTTGTCCCCGCGGGACCCCGGACACATAATTCTGAGATGCCTCCATATGGTGATTATCAAAGCAATATGCCAGCAGGGATTTATGCTATAAGCGACCCCGGATGCCCCAAGACCCGCTAGGAATGTGGGAGAATATAAAAGTGAGCCCGTTTAAGATATATATCAGGCCGGAGGATGCCACCGGAATCTTAGCGTCTGAAAGACATAAGGAGAAGAATGGGTGTCAGAGCCATGCGCAGCTGGAAAAACATATAAAAAGGAGTCACCCGCAAGGGCACTTACAGACCAAGGGAGGATGGAAACCGCCACCGCGCGTGCAAAGATCAGCAAAATGGCGCCCAGCGAACCTCGAAGGGCGGGCTCGATGCTCGGCCGTGACGCGGAGCGCGCCAATTCAAGTCCCCGCCCACTCCGGAGAGCGCGAAGCTCTGAGGTAACGGCAAAGCAAGGATACAATCACACGCTTAAGGATTTGTAGAAAAACCGTTACGACTAGTAAGGAAAAGGCGCCACAGCATCTAGACAACACCGCAAACTGTGCACAAGACATACGGCGGTAGCCGAAAACCAAATAAAGAGCAAGCAGCGCGGCTCTGACATTTCAATGTTAATGAAGGGCAGAAATAAGGCCATAAGCGTGAAATACTGGTACACAGGGACCACCACACACATACCCTTTCTTTTCCCACTAACTAGTTGGGGAATGAGGAAGGATGGCGACCCTTACACAGGGTCCAGCACTACCCAGGGTACGGGGCAATAATGCGGGAGGGGCATCCACTAGAGGCTCACCATCAGCCTAAACCGCCTACCCTATGGTGGGGGATTGCGGTGGAGCATGGCTCCGTTAAGCACACGAGGTGCTGCCTACCTTCACCCGACCAACGCAGCCCAGGCTGGGAGGCATATTCTTTCACAGAGAGGGCGGGTGGAAACAGTCCCGCAGGGCCTCGGGCTGTAAAGCCCCGCTCGCCTGCGAGAGCGTGATACTTCATGTCTTCGCAGTTCAGCACTGCAGAGAAATCTGGGGATTTGTGGGCGGTCCCTCGGTATATGTAGAGCCGGGAGGAGCTTGTTTTCTTCATGATACTGCAGTGCACGGCGCTGAAGGCGGAGGTATACCCACATGTAAGGACTATGTCTGGAGCAGGACGTGCTGTCTGCTTAGAATATCAGCAGCAGGCAGTTTAAACCACTGCCGCCTGCAGTACCTTTCGCCCAAAAACAGCGTCAGCTGAGGCCCTAACATCAACCTTGTAAAACTTTGAAAAGGTATGAACAGAAGACCAAGTAGCAGCCTTGCACACTTGTTCAACAGAAGCCTGGTGCTGAAAAGCCCAAGAGGCACCAATAGCACGAGTGGAATGAGCCGTAAGGCGGAAGGGAGGATTCTTCCCCTTAGCAGAGTAGGCCTGAATCACAGCCTGACGAATCCACTTGCTTATAGTAGACTTGGCAGGAGCCAAACCCTTCCTAGGACCAGAAGGGACCACAAAAAGAGTGTAAGGCGCCGGACACCCTTCTCTCTTAAGCCCGGTAATCCCCAATCTCCACCGCCTCTTCTGCCTTTAGACAAGTCCCCGCTCGCAGGAGACGCGGATTATGCCTCTCCAGACTCGGTTACCCCCAGGACTTAGTTGGCGCAAAGATTACCGACTTAAGGTGGAGACGGATGAACGGCGGGGTATCCCGAATGTGGATGCCGGGATGTAGATAGGATTACAGGTGGAGAAGCAATCAGAAAGGTCCAGAAACAAGCCGAGGTCAAGCCGAGTGGTCACAGAGCGCGGTATCCAAGGGGTCAAGCGAAGAATAGTCAAAACGAGCCGAGGTCAAACCAGGTGAGCACCAAAACGCGGTAACAGAGGGATCAGGCACAAGCGGAGTCAGGACAGGCAAAAGGTCAGGGCGGGCAGCAGACAAGGATGGTCAGAGACGAAGCCGAGTAGAAACTATAAACGCAGACTAAAAGCACACCCTATTAACCAGAGGCTATAACGGGCACTGGACAATGGGGCAGCAGGGTAATAAAGGGAAGACTGGCCTATGGGAAGGGGGGAAAGGAAAGGAGAGGGAAGTGTAGTGATTGGTGCAACTAACCCAATTGGGAGCGGTCCCAGGAACTGGACCTGCCCAGGCCAGACGGGTATCCAGTCCCTGGGCCCGTCTCCCACCAGGACAGCAATTACACTTAACTAACAACTCGCCCCCGGCGGATGCGCTGGGAGCAGCGCCGCCTGGGGGCATATACAGAGCGTGCTCGCGCGCGCGAGCACGTGAGTGGCTGGGCGCGCTCCCGGACGGGAGAAGCACAGCCGCGCCAGCCTGTGGTTCCCTGGGGCCGCCGCACAGCCCGCAGCACCCCGCCGCCGCCATGCCGGCCTCAGAGTGGCGCCGAGGACCAGCAGCAGGACGGGGCCGCGACTCGCCGGAGGACGCGCCGCGGGACCAAGGCCGAGAAGCAGGTAAGATTCTTACAAAGAGCATCAGTTTTCCTGAAAGGTGCAGTAGCCACCAGATAGTACTTCAGACACCTAACCACATCCAAAGAGTGAAAACACTCTCCTTAGCATTGCTAGGACTAGGCCACAAAGAATGAAGAACAATATCCTGATTCAAATGAAAGGCAGACATGCTGTAATAAATGGAAGAGGAAGACTTCTTCCTAGCTTTAATCAAAGTATCCACAACTGAGGAAGACAGCCCCTTCCCCATCAAGATGGAGGTTTCAGCAGCCAAGCCGTCAAAGCCAGAGTTTGTAAATTGGGATGGCGTAGTGAGCCCTGAGTGATCAGATCTGGCACCAAGGGCAGAGCGTACTGATCTACTGCCAGCTGTACCACGTCTGCGAACCACACTCTTCTTGGCCACCTGGGGGCCACCAGAATTGCTGGCACCCCTTCCAGAGCAATCGTGCGCAGAACCCTGCCCAGCAGGGGAATTGAGGGGGAAGACAAACAGGAACTGAAAGTCCTTCCATGACATTGCTAGCGGATTCGAGGTCAGGGCCAGAGGATTCTTGGACAGAGAGACAAAAGCTGGAAGCTTGTGATTGTGGCAGGACGCAAACAGATCCACTTCTGGTTGGCCCCAACGGTGACACAGAGATTGAAACACCCTGCTGCATAGGGACCATTCTCCCTGGTGAGAGGTCCCCCTGCTTAAAGAGTCTGCCAGGTGATTTTCCACCCCCGGGATGTACACAGCTGAAATGCAGGGGACATTGGCCTCCGCTCAAGTCAGGATCAGAGACGCTTCCTGGAGGGCCGCCTTGCTCCGGGTCCCTCCCTGATGATTGATGTAGGTAACTGCCGTCTGGTTGTCCGAGCGCACCTGAACAGGCAGGCCCTGAAGATGAGTAGTCAAGCGAGCCAGAACTAACCTGATCGCTCGCAGCTCCAAGACACTGATAGGTGTGTGGGCCTCCTGAGGGCCCCACCTCCCCTGGAACCGCAGGGACTTCCAGAAACCCCCCCAACCTGACAGACTGGCATCCGTGGTGACCGTCTCCCAGGAAGGGGCAAGAAAGGATCTGCCCCCCAACAGGTTCCTCGAGTCCATCCACCACAAGAGGGACCTCCTGACCAGGGGGGAGAGCACACAGACCCTGTACAGGGATGCTGGGTCCTTGTCCCATACAGACAATAGGTGAAGTTGCAGAGGCCTCAAGTGGAACTGAGCATAAGAGACCGCTTCGAAGCACGCCACCATCAGGCCCACCAGCTGCATCCCCTGCCTGATGGAGGGATGGGGACAAGCTAGGAGGGACTGAGCCTGTGCAATCAGACTGTCCACCTTCTGCTGAGGAAGGAAGATCCTTGCCTGAGCTGTATCCAGAATCATTCCTAGGAATGGAGTTACCAAGGAAGGGGACAGTGATGACTTGGGGTGGTTGATCACCCATCCAAATGACTCCAGTGTGGACACCACCAGCTGAGTTTGTTGGGAAGTGATGAGGATGTTGTCCAGATAGGGAAGCACGCGGACGCCCTGACATCTGAGCAGAGACATCACGCCAGCCAGCACCTTGGTGAACACCCTGGGAGCTGAAGTGAGGCCGAAGGGCAAGGCCACAAATTGGTAGTGTTGATCCATAAGAGCGAACCTGAGGAACCTTTGATAACCTGGGAACACAGGAATGTGAAGGCAAGCATCTTTGATGTCCACAGAAGTCATGAAATCCCCTGGGCGCAGGGAACTGATGGCAGAGCGCAGAGTCTCCATGCGAAAGCGCCTGCCCCTGACAAACTTGTTGAGAATTTTTAAGTCCAGGATGGGCCTGACAGAACCATCCCTTTTTGGGTACTGTGAATAGGTTGGAATAAAAGCCCTTCCCTTTTTCTCTTAAAGGGACCTGGCAGATGACCCCCAGCTCCAGGAGGCCTTGCACTGCTTGCACTAGCTCCTGAGCTGACACAGGGTCCTGAGGAATCCGGGATCTGATGAACCTTGGAGGGGGATCGGCAGCAAACTTCAACTTGTAACCGGAGGACACTACCTCCTGAATCCAGCCGGTCTGAGACATGAAGCCTCCAGACGTGAGCGAAGTGCTGCAGCCGTCCCCCCACCCGGATGGGTGAGGGCGCCCCATCATGCCTGAGGGGGCTTGGGAGAGGATTTAGCTTTGGGACCCCAGGAGGAGCCAGGACGTCCACGTCCTCTGCCTCTACCCCAGAAATCTCCCCGGGCCAGGGAAAGACACCCCCCTTCCCTGTCTTGCACCATGGTAAGGGGAGGAGAAGGAACCCTGACCCCGAAAAGGCCGAGGTTGCCGCCTGCGCTGGGGTAACCTGCCTCCCTTAGCAAAAATACCGTTTTGTGATTACTCACCTTTAAAACGGATATTATAAGTGTGACATACACTCCGCTTCAATAAATCTCGACAGTTGGGTTATTCTCCAGTAGAGGGCGAACTTCTGCAGAGATGAATGCAAAAAAAGAAGCCCCTCCTGGTCCATAACTACCTGGGACCTCCCACCAATTCCCCAGTGTAAGATAGCAGTAAAGGGACCAGGAAGAACCAAATATAACAATACTAACAAAAAAACAATGGTTCACCATATAAAGGATCCAGAATACCAAACAGGGTGGGTGAAGCGGAGTGTATGTCACACTTATAATATCCGTTTTAAAGGTGAGTAATCACAAAACGGTATTATTCCAAGTGTGACATACACTCCGCTTCAATAAGTCTTGACAGTTGGGACATCCAATAGCAGTGTCCTTCAAGGGTGGGAACCATAAACAGTAAAGAATGCACCAACTCAAACCACTGCAGCTTGCAGAACCTTGCGGCCAAAAACAGCATCCGCTGAAGCCCGCGCATCAACGTGGAAAAAGTATGAACAGAAGACCAAGTAGCAGCCTTACAAACTTGTTCAACAGAAGCCTGGTGCTGAAAAGCCCAGGATGCACCCACAGCACGAATAGAGTGCGCAATGACCCTAAAAGGGGGAGTCCTCCCCTTAGCAGAATAGGCCCCAACAATGGCCTGACGAATCCATTTGCTAATCGTAGACTTAGCAGGTGCCAAACCTTTCCTGGGCCCGCAGGGCACCACAAAAAAAGCGTCCGTCTTGCGGAAGGAAGAAGTAGTCACCAAATAGTACTTCACACAGCGAACAACGTCCAAATTGTGCAGAACCCTCTCCTTGTCATTGTTAGGCTCAGGACACAAGGAAGGGAGAACAATATCCTGATGGATAAGCAGACACCACCTTAGGAAGGAAATCCGGTTTAAAACGAAAAACCACCTTATCCTGGTGTCTCTCAAAGTAAGGGGCCTGAATCGACAGAGCCGCCAACTCAGAGGTAATAGCCACCAAGAAGACAACCTTCTGAGTGAGAACCGAAAGAGCAATATCATGTAGAGGCTCAAAAGGAGGACCCTGCAGAGCTGAAAGAACCAAATTCAAATCCCAAACAGGAACTATAGCTTTTCGAGGGGGCTGCACATGCGCCACCCCTTGGAAAAAAGTCTTAACCAGCGGGTGTAAAGCAAAAGACCTCTGGAAGAAAACCGACAGAGCACAAACCTGTCCTTTCAAAGTACTAAGCTGGAACCCCAGGTCCAGATTATGCTGAAGAAACTCCAAAATCCTGGGTACAGAAAAAACCCTGCAAGGCAAGGCCCTAGCCTCACACCAATCAATATAGGACCTCCAAGTCCTATAGCAAATACCAGAAGAGGAGCCTGGTCTACGGCCATCCTTACGACGTCTGCGTACCAAACCCTTCTTGGCCACCTTGGAGCCACCAGAATCGCTGGTGCCCCTTCTAGAACCAGTTTGCGAACTACCTTGCCCAGCATGGAGACAGGTGGAAACAGGTACAGAAAACCCAGGTCCTTCCACGCCAGAGACAAGGCATCCACTGCCAAGGCCAGGGGATCCTGAGAAAGAGACACAAATGCCGGAAGCTTGTGATTGTGCCTCGAGGCAAAGAGATCCACCTCCGGAGTCCCCCACTTGCGGCAAAGATCCAGAAAGACCTCGGGGTTGAGAGACCACTCTCCGTGGCGAGAGGACCCCCTGCTCAGGGAATCCGCCTTCGTATTCTCCACCCCCGGAATGTAGACTGCCGAAAGGCAAGGAATATTGCTCTCCGCCCATCGCAGGATCAGAGAGACTTCCCTGAGGACACTTCTGCTGCGAGTCCCTCCTTGATTGAATTAAAAGGCATATAGGCACAAACACAATTATACATATATATACATACATATACACCGAACTATGAATATATCATTTATACACATGTGCCCCCGATGTATGTAGCCCACGGGCACAATAACGCCCGGCGTCATGTACCCGAGGTCAGAACGAAGGGAAAGCAAGGAGAGCATAAGCACAGGTGTCTGGCTAAAGGAGCCCGTGTGGGGCACTCACGCAGAAGATGGCGTACATACGAGCACATGGCCCCGCCCCCTCCGACGCGGGATTCCCTCCCAAGCCGCGGTTCCAGCCGATAGGGCTGGAGCCGGCCGACGACGCCAAGGGGGGCGGGCCGACGCGCTCCGTCGACGTGGGAGAGCGCCAGGCCCCGCCCCCCTCACTGAGGAAGGTAGAAGGTTGCGCTCCCCGACCAATATGGCCGCGGAGCTGACCATAAGAGAACCGAACCGCAGCCGCAAGAGAGCGTGCGTGTGGGCCAAACGTTAACATACACACACACACACAAACATGAATAAACAGTGAACTAACACACACACACTAAAAATAAAGGTCAGGGAGTCAGCCCCCCCCCCCCCCCCCCCCCGGAAGAGAGTAAGGGACCCGGAAGGAGGAGGCCATAGGCATGTAGGGACGGGGCATCCCACACCAGGATCACCAAAAATTTTGATAACCTCCTACCCCGTGGTGGGGTCTCACGGTGGAGCAGCGCTCCTACTGCACCCAAAGGGTGCTCCTACCCGCAGCCGAAGCTGGGAGGCTCAATATAGGGACAATTTAGGAGGGACCTGGCAGCAATAGGGACAAAAATGGCCGGGCGCGAGCCCGGCTTACCTGCAAGTAAGAGAAGCTTCATCTTCTGTCTTGCTCGCTCCCTGCAGAGAAGACAGGGGAATTGGTGGGAGGTCCCAGGTAGTTATGGACCGGGAGGGGCTTCTTTTTTTGCATTCATCTCTGCAGAAGTTCGCCCTCTACTGGAGAATAACCCAGCTGTCAAGACTTATTGAAGCGGAGTGTATGTCACACTTGGAATAAGGTCCAGGCGGTCTCCAAACAGACGCAGTCCTTTAAAGGAAAACCCAGTGAGGGCCTTCTTGGCAGCGTTGTCAGCCCCCACTCCCACAGATAGGCAGGGGCAATAGTGCGGGAGGGGCATCCCATAGAGGCTCACCATAAGCCTGAACCGCCTACCCTTTGGTGGGGGATTGCGGTGGAGCAGCGCTCCTAAGCACCAACGGCGGTGCTGCCTACCTTCACCCGACCAGCTCAGCCAAGGCTGGGAGGCATATTACTAGTGGAACGGGTGGGAATAGTCCTACAGGGCCGCCGGTTAATAACCCCACTCACCTGCGAGTAGAGAGACAATTTCTCGTCCTTCGCAGCCAGACTGCAGAGAAATTATGGGGATTTGTGGGAGGTCCCTGGGTATTTGAGGGGCCGGGAGGAGCCTATTTTCTATGTCTTTGCAGTCCAGCGCCATCTGGCGGAGTATATCGCAACTGTAAGTATTAGATTTGGAGCAGGACGTACTGTATACTAAGAATAATAACACCCCATTTTATTGTATTTTCTATCCTCTTAACTCCTACTAGGTCCTCTCTTAGATCTTCTTCCTCTTATCTTCATAACTCCCTGGAGAAGCCTGGTTTGGGATGAAACCCTGCCATTCACCCGTTTTTCTTACCTGTCCAACGAGCCCTCAGTGCAGACGCGGCTGCCCTCCAATCAGCTTCTCTGTAGAAGCTGTGGGCATCCGGCTGTGCGCGGCCATGCAAGGGGATGCAAGTGTTTCTGCTGCAGCGTGTGTGCCATGAGCTTGTTTGACAGATAAGCATATCGGGCGACTGGGGGGGGGTTCATAGAGTGAGGCACTGGGGAGAAGGAATCCGCCGGCCCTAGAGTTCACTTTAAGTAG
Source organism: Gastrophryne carolinensis (assembly GCA_027917425.1). Taxonomy (NCBI): domain Eukaryota; kingdom Metazoa; phylum Chordata; class Amphibia; order Anura; family Microhylidae; genus Gastrophryne; species Gastrophryne carolinensis. The sequence goes on along the minus strand of CM051243.1, from coordinate 91,465,667 downwards.
TTGTTACCAAATCCACATTAGAGGCATGTAGTTGCTTATTTATTTCTAAGGCTACATTTTGGTGGTGCCATTGCCGAATGCCAAATTTTAATTTCAACTAGCCCGACATAACCACTCACTTGGTCTGTGGCTTTTTGCCTGGCTCCACTCTAGAAGTAGAACAGTGGCCATGGCCCTGCTGCTGCAGTGGACAGGGGGAGGGGGGTTACAAAGAAAAAAAAGCATTCAGGCCAGTGGTGCTATCCCAGTCTCTGTGTGGCTGCCACTGAAAATGACGCAATAGAGCTGCATCTCCTGGGTCCGTGCGTGCTCCTGCTGCTGATTCACTCAAATGGGTGGGCAGGACTGCGCAGGGGATGAGGCTCTGTGCCATTCTGGTGGTGCCCAGGATCCGGTGCGCTGGAGGAGCAGCGTTGGCCCAAGGATCAGGTAAGGGTTTTTTTCTTTGTAACCCCTGCCATTCTGTCTCAACGCCAGCATAGGGTGGCAGGATGGGGGGGTCAACTCTAGATTTAAGTTACGGCTTAACAGTGTTGCTGTAGCATCTAGCAGGTAAGCGAGGAGTGTCATGTCCTCTGGCACTACTGGATTTGAGGTCTGTGGGAAAAATCCAATGTGAACATTTTTTTAACTGTTGCAGACTCAGTGGCAGCCTTTTCAGGAAATTATGGGGAGCAAGTGGGCTGGTAAAAAGTTGGGGGCATACTTTGACTGGCTATCCAACATAAGCGGCTCACCTGTAGAGATAACAGCAGCAGTTGTACGGTGCACTGGCAGGATGCAAAGTGACTTCTATCATCACTACCAATTCTAATAACAATCCCTTCAAACAGCCGACTTCCTGCTCATCAGCCTCCTGGCAATGTAGGTGTCCTCTCCACTGGCTAAAGGGTTAATCTAATAAATGGCCCCTTCCCTTTCCTAAACAATTTGATGAAGAGAATTTTCTGCACGATGCGTGTCATCTTTTAAAGGTTGCCTGTGGTTTATCTGATTGTAATTACGCAAAAGAATAGAAAAAAAAGGGAGGAAAACATTTGAAAACAAGGACATAATAGACATGGGGCCACTTCATGAGGGAAGTAATGAGGGGAGTCAGTGGGACACCTGGCGGTAGCAGGTGCTCTTCATTATTGGACTAACACAGAACAAAAAGGAAAAATGGTCGTTTTCTGATTCACATTAAATAGTTTAAACAAGCAATTCATATATTTATTTGAAAAACAAAATGCAGGGGCACCAGCGGACTGTCCTCACGCCAATATTTTCCCTGTGGTCTACTTGTAATCGGGAAGCTAACTACATGCTGGAGAAGAAAAAAAGAAAAATCAGCAACAAATTCTAGGTATGGGGTCCCATAGAAAACATGCTTGTGAGGCCACCTATGTAGATTCCATTTTCTCCATGTCCTCCATACATGTAAAAATCTGAAATGTGCACAAGTTCTTGGGGCTTGGGTCCTGTAATGAAAATTAGGCCAGGTTCCTATCCAAGGGTGCTGAAGGCTGAAAAGCATGGAATTTGACTTTCCCAGGTTTTGTTTAGCTCTCCGGGGGCATCCCAAATTGAGATGTCCGCTGTATGAAACCTGCCAAAACACCCAGTACAACTTACGGGCACGCAGCCAATCTAAAAGATTTCAGGGCCAGCCGCTAAATTTTCTCCAGAGCACTCCGAATCGGGATGCCCCGCTGTGTGAAATCGCCCAGAAAACCCCAACAAATGCACCTTGCCACGTTGCAATGGCGTCCAATGAGAGCTGCCTACGACAGCGTCATGCGGGAGCGTGTGCAAAACGTCAGGGTGCGTGCACGGCCACAAATACTCCCCATTGATTAGAATGAGAGCTGTCTGCCAAATGACATCATAACAGGCAGCGCCCATTGGACGAGCGCTCGCTCATACATCGTTGGAGAGTGGTGGGGTGAGTCTAACCTTTAAAAACAATTAAACAATTAAAAAAATACAATTCTGTGATTACTCACCAGTAGAATTGGTATTATATGAATACAGCATGTCCTGTTCCAGAATATTCCTTACACATGGGTAATACATCCACAAGATGGCGCTGGACTGCAGAAAACAGCTTGTGGCTCCTCCCGGCCCTATATAAGTCAGGGACCTCCCACAAATTCCCCAGTATTGACAAGCAGTTAACAAGAAGCCGGGAGAACAATAATAACAGGAGTTCAAAAATGAACATATGAACAATCACCATACAGAGGTAACTAAGAATAATGATAACAAGGGTGGGATGGAACAGGACGTGCTGTATACATATCATACCAATTCTACAGGTGAGTAATCACAGAACTGTATTATTCTAAGTATACAGCACATCCTGAATATTCCTTACACATGGGACATCCAATAGCAGTGTCCGTAAGGTAGGGTGGGACCCCCAAAAAGTGACAGCGGGCAGTTTAAACCACCGCCTGCAGAACTTTGCGACCAAAAGCAGCATCAGCTGAGGCCCTAACATCAACCTTGTAAAAGTATGAACAGAAAACCAAGTAGCGGCCTTGCAAACTTATTCAACAGAAGCTTGGTGCTGAAAAGCCCAAGAGGCACCAATAGCACGAGTAGAATGAGCAGTAAGGTGGAAGGGAGGCTCCTTCCCCTTAGCAGAATAGGCCTGTACCACAGCCTGACGGATCCACTTGCTGATAGTGGACTTAGCTGGAGCCAGACCCTTCTTAGGTCCAGACGGGAGCACAAAAAGAGCATCAGTCTTCCTGAAGGACTCAGTAGCCACCAAATAGAACCACATCCAGAGAGTGTAAAACCCGCTCCTTAGGGTTACAAGGATTAGGGCACAGAGAAGGCAAAACAATGTCCTGACTGAGATGAAAAGCAGACACAACCTTAGGCAGAAAATCTGGCTTAAAACAAAACACCGCCATGTCCTGGTGTCTCTCAAAGTAAGGGGGTTTGATGGAAAGTGCCGCCAACTCAGAAACATGCCTAACAGAAGTGATAGCCACCAAAAAGACTACCTTAAGCTTCAAAATAGACAAAGGGGCCTCACGCAAAGGCTCAAAGGGAGACCCCTGCAAGGCAGATAAAACCAAGTTCAAATCCCAGACTGGTAACATAGGCTTACATGGAGGACGCACGCGAGTAACTCCCTGGAAGAAAGTCTTGACCAGACGATGTTGAGCAAAGGATCTTTGGAAGAAAATGGGCAAAGCAGAAACATGACCTTTGAGGGTACTAAGTTGAAGACCCAAATCCAAACCATGTTGCAGAAATTCCAGAATCCTAGGGATAGAAAACACTCGACAGGGAAGCGACTTAGACTCACACCAGTCAATGTAAGCATTCCATACCCTATAGTAGATGGATGACGAGGACTTCTTCCTAGCCTGAATCATGGTATTAACAACAAAGGCAGGCAGCCCCTTTTCGATCAAGATGAAGGTTTCAGCAGCCAAGCCGTTAAGGCCAGCGTTTGTAAATTGGGATGGCGTAGCTGCCCCTGAGTGAGCAGGTCTGGAACCTTGGGCAGGGCGTACTGAACTACTGCAAACTGCACGATGTCTGCGAACCCCACTCTTCTTGGCCAACAGGGGGCCACCAGAATGGTTGGCACCCCTTCCTGGGCTATCTTGCGCAGCACTCTGCCCAGCAGAGGAAAAGGAGGGAACACATAGAGGAGCCGAAAGCTCTTCCAAGACATTGCTAGTGCATCCATGGCCAGGGCCAGAGGGTCCTGGGACAGAGAGACAAAGACTGGAAGCTTGTGATTGTGACGGGACGCAAACAGATCCATATCTGGCTGACCCCAGCGGTGGCACAGGGAGTGAAACACTCTGCTGCTGAGGGACCATTCTGCCAGACGAGACGTCCCCCTGCTGAGGGAGTCTGCCTCCAGATTTTTCACCCCCGGGATGTACACAGCTGAGATGCAGGGAACATTCTCCTCCGGCCAAGACAGTATCAGGGACACTTCCTTGAGGGCCCTCTTGCTCCGGGTCCCTCCCTGCTGATTGATGTAGGCAACCGCCTACGGTTGTCCGAGTGGATCTGAACAGCCCAACCCTGAAGGTGTGGAGTCAATTGGGCGAGAACCAACCTTATCGCCCTCAATTCCAGAATGTTGATAGGGGTGTGGGCCTCTCGAGGGCCCCTGGAATTTCAGGGATTTCCAGAAGCCCCCCAACCTGTCAGACTGGCATCTGTGGTGACTGTCTCCCAGCACGGGGCCAGAAAGGATCTGCCCACCAACAGGTTCCTTGAATCCAGCCACCACGAGAGGGACCTGGCTAGAGGGGACAGGACAAACACCTGATCCAGGGACCGAGGGTCCCGATCCCAGACAAGAGGTGAAGTTGAAGAGATCTCATGTGAAACTGAGCGTATGGAACCGCCTTGAAACAAGACACCATCAGGCCCACCAGCTGCATCCCCTGCCGGATGGAGGGATGAGAGCAAGGCATAAGAAGCCTGGCTTGGCCTTGAAGACTCTCCACCTTCTGATGAGGGAGATAAATCTTGACCTGAGATGTATCCAGAGTCATGCCCAGAAAGGACCTCCCCATTGACGGTGACAGGGAAGACTTGGGGTGGTTGATCACCCAGCAGTGTAGACACCACCATCTGGGTATCCAGCTCGGCCTGCTGGAAGGACTGAGACGTGATGAGAATGTCATCCAAGTAAGGAAGGATGCGAATGCCCTGAGATCTCAGCAGAGCCTTTACGCCCGCCTGCACCTTGGTGAATACCCTGGGAGCCGAGGTGATACCAAAAGGCAAGGCCACAAATTGGTAGTGCTGATCCTCCAGAGCGAACCTGAGGAATCTCTGATGACCCGGAAAGATTGGTACATGTAGGTAAGTGTCCTTGATGTCTATAGAGGTCATGAAGTCACCTGCGAAAGTGTTTGAATCTGACAAATTTGTTGAGGCGCTTTAAATCCAGGATGGGTCTGATGGACCCGTCTTTTTTGGGAACAGTGAAAAGATTGGAATAGTAGCTTCTGCCCCTTTCCCTCAAAGGCACCTGGCAGATGACCCCCAACTCCAGAAGGTTTTGGACAGCGAGGCACAGACCCTGAGCTGACAGGGGGTTTTGAGCCATCCGGGATTTGATGAATCTTGGGGGCGGACAGGCTGCAAACTCTATCTTGTAACTGGAGGACACTACCTCCTGAATCCACCGGTCTGAGAAGTGAAGCCTCCAGACGTGAGCAAAGAGCCGAAGTCGTCCCCCCACCCGGATGGGTGAGGGCGCCCCTTCATGCTTGAGGGGGCTTGGGTGAGGATTTTGGCTTGAGACCCCAGGAGAGGCCAGGACGGGCACGTCCTCTGCCCCTTCCCCAACGATCTCTGTGGGCTCCAGTAAAGGAGACTTCTCGGCCAGTTCTGGAACCACGGAAGGAAGGGAGAAAGGCACCCATCCCCCGAAAGGACCGGGACGACCTCCTACGTTGAGGTAACCTACCGCCCCTGGCAAAAAAAATCCCAAGCGCTCACCAAAGAGGCGCAGGCCCTTGAAAGGGAAACCAGTGAGAGCCTTCTTAGCAGCATTATCAGCTACCCACTGACGTAGCCAGACAGAGCGGCGTATAGCCACCAACAGGGCAGAAGTCCTACCACACATTCTAATGGCATCATCCATGGCAGAAAGAATATATGCAATAAATTCCTCACAAAGCAGGAGAGATCTATACTCTTCTCTACCCGCATCCTCAGATGCCCCGTCCAAGAGACACTTAAGCACCCCTTTAATGGCAATAGCCGTAATAGCAGAGGCACAAACCGGGCCGTTCCCATTCCTTGAGCACTAGATTATTAAAGTGAGACTGCTCAGGGAACTCCCAGCGTGGCTTAACCGTATGAAAAAGCTCACCCTGCTGCTGCGGAGCCACTGCCGGGGGAGAAATACAAAGCACTTCAAAAATGTGACTCAGCAATCTGTCAGTGTCATCAGGGGACCACGGGTCTTCCCCAAAGGGAGTCCCAGTACCACCGTAAATTGTAGTAATAACATGTGGGTAATCCTCCACCTGAGGCGCTGTTCACTGCAGACATGTAGAAAACAGCCTCCTCCCGGCCCTACATATACCGAGGGACCTCCCACAAATCCCCAGCATTGAAAAGCAGTGAAAGGAGAAGCCAGGAGAAACCAACCACCCAAAAACTGGCAATAATAACAATGATAACAATCACCAAACAGGGGATCCAGAACAACGTGAAACCAGGGTGGGTTGGAGCAGGACGTGCTGTATGCATATAATACCAATTCTACAGGTGAGTATTTCACAGAATTGTATTATTCTAAGCATACAGCACGTCCTGCTCCAGATGTAGTAATAACATGTGGGACATCCAATAGCAGTGTCCGTAAAGTAGGGTGGGATCCCCAACAGAAAAGGCAACAGCAAGCAGTTTAAACTGCTGCCGCCTGCAAAACCTTGCGGCCAAACACAGCGTCAGCTGAGGCCCTAACATCAACCTTGTAAAACTTAGTAAAGGTATGAACAGAAGACCAAGTAGCGGCCTTGCAAACTTGTTCCACAGAGGCCTGGTGCTGAAAAGCCCAAGAAGCCCCAACAGCTCGAGTAGAATGAGCAGTAAGACAGAAGGGGGAGACTTCCCCTTACCAGAGCCTGACTAATCCATTTAGCCTTAGTGATAACTAGGTAATACTTGACGCACCTAACCACATCCAAGGAATGCAAAACCCTCTCCTTAGGGTTACTAGGATTAGGGCACAGAGAAGGAAGTACAATATCCTGATTCAAATGAAAAGCAGACACCACTTTAGGTAGAAAGTCTGGCTTGAAACGGAACACCACCTTATCCTGGTGTCTCTCATAGTAAGGAGGCTGAATAGATAAGGCAGCCAACTCAGACACACGTCTAAGAAGACAACCTTGAGCGTGAGCACAGCGAGAGCAGCCTCCTGAATAGGCTCAAAAGGAGCACCCTGCAGGGCCGATAAAACCAAGTTTAAATCCCAAACAGGTACCATAGGCTTTCGAGGGGGACGCACATGAGTGACCCCCTGAAAGAAGGCCTTGATAAGAGGATGCTGGGCAAAGGTCTTCTGGAAGAAGATAGACAGGGCCGAAACCTGGCCCTTCAGAGTACTAAGCTTAAGACCTAAGTCTAGACCATGTTGTAAAAACTCCAGCACCCTAGAGACTAAAAATTCCCGGCAGGGAAGAGACCTGGACTCACACCAGTCAATGTAAGAACGCCAGACTCTATAATAGATAGCAGAAGAAGTCTTTTTTCTGGCTTGCACCATAGTAGCCACTACAGATGCAGACAAGCCCTTTTCCATCAGGATGGAGGTTTCAACAGCCAAGCCGTCAAAGCCAGAGTTAGTAAATTGGGATGGCGTAGAGACCCCTGAGTTAGAAGATCTGGCAACCTTGGCAGATCGTACTGATCTACTGCCATTTGAACCACGTCTGTGAACCACACTCTTCTTGGCCACCTTGGGGCCACCAGAATCGCGGGTACCCCTTCCAGAGCAATCTTGCGCAGAACTCTGCCCAGAAGGGGAATTGGTGGAAACACGTACAGGAGCCGAAACTCCCTCCAAGACATGGACAGGGCATCCGTGGCCAGAGCCAGAGGATCCTGAGACAGGGATACAAAGCTCGGAAGCTTGTGATTGTGACGGGACGCAAACAGATCCACATCTGGCACACCCCAACGGTGACACAGGGACTGAAATACCCTGTTGCAGAGGGACCATTCCCCCTGACGGGACGACCCCCTGCTCAGAGCATCTGCCAGCAGGTTCTCCGCCCCCGGAATGAATACAGCCAAGATGCATTGGACATTGGCCTCCACCCATGTTAGAATCAGAGAAACTTCCTGGAGAGCCCCCTTGCTCCGGGTCCCTCCCTGATGGTTGATGTAGGCAACCGCCGTTCTGTTGTCTGAGCGTACCTGAACCGCCCGACCCCTCAGGTTATGGGTCAATTGTTCCAGCACCAATCTGACCGCCCTGAGTTCCAAGACATTGATAGGTAGATGGGCCTCCTGAGGGCCCCACCTCCCCTGGAAGCGCAGGGACTTCCAGAATCCCCCCCAACCCGACAAACTGGCATCCGTCGTGACCGTCTCCCAGGAGGGAGCCAGGAAGGATCTGCCCCTTGTCAAGTTCCTGTGGTCCAGCCACCACGCAAGGGATTGTCTGACCGAGTTGGGAACCACCCATAACCCGTCCAAGGACGCTGGGTTCTTGTTCCAAACTGACAGAAGGTGAAGCTGCAGGATCCTCAAATGAAACTGGGCGAAAGGCACCGCCTCGAAGCTTGCCACCATCAAGCCCACCAACTGCATTCCCTGCCGGATGGAGGGATGAGGGCTTGAAAGCAGGGACATCGCCTGCGTTGTCAGAGCTTCCACCTTCTGCTGAGGAAGGAATATCCTTGACTGAACTGTATCCAGAATCATCCCCAGGAACGGGGTCACTGAGGAGGGGGACAGAGAGGACTTGGGGTAATTGATCACCCATCCGAAGGACTCCAGGGTGGACACTACTAACTGAGTGTCCAGCTCTGCCTGCCGCAGAGACCGAGAGGTGATGAGTATATCGTCCAGGTAGGGCAACACGCGTATGCCCTTTAGTCTTAACAGGGACATCACCCCTGCCAGCACCTTGGTGAACACCCTGGGAGCCGACGTGAGGCCAAACTGGTAATGCTGATCCAGCAGCGCAAATCTGAGAAACCTTTGGTGTCCAGGGAACACCGGAAAGCTTCCTTGATGTCCACAGATGTCATGAAGTCCCCTGGGCGCAGCGAGGCGAAAACCCCCTGCCCCTGTCTCTTAAGGGGACCTTGCAAATGACCCCTAGATCCAGAAGGTCCTGCACAGCCAGCATCAAGACCCGAGCTGAGGCAGGGTCCTGAGGGATCCGGAACCTAACGAACCTGGTAGGGGGCCGTACAGCAAATTCTATCTTGTAACCGGAGGACACTACCTCCTGAATCCACCGGTCTGAGACGTGGCGACTCCAGACATGCTGGAAGTGCTGTAGACGTCCCCCCACCCTGACGGGCGAGGGCGCCCCTTCATGCTTGCATGGGGTCTTGGGGGGGGGGGGCCTTGGGCTTGGGCCCCCAGGAGGAACCGGGACGGCATCCTTTATTCTTGTTCCAGGGATCTGCGCGAGACCCAGCGAAGGACACTCCTCTGCCTTGCTTAGCCCCACGGTAGGGGGTCGATTGGGAGCTTGGGCCACGAAAGGGCCGAATCTGACACTTGCGCTGGGGTAACTTGCCACCCTTGGCAAAGATATCTAACCTTTCTCCAAACAGGCGCAATCCCTTAAATGGAAGCCCCGTAAGGGCCTTCTTGGCGGCGTTATCAGCGGCCCACGGGCGGAACCAGACCGCTCGGCGTATGGCTACCACCAGAGCAGAAGATCTAGCTCTCAACTTAATAGCATCGTCCGATGCAGATAGGACATAGTTCACAAAAGTTTCACAGGTGGCCAGAGCATTGGCAGCATCAGAGGGCAAGTCATCCGCCCCTTCAAGAGCAGTCTTAACCACAGTCCTGAGCGCCACCGCCGTGATGGCTAAGGCGCACACTGGGCGGAGCGACGCTCCCCCAAACGCAAAGGCATGAAATGCCAGTTGGTCAACACGCCGATCCTCCACATCCCGCAGCGTAGTAGTGTCGGGGGAGTGCATAATAGAGGTGTTGGACAGACTTAGCATTGGGGCATCGACCTCGTGTGGCGATGTCCAACACTTGACCAGGTCAGCAGGAAAGGGATATTTCTTATCCACACTTTTAGGAACCCCATGAAGTTTACTGGGGTGTTCCCATTCTTTCAGCACGAGGCTATTAAAATGGGTTTGTTCGGGAAATTCCAACCGCGCCCTAGCGGTGTGGAACAGATCACCCCTTTGCCGGGGAGCCGCGGCAGGGGGAGAGAGGGACAATACGTCAAAGATCTGGGTCAACAGCCTATCAATGTCGTCCGAGGACCAATGATCAGAACCAGACTTCCTGTCCCCTGGACTCGTCGTATGGCCCTGAGTCAGAGAACAGTTCCCCTTCGTCTGAGGGGGAATGTGCGTAAGAAAGAAGTAAATCATCAGATTCTATAGGAAATATAGTAGATTCAGGATTCAAATGTCTCAATGCCTCCATATGGTGATTATTATGTGCAATATGCCCGTAGGGATTGACGCTATAAAGCAACCCTGGATGCCCCAATGACCCGCTGGGAAGTGGGAGTGATTTATTAAAAGTCTGGACCGGGCGCTACGCCGGGCCGGGAGAAGCCACCAAAGTTCACGGTCTGAAAGACACAAGGGGAACAGGGATGTCAGAGCCAAGCGAGGAGAAGCAAAAGCTAAAGAAAGGTCGCCTGTGAGGGCACTTACAGAACAGCGAAGGGAGGACAGTCTTCACCACGCACACGTGAGAAGGAAATGGCGCCAGCGAACCTCGAAGGGCGGGCCAGAGCTGAAGATGACGCGGAACGCGTCACACCAGACCCCCCCCCCCCCCCCCGGAGAGCGTGAAGCTCGGAGCGCGTAGCCAATCAGAAAACCAGTAGTTAGAAACTGAACCCCGACCGAGTGAATTACCTCAGGGACTAAACATGACAGGATTTGAATACAGGAATAAACTCGTAGCGCGCAATCAGAGCCGCCGTACGCGCCAAGTAAAATACATTAAGGGCGCTGTGGCTAAATTAAGATCAATGTGAAATGCGGCTCATGACACCCGGTAACCGTCAAGGGCTAAAAGCTTACAAGTGTAATGGGGCAAGGTTATCCGTCGTACACACAACCCCCCCCCCCCTCTTTTCCCCCCAATAGCGGGGGGAACTAGGAAGGAAGGTGACCCAATACTTGGGGTTCACCGCTACACGGGGTGTGGGGCCCTGATGCGGGAGGGGCATCCTCTGAAGGCTCACCATTAGCCTTAACCGCCTACCCTACGGTGGGGGATTGCGGTGGAGCCTAGCTCCGTAAGCACACAAGGTGCTGCCTACCTTCACCCGACCAACGCAGCTCAGGCTGGGAGGCAATTACTTCACAATGAGGACGGGTGGAAATAGTCCCGCAGGGCCTCGGGCTGTAAAGCCCCAGCTCACCTTCGAGAGCGTGATACTTCATGTCTTCGCAGTGAGCACTGCAGAGAAATCTGGGGATTTGTGGGAGGTCCCTCGGTATATGTAGGGCCGGGAGGAGCCTGTTTTCTACATGTCTGCAGTGAACAGCGCCTCAGGCGGAGGATTACCCACATGTTATTACTACATCTGGAGCTGGACGTGCTGTATGCTTAGAATAGAATCGATTCAAGTATCGTCAAATGAAATATTGCGATACTTGACCGAATCGATTTTTTCTGACACCTCTATTTGCTATGTTTACATCTTTTGGCAAACAGCTCTCATTGACTATAATCGGGAGCGTGTGTGCTCCCGTTCCAGCCTATGTATGTTAGAACATCAGTTCAGTGGGTGGTGAAAGGTGAGTGCGTACAAGCACCCCGAGGGGGGGGGTTCATACAGCGGAGCATACCGATTCAGGATGACCCCGGAAAAAGCCAGCGGTCGGCCCTGGAATCTTTTAGATACCATTCCAGCCGCTGGTGGGTTTTGTTCTTCTTTGAGTCTTAGAATTGGTAGGATCCACCACCTTTGTTTTACTTAAAGTGGACCAACACCCAGTGGGGATCGGCCCGGGAATCTATAAGATTCCCGGGCGATCAGATCCCTCCCCGCGGGGCATCCGAAATCAGGATGTCCCGTGGGGTGAAACCCCCCAGGAAGCCTAGAAACCTTACCTTAACCCCGTTCCAACGGCGCATGCGCGGGCTGCGCCCCGCACTTCCCTCTAGCAGGGCGCGCACCATTCGCCATTCACAAACGGCCGGCGTGCTCCCTGTTAGAGGGAAGTGCGAGACGCGGCCTCCAGCGCTCAGAGCCGCTGTGGTTGGACGCCGCTTGTACGTGCATACCACAGCGGCTCTGAGCGCTCTGATTGGACGAGCGCCCGCGTAGGAGCGTGGTGAGGTGAGTGTTTCCGGGCGTTCTGGGGGGTTTCACACAGCAGGGCACCCCCCCCCCCTCCGAAGTGGACCAAAACCCAGGATAGTGAAAATCCTGGGTGTTGGTCCACTTTAAAGCGGACCTTCGCCCTGAATAAGAGTTTATTGTGTATATTTCCCTCACCCCCTACATACAGATTGCCCACATTAAAAATTATCCTACCTGCACCTTTTGTGTTTCTTTAACCTTTTAACATCAAAGATGGCAGCCCATGGAGTTTCAGGCTGCCTGCAAACAGGAAGGCACTTCTGAATATGCCGTTCTGGGATTGCTTCCTGACCCCAGCTCTGTTGTCTGTGCGAAGCACAGCTATAACCCCGTCCCCTGCACTTGCCCACCCCCTTTCCTCTCCTTAGTATGTGATGCTTCTGAGGCAAGATAGCGGCACCCATATCCTAGAGTCCTGAACAGAGTTGCAGCCCAGTGGGGGTAAGAATAATAAGTAAGCGAGTAAAAACTTAATATATTAATTTTTTATATGCTGGGGAATAATACAATTCTGTGAAACTCACCTGTAGAACATCAGTTCAGTGGGTGGTGAAAGGTGAGTGCGTACAAGCACCCCGAGGGGGGGGGGGGTTCATACAGCGGAGCATACCGATTCAGGATGACCCCGGAAAAAGCCAGCGGTCGGCCCTGGAATCTTTTAGATAATGGATTGGAAGAAAAAAAGGTACAGGCCCCACTGTTTTGGGACACGGGGCTGGGGATGGAAGGTGACGACATAAACTTTTTAATTATTTTATTTTATTTTTTTTTTTATTTTTTTTTTTATTTGAAGGGGCAGTTGTGGCCTAGAGGTAAGGGGAGCGGGCTTGTGACTGGAGGGTTGCAGGTTCAAATCCCGGTCCTGGGACATAACTGAAGTGCTCTTGAGCAAGGCACCTAACCCCCCCAACTGCTCCCCGGGCGCCGTAAATAGGGCAGCCCACCGCTCCAGGCATGTGTATACTCACTGCATGGATGGGTTAAATGCGGAGGACAAATTCCTATGTGTGCGCAAGCATACAATGGCCATCTATGCATTAAAATAAAAAAAAATAAAAAAAGAATTGTTTTTGAATATATCCAGTCCAGGTCGTCCCAGAAGTAATGACAGTTGGGTAGTTCACTGCTATGCGCCACCTAGCGGTGAATTACCCAACAGACAACTCAAATGTTGTGCCAAGTTATTGGTTACAATAAACCAGTTAGTGTACATTGGAATTGTGTAATTTAAATCAGAAAGTTCCCCACGTGATCTGAACTTTGATTTTTAATGATAATTTTATACAAATCTATAGACTAAGTAACTTGAATTGATTTTCGTGTGTCAAAAACAGCCCTGCAATCCTTATATACTTTTACAGCCCCACAGACAGGCCTGCTATTGTTGTTGGAGAAATGAAACTTTTAGTGTGGCCTATGTGCCAAGAAACCCTCCCGCCTGTAATGTGCTGGCTGCATTTTCAACCTATTCCCAGCCAGATGTGGCTCAAACTGCTTACACCGCTTAACACAACTACTCACTTGATAAAGTACTTGATACCATCTGCTGTGTAAGCTTCTTCCCATCCGTACGGGAGGCCTGAGGAGAGCAAGAGGGAGACACAACCATCAGTTATACATAGGAGCTGGAACATCTAAGTGTACTGAACTTTAAACATCCGCCCCCATTTCTACTACCCCATATGGAAACATAGAAGGTTGACGGCAGGAGACCATACGGTCCATCTAGTCTGCCCTTATGTGTATACTGTATGTATCCGAGGATAGATGTGTGCTTATCCCAGGCATGTTTAAATTCAGTGACTGTTGATTTTTCAACTACCTCTGCTGGAAGTTTGTTCCAAGCATCTATTACTCTTTCTGTAAAATAATATTTTCTAACAATGCTCCTGATCTTCCCCCCGACTAGCTTCATGTTGTGCCCCCTTGTTATATCATCAAGTTTCTTCTTAAAAACACTTCCCTCCTGAACCTTATTCAATCCTTTCACATATTTAAAGGTCTCAATCATGTCCCCCCTCTCCCTTCTTTCCTCCAGACTGTATAAATAAAAGTTCTTTAAGTCTCTCCTGATAAGTTTTAAGTTTAAGTCCTTCCACAATTTTTGTTGCCCGCCTTTGGGCCTGTTCTATTTGCAGGGAAGGTCTCTAGAACTGCGCACAGTATTCTAGCTGTGGCCTTACCAGGGCTCTATACAGCGGCATCACAACCTCCCTCTTCCTACTGGTGATGCCGCAAGCTATGCAGCCAAGCATCCTGCTTGCTTTTCCCACTGCCTGGCTACACTGTCCACTCATCTTGCAGCTATCAGTACCCCTAAATCTCTCTCCTCCGAGGTCCTGGCTAACACAGTGCTGCCCATACAGTACTCAGAGCAGGGATTCCTTCTACCCAAGTGCCCTTTAGCAGTCCTTATAATCAGTTTTGCTTCCCTCTGTTTAATTTTATACACCTCTCTGTCAGCTACACTTCCACTTACTTTATACTTCTTATAGGCAGACTTCTTATCTTTTATGATAGTGCTGACTTCCCTAGTAAACCATAATGATTTCTTCTTCCTTTTATTCTTGCTAGTTTGTTTCACATATTGCTTAGCTGCCTTTAAGATGGCCATTTTTAATAGTGACCACTGGGCACTCACTTCTGCTACTCTGTTCCACTAACCTAATTTTCTTTCTACATACTCCGCCATTTCCTTGAAGTTTGTCTTCCTAAAGTCTAGCACTTTGGTTCTGGTGTGTCATTGCACAATGTCTGTTTTTATTTTGAACCATAAGCATTGATGGTCACTGGAACCCAGATTTTCTTCAACCCTGACCTCGGACACCAGATGCCCATTGATCAGAACTAAGTCCAGAATGTTATCTCCTCTAGTTGGCAATGTCACAAGTTGTTTTAGAGACACTCCATTAAGTGCCTCTATTATAGTCCTGCTCTTGCATGTCGATGCATTTGGGATATTCCAGTCCACATCAGGCATGTTGAAGTCACCTGTAATTACAATGTCTCCCTTCTCTGCCATTCCACTTAACAGGTTATCTAGATCCTCAGATTGTCCAGGGGGCCTATATATCACACCAATTCTGACCACAGCTCCCTCCTTAGTCTGCATGGTAACCCAGAGAGATTCTAGTTCATTATGTGTATGCTGAATTATTGTTGATTGAAGATAAGTCTTGACATAAATGGCTACTCCATCGCCCTTTCTATCCAATCTGTCTTTTCTGTACAATGTGTAACCAGGTATAGTTATCTCCCAGTCATTGTGATCCTTGAACCAAGTCTCTGTTATTGCAACATATAATAAAAAAAATACAATTCTGTGATTACTCACCTGTAGAATTGGTATTATATGTATACAGCATGTCCTGTTCCAGAAGATATTCCTTACACTTGGGATATACTCCAGTAGATGGCGCTGGACTGCAGAGACAGAAAAGTGTCTCCTCCCAGCCCCATATATACCAGGGACCTCCCACAAAATCCCCAGTATTGAAAAGCAGTTAGCAAGAGACCGAGAGAACTATAACCATTATATGAAAATTTGAACATAAGAACAATCACCATAAAGAATAACTAAAGATAATGATAACAAGGGTGGGGTGGAACAGGACGTGCTGTATACATATAATACCAATTCTACAAGTGAGTAATCACAGAATTGTATTATTCTAAGTATACAGCACGTCCTGTTCCAGAAGATATTCCTTACACTTGGGACATCCAATAGCAGTGTCCGTAAGGTAGGGTGGGATCCTCAAAAGTAACAGCAGACAGTTTAACCCACTGCTGCCTGCAGAACCTTGCGGCCAAAAGCAGCATCAGCTGAGGCCCTAACATCAACCTTGTAAAACTTTGAAAAAGTATAAACAGAAGACCAAGTAGCGGCCTTGCAAACTTGTTCAACAGAAGCTTGGTGCTGAAAAGCCCAAGAGGCACCGATAGCACGAGTAGAATGAGCAGTAAGGTGGAAGGGAGGAACTTTCCCCTTAGCAGAGTAGGCCTGTATCACAGCCTGACGTATCCACTTAGTGATAGTGGACTTAGCCGGAGCCAGGCCTTTATTAGGTCCAGACGGAAGCACAAAAAGAGCATCAGTCTTCCTGAAGGATTCAGTAGCCACCAAATAGAACTTCAGAGTTCTGACTACATCCAAAGAATGCAAAGGATTACTGGGATTAGGGCACAGAGAAGGCAAAACAATGTCCTGATTGAGACGAAAGGCAGAAACAACCTTAGGCAGAAAATCTGGCTTAAAACGAAACACCACCTTGTCCTGGTGTCTCTCAAAATAAGGAGGCTTGATGGAAAGCACCGCCAACTCAGAAACACGCCTAACAGAAGTGATAGCCACCAAAAAGACCACCTGAAGCGTAAGAATGGACAAAGGAGCCCCTTGCAAGGGCTCAAAGAGAGACCCCTGCAGGGCAGATAAAACCAAGTTCAAGTCCCAGACTGGTAACATAGGCTTACGTGGGGGACGCACGTGAGTAACCCCCTGGAAAAAGGTCTTGACCAGGGGATGCTGTGCAAAGGAAACATGGCCTTTCAGAGTACTGAGCTGAAGACCCAGATCCAAACCATGTTGGAGAAACTCCAGAATCCTAGGAATAGAAAACACACGACAAGAAACCGAGTGGGACTCGCACCAGTCAATGTAAGTACGCCAAACCCTGTTATAGATGGAAGAAGAGGACCTCTTCCTAGCCCGAATCATAGTATTCACAACGAGGCAGGCAGCCCTTTTTCCATCAAGATGGAGGTTTCAACAGCCAGGCCGTTAAAGCCAGCGTTTGTAAATTGGGGTGGCGTAGGTGTCCCTGAGTGAGCAGATCTGGAACCAGTGGCAGGGCGTACTGATCTACTGCCAACTGCATGATGTCTGCGAACCACACTCTTCTTGGTCAACAGGGGGCCACCAGGATGGTTGGCACCCCTTCATGAACTATCTTGCGCAGCACCCTGCCCAGCAGTGGAAACGGGGGGAAACATACAGGAGCAGGAACCTCGTCCAAGACATTGCCAGGGCATCTGTGGCCAAGGCCAGAGGATCCTGGGACAGAGAAACAAAGACTGGAAGCTTGTGATTGTGATGGGATGCAAATAGATCCACATCCGGCTGACTTCAGCGGTGGCACAGGGAGCGAAACACCCTGCTGCTGAGGGACCACTCTCCCAGACGAGAGGTCCCCCTGCTCAGAGAGTCTGCCTCCCGATTCTCCACCCCCGGAATGTACACAGTTGAGATGCAGGGAACATTTTCCTCTGCCCAGGACAGTATCAGGGACACTTCCTTGAGGGCCCGTTTGCTCCGGGTCCCTCCCTGATGATTGATGTAGGCAACCGCCGTCTGGTTGTCCGAGCGGACCTGAACAGCCCGACCCCTCAGGTGTGGGGTTAAGTGGGCGAGAACCAACCCGATTGCCCTAAATTCCAGAATGTTGATAGGGGCATGGGCCTCCTAAGGGCCCCACTGACCCTGGAATTTCAGGGACCTCCAGAATCCCCCCCAACCTGTCAGATTGGCATCCGTGGTGACAGTCAGCATAACCCCTAGGCTGATCCTCAGATGATTCTGAATCAGAGAATAATTCCCCTTCTTCCAGGGGGGTATACCCAGTAATATAAAAAATACCGTTTTGTGAGTACTCACCTTTAAAACGGGTATTATGAGTGTGCCATACACTCCATTTCGATCTTCATGACATGTGGGTAATCTCCAGTAGAGGGCGAACTTCTGCAGAGATGAATATGCAAAAAAGAAAGCCCCTCCCGGTCCATATATACCTGGGACCGCACACCAATTTCCCAGTGTAAAAAAGCAGTAAGGGGACCAGGAAGAACCAATTATAACCTAACAATCAAAACCAATGGCTCACCATATAAAAGCCCCAGAATACCTGAAAAAAAGGGGTGGGGTGAAGTGGAGTGTATGGCACACTCATAATACCCGTTTTAAAGGTGAGTACTCCAAAACGGTATTATTCTAAGTGTGCCATACACTCCACTTCGATCTTCATGACATGTAGGACATCCAATAGCAGTGTCCGTCATGGGTGGGAACCAGAAACAGTAAAGAAGTACCAACTCAAACCACTGTAGCTGGCAGAACCTTGCATCCGCTGAAGCCCGCACATCAACCTTGTAAAACTTGGAAAAAGTATGAACGGAAGACCAAGTAGCAGCCTTACAAACTTGTTCAACAGAAGCCTGGCGCTGAAAAGCCCAGGACGCACCAACCGCACGAGTAGAGTGCGCAGTGACCGTAAAAGGAGGAGTCCTGCCCTTAGCAGAATAGGCCCCAACAATGGCCTGACGAATCCATTTGCTAATCGTAGACTTAGCAGGCGGCAAACCTCTCCTGGGCCCGCAGGGCACCACGAAAAAAGTGTCCGTCTTCCGGAAGGAAGAAGTAGTCACCAAATAGTACTTCACACAGCGAACAACATCCAAATTATTCAGAACCCTCTCCTTGTCATTGTTAGGCTTAGGACACAAGGAAGGGAGAACAATATCCTGATTGAGGTGGAAAGCAGACACCACCTTAGGAAGGAAATCCGGCTTAAAACGAAAAACCACCTTATCCTGGTGCCTCTCAAAGTAAGGGGCCTGAATCGACAGAGCCGCCAACTCAGAGACACGCCGAACAGAGGTAATAGCCACCAAGAAGGCAACCTTCTGAGTGAGAACAGAAAGAGCAGTATCCTGTAACGGCTCAAAAGGAGGACCCTGCAGAGCCGAAATCCCAAACAGGAACCACAGCCTTCCGAGGGGGCCGCACATGCGCAACCCCTTGGAAAAAGGTCTTAACCAGCGGGTGTAAGGCAAAAGACCTCTGGAAGAAAACCGAAAGAGCAGAAACCTGTCATTTCAAAGTACTAAGCTGGAAACCAAGATCCAGATTATGCTGAAGAAACTCCAAAATCCTGGGTATCGAAAACACCCTGCAAGGCAAGGCCCTAGCCTCACACCAATCAATATAGGACCTCCAAGTCCTATAGTAAATGCCAGAAGAGGACCGCTTTCTAGCCCTAATCAAGGACTGAACAACAGCCTCAGACAAACCTTCTTCTTTCAAGATGAAGGTTTCAGCAGCCAAGCCGTCAAAGCCAGCGTTTGTAAATTGGGGTAAAGTAGATGACCCTGAGATAACAGATCCGGCAACAAGGGAAGCCGGTACTGATCTACGGCCATCCTTACCATGTCTGCGTACCAAACCCTTCTTGGCCACCTTGGAGCCACCAGAATTGCTAGTGCCCCTTCTAGAACCAGTTTGCGAACTACCTTGCCCAGCATGGAGATGGGGGGAAACAGGTACAGAAAACCCAGCTCCTTCCAAGCCAGTGACAAGGCATCCACTGCCAGAGATAGGGGATCCTGAGAAAGAGACACAAAGGCCGGAAGTTTGTGATTGTGCCTCAAGGCAAAGAGATCCACCTCCGGAGTCCCCCACTTGCGGCAAAGATCCAGAAAAACCTCGGGGTTGAGAGACCACTCTCCTTGGCGAGAGGATCCCCTGCTCAGGGAATCCGCCTCCGTGTTCTCCACTCCCGGAATGTAGACTGCCGAAATGTAAGGAACATTGCTCTCCGCCCAGTGCAGGATCAGAGAGACTTCCCTGAGGGCACACCTGCTGTGAGTCCCTCCTTGGTGATTGATGTAAGCTACCGCCGTTCGGTTGTCTGAACGATCCTGAACCGGTAGACCCTGTAAATGTGAGTTCAGCCGAGCCAGAACCAGTCGGATGGCTCTGAGCTCCAAGACATTGATGGGGGTGTGAGCCTCCTGAGGACCCCACACCCCGCTGAACTGATGACTTTTCCAATAACCTCCCCAGCCCAACAGGCTGGCATCCGTGGTAACCGTCTCCCAACAAGGGACCAGAAAGGATCTGCCCTTCAACAGGTTGCTCGATTCCAGCCACCACCGAAGGGACTGCCGAACCCTGGGAGACATCCTGAAAGGGTGATCCAATGACTGCGGACACCTGTCCCAATGCGTCAATAGGTGAAGTTGAAGAGATCTCATGTGAAACTGTGCAAACGGTACCGCCTTGAAGGAGGATACCATCAAGCCCACCAGTTTCATCCTCTGTCGGATAGAGGGACAAGGATTGGCCAGAAGAAGGCGGATCAGACCCTGAATCCCCTGCACCTTGGTCTGGGGCAGAAACACTCTGGCCAGACTGGTATCCAGATTCATGCCCAGAAATGAAATCACACGAGACGGGGAGAGAGAAGACTTGGTGCGGTTGATCACCCACCCGAACCTCTCCAGGGTCGACACCAAATGGTGGGTGTCCAGCTCCGCCTGACGGAGGGAAGAGGCTGAGATCAACAGGTCATCCAGATAAGGCACAATGCGAATGCCCTGAGCTCTGAGCAGAGCCATTATTCCCGCCAAGACCTTGGTGAAGACCCTCGGCGCCGAGGTCAGACCGAAGGGAAGAGCTACAAACTGATAATGTTGATCCTCCACCACAAACTGGAGGAATCTCTGATGTGCCTGAAAAATCGGAACATGCAGATATGCATCCTTGATGTCTATGGATGTCATAAAATCCCCTTGGCGAACGGAATTGATAGCCGAGCGCAGAGTCTCCATGCTGAACTTTTTGGCTCTGATAAACCTGTTGAGAACCTTGAGATCTAGAATGGGTCTCACCGAACCCTCCTTTTTGGGAACCCCTGCCTCTCTCCGACGGAGGCACCGGGCATATAACCCCCATGTCCAGAAGGTTTTTCACTGCTAACAGGAGCCCCTGTGCAGCCTGAGAGTCCGAGGGCACCCAAGACCTTAAGAATCTTGGGGTGGCCAGTACTCGACCTCCCGTCCCAGACCTGGAAGAAGAGCCGCAGCCTTCCCCCCACCCTTGCGGGTGAGGGCCCCCCTTCATTGCTGAGCCGGTTTAACAGCAGGCTTGGGCTTGGAACCCCAGGCAGCCGCGGGACGTGCCCGACCTCTGCCCCGTTCCAGGACGAGCCCCTGACACCCGAGAAGGCCAAACCCCTAGCCACTCTGGCCCCTCGAAAGGAAGGGGCGGCGCTGTTTCCTCCGCTGAGGTAACTTACCTCCTTTAGCAACAGCATCCAATTTATCTCCAAACAGCCGCGTACCCAAGAAGGGAAGAGCTGTGAACGACTTCTTGGCCCCAACGTCCGCTGTCCACTGGCGGAGCCAGACCAATCTGCGCATAGCCACCAGTAAGGCTGAAGTCCTACTACACACGACAATAGAATCTTCCATCGCAGCCATGGCAAAATCGATGAACAATTCACATCTCTTAAGGATAGCGAACTCAGCGTAAGCTGGATCAAACTGAGCGTTATTCTGCCAGTCCCTGATAAGAGACCTGGTAGCAAGCGACACCAGGGCAGATGCACAAACAGGCCGCAGGGCCGAGCCCACGCTGGCAAGCGCGTGGCACGCCATCTGATCAAAGCGCTTATCCTCGCCATCCTTAAGGGAAGTGGCGTCAGGGGTGTTCAGCACAGAAGAGTTGGTCAAACCTAAAACTGGCGCGTCGACCTCGGGAGGAGAAGACCAGCGCTTAACCGCCTCCACTGGAAAAGGATACTTCTTATCCCATCCCTGAGGAACACCAGGAAGCCGACTGGGCCTCTCCCATTCTCTAAGGATCAACGTATCAAAGTGACCCTGGGTAGGGAATTCCAGACGGGGCTTGCCGACCCCAAAAAATTCCCCCTTCTTGAGAGGGGGCGCCTGAGGCGGTTCAATATCCAACACCTCCAATAGATGTGACCAAACAGTGGCCGTATCTACGGCATCCCCCAGCGCCTACCCGACATCGGCATCCCCAGACTGAACATAGTCAGCCTCTGTTTCCTGATACAATTCCCCCTCCTCTAACGGGGAATAATCTGACAAATCAACGGAATCGTCGTCAACATCCAACAAGGGCTGGGCCGACGACAAATGTCTCTTTTTAGCCTGGGCCTTCTTGCCCACCATGCTAGCAATAATTTTCTCCGTGCTGGCCAACCTAGCCCAAACATCAGAGTGCGACTCCCCGCTGGCACCAATGTCACTTGGGGTACGGATAAGGTGGGGAGGGGAAGGCGATGAAGCGGGAGGAGCCGACCCAGAAGGCTGGGTACCAGACTGCCGCGTTATGGCCTTTTATGGCGCATGGTATACAGATCAGCACATTCTCCCCCATAAGGGATACTCCACATCCCACACATGGCCCGGATTGGCCCATAGGGAGCCCGAGTCCAGTATCCTGCGGAGCCTCCATATGGTGATTTTTGTGGTCAGTCGCAAGACCGCAGGGAATTTACGCCTAAGCAACCCGGGATGCCCCTTAAAAGTCCCGATGGGAGGATTTGAGGTGAACAAATTTACACTAAGGACCCCAGGACCAGGAGGAACCCCTTAATATGCACAAATATAATGTAATCTGTAACACACAAACAGGCAACATAAGTGCAATCCTACATATATAAGGCAATAACACATACCTAACTGTATATATATATATATCTATATCCCAGCCAGACATGCGTAACCAAAAAAAATATACACACAAACACGCAATCAGTGGGGGCCCCCCGCTAGAGAGGGGCCCCCACATAAGCTAAGGAAGTGGCCATCTGGCCCTTACCACCAGGAGCGCAGCTCAGCACCAGCATCAAAATGAACCCCCCGAGAAGTGCCTCATGTAGAAAGAGGAAGAGAAGGGGGAGGGCGGGCCAGCGCAGAACGCTCGCTGGCCAGGCCACGCCCCCCCTCCCAGCCACAGAATCGTGCCAAAAAGGGGGCGGGACTACCGCGAGAGCCCTCCCTGAACACAGCCTGAGGGGGAGAAGCTCCTCCAGGCAAATCACAGCACCAGATATGGTCCCAGAAGTGAAAAAACACCCTGAGTCACACACACACAGGGGCATAGGGGAACGAAACCGAATTAACGGCCAGGCCAGGCAACCCCCCCCGAAGGGGAGTAAGGGACCCAGAAGGGGGGGGGGGGACCCTGCCAGAATCCGGCCATAAGCATAGAGGGACGGGGCATCCCACACCAGGATCACCAAAAACCTGGATAACCGCCTACCCCATAGTGAGGTCTCACGGTGGAGCAGTGCTCCTTCCGCACTCATAGGGTGTTGCCTACCTTCACCAGGACCTGCAGCCTAAGCTGGGAGGCTCAAATAGGGGCAATTTAGAAAGGGCCCGGCTTACCTGTAAGTAAAGAAGTCTTCATCTTCTGTCTTGTCGCCTTCCCTGCAGAGAAGGAACTGCGAAATTGGTGAGAGGTCCCAAGTATATATGGACCGGGAGGGGCTTTATTTTTTGCATATTCATCTCTGCAGAAGTTCGCCCTCTAGTGGAGATTACCCACATGTCATGAAGATTGAAGTGGAGTGTATGGCACATTTAGAATAAACTCCTCAGCTTCCACAGGAAAGAGAGTAACACCGGGTGCCAAATGCCGCCGCTTAGCAGGAGCCTTACGCGGACCAGATCCGGCAATATGCCTTTCAATGCTGGCTACCCGGGTAGCCAAATCAGGTTGAGACTCCCCACTGGTATGCAGCTCACTGGGAGTCAGATGTAAGCGTGGGGGGGTAGGCGAAGCCAGAGGGGTCGCAGCACTAGGCCCAGCCACAGGTAACCCAGACTGCAGCGCAAGTACCTGCTGGGCGCAGGGTACACACACCCTGACATCATCACTTATAGGTGATACCCCACACTCAGCTGGGCTCGTCCCGAAAGAACCCCAAGCACTTTATCCTGAGAAGCCTCCATATGGTGATTATCACGCCACAACAGGCCAATTGGGATTGACGCTAATAAAAGCAACCCAGGATGCCTCAATAACCCGCTAGGGAAGTGGGAGTAATGGTATGAAATAGCCCTCCAATAAGAGTTAACACTAAATAGAGGGGATAGGACCGGGAGAAACCACAAAGTTTGACCCGCCTGCAAGACATAAGCAAAAGATCCCATAAGCGATATGCAATACAGATAATTTATATAAAATAAATCAGCCCGCAGGGCACTTACGAACCGCGATAGGGAGACGCCAAGCACATGCATCAGAGAACTAAAATGGCACCCGCATATACCTCGAGGCCGGGGAGGTGGGCCACAGAGACAGTGATGCAGAACGCGTCAGCCGCAAGGCCCACCCCCCCAAAGAGCGCAAAAACTCGGCCCACCTGACAAGGCCAGCCAATGATGGCGCAGCAGCGCCTGAGGCGATGTTGCCGCCGACCACGGAGCGTAGTATAAACGTGCGGCGGCGGAAGAAACCAGTGCAAAAAGGATCAAAACACAACACGCAACATGTGGCAAATACATGCCCCCCCTCCCCCCCGAGAACTACAAGTGAAAGTGAGGGGGGAAGCAACAGCCAACCAAAAGGGAGCCAACTGCGGGGACAGGGGGCTAGGGGCATAAAATGCGGTAGGGGCATCCCATAAGGCTCACCATGGGCCTATACCACCTACCCTTTGGTGGGGGACTGCGGTTGGAGCAGCGCTCCTTAGCACCTAGCAGCGGTGCTGCCTCCCAGCCTGAGCTGGGAGGCAGTGAAAGGAAACGGGTGGGAATAGTCCTACAGGGCCACAGGCGAATAGCCCCGCTCACCTGCGAGTAGAGAGAGCCATCTTCTAGTCATCGCAGCCAGGACTGCAGAGAAGAACTGGGGATTTTGTTTGAGGTCCCTGGTATATATGGGGCCGGGAGGAGCCACTTTTCTGTCTCTGCAATCCAGCGCCATCTACTGGAGTATATCCCAAGTGTAAGGAATATCTTCTGGAACAGAACGTGCTGTATACTTAGAATATATAAGTAAATGTGTCCTGTACCACTCTATACGGCAGGGATGCTCAGCACAGGGTGGTAATAGAAATAATAATAGTGCTAATGCACACATGGAATTTTTCTCCGCATTTTCCCATCTGTGCCCTTGTGAACACCACATTTTCTTGGACACTCCAGTGAATAAATACTATAGTAGTGACTACACACAAGGGAACTGTGATTACACACAGGTGAATAACACACTAAGGGGTAGTGAAGTGCACGTGCCCAGAGCCTGGGGAGAAATTGGGAGTAAGGTTAGGCTTCAGTCATGGGAGTAGAACCTGCTCCCCTACCTCTAGGCCATAACCGAAGGGCATTTAGCACACACCCAGCTTCCTTGCGAATGCATCTAGCTAGCTGCATTGGTGTGGCTTGAAGTTCCAAGGATCCATTGTGACAACGTATCCCAAAAGGGCCCAGATAAGGGCCAGTTTCAGGCTACAGCATGTATTTGCCGGCGTATAAGACAACTTTTTCCCCCTATAAAACATGCCTCCAAGTGGGGGGGTCGTCTTATACGCCGGGTGCACCTGGGTCACATACATATAAATGTACTTACCTTCACCAAGCTGGGCAGCACGATCGTCCTCCTCCTCCTCCTGCAGAGCGATGCTCTTGCTCAGCCAGCACTAGTTGATCAGAGCAGGGAGAGACTGAGCAGACCAGCAGGGTGAGTGTCGAGCAGATCAGCTTTCCTGCTCTCAGGCACTGTGTGGGCAGGCAGGAGGCTGGCTCCTGGCACGCACTCCTGACATCGCCCTCGCTGCTCTCCACTTTGAAGGGGGCTCTTCAGCATCTGATCTGAGGTGTGATTTATTTAAGATTTATTAAAAAAAAAAAAAAGTTTCTATGGGGCATTTCCCAGTGTACAACCCCCAACTGGCCCCTTTCCCAGAGCCCACACATTACACACTATGCCATTAGATGGGACACATTCTAAACAACCCAGGCATGTCCCCAGCTATAGGCGAGCAGGGATGTGGCCACAGTGTAATGTGGTGTGGACTCTGGGAAACGGGGTCATTGGGGAAGTTTACACAGGGGGCAACCCCAAATTGGGGGAGTTTACACAGGGGGCACCCCAACTTGGGGGAGTTTACACAGGGGGCACCCCAACTTGGGATGCCCCAATGGGTTTTGTTTCCTGCATCAGGGGCAGCAAAATGGAATGCCCCCGTCTGAATTCCCCGTTTGGCCTTTTTCCCCAGACTCCAGACCACATTACACTGCGGCCACATTCCTGCTCGCCTTTAGTTGGGGCCTGTGCTGGCTATTCAGAATGCGTCCAATCTAAAGGCATAGTAGGGATGTGGCTGCAGTGTAATGTGGTTTGGGCTCTGGGAAAAGGGCCAGTTGGGGGGTTTCACACAGTAGAGGGAACCCAATTTGGCATGCCCCTGGAGTAGGGAACAAACCCACTGGGGCATTCCAATTCGGGATGCCCCACTGTAAAACCCTCCTTATTGGCCCTATTCCCAGAGCCAACACCACATTACCCTGCAGCTGCATCCCTACTATGCCTTTAGCTGGGACGCATTCTGAATAGCCAGCACAGGCACGTCCCCAACTAAAGGCCAGCAGGGATGCGGCTGCAGTGTAATCTGATGTGTGCTCTGGGAAAAAGGCCAGTCGGGGGTATTTCACACAGTGGGGATTCCAAATTTGGGAGGCCCCAATGGGTTTTGTTCCCTACTCCAGAGGTATCCCAAATTGTGATCCTCCACTGTGTGAAACCCCCCATCTGGCCCTTTTCCCAGAGCCCAAACTACATTATACTGCAGCTGCATCCCTACTATGCCTTTAGCTGGGACGCATTCTGAATAGCCAGTGTGGGCACATCCCAAACTAAAGGCAAGCAGGGATGCGGCTGCAGTGTAATCTGATGTTCTTTTACGTTTTATTTGGTGTGCGGAAGAGGGAGTAGTCTTATACGGCGAGTATATAACAAACTCTATATTTTGAGTGGAAATGTTGGGGGGGTCGTCTTATACGCCCAGTCGTCTTATACTCCGGCAAATACGGTATTTAAAGAACACCCAAGAAAATGACTTTCCTTGGGTATTGTTGCTCTCTGGCGGGGCATCCCGGTTTGGGGTGCCGTGCCATGTGTATCCAGAGGCAAAGCCTGAAAACGCACCTCTTGCAGGTTCCCATGTGCGCCACTCTTGTGCCATTCAGAATGGAGTGAGCACCGCCAGCCGCACTGTCCATACAGAAATGCCTAATGCAGGTGTCCACAGCTAGAGGTATGCCGGAGACGTAGCTGCGGCACCGAGAAGCGGCAAGGGCTCCGGGAAGAGGTGAGTGACTTGGGTGATCGGTGCTCCATGAAGAGCAACCCCCCCAAGAGTCCTATAGACTTGAGGTGGGTTTTGCTCCTCTTTAAAGGGTCACTAAACCCAAGCAACAAAACAAGCAGGCACTCACCTTGTCTCCCATGCAACAGGTCCCGGGCAGTCTTCGGGTTTCTGAAAAGGGGCTCCCGATGCTAGTGGTCTGTCCCACCCCTAACGTCAATCACTATGCCCATGCACAGCCCCATCTATTCATTGCAATGAAGGGGGTGTACCTAGCCCGCCCCCCCATTGCAGTCAATTGAGGAGGAACATTGACTGGTGGTAGCGAAGGGGCCACAACCTATAGCAAGGCGTAGAGGCTGATTTACTACTAGCGCCAGGTATTGCCAGATGATCGTCAGTATAGCAGAGCTTAGAGCGATAGTGTTGCGGTTGTTGTAGTAACCTGGCCGGCATTGATGATTATGATGTGTTGGGCGCTCTAACAACAGTATAACGCTGCAGCAAGTGAGAGGTAGCGCCAGCTCAGTGCGTTCTGCACTAGTCGCTCAACACCATAATTAAAAAAAAACTAGACACACACAGCGTCGGCGCTCTAAAGCTGGGCGCTCTAGCATAGAATGCCAGACGCTGTGTGATTAAAGTCTGTTTCTGAACACATATCCACCAGTAACACATGGAATGACATTGTTTTAACACTGTGACAATGACACTTTAGTGCAGAACTGTAATGACAATTCTGCATAAAAATATAAAAAGTCAAAAAAATGTAAAAAAGTGTTTGTTTGCAGCCAGGAGAGGTCACACAATGATTTCAGCAAAAAAAATTGCCAAACACGATATTTTAACACAGCCAAAAGAAAGCCCATTGAAATGTATGGCAGAGCGACACTGAGTGAAAGGTAATACGTGGCGCTCTAGGTTCCTAGCTGAGACGCCTGTAATAATACATCGGATGCTACATGGCGCTGTTAGAGGTGCTTACCAGATTCGCTTTCATAAAAGTGGATTCCACTTTGGATGATAGAGAAGGTTGATGGCATAAAATGACCGCATGGGCCATCTAGTGTGACCTATAGCGCTTCAAAAATAGGAACACAATCGCGCCACCAATGTATTGATGTTTATGAGGTTATTTGATCTCTAAAATACAAAACTTCTACAATCTAAATTGTATGATGTATAGAGACAAAGCGAAGGCCAGACTCCATTTTGAAAAGTAGCATATAGGAAAAAATGGCTTTTCTTCTTAAAGGGGACCTTCACCCTGAATAAGAGCATATCTGTTTCCCACACCCTGCACATACAGATTGTTCACATTAAAAATCATCCTACCTGCATCTACTGCATGTTATGAGCCTTTAAAGTGGACCGAAACCCAGGATTTTGACTATCCTGGGTTTTGGTCCACTTCGGTGGGGCACCCCGATCGGGGGTGCCCCGCTGTCTGAACCCCCCCCCCCCCCCCGAAAGCCCAGAAACACTCACCTCACCACGCTCCCACGTGACCGCTCCAGCCAATCACAGCGCTCAGAGCCGCTGTGGTATGCGCGTCCAAGGCCGCGCAAGCAGCTCAGCGGCTCTGAGCGCTGGAGGCCGCGTCTCGCGCTTACCTCTAACAGGGAGCGCGCCTGCGCCGGCCATTCACAAACGGCCGGCGCGGGTGCGCGCCCTGCTAGAGGGAAGCGCGAGCCGCGCCCGCGGCTCGCGCATGCGCCGATGGAACGGGGCTGAGGTAAGGTTTGTGGGCCTCCTGGGGGGTTCCTCCCCGCGGGATATCCCGATTTCGAATGCCCCGGGGGGAGGGATCTGATCAGTCCGGTAATCTTATAGATTCCCGGGCCGATCCCCCCCGGGTTTCAAGCCACTTTAAACATCCAAGATGGCGGCTCATGGAGCATCAGGCAGCCTGCAAACAGAAAGTGTCTTCTGTCGCTCTGCATTCTGGGATTGCTGTCCTTTCCCTGACCCCAGCTCTGCTCTGTCTGTGCAAAGCTCAGCTATAACCCCCCCTTGCACTTTATCCCGCTCTCCTCTCCTCAGTATGTGATGCTTCTAAGGCAAGATGGCAGAGCCCGTATCCTAGAGTCCTGAATAGAATTGCAGCCTGGTGGGGGAAAGAATAATAAGTGACTAAAAACGTAAAAAAACTCAAAATACAATGGTGTCCCAGGACAATTCTGTAGGCGAAAATATCAATTTCTAGGTCTACACCCTAAGAAGGGCATATTGGCAGGGGCTTTGGCCAAATTTATTTCACAAGCTTGGTGGGTTTTGGTCCTCTTTAAATGGCAACCGGTATTGACCATTACTGTAGCTAAATTAGCATGTCAATACAGGCCGAAACTAACCCTTTTTCTATACTCAGAAAGGAAGTTAATGTCATCACCTCCCATCCCCAGCCCAGTGCCCTAAAACAGCCTATGTTTCATTGATGGCCTGGCATATGCTAATTAGTTCAGTTACAACGAACTGTCACGTTAGGACTGATTCAACACTGTGAGATTTTTTTCCCTCATGTTTTTACATTTTTATAAAGATTTTTTTTCCATAGCACCATTTTAGCTGTGCACATTTTTAAATCAATTGCACGGCTAAAAGAAAAGGAAAAAAATAATTAAAAAAAAAAGAGAAAAAAATGTAATCTTGATTAGCAGCATTTTTTCGCTGTGCAAATGTATAAAACATTTGTACAGCTAAACATAGTGCTGAACTGCACCAAGATTATATATATTATATTTATTCTCTAAAAACGTGAAAAAAAAATTAAAATCAGCCCTAATGGCAGTTAGGTTGTGCTCCCCATTGCTGATCTGTGTGTGTCGTGACTGAACGTATCATCACTGGGGGTGGCCCGTAGGCCAGAGAGCAATATGGCTGACTGCACCCAGTTTGTATTGTTATAAATATTAGGAGAAGGCTTTAGTGAAATAATGCAATTCTGTGAGGTACTCACCTGTAGAATTGTTTTTTTCTGGGAATCCATTCCATACACTCCTTACTGATCACATGACTGCAAGAAAGAAAACAGGCGTGGCCCTCCCGGCCCATAAGTAGCAGCTGCCCCTAATCAGATCAGTTTACTTAAAAAGCAGTAAATAATTTAGAGACAGGCCGGGAGGCCCTAAAAAGAGTCCATGTTACTACACATCAAACTCAACCAAAAATGCTCTCAAAATTAAGTCCTATTACTTTTTTCTTTTTTTCTTCCCAATACTATGAATTAATAATCCAAAAAATGGATTAAACGCCTCAGAAAAACATCGGAAGATACCACGACCCAGAACAGGTGGGCCGGAGTGTATGGAATGGATTCCCAGAAAAAACAATTCTACAGGTGAGTACCTCACAGAATTGCATTTTTTCTTCCAATCCATTCCATACACTCCTTACTCCTGGGATCTCCAAAAGCAGTGCCATCTATGGGCGGGATCCTCTAACGCAGAACGGCAGGAAGTTCACTACTGCCTGTAGAATCTTCCGACCCACAACAGCTTCAGCTGAGGCACTAACATCTACCTTGTAAAACTTGGTGAATGTATGCACCGAAGACCAGGTGGCAGCTTTGCAAACCTGTTCCACCGAAGCCTGATGTTGAAAAGCCCAAGAAGCACCAATGGCCCTAGTGGAATGGGCCGTGACCTGAAAAGGGGGTTCCTTCCCCTTGGCCGAATAAGCTCTAGCTACTGCCTGCCTAATCCACTTACTGACAGTGGCTTTAGCTGGCAGAAACCCCCCCCTTTTTTATTTATTTATTTATTTTTTGGTCCTTCTGAAATGACAAAGAGAAAATCCGTCTTGCGGAAGGCATCTGTAGCTGCCAAATAATACCTGATGGCTCTAACCACGTCTAGAGAATGAAGTGCCCTTTCCTTAGTATTAGCCAGAACTGGGTATAAGGAGGGTAGAATTACCTCCTGATTAAGGTGAAAGGGAGAGACAACCTTAGGTAAAAAATCAGGCTTAAAACTACCTTGTCTCTATGTAACTCAAAATAAGGAAACTTCATACATAAGGCGGCTAACTCCGAAATACGCCGCACAGAAGTAATTGCCACTAAAAAAATTACTTTAAGTGTCAAGATGCTCATTGGAGCGTCAATCATAGGTTCAAAGGGAGCACCCTGTAGAGCAGTCAACACCAAATTCAAGTCCCACACCGGTAATATAGACTTGCGCGGTGGACGGACATGAGTAACTCCCTGAAAAAAAGTTTTAATGAGTCTATTACAAGCGATAGACCTCTGGGAAAAAATAGATAAGGCCGATACCTGCCCTTTTAGGGTACTTAATCGTAGGCCCATTTCTAAGCCATCCTGAAGAAATTCTAGAACTCTGGAAATTGAATACGTTCTGCATGAACATTTCCTAGCCTCACACCAGGATATGAATGACCGCCAGACCCTGTAATAAATCATGGAAGACGATTTCTTCTGGGCCTGGATCATGGTATGAATGACCTTAGCTGATAATCCTCTCTCTGCTAGGACCGCTATCTCAATAGCCAAGCCGTCAAAGCCAGCCTCTGTAAATTCGGGTGCCGAAACGCCCCCTGAGTGAGAAGATCTGGCTCGACCGGTAGACGCCATTGGTCTACCGCCATCCTTGTTATGTCTGAGAACTAGCTTCTTCTTGGCCAATGAGGAGCTACTAGAATGGTGGGTACTCCTTCCTGAATTATCCTTCTTAGCACTCAACTCAGAAGCGGAAACGGGGGAAAAATGTACAGAAGCTTGAACCTTGTCCAAGGGACTGAGAGGGCGTCCGTGGCTATGGCCAGAGGGTCCCTTGACAGGGACATGAATTTTGGCCGCTTGTGATTGTGTCTGGACGCAAAGAGCTCCGCTTCCGGGCGCACCCAGCGCCGACAAGGGCTTGGAAAACCTTCCGACTGAGGGACCATTCCCCCCGGCGCAGGACCTTCCTGCTCAGAGTGTCGCCTCCTGGTTTTCTATCCCCGGGATGTAAACTGCCGAGATGCAGGGAACACTTTCCTCTGCCCAGATCAGAATCCGGCTTACCTCCAGTAGAGCACCCTTGCTCCGGGTACCCCCCTGATTGATATAGGCTACCGCCGTCCGGTTGTCCGACTGGACCTGGACTGCCTGCCCCTTCAAGCAGGGGGTCAGATACTGAAGCACTAACCCGAGGGCTCTTAATTCCAATACATTTATGGGAAGCTGATTCTCTTTCGGTCCCCACTGACCCTGGACTTTCTGAGATTGCCAAACGCCGCCCCATCCTGTGAGACTAGCATCCGTGGCAACGATCTGCCACTGTGGGGTCAAGAAGGATCTGCCTACAGACAGGTGAAGAGGGTCCATCTTGCCGAGGGCGTTAGTACAAAGACTTGATCCAGCGACTGTGGGGCTCGATCCCAGCTTGCCAACAGATTCCATTGAAGGGGCCTCATGCGAAACTGGGCAAAAGGTACCGCCTCGAAGCAGGCTACCATCAGGCCTAACAACCTCATACCCAGCCGAATGGTCGGCTGCCGGCAAGCCAGGAAGCACTCTATCTGATCTTGCGTTAGTCGCACCTTCTGTCCTGGTAGATACACTTTGACTTGGACAGTGTCCAGAATCATACCTAAGAAGTTCCTTACTGGCGCCGGAGTGTTATGAGACTTCGGGTAATTGATCACCCAGCTGAATTCCTCCAGAGTCGATCGGACCGTCTGCGTGTCCTTCAGGATCTGCTGCTGCGATCCGGCTGATATTAGAAGATCGTCCAAATAGGGGACAATACAAATCCCCTGGCTCCTGAAAATTGCCATGAGACCTGCCAAAACCTTGGTGAATACTCTTGGAGCCGAGGATATCCCGAATGGGAGTGCCACAAACTGGAAATGCTTGTCTTCCAGGGCAAACCTCAGGAATCTTTGATGTCCTGAAAAAATTGGCACATGCAGATACGCGTCCCTTATGTCTATGATAGTCATAAGATCCCCGGGTCGAACTACTGTTAAAGCTGACCTCAACGTCTCCATGTGGAAATGCTTCAAGCGGATATATCTGTTGAGATCCTTCAGATCTAAAATGGGACGAATCGACCCGTCCTTTTTGGGGATTGTAAAAAGGTTGGAATAAAACCCCTGACCTTCTTCCTAAAGGGGTACTCGACAAATCACCCCTTTTTGAAGGAGGTGCCGAACAGCGGACTTCAGGGCATCTAACTTTGACTGGTTCCGGGATGCCCCTGACCGAAGGAACCTTGCGGGCGGTCTGGCTGCAAACTCGATTTTGTAACCTGAGGACACTACCTCTTGGATCCATAGATCCCTTACGCGGCGCCTCCAAATATGAGCAAAATGCAAAAGCCGTCTCCCCACCCGCTCGGGCTTGGCTGGAGGATTAGGCCCACTTCTC
This sequence comes from Gastrophryne carolinensis, assembly GCA_027917425.1. NCBI lineage: Eukaryota > Metazoa > Chordata > Amphibia > Anura > Microhylidae > Gastrophryne > Gastrophryne carolinensis. Next base: position 91,432,147 of record CM051243.1, on the reverse strand, counting down.
CAGGCCCCTCCTGCCCTATTACGTGCTATGCCTCTACCTCAAAAAACTCTACGGGAGCAAGGACGAAAGGCCCCGCTGCCAGTCCAAGAGAGTCGATATGATGAAGTCCTCTGAAAAGGCCGAGTCGTCCTCTTCCTCTGAGGCAGTTTGCCATCCTTCTCCAAAAAATCTGCTCCCTAAAAATGGTAGACCTATAAGAGCTTTCTTAGTGGCGGCAACCGCCAACCATTGTCTTAGCCATAAGGAACGGCGCAAGGCCACAAGCAGAGCAGAAGTTCTAGCAGCTAGCCAGACTGCATCATCCATCGCAGTGATAGCGAACGAGTTAAAGTCCAAACAATCCTTAAAATCTTTGGACTCTTGAATAAGCCTGCGAGACTTAGCCCTGGCTAAACTTTTTCTTCATCTTCTTCCAAGAAAGAAAGCAGGCGTGGTTTGAAGCCAGGGACACAATGGCCATGGCACAAACAGGACGTAGAAAGGATCCTCTCATAGCAAAAGCATGGCGGGCCAATTGTTCCATTCGTCTCTACGTGGGATCTCTTAAAGATCCCATAGTAGCAGACGGCATGATGGAAGTATTAGACAAGCCTGCTACTGGAGAATCCACCTCAGGTGGGTAAGACCAAAGCTTAATCATGTCCGCCGGAAAGGGATACCTAGAGTCTAGTATCCTAGGAACAGCCGGTAATTTGTTAGGATTTTCCCCTTCCTTTAACGCCATTTTAGAAAAGTGCAGCTGCTCCGGGAACACCTGCCTTTGCCTTACTGGCTTAAACAGATCATCCTTCCCTCTTTTTGCCTCAGGAGGGGTGATATTATTATTATTATTCATTTATATAGGGCCATCATCTTCCGTAGCCCTTTACAAAGTAGTAATTACAGACAGGGTAGAACATACAGTACATACACTATTTCAAACGCAGTTTTACAGATTTGACAGTGGATATTCTGAGTACAAGATACAATATGGGAGAGAGTGAAATTCAAAATGTCAAAAACCGAAAAGAGCAGACACTGTGTTTATCCTGCGAGGAGGGGGTCCTCATCAGAAGAGAAAAAAATAGAGTTACTATCTTCTATCTTACTAACGTCTGAGAGCTGCTCATCTATATACTCTTTTTCCTCCCACTCTCCAAAAGAGGCAAATGAATCTCTTTCCTCCGCAACAGGTTCCAATGCCTCCTCCTACAAGTGGCCTTCTTTGGAAACCATATATGGAACGCTTCACGAATTTGCGAGTCATCCTTGCGCAGGGGCCATGCTAATCTTCTCTGTATCGTTCCAATTTTAGTATATGTGCTGCCGAAGCAAACCGCGCTGAAACTACCCAGGGGATCCTGCTTACATAAGGGGCAGAGCCCGCCCTGCTCAAATGGGATGCCCGAATCACTATCCCCTGATGCCTCCCTCATGGTGTTTTTTTTTTTTTTTTTTTAAATTTGGCAATCAGATCTAAAAGGCCCTAAGCCTAAAACCAATCCCAAAAGGGACCGGGAGGAACCACAACCCTTTTCTATCCTTCTTCCAAATTCTAACAGGAAACAGGAGAAAAAGAGAGCTTTAATAATCTCTCTTTTTTTTTTTTTAACTGATAAAAACTGACAATCATTATAATAATAAAATATATTCATACAGATAGTAAAATATATAATATATATATATATATATATATATATATATATATATATATATATATATATAAATATATATAATAACAAAAACACTTAATGTTATAACAATAGCACTTAATGATAGAACAAGGGGGCCCAACCTGAAGCTAGTCGGAGGGAAGATCAGGAGCAATATTACAAAATATTATTTCACAGAAAGAGTAGTAGATGCTTGGAACAAACTTCCAGCAGAGGTAGTTGGAAAATCACCAGTCCCTGAATTTAAACATGCCTGGGATAAGCACACATCTATCCTAAGATAGAGAGTACATTAAGGGCAGACTAGATGGACCGTATGGTCTCCCTTTCTGCCGTATACCTTCTATGTTTCAATATAAATAATATACTAACTGAAATATGAAATTGATAATGCAATTAATCAAAAAAATGGATATAAAAAAAGATAATGGCGATGTCCACTCACCACCACCGCTCTTCTCTTTACAGCTATACAACAGAAATGATCAAACACATAATATATATATCATAGCTTAGTGCAAACAACGGCAAAATCAGCTTTCCCTGAGGCAGCAATATGAATAAACCAATTATATATATATTACACACACACACCTAGCAACATGCGATTTCCTCGCCCGGGGAGAGAGACAACTGAATACACGGCCTTATGGTTCCGGGTTAAACTCTGCCCCTTGTGTGACATCAGCCACGTCCCTTAAAGGCATACATAAAAAAAATTTTAATTTTTTTTGAAATTTTTTAATTTTTTTTGAAATTTTTTATTTATTTATTTATTTTTATGATAAAAAACCTACCTAACTGGAAGAAGGAAGGGTTGGGTAAAAAATAAAAAACATTCCTAAGCAGGTACACCAGAGAAAAACCTGCGGCTGACTTACTTTTCAAAAAAGCCTGCAGCCCAGAGCATAGGCGCTTCCACCTTACCTTCACGGACCCCAAAACAGCCAACGCTGTGGAGGCATAAACTTGGGTCTTGAGGGATCCGAGGGAATAAGGCTCTGCAGAGAGCCGACAGGGTTCAGTCCCTCGCTTGCTGCCAAAACCTTGAGAGCTACCTGAATCTTCAGTCAGTCATCTTGCCACTGCAAGAAAGAAAACTGATCTGATTAGGGGCAGCTGCTACTTATGGGCCGGGAGGGCCACGCCTGTTTTCTTTCTTGCAGTAACGTGATCAGCAAGGAGGAGGAAACCCAGGAGTAAGGAGTGTATGGAATGGATTGGAAGAAAAAAAGGTACACGCCCCACTGTTTTGGGACACTGGGCTGGGGATGGAAGGTGACGACATAAACTTCTTTCTAACTATATGTGCACTTTAAACTGGACCTTCAGCATGATACAATGAAAAACCCAAACCCTTAAAAACTATTCCCCAGCATCTAAAATTGATATTTTGCTCTTCCGCTCTGTAAGAGGGCAGGAGATCAGTCATTGCATAGGTATGACATCACCGCCACTCACTACCGTGGCAATGAATGGAGGAGGCAGAGCAAAGCAGGAGCTGAGATAATTGCCAAAAGGTTCTACTCATGGGGGGAGCAATTCAGGGGATGTTAGTTAAAATGTGTGTTTTGGTCTGCTTTAAGCACTCCATAGGTTGCTTTAGGTTTGATCAACAAAGCAGCCATGATGAGATTTATCCAGATTTGAATGGTCAGCTGAAATAAACCAACATATTTTGGGCAAGAAGGGACAAGAGCTATCCCTAACAATCTATTGGAAGGGGCAAAGGAAAAAGCAGGAAAACCATCTTGTAGCACATGGCATGAGGACTGGAGCTGAAGGAAACCGGATGATGGTCTCCTGACCGCCTTATGTAGCAGAGCCTGATCCATCTTTATTGTAATTCTAGTAAGAGATATAACTATTTTTAAAGTGGACCAAAACTCAGGATTTTAACTATCCTGGGATTTGTTCTTTGTCCCCCATCTAGGATGCCCCACTGTGGAAAAACCCGCAGGTCGCCGAAACCAACTCACCTCTACCCGGTCCTATGGCGAATGCGCGGCTGCTCGCCTAATCAGTGCGCTCGGATCCGCTCACTTCAGTGCGTCTAAGCCTTCATCAAAGGTGAGACGCTCCAAACGTGCTGACGGACGCATCCCCTGCTACCCTCTAACAAGGAACGTGTCTGTGTCATTTACGAATTTACGACACAGCAGGTTTTCCTGCTTTTTCCTTTGCCCCTTCCAGGTGCCAAGCAATAGATTGTTAGGGATAGCTCTTGTCCCTTCTTGCCCAAAATATGTTGGTTTATTTCAGCTGACCATTCAAATCTGGATAAATCTCATCATGGCTGCTTTGTTGATCAAACCTAAAGCAACCTATGGAGTGCTTAAAACAGACCAAAACACACATTTTAACTAACATCCCCTGAATTGCTCCCCCCATGAGTAGAACCTTTTGGCAATTATCTCAGCTCCTGCTTTGCTCTGCCTCCTCCATTCATTGCCACGGTAGTGAGTGGCGGTGATGTCATACCTATGCACATCCCCGCTCTGCTAGCAGGATAGCGGGGATGTGGCTGCAGCCTGTGCATTGGGCCGTTGGGCCGGGAAAGAAGGTAAGAGTATGGGTGACACAGCGGGGCATCCCGATTTTGGATGCCCTGAGGGGAGGGAATCGATCAGCCTGGGAATCTTATAGATTCCTGGGCCAATCACGGTGGGTTTTGGTGCCTTTTGGGCATACCTGGGAAATTGTGGCTATAAAAATTTAGTTTAGTTCAACCAAGAAAGATCGGAGATACAGCTGGACTATTTGCACCTAGCAAAAAAGGGGATTTATTTTTAAAAATACAATTCTATGATTACTCACCTGTAGAATTGGTATTATACGTATACAGCACGTCCTGTTCCAGAATATCCCTTACACATGGGTAATACATCCACAAGATGGCGCTGGACTGCAGAAAACCGCTTGTGGCTCCTCCCGGCCCTATATCAGGGACCTCCCACAAATTCCCCAGTATTTACAAGCAGTTAACAAGAAGCAGGGAGAACAATAACTTCAAAATTGAACATAAGAACAATCAACATACAGAGGTAACTAAGAATAATGACAATAGGGTGGGGTGGAACAGGATGTGCTGTATACGCATAATACCAATTCTACAGGTGAGTAATCACAGAATTATATTATTCTAAGGCCAGCACGTCCTGTTCCAGAATATTCCTTACACATGGGACATCCAATAGCAGTGTCCGTAAGGTAGGGTGGGAGCCCCAAAAGTAACAGCAGACAGTTTAAACCACTGCCGCCTGCAGAACTTTGCGATCAAAAGCAGCATCAGCTGAGGCCTTAACATCAACCTTGTAAAACTTAGAAAAAGTATTAACAGAAGACCAAGTGGCGGCCTTGCAAACTCGTTCAACAGAAGCTTGGTGCTGAAAAGCCCAAGAGGCACCCATAGCACGAGTAAAATGAGCAGTAAGGCGGAAGGGAGGCTCATTTCCCTTAGCAGAGTAAGCCTGTACCACAGCCTGACGGATCCACTTGTTGATAGTGGACTTAGCTGGAGCCAGACCTTTCTTAGGTCCAGACGGGAGCACAAAAAGAGCATCAGTCTTCCTGAAGGATTCAGTAGCCACCAAATAGAACCTCAGTGTCCTGACCACATGCAGAGAAAGTAAAACCCGCTCCTTAGGATTACTAGGATTAGGGCAAAAAGAAGGCAACACAATGTCCTGATTGAGATGAAAAGCAGACACAACCTTAGGCAGAAAATCTGGCTTAAAACGAAACACCACCTTGTCCTGGTGGTTTGATAGAAAGCACCGCCAACTCAGAAACACGCCTAACAGAAGTGATAGCCACCAAAAAGGCTACCTTAAGAGTCAATATGGACAAAGGGGCCTCACGCAGAGGCTCAAAGGGAGACCCTTGTAATGCAGATAAGACCAAGTTCAAATCCCAGACTGGTAAAATAGGCTTGCGTGGCGGACGCACGTAAGTAACCCCCTGGAAGAAGGTCTTGACCAGACGATGGTGAGCAAAGGATCTTTGGAAGAATATGGCCAAGGCAGAAACATGACTTTTGAGGATACTAAACTGAAGACCAAAATCCAAACCATGTAAAAATTCCAGAATCCTGGGGATAGAAAAATACAATTCTATGATTACTCACCTGTAGAATTGGTATTATGAGTATACAGTATGTCCTGCTCCAGATAGAATACTTACACTCGGGTACTACTCCGCCAGATGGCGCTGGACTGCAGAGACTTCGAAAATAGGCTCCTCCCGACCCCTTAAATACCCAGGGACCTCCCACAATCCCCAGCATTGAAAAGCAGTTAACGAGAAGCCGGGAGAATTAAAAAAACCCAAACTGGTAACTATAACAATGATAACAATCACCATACAGGGGATCCAAGATAATGCAAAAACCAAGGGTGGGGTGGAGCAGGACGTACTGTATACTCATAATACCAATTCTACAGGTGAGTAATCACAGAATTGTATTATTCTTAGTATACAGTACGTCCTGCTCCACATAGAATACTTACACTAGGGACATCCAATAGCAGTGTCCATAAAGTAGGGTGGGATCCCCAAAGGTAACAGCAGACAGTTTAAACCACTGCCGCCTGCAGAACCTTGAGGCCAAAAGCAGCATCAGCTGAGGCCCTAACATCAACCTTGTAAAACTTTAAAGTGGACCAACACCCAGGGGGGATCGGCCCGGAAATCTATAAGATTCCCGGACCGATCAGATCCCTCCCCGCGGGGCATCCGAAATCGGGATGTCCCGCGGGGAGGAACCCCCCAGGAGGCCCACAATCCTCACCTTACCTGCGATCCAACGGCGCATGCGCGAGACGCGGCCGCGTCTCTCGCTTCCCTCTAGCAGGGCGCGCTCCCGCGCCGGCCGTTTTGTGAATGGCCGGCGCAGGAGCGCTCCCTGTTAGAGGGAAGCGAGAGACGCAGCCAATGACAGCGCTCTGGTATGCGCGTCCAAGCAGCTTTGGACGCGCATACCAGAGCTGCTCTGAGCGCTGTCATTGGCCAGACGAGGTCACGTGGTAGCGGGGAGAGGTGAGTTTTTGCGGCGATCGGGGGGGTTTCAGACAGCGGGGCACCCCCGATCGGGGTGCCCCACCTAAGTGGACCAACACCCAGGATAGTCAAAATCCTGGGTGTTGGTCCACTTTAAAAAGGTATGAACAGAAGACCAAGTAGTGGCCTTGCAAACTTGTTCAACAGAAGCCTGGTGTTGAAAAGGCCCAAGAGGCACCAATAGCACGAGTAGAATGAGCAGTAAGGCGGAAGGGAGGATTCTTCCCCTTAGCAGAGTAGGCCTGAATCACAGCCTGACGGATCCATTTGCTGATAGTAGACTTGGCAGGAGCCAAACCCTTCCTAGGACCAGAAGGGACCACAAAAAGAGCAGCAGTTTTTCTGAAAGGTGCAGTAGCTACCAGATAGTACTTCAGACACCTAACCACATCCAAAGAATGCAAGACCCTCTCCTTAGCATTACTAGGATTAGGGCACAATGACGGAAGAACAATGTCCTGATTCAAATGAAAAGCAGACACAACCTTAGGCAGAAAATCTGGCTTGAAGCGGAACACCACCTTGTCCTGGTGTCTCTCATAGTAGGGGGGCTGGATGGAGAGCGCCGCCAACTCAGAAACACGGCTAACAGAGGTGATAGCCACCAAAAAGACAACTTTGAGAGTAAGAATGGCCAGGGCAGCATCCTGCACAGGTTCAAAGGGAACACCCTGCAAGGCTGACAAAACCAAGTTCAAATCCTAAACAGGCATCATAGGCTTATGTGGGGGACGCACATGAGTAACTCCCTGGAAAAAAGTCCTGATCAGAGAATGCAGAGCAAAGGACTTCTGGAAGAAAACAGCCAGGGCAGAAACCTGACCCTTCAGAATACTGAGTTGGAGCCCCATCTCCAACCCATGCTGCAGGAGCTCCAGGATCCTGGGAATAGAGAACACACGACAGGGAAAAGACTTAGACTCACACCAGTCAATGTAGGCAGGCCACACCCTGTAATAAATGGAAGAAGAAGACTTCTTCCTAGCCTTAATCATGGTATCAACAACCGAAGTAGACAGCCCCTTCTCCATCAAGATGGAGGTTTCAGCGGCCAGGCCGTCAAAGCCAGAGTTTGTAAATTGGGATGGCGTAAGGGACCCTGAGTGAGCAGGTCTGGCACCCTAGGTAGAACGTACTGATCTACTGCCAGCTGCACCACGTCTGAGAACCACACTCTTCTTGACCACCAGGGGGGATGGAGAAAAGACATACAGGAACTGAAAGTCCTGCCATGACATTGCTAGGGCGTCCGTGGTCAAGGCCAGAGGATCCTGGGACAGGGAGACAAAGGCCGGGAGCTTGTGATTGTGACGGGACGCAAACAGATCCACATCTGGTTGGCCCCAACGGTGACACAGAAATTGGAACACCCTGTTGCAGAGGGACCATTCTCCCTGGCGAGAGGTCCCCCTGCTCAGAGGGCCAGCAGATTTTTCACCCCCGGAATGTACACCGCTGACATGCAGGGAACATTGGCCTCCGCCCAGGCTAGGATCAGAGACACTTCCTGGAGGGCCCTCTTGCTCCGGGTCCCTCCCTGATGATTGATGTAGGCAACTGCCGTCTGGTTGTCCGAGTGCACCTGAACAGTCAGGCCCCGAAGGTGATGAGTCAACTGAGCCAGAACCAACCTGATCGCCCGCAGCTCCAAGACGTTGATAGGTGTGTGGGCCTCCTGAGGGCCCCACCTCCCCTGGAACTGCAGGGACTTCCGGAAACCCCCCCAACCTGTCAGACTGGCATCCGTGGTGACCGTCTCCCAGGAGGGGGCCAGAAAGGATCTGCCCCCCAACAGGTTCCTGGAGTCCAGCCACCACGAGAGGGACCGCCTGACCAGGGAGGAAAGCGCAAAGACCCGGTCCAGGGACGCAGGGTCCTTGTCCCATACTGACAAGAGGTGGAGTTGCAGAGGCCTCAAGTGGAACTGAGCATAAGGGACCGCCTCAAAGCACGCCACCATCAGGCCCACCAGCTGCATTCCCTGCCTGATGGAGGGATGATGACAAGATAGCAGGAACTGGACCTGCGCAATCAGACTGTCCACCTTCTGCTGAGGAAGAAAAATCCCTGCCTGAACTGTATCCAGATTCATTCCCAGGAAGGTACTGTCACCAAGGAGGGGGACAGAGAAGACTTGGGGTGGTTGATCATCCAGCCAAATGACTCCAGGGTGGACACCACCAGCTGAGTATCCAACTCTGCCTGATGTAGAGAGTGGGAAGTGATGAGAATGTCGTCCAGGTAGGGCAGCACGCGGATGCCCTGAAACCTGAGCAGGGATATCACTCCTGCCAGCACCTTGGTGAACACCCTGGGAGCTGAAGTTAGACCAAAATTGGTAGTGTTGATCCTCTAGAACGAACCTGAGGAACCTTGATGACCTGGAAATACAGGAATATGAAGGTAAGCATTTTTGATGTCCACAGACGTCATGAAATCCCCTGGGCACAGGGGACTGATGGCAGAGCGCAGAGTTTCCATGCGAAAGCACCTGCACCTGACAAATTTGTTGAGGATCTTCAAGTCCAGGATGGGCCTGACTGACCCATCTTTTTTGGACACTGTGAAGAGGTTGGAATAGAAGCCCTTGCCCTTTTCTCTTAAAGGGACCTTGCAGATGACCCCCCAGCTCCAGAAGGCTTTGCACTGCCTGCACTGGATCCTGAGCTGACACAGGGTCCTGAGGAATCCGGGATCTGATGAACCTTGGGGGGGGGGGGGGGGGGCAGACAGCAAACACTATCTTGTAAGTGGAGGACACTACCTCCTGAATCCACCGGTCTGAGACATGAAGCCTCCAGACGTGAGCAAAGTGCTGAAGCCGTCCCCCCACCCGGATGGGTGAGGGCGCCCCATCATGCCTGAGGGGGCTTGGGAGCGGACTTAAGCTTGGAGCCCCAGGCGGAGCCAGGACGTCCACGTCCTCTGCCCCTACCCCAGAAGTCTCCCCGGGCCCCAGTAAAGGAAACCCCCCTCCCTTGTCTAGCACCACGGTAGGGGGAGGAAAAGGAGCCCTGACCCCGAAAGGGACGAGACTGCCGCCTGCGCTGGGGTAACCTGCCTTCCTTAGCAAATAGGTCCAGGCGGTCCCCAAACAGGTGTAGTCCTTTGAAGGGAAAACCAGTGAGGTCAATATTGGCAGCATTGTCAGCTACCCACTGGCGCAGCCAAACCGAGCGGCGTATAGCCACCACAAGGGCAGAGGATCTGCCAAACATTCTAATGGTGTCATCCAAGGCAGAGAGGACATAAGTCACAAAAACATCACAACGAGAGAGACACATCATCAGGGGCACCATCAAGGATACTTCTGAGCAGGGTCCTAATAGCCACAGCCGTAATGGCAGAGGTACAGCCTGGGCGCAGCACCGTCCCCACACACGCAAAAGCATGGGACGCCAGCTGATCAATGCGCCGGTCCTCAGCATCCTGCAGAGTAGTAGAGTCAGGGGAGTGCATAACAGAGGTGTTTGATAACACTAAGACCGGGGCATCCACCTCAGGAGGGGATGACCAACACTTCACCACATCAGCAGGAAAGGGGTACTTCCTATCCCAACTCTTAGGTATATCGGGAAGCCAGCTGGGGTGTTCCCATTCCTTGAGCACAAGGTTATTAATATGGGCTTGCTCAGGAAATTCCAAGCGTGACTTAGCAGTATGAAAAAGTTCCCCCTGTTGCCTGGGGGCCGCAACAGGGGGAGAAATAGACAGAACCTCAAAAATCTGAGCCAACAGTCTATCAGTATCATCTGGGGCCCAGGGGTCAGAGCCAGAATCGTCATGACCCCTAGGCCTCTCATCAGATGACCCTGAGCCAGAGAATAGCTCCCCTTCCTCCAAAGAGGTATATTTCCAAACATTTCCAAAAACTCATCAGCTTCTATAGTAAAAAGAGTGACATCAGGCGTTAAGTGCCGCTTTTTTGCAGAGGCCTTATGCGCCAAGGTATTAGCAATTAACATCTCAACACTAGCCAGTCTAGAAGACACATCAGGCTGAGAATCCCCACTTGTATGCAACTCAATGGGAGTGAGATTTAAGCTTGGGGGAGTAGGTGAAGTGAAACGAGGCGCAGGCCCAGCCACTGGAAGGCCAGATTGCAGCGCAAGCACCTGCTGGGCACAAGGTACACAGACCCGCGCATTGTCAGCGCTAATAGGGGACACCCCACAAGCTACACACAGCCGGGCTTGTCCCGAAGGAACCCCGAGCACATTATCCTGAGATGCCTCCATATGGTGATTATAGTGGCACAATAGGCCGATAGGGATTGACGCTATAAAGCAACCCGGGATGCCCCAATAGCCCGCTAGGGAAGTGGGAGTAATTAACGCTAGGCCTCACAAGTTAATTAACTAAATAGAGGGAGTAGGGCCGGGAGAAGCCCGGAGGGTTCGGCCCGTCTGAAAGACATAAGCAAAGGGGAGCCGTAAGTGTACAAGAAAATAACAACGGAATAAAGCCGCCCGCGAGGGTACTCACGGACCGCGGTAGGTAGAAGCCTGTCGTGTAGCAACCGGAACCCAGCAATGGCGTCGGGTATACCTCGAGGGGCGGGCCGCAGGGACAATGACGCGGAACGCGCCAAAAGCGGGCCCCGCCCCCCCGAAGATCGCGAAGCCATACACGTACAAGTGCGAAACACAGTGGAAGCAGTGGTGGCAATTTTGAGACAGACAATAAGTGCAACCAAGTCAGCGCGGCGACTGACACCAAGTATAATAAATTAATGTAGTGAAGCACAAAGGCCAATACACATACCCCCCTCCCTCCACCGAGGGCTACATGGGAGAGCAAGGGAGGACAGCGGCCACTTAAAAGGACCCACCGATAGACAGGGGCAAGGGGCAATAGTGTGGGAGGGGCATCCCATAGAGGCTCACCATATGCCTATACCGCCTACCCTTTGGTGGGGGATTGCAGTGGAGCAGCGCTCCTAAGCACCTGACAGCGGTGCTGCCTACCATCACCCGAACAGCGCAGCCAAGGCTGGGAGGCACATTAATAAAGGAACGGGTGGGAACAGTCCTACAGGGCCGCAGGCTAATAGCCCCGCTCACCTGCGAGTAGAGAAAGCCTTCTTCTTGTCCTTCGCAGACCAGACTGCAGAGAAGATCTGGGGAATGTGGGAGGTCCCTGGGTATTTGAGGGGCCGGGATGAGCCAATTTTTGATGTCTCTGCAGTCCAGCGCCATCTGGCGGAGTCGTACCCGAGTGTCAGTCTATCTGGAGCAGGACGTACTGTATACTAAGAATACACCTGACATGGAAGCGACTTAGACTCACACCAGTCAATGTAAGCATGCCATACCCTATAGTAGATGGATGACGAGGGACGAGGACTGCTTCCTAGCCCGAATCATAGTATGAACTACAGAGGCAGGCAGCCCCTTCTCCATCAGGATGGAGGTTTCAGCAGCCAGGCCGTCAAAGCCAGCGTTTGTAAATTGGGATGGCGTAGCTGCCTCTGAGTGAGCAGGTCTGGACCCTTGGGCAGAGCATACTGATCTACTGCCAGCTGCACGACGTCTGCGAACCACACCTTCTTGGCCAACGGGGGGCCACTAGAATGGCTGGCACCCCTTCCTGAGCAACCTTGCGGAACACCCTGCCCAGCAGAGGGAAAGGAGGAAACACATAGAGAAGCTGAAAGCCCTTCCAAGACATTGCTAGAGCATCCGCGGCCAAGGCCAGAGGGTCCTATGACAGAGAGACAAAGATTGCAAGCTTGTGATTGTGACGGGACGCAAACAGATCCACATCTGGCTGACCCCAATGGTGTCAGAAACACCCGGCTGCTGAGGGACCATTCTCCCAGACAAGAAGTCCCCCTGCTGAGGGAGTCTGCCTCCAGATTCTCCACCCCCGGGATGTACACGGCTGAGATGCAGGGAACATTCTCCTCCGCCCAAGACAGTATCAGGGACACTTCCTTGAGAGGCCTCTTGCTCCAGATCCCTCCCTGATGATTGATGTAGGCAATCGCCATCTGGTTGTCCGAGCGGGCCTGAACCGCCCGACCTCGAAGGTGTGGAGTCAGTTGGGCGAGAACCAACCTTATCGCCCTCAATTCCAGAATGTTGATAGGGGTGTAGGCCTCCTGAGGGCCCCACTGACCCTGGAATTTCAGTGATTTCCAGAAGCCCCCCAACATGTCAGGCTGGCATCTATGGTGACTGTCTGGCCAGGGGGGACAGAACCAGCAACTGACAAGAGGTGAATTTGAAGGGGGTCTCATGTGAAACTGAGCGTATGGAACTGCCTCGAAGCAGGACACCATCAGTCCCACCAACTGCATCCCCTGCCGGATGGAGGGATGAGGGGAAGACAGAAGATGCCTGGCCAGGGCCTGAAGATTCTCCACCTTCTGCTGAGGGAGAAGGATCTTGACTTGATATGTATCCAGAGTCATGCCCAGAAAGGACCTCACCATTGATGGTAACACGAAAGACTTGAGGTGGTTGATCACCCAGCCGAAGGACTCCAGTGTGGACACCACCAGCTGGATATCCAGCTCGGCCTGCTGGAATGACTGAGAAGTGATGAGAATGTTGTCTATGTAAGGAAGGATGCGGATGCCCTGAGTTCTCACCAGAGCCAGTACGCCACCAGCACCTTGGTGAATAACCTGGGAGCCGAGGTGAGACCGAAAGGTAAGGCCACAAATTGATAGTGCTGACCCTCCAGAGCGAACCTGAGGAATCTCTGATGACCTGGAAAATTGGTACATAAAGGTAAGCGTCTTTGATGTCCACAGATGTCATGAAGTCTCCCGGGCGTAGGGAATTGACAGCTGAGCGCAGAGTCTCCATGCGAAGGTGTCTGGATCTGACAAATTTGTTGAGGCACTTTAAATCCAAGATAGGTTTGATGGACCCATCTTTTTTGGGAACAATGAAAAGATTGGAATAGTATCCTCTGCCCGTTTCCCTCAAGGGCACCTGGCAGATGACCCCCGACTCCAGAAGGTTTTGGACAGCAAGGCGCAGACCCTGAGCTGACAGGGGGTTTTGAGCCATCCGGGATTTGATGAATCTTGGGGGCGGCCAGGCAGCAAACTCTATCTTGTAACCGGAGGACACTACCTCCTGAATCCACCGGTCTGAGACGTGAAGCCTCCAGACGTGAGCAAAATGCCGGAGCCGTCCCCCCACCCGGATGGGTGAGGGTGCCCCTTCATGCCTGAGGGGGCTTGGGTGAGGATTTTTGCTTGGGACCCCAGGAGAGGCCAGGACGGCCACGTCCTCTGCCCCTTCCCCAGTGATCTTCTCGGACCCCAGTAAAGGAGACTCCTCGGCCAGTTCTGGAACCACAGAAGGATGGGAGAAGGGCACCCATCCGCCGAAAGGACCGGGACGGCCTCCTACGTTGAGGTAACCTGCCACCCCTGGCAAACAAATCCAAACGCTCCCCAAAGAGACGCAGGCCCTTGAAAGGAAAGCCAGTGAGGGCTTTCTTAGCAGCATTATCAGCTACCCATTGACGTAGACAGACAGATTGGCGTATAGCCACCAACAAGGCAGAAGTTCTACCACACATTCTAATGGCATCATCCATATCAGACAGAATATATGCAATAAATTCCTCACAAAGTAGTAGAGATCTTTACTCTTCTCTACCTGCATCCTCAGATGCCCCGTCCAAGAGACACTTAAGCACCCCTTTAATGGCAATAGCCGTAATAGCAGAGGCACAAATCGGGCACAGAGCCGTCCCCACACAGGCAAAGGTGTGACAGGCCAGTTGGTCCAAGCGCTGGTCCTCCCCATCCCGCAGGGTAGTAGTATCAGGAGAGTGCATGACAGATGTATTGGCCAACCCAGGAACGGGCGCATCCACCTCGGGAGGACATGACCAAAGCTTAACAACATCAGCAGGAAATGGATACCTCTTGTCCCAACTCTTAGGCACTCTTGGCAGCTTGCTAGGCCATTCCCATTCCTTGAGCACTAGATTATTAAAGTGAGACTGCTCAGGGAACTCCCAGCGTGGCTTAACCATATGAAAAAGCTCGCCCTGCTGCTGCGGGGCCACTGCCGGGGGAGAAATACAAAGCACTTCAAAAATATGACTCAGCAGCCTGTCAGTGTCATCAGGGGACCACGGGTCTTGCCCAAAAGGAGTCCCCGTACTACTGTAAATCTTAGGTTGTTCCTCAGAGGATTCCGAATCAGAAAATAATTCACCCTCCTCAAGGGAGTAAGGGCCCTCGTCTTCTGCACGGAAGAGGGAATCCGCGGGTGATAAATGCCGCTTCTTAGCAGAAGCCTTACGCGGGGCAGACCCAGCAAGATGTTTTTCAATGCTGGCAACCCGTGCAGCTAAATCAGGTTGAGACTCCCCGCTATTATGCCCCTCGGAGGGGGTCAGATGTAAGCGTGGGGGGTAGGCGAAGCCCGAGGGGGCGCCGCACCAGTAACAGGCAACCCAGGCTGCAGCGCAAGCGCCTGCTGGGCGCAGGGTACACACACCCTGACATCATCACTTATAGGGGATACTCCACACACAACACATAGCCGGGCTTGTCCCGAAGGAACCCCAAGCACATTATCCCCAGAAGCCTCCATATATATGATTATAGTGGCACAATAGGCCAATATAGGGTTAACGCTAATGACAGCAACCCGGGATGCCCCAATAGCCCGCTAGGGATGTGGGAGATATAATAGAGTAGCCCAAAACTAAAAGGGGGAAACCACAATGAGGTCTACCTGCCTGAAAGACATAAGAAGACATCCCCGTAAGAATACAGTAAAATATATATATATATATATATATATATATATATATATATATATATAACAATCCACCCCGCAGGGGCACTCACGGACCGCAGTAGGAACAGCAGACACGCAGCACGAGGGAGGCAAAAATGGCGTCCGCATATACCTCGAGGGGCGGGCCACTAGAGAAGTGATGCGAAAAACATCACCTGCAGAACCCGACTCCCCCCTAAGAGCGAGAATCGCGCCCACATGATTCGGCCGTCCAATGACGGCGCGGCAGAGCCTGAGATAATGTCGCTGCCGTCCGCGGAGCGATGTACAAACACGCGGCGGGCGGCTGCCAGTAAAAGACACATTAAGCAAAACATGCAGTATAACACAAATATCTATTCTGGCACAAGCAAGTGAACATTCAGGCTGCTTGACATACAGCACACACGCCCCCCCCCCCCCCCCCGAGATCTCCAGGGAGAGCGAAGGAAGGGGCCTACTCAGTGAAACAAAATGAGAGGAGGGGGCAGATACCTAAGGGGAGTAGGGATTAAAGGGGAACCCCGGGAGCGGGAGGGGGCATCCCACAAGGCTCACCACAGGCCTATACCGCCTACCCTGTCAAAGCAGGGACTGCGGTCGGAGCAGCGCTCCCAAAGCACCTAACCCGGGTGCTGTCCTACCTTCACCCGAACCAGTCAGCCGAGGCTGGGAGGCAGTGGGTCCAGAACGGGTGGTAATAGCCCTGCAGGGCCGCAGGCTGGTAAGCCCCGCTCGCCTGCATATATAGAGAGCCATCTTCTATCTTCGCAGTCCAGACTGCAGATTAAAACTGGGGATTTGTGGGAGGTCCCTGACTTATATAGGGCCGGGAGGAGCCACAAGCTGTTTTCTGCAGTCCAGCGCCATGTTGTGGATGTATTACTCATGTGTAAGGAATATTCTGGAACAAGACGTGCTGTATACTTAGAATATCCTGGGTGCAAAAACGCTCAGAGTTTTGGAGTATATTCAACACTAGCATTACAATATAACTGAGAGCAGGCAGAGAGCTGAATTATAGCTCTCTACATGAAGACACTAACTAGACACCACTGGTATAATGAGAGGGGGTTCCTATACTATAGCTTAATCTATGTTTCCACACTTATAAGTAAATCAGTACAAACTCCAACCCTACAACATATAATGGATTATTGAGGTCATCCCATCACAATACAATGAGGGAACCTCATTCCAAACCCCTCTTCTATTGCCACTCCTGGGCAGAACCTTTCCCTCAGGAGGACAAAGGCCCCTGAAGCTCAAATAATAGAAAAAAACATCTGTGTGAGTATGTGCAGTGATTTCTGGGCCACAAAAGAGAGAGATGACATGACCCTGGATCAGGAAAAACAGGTAAGTGACCAGGGGTGGTGGGAGCTTTTAGCTGCTTGTTGCTAAATGGAAGCCTGTCACAATCAGTGTAGGTCTACTTTTAAGAGTAAAGGGGCAAAAGACTTTATCTGCTCAAGCCTCACGAATTGCCCCTTCCACAGCCATTCTGTGAGAAACTAGGCCGAGGGGTGGGCATGGCCTGTCTACCAAAGCCTTCAATTGAGAACAGTGACCATACACAGGCCTCCTTCTCATAGCAGGGCTGCAGGAGAGCGATCCGCAGCAGGGGGAATAGGTGGTAGGTAAGCAGGGACGTTTTGTGTCCACATTCTGATCTGAGGTCTGTGACATAGTACATGAAAATGGACTTTAAAGTAAACTTTAAAGTAAACTGAAATATTATTTTTACCTTTAGTACAAGGACAATGCTTTTTTCACTAAAGTTGAAAAAAAAACACCTTTATAAATGTTTTCCATGAAGTGCAAAGTGCTACCAGTAACTAGAATTTTCATAGATATGGTGAAAGCCGTATTCACATAATTGGCTGACACAATGGATAAATAAGGGCTAATAGAGCCTAATACAAATAGCACAACAATAGACCAAGCTCTATTTTAACAATTACACCTATTCATTCACATCCGGAGTCTTATATAATCCTGTGTGCATTTAACCCCATGGATAGAAAAGCCTCTGAGGGTGGCTACTTTTGTCCAGATTTATATTTTATTCAATATGATCACAGCTGTATGCATGCAGGGCAGATACCCTCTACTTACTTAAAAATGCCCTAGCATCCATTGACAATGCACATAAAAACACCCTTAGTTGCAGAATGACCTCCTATGTAAATATAAGCCTCCAATATATATATATATATATATATATATATATATATATATATATACACACACATACACATATATCATATTTTTCGCACCATAACATGCTCTTATGGGTTAGAGGAGGATAATAATAAAAAAAATCTGAACTAAATGGTGTGCTAATAGTCTAACAACAGGGAGTGTGCAGAACCCCCCCCCCCCCATTACAGGGAGCTTGCAAAATTTCCTCCCAGTAATGGAAGTGTGGCAGACTGTCCATGACTATATAGTGAAGTGTATGAGACTGAAAACAACATTTAATCACTGCTGCTCATTTAAGAGATTTAAAAGGCCAGTCCAGTCTAACTAACTCTTATTGCGCATGGGAGCTGCCTTGATGGAATTACTGCATAATGCCACACCATTGTCTTCTATTGAGATATATGAGACAAAGCACTACCCCTCGCTTTTCATACCTGCTGAGTGATGAGACAAAAGGTTAAAAACCCTTAAAAATCCCTGTAAAATTGTGTGGGGTCCCCCTTATTCAGGCGTACCAGCCCAGGGACCAGCTATGCAGGGTTTATAAAACAGGGCGCAAGGGCAAGCTTCAGGGCTACAAGCCAACACAGACTAAATGGCCCTGGGCTCTTCTGCCCCCCCCCCCCGGGCTTTGGGGAGGCAGGTAATTGGGGTCTGAAGGTTACTGGCGAGTCGCCCGCTAGCCGCAGGTGAATTGCCAGACTCCACGCTTTGTGAACTGGTATAGGAGTCTCATGGACCCCTTACCAGTGAACAAAGTGCAAAAAAAAACACCACACGTCAGCATCTCGCTGATTTCAATGAAGGATGCTGTGATCGCTGGGAGGGGCAGGGGATCAGAGGATCCCATTCCCCTCCATCTCTCTCAATCGGAGCACCTGCCAACTGTCAGCCTGGGAGTGGGATGAAGGGGTGGGGCTAATGGTGAAAGTGGTGGTGGCAACGGCAGAAGTGGGGGGAGGGGGTCTATCGGGCCTTTGCCTGAAGAGTCTTCAGGAGACTGAGGAGCCGGGGGTGAGGGGGAGAATAGGAGCCCTCCCCCCGGTTAAGAGGAGACCTGGTCGGAGGGATCGCGCGTGGAGGTGAGTAGAGGACAGAAAATGCTGAAGCGGGGGTGGGGGCCCATTTCGGGCAATCTCCTAAAGCCGTGGGGCAGGGGGAAACGGGGACCTCCAAGTGAAGAGGAGACCCGGACAGCTCAATTAATCGGTCAGGTGAGTGGATTTTTTTGGGGGCCGCTAGCAGGGGGAAAGCCAGGCACATAGAATTTACGTGGCAGGCATTTAACAGTAGGAGAGGCAGCCACGTAAATTTTACATGGCTGGCGTTAGAAGTGTTAAATATAGTGAGAAGTTCCATGTCCTAGGAGACTGGATCATAGACGGCTATTTACAAATCAATGTTTCCTCCAGCTGCGGGACCTAGATGGGGGCAGTGGTGACAGAAGACCTGGTGAGCATCGGAACCAGTGGCAGAAACAGGAGACCCAGCATTTGGAGAAGTTTCGACAAGGGTGGGGGCAGCAGGAAGATGGAAGACCCCCTGTGCCAGGAAGGTGGCTGCAGCAGGTGCTGGCAGAACAGATGACAGCCCCCATGGCAATAATGAGTATCTGTAAAGTGGCCCTTTTACTTGAATGCTATTTCTAATCCACGCAACGCACGTGGGAAGTAGTAAAAGGGGCCTAAATGTACTGTTGTGCTAGCCTACAAAAGGTTCTAAAACTGCAGTTTTGCTAAATTAAATCATTCGAGTATGTCTGCAAGAGCCTAGGGGTATTTGACGCAAGTTTATTAAGAGCAACAGCACCTACCGCTGAGATTTTCTACGGTCAGCAAGGACTTTGGTTCATTAATAGAAAACTGCTATCTATACTTATATGTATGGGGCCATCTTTCCTTAAAAAACACATACAATCAATTACTCCAAGCAATTTCCACCATGAATAACTCGGACCTGGCACTGGCATTTTAAGAGAACATCCTTTCTAAGTCACAGTTTATCGCTGTGTGCTCTGTTCATTCACAAAATGCCAACCCGAAGACTCCTATTGATCAGTCAATAGTACGCTCCATTGTAGGAAGAAACTCTTTTATGTTTTCATATATTTATGACAAAAAGGTAGGAAGTTTTATTTTTCTACTCATTTATCATCTTCCGAGTGAGTCTGCAGAACAATGACAGGGAAAAAATATATAGGTTAGGTGACAGAAGGGTCTTGTTGACACAATTCTCAGTCGACACAGGCGAGATGGACTCTCATTCTTTGAAGAAAAAGGGAATTGCGATTTGGTCTTTATTCCTACGCCAGGAAGCAACAAAGAACTTTCACCCTGACGTTATTTGTGGTCCTTTGTCACTGGATACTGGGGCTGTACTTAATAAAGCATAATTTCATTTTCAACAAAAAATACCATTTTGTGAATACTCACCTGTAAAATGGGTATTATAAGTATGACACACACCCCTAGGCCCAGAGGGCACCACAAAAAGGAGAAGTAGCCACCAAATAGTACTTCACACAGCGAACCACATCCAAAGAATGCAAAACCCTCTCCTTGTCATTGCTAGGCTTAGGACACAAGGAGGGTAGAACAATATCCTGATTCAGATGAAAAGCAGAGACCACCTTAAGAAGGAAATCTGGCTTGAAGCGGAAAACAACCTTGTCCTGATGCTTCTCAAAGTAAGGAGCCGAAATAGACAAGGCTGCCAACTCCGAAACACGCTGAACAGAAGTGATGGCAACCAGAAAAACAATCTTCTGAGTAAGCGTAGAAAGTGCAATATCCTGCAAAGGTTCAAACGGAGGACCCTGCAAGGCAGATAAAACCAAATTCAAATCCCACACTGGGAGCAAAGGCTTCCTAGGAGGCCGCACATGTGTAACCCCCTGGAAAAAGGTCTTAACCAGAGGATAAAGAGCAAAAGACTTTTGAAAGAACACGGCCAGGGCAGAAACCTGCCCCTTCAGTGCACTAAGCTGCAAACCTTGGTCAAGACCATGTTGCAGAAATTCCAAGACCCTAGGGACAGAAAACGCCCTGCAAGGCAATGCCCTTACCTCACACCAATCAATATAAGACCTCCAAGTCCTATAATAGATGGCAGAGGAAGACTGCTTTCTAGCCCTAACCAGAGTCTGAATGACAGCATCAGAAAGACCTTCCTCCCTCAAGATTGAGGTTTCAGCAACCACGCCGTCAAAGCCAGCGTTGGTAAATTGGGGTAGAGTAGTGGACCCTGAGTGAGCAGATCTGACAGAAGGGGCAGGTCTAACTGATCCTCTGCCAACCTTACCACGTCTGCGAACCAAACCTGTCTTGGCCACCTTGGAGCCACCAGAATTGCCGACGCGCCCTCTAGGGCCAGCTTGCGCACCACTCTGCCCACCATGGGAAACGGAGGGAACAGGTACAGAAACCCCAGATCCCTCCAGTTCAGAGACATGGCATCCGTTGCCAGAGCCAGCGGATCCCGTGAGAGAGACACAAATGCCGGAAGCTTGTGATTGTGACGAGAGGCAAAGAGGTCCACCTCCGGAGTCCCCCACTGGTGGCAAAGCGACCGAAACACCTTGGGGTTGAGCGACCATTCCCCCCGGCGAGATGACCCCCTGCTCAGGGAGTCCGCCTCCATGTTCTCCACTCCGGGAATGTACACCGCCGAGATGCATGGGACATTGCTCTCTGCCCAAGCAAGGATCAAGGACACTTCCCTGAGGGCACGCCTGCTGCGAGTCCCTCCCTGGTGATTGATGTAGGCGACCGCTGTCCGATTGTCCGACCGAACTTGAACCGGTAGGCCCCGCAACTGAAGAGTCAAGTGAGCCAGAACCAACCTGATGGCTCTCAACTTCAGAACATTGATGGGATCGTGAGCCTCCAGAGGCCCCCACAGGCCCTGAAACTGAAGATCCTTCCAAAATCCCCCCCAACCTGACAGCGTGGCATCCGTGGTGACCGTCTCCCAGCGAGGAGTCAGAAAGGATCTGCCCCTCATCAGATTGCTTGGTTTCAGCCACCACCAAAGGGAATGCCGCACCCGGGGGGACATCAAAAAAGACTGATCCAATGACAGCGGGGACCCATCCCAGGCCGCCAAGAGATGGAGCTGGAGCGTCCTTGTGTGAAACTGGGCAAAGGGAACCACCTCGAACGACGCCACCATCAATCCCACCAGTCGCATCCCTAGCCGGATGGACGGGCGGGGGATGGATAGGAGACGCTGAGTCAATTCCCGAATCCGAAGAACCTTGGCTTGGGGGAGAAACACCCTGGCCTGAGAAGTATCCAGCGACATTCCTAGAAACTTCACCACCCTGGAGGGAGTGAGGCAGGACTTGGGATAGTTGATCACCCAACCGAAACTCTCCAGAGTGGACACCACTGTCCTGGTATCCAGCTGCGCCTGACTTAGGGAAGACGCCATGATGAGAAGATCGTCCAGATAGGGCACGATGCGGATACCCCTGGCTCTGAGGATGGCCATCACTCCTGCCAACACCTTGGTAAAAACCCTTGGAGCCGAGGTAAGGCCAAACGGAAGAGCCACAAACTGAAAATGCAGATTGTCCACGACAAACCTGAGGAATCTCTGGTGTGCCAGAAATATTGGAATATGCAGGTAAGCATCCTTGATGTCTATGGACGTCATGAAGTCCCCCTGACGAAGTGAATGGATGGCTGAGCGCAGAGTTACCATACGGAACATCCGGGAAAGGACACACCTGTTGAGCAACTTCAGATCCAGAATAGGACTCACGGTCCTTCTTGGGCACCGTGAACAAATTGGAATAGAAGCCCAGGCCCCGGTCTGAGAGGGGCACCGGACAGATGACAGCCATGTCCGCGAGACTTGCTACTGCCGCCCGAAGCCCCTGGGCGGCCAGAGGATCTGATGGCACCCGAGACCTGAAGAATCTGGGAGGGGGCCGGAACTCGAACTCCAGCTTGTAACCGGAAGACACCACTGAATCCACCTGTCCGACACCTCTTGGACCCAGACCTGGGAGGAGAGTTGCAACCGTCCCCCCACCCGCAAGGGTGAGGGCGCCCCCTCATTGCTGAGCTGACTTGGCAGCGGCTCTAGGCTTGGAGCCCCAACTGTGTCCTGGACGAGCCCGACCCCTGCCCCTAGGCCAGGAATCACCTCTGGACGAAGGGAAGGCCGAACCCCTGCCAACTCTAGCCCCACGAAAGGACTGAGAGAAGGAAGCCGCCCCCCGAAAAGGGCGACGCTGCTTCTTACGCTGAGTTAACCTACCTCCCTTTGCCACCGAATCCAATTTTTCTCCAAAGAGCCGCAATCCCACAAAGGGAAGGGCCGTGAGCGACTTTTTGGACACAAAATCAACCGCCCACTGACGTAACCAAACCGACCAGCGGATAGCCACAAGCAGGGCCGTAGCTCTGCTACACATCACCAATGTGTCATCCAGGGCGGACAGCACTAAGGACACAAATAACTCACAGCGCTTAAGGTCGGCAAATTCCTCACTAGCCGGGTCAAGCCCTCTAACAACCGACCTGGCAGCTACCAATACAAGCGCAGAAGCACAAACCGGCCGCAAGGCCGATCCAACACTGGCAAAACCATGACAAGCCATCTGGTCAATGCGTTTATCCTCACCATCCTTGAGGGTAGTGCACTCCGGAGAATGGAGGACTGAGGAGCTGGACAACCCCAAAACAGGAGCATCCACCTTGGGGGGAGACGACCAGTGCTTCAATGCGTCCGCCGGAAAGGGATATTTCTTGTCCCAACCCGGTGGGACACCCGGAAGCCGCGTTGGCCTCTTCCATTCCTTGCGAATGATACCATCAAAATGCTTTTGATAAGGAAATTCCAAGCGGGGCTTCGTCACTTCAAAGAACTCCCCCTTCAGCGGAGGAGCCGGGGGAGAAATAGCCAGGACCTGAAACATATAAGCCAGGACCCTAGAGGTATCCGAGGAATCCCCCTGGCCCTGCTCGGTACCAGCGCCCACAAACTGCTGATCGTCGGAGTCCTCAGACTCCTCATACAACTCCCCTTCCTTACGCGGGGAACAATCAGACCAATCCAGGGAGTCAAAATCCTCCCTATCAAAGGCCTGCGCAGCCGAATACAAATGTTTTCTCTTTGTCGTGGGCTTCTTTGCGACGGCACTGGAAAACAATTTTTCAAGATTGGCCAATCTGGCACACACCTCAGATTGCGACTCCCCGCTAGCGACCACATCATAAGCACGTGTCAAGCGAGGGGGAGACGGAGAGGAGACTGGCGGAGCAGAACCAGACGCCTGAGATCCGGTCTGCGCACAGGGTACACATAGAAATACATCATCCCCCAAAAGGGATACCCCACACCCCAAACACAGTCTGGATTGCCCCGAGGGGGGCACAAGCCCAGTATCCGGGGAAGCCTCCATATGGTGATTTTTTTATATAATATATGTACAATTATATGTGTACAATGCTCTATTTGGGAATTACGCAATAATGCAACCCGGGATGCCCCTTTAAGTCCCGAGTGGGAGGATTTTAAGCCAGCTAAAATTTTAACCAGGGACCCTTTGGACCGGGAGAACCCCCCTTTAATATGCTGAATGGTCCACCTGGAACACAAAGACAAGCACACGCTCAGACCATGCCAGAATAAAGGGTTAAAAGACAGATGAAGCTGATGGCCATCAGGCCACTCACCAGACCTACTGAACCGCATGTCCAGGCACAATGAAGACCGCTATGTGCATCAGGAGGAGGGAGGG
Source organism: Gastrophryne carolinensis (assembly GCA_027917425.1). Classification (NCBI taxonomy): domain Eukaryota; kingdom Metazoa; phylum Chordata; class Amphibia; order Anura; family Microhylidae; genus Gastrophryne; species Gastrophryne carolinensis. The sequence continues at coordinate 91,407,722 of CM051243.1, read as the reverse complement.
CGGGCCGGCGTGGTTCGCGCCCGGCCCCGCCCCTCCCCCGTCTCTCCCGTGCAAGAAGTCGGGACTTTGATGACAAATGCGCCCGCAGCGCGGGGGCGGGCCGTGATCGCCCGCGAGCGCCCGGCCCCGCCCCCCCTGCCCAGAGGAGAGGACCTCATGGGCTAACCGCCGCAACTAGCAGCACACCGGCGGCCGGCACCAGCACAAGTAAAAGACACACACACACAGTGAAGCAAAATCACATACACAATAAAGAAGTGAATCCATAAGGGACCCGGCCCACAACCCCCCCTCTAAGGGTATCCGGGAGAGGGGGAATCCAAGCCAGGGTAGGGCCAAGGGACGGGGCATCCCAAACCGGGATCCCGGATAGCCGCCTACCCCTTGCTATGGGGTCTCACGGCTCCTAAGCACCAGGGGTGCCAACTACCTTTGCCCGGACCAGCAGCCTAGGCTGGGAGGCAGGAATATTACATAAGGGGATCCGGGCAGGAATAGAAAAAAAAGAAGGCCGGGAGCCATGCCGGCTACCTGCAAGGAGGAGACATCATCTTCTGACTTGCTCGCCACTGCAGAGATGAAAGACAAGGTAATGAGTGGGAGGTCCCAGGTATTTATGGGCCGGGATGGTCTTACCTATTTTTGATATCATCTCTGCAAGATCGCCATCTACAGGTCAGTATACTAAGTGTAATGAATGTCTTGAAGCGGGGTGTGTGACATACTTAGAATATATAAACTGCAAAGGACATATAACTAACGCTTTCACAAAGCGCATGCAGGTAAGTCCAATACCAGAGGTCTTTGCACCTTCATAATGAGGAAGTGTTTCATATGATTTTCTTGCTGGTTGATCTTCTGCTACCAATGCTCTTGACAAAAGTACGGATCCTTCATGCCCCGACCCACTTCTTATATCTTTTACTGCCCGAGGGTCATTTGGCCTGATCCTTGGGTTGCCATGGAGGCTATATGGATAATGCACCTGGGAAGCATAAAGAAGGCTGAATGCTGACCAGGGAAGGGTCAGTGCATCCGTTGCTATTGCTAGAGGGTCCCGGGACAGACACAAACTTCAGAAGCTTCCGATTGTGTCGGGACGCAAAGAGATCTACATCTGGTCGACCCCAGCGCAAGCAAATGGCCTGAAACACGCTCTGACTGAAAGACCCTTCCCCCGGCGCAGGACTCCATGCAGGAATTAAGCCCAGGCCATCAGCTTCAGTAATGAATGGGACCTCCAAAAGCAGTGTCCTACGTTTGGGCGGGATCCTGAAACGAAAACGAGTAGCAGCAGCCAAACAACTTAAGTCACTACTGTCTGTAGGACCTTCATACCAAAAATACCATTTTGTGAAATACTCACCTGTAAAATGGGTATTATAAGTATGTCACACACCCCGCTTCAAGATATCCATAACATGTGGGTAATACCGACCTGAAGAGGGCGTTCCTGCAGAGATGATAGCAAAAAGAAAGCCCCTCCCTGATCCATAAATACCTGGGACCTCCCACTCATCACCCAGTATATAGAAGCAGTAAGGTAAGGGACCAGGAAGAGGCAAATATAAACCAAAGCAACGCAAAGTTCACAATATAAAGGATCCAGAATCCAAGAAGGGCGGGTGAAGCGGGGTGTGTGACATACTTATAATACCCATTTTACAGGTGAGTATTTCACAAAATGGTATTATTCTAAGTATGTCACACACCCCGCTTCAAGATATCCATAACATGTGGGACATCCAATAGCAGTGTCCATAAAAGGGCGGGGATCCAAAACCAAGGCACAACTTAAACCACAACAGCTTGCAGAACTTTGCGGCCAAAAACAGCATCCGCTGAGGCCCGAACATCAACCTTGTAAAACTTGGAAAAAGTGTGAACAGAGGACCAAGTAGCGGCCTTACAAACTTGCTCAACAGAGGCCTGGTGCTGAAAAGCCCAGGACGCCCCAACCGCACGAGTAGAATGAGCAGTAACACGAAAAGGGGGACTCCTCCCCTTAGCAGAATAGGCCCCAATGATGGCCTGACGAATCCATTTACTAATGGAAGACTTAGCCGGAGCCAAACCTTTCCTAGGCCCAAAGGGCACCACAAAAAAAGCATCAGTCTTACGAAAGGAAGACGTAACCACCAGATAATATTTCACAACACGAACTACATCCAAGGAATGCAACGCCCTTTCCTTGTCGTTGCTAGGATTAGGACATAGAGAAGGCAGAACAATGTCCTGATTCAGATGAAAGGCAGAGACCACCTTAGGAAGGAAATCAGGCTTGAAACGAAAGACCACCTTGTCCTGATGCCTTTCAAAGTACGGATCTTTAATGGATAAAGCTGCCAACTCAGAAACACGCCTAACCGAAGTGATAGCCACCAAAAAGGCCACCTTTTGAGTAAGTGAAGACAAAGCAACCTCATTCAAGGGCTCAAACGGAGGACCCTGAAGAGCAGAAAGAACCAAGTTCAAATCCCAAACTGGAACAAAAGGCTTCCTAGGAGGCCGTACATGCGTAACTCCTTGGAAAAAGGTCTTGACTAAGGGATGAAGTGCAAAGGACCTTTGAAAGAACACCGCCAGGGCAGAAACCTGCCCCTTCAAGGTACTAAGTTGAAGCCCCAGATCCAGACCATGTTGAAGAAACTCCAGGACTCTGGAAATGGAAAACTCCCGAAAAGAGAAAGACCTACTTTCTCACCAGTCAATATAGGACCTCCAAGTCCTATAGTAAATAGTAGAGGAAGAGCGCTTCCTGGCGCTAATAAGAGTCTGAATCACCGCTTCAGAAAGACCTTCCTCCTTCAAGATGGCGGTCTCAGCAGCCACGCTGTCAAAGCCAGCGAAGGTAAATTGGGATAAAGTAGCCGACCCTGGGTGAGCAGGTCCGGCAGTAGAGGCAGAACAAACTGATCCTCTGCCAGTCTTACCAGGTCTGCGAACCAAACCTGCCTTGGCCACCTTGGTGCCACCAGAATCGCCGACGCGCCCTCCATGGCCAGTTTGCGCACCACTCTGGCTACCATTGGAAACGGAGGGAACAGGTAAAGAAACCCCAGATCCCTCCAGGTCAGGGACATGGCATCCACCACCAGGGCCAGTGGATCCTGCGAGAGAGAGACAAATATCGGAAGCTTGTGATTGTGACGAGAGGCAAAGAGGTCCACCGCCGGGAACCCCCACCTGAGACAAATCGAGCGAAACACCTGAGGACTGAGAGACCATTCCCCCTGACGAGAGGAGGCCCTGCTCAGAGAGTCCGCCTCCGTGTTCTCCACTCCCGGAATGTAGACTGCTGAGATACACGGGACGTGGCTCTCCGCCCAGTCCAGAATCAAAGACACTTCCCTGAGGGCACTCCTGCTGCGAGTCCCCCCCTGGTGATTGATGTAAGCAACCGCCGTCCGGTTGTCCGACCGGACCTGAACTGGCAGGCCCTGCAACTGATGAGTCAAGCGAAACAGAACCAACCTGATGGCTCTCAACTCCAGAACATTGATGGGCTCGTGAGCCTCCTGCGGGCCCCACAGACCCTGAAACTGGAGGTCCTTCCAAACACCCCCCCAACCTGACAGACTGGCATCCGTGGTGACTGTTTCCCAACACGGAGCCAGAAAAGATCTGCCCTTCAACAGATTGGCCGACCCCAGCCACCATTGCAGGGATCGACGAACTCGGGGAGTCATCAGGAAGGACTGATCCAACGATAGAGGAGACTTGTCCCAAACCTTCAACAGATGAAGCTGAAGCGTCCTTGTATGAAACTGCGCAAAGGGAACTGCCTCGAATGAGGCCACCATTAACCCCACCAGCCTCATCCCTAGCCGGATGGCCGGACGAGGGGCCGACAAGAGAAGCCGAACTAACTCCTGAATCAAAAGAATCTTGGCCTGGGGCAGAAACACCCTGGCCTGCGAAGTATCCAGAGACATTCCCAGAAAGGTCACTACCCTGGACGGGGAAAGAGATGACTTGGGGTAGTTGATCACCCAACCGAACCTCTCCAGAGTGGACACCACCACTCTGGTGTCCAACTCCGCTTGGCTGAAGGAAGAGGCCATGATCAGAAGATCGTCCAAATAGGGCACAATGCGGATACCCTGAACCCTGAGCAGAGCCATCACCCCCGCCAGCACCTTGGTGAACACCCGAGGAGCCGAGGTGAGACCGAAAGGGAGTGCCACAAACTGAAAATGCCGATCCTCCACCACGAACCTGAGAAACCTCTGGTGTGCTGGAAAAATCGGAACGTGTAGATAAGTATCCTTGATGTCTATGGACGTCAGAAAGTCTCCCTGACGAAGAGAGTGAATAGCCGAGCGCAGCGTTTCCATGCGGAATTTCCGCGGCCGGATGAACCTGTTGAGAAACTTCAGATCCAAGATGGGTCGGACCGATCCGTCCTTCTTGGGTACCGTGAACAGATTGGAATAAAAACCCCTGCCCTGATCTGAGGGGGGCACTGGGCAAATGACAGCCATGTCCAGAAGATTCTCTACTGCCATCAGGAGCCCTTGCGCCGCCAGAGGCTCCGAAGGCATCCGAGACCTGAAAAATCTGGAAGGGGGGCGGAGCTCGAACTCCAGCTTGTAACCGGAAGACACCACTTCCCGGATCCATCTGTCCGAGACCTCTTGATCCCAGATCTGGGAGAAGTGTCGCAGCCGTCCCCCCACCCGCATGGGTGAGGGCGCCCCCTCATTGCTGAGCTGGCTTAGTAGCCGGTTTGGGCTTAGAGCCCCAACTGTATCCTGGACGGGCACGTCCTCTGCCCCTGCTCCCAGAATCTCCTCTGGAAGAGGGGAATGCAAATCCCCTGCCAGATCTGGCCCCACGAAAGGAGGGGGTAAAAGAAGGCGCCCCCCGAAAGGGACAGCGTTGTTTCTTGCGTTGAGGTAACCTACCACCCTTGGTGACAGAGTCCAATGTCTCTCCAAAGAGCCGTAATCCAACAAAAGGTAGAGCCGTCAGTGACTTCTTGGACATAAAATCAGCCGCCCACTGGCGCAGCCACACCGACCGTCGAATAGTCACCAGCAGAGCCGACGTCCTACCACACATCATCAAAGTGTCATCCAAGGCTGTTAACACAAAAGATAAAAACAACTCACACCGTTTAAGGCTAAGGAACTCGGCACTACCAGGACGAAGCCCGGAAGAAGTCAACAGGTCCCTGACCACAGACCTGGCAGCCAACACCATTAGCGCCGAAGCGCAAACAGGCCGCATGGCTGACCCAACGCTAGCAAAACCATGACAAGCCATCTGGTCAATACGTTTATCCTCTCCATCCTTGAGGGTGGAACAATCAGGTCTATTTAAAACCGAGGAGTTGGACAACCCCAAAACCGGTGCATCCACCTCGGGGGGAGATGCCCAGCGCTTAACCGCCTCCGAAGGGAAGGGATATTTCTTATCCCACCCCTGAGGGATGCCAGGGAGCCGAGCCGGCCTGTCCCATTCCTTAGCAATAATTTTGTCAAAATGCCTTTGCGTAGGAAATTCCAAGCGCGGCCTGGATTCCTCAAACAATTCACCCTTCTGCTGTGACGCCTCCTCGGGAGGGGAAATATTCAGAACCTCCAACATCAGAGCCAGAGCGTGAGGAGTATTTGAGGATCTCCCCAAGTCACCAAGCTCAGCATCAGCGCCAAAGGACTGCTCATCGTCCGAAATATCAGAATCCTCATAAACCTCCCCTTCCTCTAGCGGGGAATAATCAGACCAATCAAGATTATTAACGTCATCATGGTCATCCACCGGCGGAGCCGGCGACAAATGCTTTCTCTTAGTGGGAGCCTTACGGGCGACCGAGCTGGAGATAATTTTTTCAAGATTAGCCAATCTGGCGCACATCTCAGATTGCAGCTCCCTGCCCATGACGACGTCACACGGGGTGCGTGTCAAAGTGGGAGGGGGAGATGAAGCGACCGGCGGTGCTGACCCAGACGCCTGGGGTTCGGACTGCCGCGTAATAGTTTGCTGTGCACATGGTATACACAGAAGTACATCGTCCCCAGTAATGGATACCCCACACAACATACACTTCCGGGGATGCCCCGAAGGGGTCCCGAGCCCAGTATCCGGGGATGCCTCCATAAGGTGAACTTTTAATAGTCGCTATGACCCAGGGAATTATGCCAATAGGCAACCCGGGATGCCCCTTTAATGTCCCGAGTGGGAGGATTTATGAACAATAAAATGAACCCAGGGATTAGGACCGGGAGAAACCCTCTAAATACTACTGGAGATCCTCCTGATAAACCTCCGCCTGAAAGACACAGAAGGAACTTATAAGGCTAATGGAAGACTTAGCTGATAAGAAACAAAAGAACATGCAAACATAGCATACAAAAAAGGATGGGGGAGAGGGGGCCACAGGCCACTTACAGTACCGCAGAACACGTAATGGCGACCAGGCCGTGAGGCAGAGCTTTCCTGACTGAGAAGAGGAGAAGGGGGCGTGGTCAGCGCGGGACGCCAAGCTCTGCCCCCCCTCCTATGCAAAGCATAAGCTCCTCAGCGGCGCTAGAGATAGATGGGGGCGGGCTGCGGTGACACGCCGCAAGACCGGCCCCGCCCCCAAGAGAATAGTTGTGAGGGAAGATTCCCCTCAGGAAAAGAGGCGCCAAAACCGGCCGGCGCCGCAGCGAATGTGCAGCTGCGGTGCTTGGCCCAATAAAGTAAAGGACATGTCATTCAGCTCACAAATCACCCATCAGATCAATCACCGCAGCACACAATACACGGAGGGACGGACCCCGGCCCCGCGCCGAAGGTCCGGCCCGGCCCCCCCACAACATTCCATACAGTGCGTGAGGTAAACTACCTCCGCCACTGAAGAAAGGAGAAAAGCCCAGCACCGCACAGAGGCCTCCAAGTAACGGCCGCGGCGCTGAGCAAAGACAGTTAAAGAGACACACACACACCAAAACCTTTGTAAAAGACAGCACATAATAAAGAAAACAGTAAAGAGGGGACACCCACCCCCCATCCCCACTGTGGGAAGGGATCCTGGGAGGGCCATTCCAACGTTAAAACTAAGGGACAGGGCATCCCAAGCCGGGGTCACCAACCCGGTGTAACCGCCTACCCTCTCGTATAGGGTCTCACGGTGGAGCGCTGCTCCTGAGCACCTGAGGTGCTAATATACCCTCGTCTGGACCCGCAGCCACGGCTGGGAGGCATATATATTCTAGGGAAAAAAGGGTCCAAACGGAAATAATTAAGTAGCGGGCCGGGAATCATCCCGGCTACCTTAAATCCCCCTGTGCAAGGAGGAGGCATCATCTTCTGACTTGCTCGCCGTCTGCAGAGATGGAAAACTGGGTGATGAGTGGGAGGTCCCAGGTATTTATGGATCAGGGAGGGGCTTTCTTTTTGCTATCATCTCTGCAGGAACGCCCTCTTCAGGTCGGTATTACCCACATGTTATGGATATCTTGAAGCGGGGTGTGTGACATACTTAGAATAACAGTATCCACTGAGGCTTTAACATATACCTTAGAAAGCCTGCTAAATGTATGAACCGAAGACCAAGTAGCGGCTTTACATACCCGTTCCACCATGGCCTGGTGCTGAAAAGCCTAGAAAGCGCCAATAGCTCGAGTGGAATGAGCTGTAACTTGACAGGGGGGCTGCTTCTCTCTGGCAGCCTAGGCCCTTACTACCGCCTGTCTGATCCATCGAGTGATGGTAGACTTAGCTCGAGAACCCTCGGCTATAATAACAAGAAGTGTGACAACAGAAGGAATTTGTATCAGATATAATATTTTAAAGCTCCTACTACGTCCAAGGAATGAAGGACCCGTTCCGTGGGATTAGCTAGAGCCGGACATAGAGATGATAAAACCACCTCTTCATAGGTGAAAAGGAGAACCACCCTGGGCAGAAAATCCGGCTTAAATCAGAAGACAGCCCTTTCCCTATGTAGCTCAAGATAAGGAGTTTTAACCGACTATTCTGCTAAATCAGAAACCCGACTTGTGATGGGGCAGCTGGAAGTATATAGGGCCGGTAGGAGCCACACCTTTTTATGTTGCAGTCCACGCCCTCCGGGCAGGAATTAGCCCGGAGGAATTAACTTGCCTAATCTGGCGCCAAATGAGAAAAGCACCAGGTGAAAAATGTATATGTGCTGAATTAGCCACAAGGTAGACAATGAAAGTGAATGGCAGTTTTCTCTCCTAAAATGTAGTGACTTTTCTCGCCTGGTGCTGAATCGATCCCTTGAGTCTTCTCTGTGACATTTTTACCTTACAGTTGGAATTCAGAAACATGCAACTGTGGTACTATAGGTCTATTTACCAAGTCCAAGTCCTATATCTGGAAACTGGGGAGAAAAATGGCTAAACTCCTCCTACACATGGTCTTCCTCCATGCCCCAACCTACTCCCCACACATCACACTGCTTCTTCTTGTCCTCCCATCCCCAACATCATGCTACAAATCCACATGTCCCAGACCCCTCTCCCCACATTTCACTCAGCAGCCCTGTACACAATGTGCTTCATCAAGCCCCCCACCACATGTTCCAGACCCTTCCCGATTCCAGAGTTAAATACCTGTCTTTTTTGTTTCTGCCTGGACAATCCTCTTACATTTCTGTAAGTTTCAGACATTGTAACTGAGGGCTTTGGGGCAGTTTTATATTTTTAAGTATGAGGGACAGGGGAGAGTGGAGAACTTATTATATATCACCATTCGAACACCTAGCTGCTTAGCATTATTTATTTTTTTATACATAAGTGCCTTAGAGTGACAACATAAAATATATTTATGATTAACATGTCAATGTCCTAAGTGGAAAAAAACCCACAGTGGCTGGCCCTGGAATCTAATAAAGGCTGCTGGACTTATCAATGTGGGATGCCCCGCTGCGTGAACCCCCCCTGGGGTGCTGCAAAAATACAATTCTGTGATTACTCACCTGTAAAATTGGTATTATGAGTATACAGCACATCCTGCTCCAGATAGTAATTCCTTACATTTGGGCTATACATCCACAAGATGGCGCTGGACTGCAGAGACAGCAAAAAAGTGGCTCCTCCCGGCCCCCTATATAACAGGGACCTCCCACAAATTTCCCAGTATTGACAAGCAGTTAGCAAGAAGCCGGGAGAATAATAACCGTAATCAAACAATTTTAACCATGATAACAATCACCATGCAGAGGCACTAAGAACAATGAAAAACAAGGGCGGGGTGGAGCAGGACGTGCTGTATACTCATAATACCAATTCTACAGGTGAGTAATCACAAAATTGTATTATTCTAAGTATACAGCACGTCCTGCTCCAGATAGTAATTCCTTACGTTTGGGACATCCAATAGCAGTATCCGTAAGGTAGGGTGGGATCCCCAGAAGCAACAACAAGCAGATTAAACCACTGCCACCTGCAGAACCTTGCGGACAAAAACAGCATCAGCTGAGGCCCTAACATCAACCTTGTAAAACTTAGAAAAGGTATGAACAGAAGACCAAGTAGCGGCCTTGCAAACTTGTTCAACAGAAGCCTGGTGCTGAAAGGCCCAAGAGGCACCAATAGCACGAGTGGAATGAGCAGTAAGGCGGAAGGGAGGATCCTTCCCTTTAGCAGAATAGGCCTGAATAACAGCCTGAGAGATCCACTTGCTGATAGTAGACTTAGCTGGAGCCAGACCCTTCTTGGGACCCGAAGGGACCACAAAAAGCGCATCAGTCTTCCTGAAGGGCTCAGTAGCCACCAAATAGGACTTCAGGTTCCTGACCACATCCAAGGAATGAAGAGCCCTCTCCTTAGAGGTACTAGGATTAGGGCATAGAGAAGGTAGAACAATGTCTTGATTGAGATGAAAAGCAGACACAACCTTAGGCAGAAAATCTGGTTTAAAGCGAAACGCCACCTTGTCCTGGTGTCTCTCAAAGTAAGGGGGCTTGATGGAGAGCGCCGCCAACTCAGAAACACGCCTAACAGAAGTGATAGCCACCAAAAAGACCACCTTAACTGTAAGAATGGACAAAGCAGCCTCATGCACAGGCTCAAAGGGAGACCCCTGCAAGGCAGATAGGACCAAGTTCAAGTCCCAAACTGGCAGCATAGGCTTACGTGGGGGGCGCACATGAGTAACCCCCTGGAAAAAAGTCCTGACCAGATGATGCTGAGCAAAAGATCTCTGAAAGAAAACAGCCAAGGCAGACACATGACCCTTCAGACTGCTGAGTTGAAGCCCCAGATCCAAACCATGTTGGAAAAATTCCAGAATCCTAGGAATAACACGACAGGGAAGAGATTTAGCCTCACACCAGTCAATGAAGGTATGCCAAACCCTATAGTAAATGGAAGAAGATGACTTTTTCCTAGCCCTGATCATGGTGTTAACAACAAAGGCAGACAGCCCCTTTTCCATTAAGATGGAGTATTCAGCAGCCAGGCCATTAAAGCCAACGTTTGTAAATTGGGGTAGCGTAGCCGCCCCTGAGTGAGCTGGTCTGGATCCCTGGGCAGGGCGTACTGGTCTACTGCCAGCTGCCCGATGTCTGCGAACCACACTCTTCTTGGCCAACGGGATTGCTGCACCCCTTCCTGAGCTATCTTTCGCAGAACCCTGCCCAACAGGGGAAACGGGGGAAAGACATACAGTGGGGGAAAGACATACAGTAGCTGAAAGCCCTGCCAGGGCATTGTCAGAGCATCCATGGCAAAGGCCAGAGGGTCCTGGGACAGAGAAAAAAAAAAGACTGGAAGCTTGTGATTGTGATGGGACGCAAACAGATCCACATCTGGCTGACCCCAACGGTGACACAGAGAGCGAAACACCCTGTTGCTGAGGGACCATTCCCCCAGGTGAGAAGTCCCCCTGCTCAGAGAATCTGCCTCCAAATTGTCCACCCCCGGAATGTACACAGCTGAGATGCAGGGGACATTGTCCTCTGCCCGGGACAGGATCAGAGCCACTTCCTTGACGGCCCCCTTGCTCCGGGTCTCTCCCCGATGATTGATGTAGGCAACCGCCGTCTGGTTGTCCGAACGGACCTGAACAGCCCGACCCCGAAGGTGCGGGGTCAAGCAGGCTAGAACCAACCTGATCGCCCTCAGTTCCAGAATGTTGATAGGGGTGTGGGCCTCCTGAGGGCCCCACTACCCCTGGAAGGTTAGGGATCCCCAGAAGCCCCCCCCAACCTGTCAGACTGGCATCCATGGTGACCGTCTCCCAGCAAGGGGCCAGAGAAGATCTGCCCACCAACAGGTTCCTTGAGTCCAGTTACCACGAGAGGGACCGCCTGGCCAGGGGGGACAGAACCAAGACCTGGTCCAGGGACACAGGGTCCCTGTCCCATACAGACAAGAGGTGGAGTTGAAGAGGCCTCATGTGGAACTGAGCATAAGGAACCGCCTCAAAGCAGGACACCATCAGGCCCACCAGCTGCATTCCCTGTCTGATAGAAGGATGAGGGCATGACAGATGGAGCTGAGCTTGCGCCTGCAGACTGTCCACATTCTGCTGAGGAAGAAAAATCCTAGCCCGAGCTGTATCCAGATTCATGCCCAGAAATGGCTTTACCAAAGAGGGAGACAGGGAAGATTTGGCGTGGTTTATCACCCAGCCGAATGACTCCAGAGTGGTCACCACCCTTAGAGTATCCAGCTCTGCCTGTTGGAAGGACAGAGAAGTGATAAAAATGTCGTCCAAATAGGGAAGAATGCGAATGCCCTGAGCTCTCAGCAGAGCCATAACGTCCGCCAGCAGCTTGGTGAATACCCTGGGAGCTGAAGTAAGACCGAAGGGCAATGCCACAAACTGGTAATGCTGATCCTCCAGAGCAAACCTGAGAAATCTCTGATGACCTGGAAAAACTGGAACATGGAGTTAAGCATCCTTGATGTCCACAGAGGTCATGAAGTCCCCTGGGCGTAGTGAACTTACAGCTGAGCGCAGAGTCTCCATGTGAAACCTCCTGGGTCTGACAAACTTGTTGAGAAGCTTTAAATCTAGGATGGGCCTGACAGACCCATCTCTTTTGGGAACGGTGAAAAGGTTGGAATAGTAGCCCTTGCCCCTTTCCGCTAAGGGCACTTGGCAAATGACCCCCAGCTCCAGCAGATTCTGCACAGCAAGCAACAGGCCCTGAGCTGACAGGGGGTCTTGAGGCATCCGGGATCTGATGAATCGTAGGGGCGGCCAGGCTGCCAACTCTATCTTGTAACCGGAGGACACTACCTCCTGTATCCACCGGTCTGACACATGACGCCTCCAGACGTGAGCAAAGAGCCGAACCCGTCCCCCCACCCGGATGGGTGAGGGCGTCCCTTCATGCCTGAGGGGGCTTGGGGGAAGACTTAGATTTGGCACCCCAGGAGGATCAAGGGTGGCCACGGCCTCTGCCCCTGCCCCTGCCCCAGAAATCTCCTCGGGCCCCTGCAAATGATGCTCCCCTTCCCACTCTGGACCCACGGTAGGAGGGAAGAAAGGAACCTGAACCCTGAAAGGGCCAAGACTGCCTCTTGCACTGGGGTAACTTGCCTCCCTTAGCAAACAGGTCCAGGCGATCCCCAAAAAGACACAGCCCTTTAAAGGGGAACCCAGTGAGAGCCTTCTTGGAAGCGTTGTCAGCTGCCCACTGGCGCAGCCAAACCGAGCGGCGTATAGCCACCGCTAAAGCAGAAGCCCTGCCACACATTCTAATGGCATCATCCAAGGCAGAGAGGAAATAGGTAACAAATTCATCACAACGCAGAAGAGCACTATACTCAGCACTAGCTGCTTCATCAGCAGCCCCATCTAAGATACTCCTGAGCAGAGTCCTAATAGCCACAGCTATAATGGCAGAGGCACAAACCCCGCACAGGCAAAGGCATGGGAAGCCAGCTGATCAATGCGCTGGTCCTCACCCTCTCTCAGTGTAGTAGAGTCAGGGGAATGCATGACAGAAGTGTTGGACAATCCCAGAATTGGAGCATCCACCTCTGGAGGGGACAACCAACGCTTAACCACTTCAGCAGGGAAAGGGTACCTCTTATCCCAATTGTTAGGCACCCCAGGGAGCCTTCTAGGTCGCTCCCACTCCTTGAACACAAGATTATTAAAGTGAGTTTGCTCAGGAAACTCCAAACCTGGCTTAGCTGTGTGAAACAACTCCCCCTGCTGCCGAAGAGCCGCGGCAGGAGGAGAGATAGAAAGCACTTCAAAGATGTGAGCCAAAAGCCCGTCAGTATCATCTGGAGCCCATGGGTCAGAGCCAGAATCAGCATAATCCTTAGGCTGCTCATCAGATGATTCTGAGTCAGAAAACAATTCCCCTTCTTCCAGGTGGGTATAGCCAGCCAGGTCAAAAAATTCCTCAGCCTCTATAGGAAATAAGTTAACGCCTTAGCCGAGGCCTTACGTGCCGTAGAGCCAGCAATCAGCTTCAATACTAGCCACCCTGGTAGACAAATCAGGCTGAGACTCCCCACTTGTATGCACCTCACTGGGAGTCAGATGTAAGCGTGGGGGAGTGGGCAAAGCCACACGGGGCGCAGGCCCAGCCACAGGTAACCCAGATTGCAGCGCAAGAGCCCGCTGGGCACAGGGTACACAAACCCGCACATTGTCATCACTAGTAAGGGACACCTCACATGCCACACACAGCCGGGCTTGTCCCGAAGGAACCCCAAGCACATTATCCTGAGAAGCCTCCATATGGTGATTATCGTTGCCACCGGCCAATAGGGATTTACACAATAAGGTCACCCGGGATGCTCCAATAACCCGCTAGGAAAGTGGGAGGTAAAGGCAGATTAGGCCTCTAATAGCACTAAATAGAAGGGATAGGCCGGGAGAAACCACAATTAAGTTTGACCCGCCTGCAAGACATAAACAAAAAAGACCCGTAAGCGGTATGCATACACAACAAAAAATAAAGATAAGCCAGCCCGCAAGGGCACTTACGGACCGCGGTAGGTAGAAGCCAGCCACGTAGCACGAGAAGGCAAAATGACGCCCGCAGATACCTCGAGGGGCGGGCCGCGGAGATAGTGATGCGGAACGCGCCATCTGCAAGGCCCGCCCCCCCGAAGAGCGCGAAGGCGCCCACGTGACCATGTCAGCCAATGATGGCGCAGCAGAGCCTGAGGTAAAGTCGCCGCCGACCGCGGAAGGCCGTGCAAGCGCGCGCCGCGGCATTTTTAAAAGCAACCAGTGCAACCAACACACGCGCGGCAACACAAAACAAGCCATACCACGTAAACCATAAGAGTGAAGAATACACTACAACACACAAACACCACACCCCCCCTCCCGAGAATACCAGGGAAGGCGAGGAGCCCACAGATGGGCAGGGGGCCGCCTACCCTTTGGTGGGGGATTGCGGTCGGAGCAGCGCTCCTTAAGCACCTGACAACGGTGCTGCCTACTGTCACCCGACCAGTGCAGCCAAAGCTGGGAGGCATGAAAAGGAGGAACGGGTGGGAATAGTCCTACAGGGCCGCAGGCTAATAGCCCTGCTCACCTGCGAGTAGAGAAAGCCATCTTCTTGTCATCGCAGCGTCGACTGCAGAGAAGTTCTGGCGAATTTGTGGGAGGTTCCCGGTATATAAGGGGCTGGGAGGAGCCACTTATTTGCTGTCTCTGCAGTCCAGCGCCATCTTGTGGATGTATAACCCAAACGTAAGAGATTAATATCTGGAGCAGGAGGTGCTGTATACTTAGAATATCACCTGCTTCATGGCACCCTCTGTAAACAAGGGGCAGCCGCATCCCCAGGATGCGAGTGCGCCCGCCCTTAGCCATTCAGATTGGCTGGGGGCAGGAGCGTGCACGCTTCTGGGGATGTGGCCATTCGCATACCCGATTACTGAGCCCTACATGTAAAGCTAAAGCATTACATATGCACGCCAAATGGCTCTTATTGGACAAGAGCCCATGCATGTGCCGTAGGACTGGGGAAAGGTGAGTTTGTATGGGCAATCTGGGAGCGGTATGGAACAATACCCATGATAGTCAAAATCCTGTGTTTTGTTCTTCTGCTTTAAATTATATACAGCCAGACATTGCCAATGACTGTGATCTGATCTGACCTACATAACCCCAATATATTTTTTGGATTCAGTAAACAAACCTCACCGAATACCCAACAGTTGGTTACAATGCCGCCATCAAGTTCAGTCAAGGGACAGGGTAATAGAATAAATGGTTTGAGAAAATGCAGCCGGTAAACTTTCTGCTGCTAGATATCGGACTGACCTCATCCGCAAAAGTTATAATGTGTCTGCGCAGAGATAAACAACATTTAAACTTATCACAGTCCATTGTGCAGGACGGAGCGTTGATGTGGATCGCCATGGCAACAGCCGAGTCTGACATTGAGAGAAGGTGAGCGTCGGAGCGGCTCCACGCGTCATCTGGCTTCTATGCTTCGTAATCAACCTTCAAGCATTTATAGCATTAAATGACTCAACACTACCTGAAGCTGTTAAAAATTATGACAAGGAGCATTAAAGGGGAGGAAACAATCAGATTTCACATGGAAAAGTATCAGTCATGCAATGCCAGTTCAATGCAGCAATAAAGTCGGAATCAAGCGGCCTGAAATCCCAGTCGCACACATCAGCATTGGGTGGCATCGCTTGCATTCTTTAGCTGTGCGTTGGTCCAGAGGAACACAACCCAAGAGGGCATCCCAATTTGGTGTCAGGGTGGGAGATGCTGGGGATGCAGCTGCATTGTTTACACCGTCCTTGGAGCCAGAGTAAAGGAGAGTTTAGTGGAAACCGGGGGGGCGGGGCATCCCAAATCAGGCAGCACCCGAGGATGGGGGAAACCAGCCTTCCTGAATATACAGTCATTAAGCCCTCCCCACAAACATACACATCAGTAACCCCCCACCCCATAAACCCGCAGACATACACATCAGTAAACCCCCACCCCATAAACCCCCAAACATACACATCAGTTAGCCCCAGACACCCATTAAAGCAGATCACTAGGATTTTCACTATCGTTGTCCTTGGGGCATCTCAATTCTGGAGTGAAACCCTCCAGCAGGCCTCTGGGGGGGGGGGGGGGGGGCTCACACAATGCTCACTGCATTTCTCACTGCTTTTCAATCCCCAGCATCGAAAAGCAGTGAGAAAAGAAGCCGGGAGAAACCAACCACCAAACTGGTAACAAGAGCAATGATAACAATCACCATACAGGGGATCCAGAAAAATGTAAAACCAGGGTGGGTGGAGCAGGACATACTGTATGCGTATAATACCAATTCTACAGGTGAGTATTTCACAGAATTGCATTATTCTAAGCATACAGTACGTCCTGCTCCATATATAATACTTACACGTGGGACATCCTATAGCAGTGTCCATAAAGCAGGGTGGGATCCCCATCAAAAAAGGCACAGCAGACAGTAAAGGCGCTGTCACCTGCAAACCTTGCTACCAAGAGCGACATGAGCAAAGGCTCTAACGTCAACCTCATAAAAACCTTTGAAAGGTATGAACAGAAAACAGGCAGCGGTCTAGCAAAAACCTGATTAACAGAAAACTGTTTTATTCAGTAGAAACAGAATAAAAAAAGAAGATTCTTCCCCTTAAAGGAATAGGCCAGAGTAACATCCTGACCAGTCCAAATGCAACAGTAGCCTCGGTAAAACTCAGAGCTCCTCCCATCTGAGAAATTGAAACCTGGTCTCCCGCATGACAGGCGGGGATACTGACAACTACACTAACAAGGATCAGCAAGAAGCCAACACCCTTACCTGGGACCAGAAAGGACAATCCGTCCAAGCAAGACCAGTCCAAAGGGCGCATAACCCCTGGAAGCAGATGAGATCAGGCGCTTACGTATGGAGGCGCCCGCAAACCCCAAGGGGCATCAGTCCCCCTAAGGGACAAGAGACAAACCAGGAAAACTTCAACACCTGTTGAGGGAATGTAGACCCCCTTACTTCAGCATTACTAAGAATAAGGCGCAGAGTCAGACAAAAGGACTTGAATAAATGAGCACAAGACACCACCTTGGGCATAAGGTCCGGCGTAAGGCGGAATACCACCACATCATGGTGTATATATAATGAACGAGGGCTAACTAAACAGAGCCATCTTCTCAGGCACACGTCTGACTGAAGCAACAGCCCCCGGAAGGGCAACTTGAAGTAAGAACAGTTCAGACAGCATCCGGAATAGGTCCAAAGGGAACAACCCGCAAGGCAAACAGAATAAAAATTAATCCCAACAGGGACCATAGAACTACTTGGGAGATGCACCTGAGCAATCCCCAAAAGAACGTTGTAACAAGGAAGACTGAACAAGACTTCTACCGAAAGGCGGACAGGGCAGAACCTGAACCTTCAGAGTACCGAGATGGGGAGCCAACCCCAACCCATGCTGTAAGAACTCTAGAACCCTGGGAACAGCGAACGTCCAACAGGGGAGAGACCTAGACTCACGCCAATCAATATGGGTATGCCAGTCACCCAGAAGATAAACCCGTCTCCAAAAGGGTGAATGAATCAACTGTCAAGCTATCAGACTAGAGCCTGTAGATTGGGGCGACATAAGAAGGAGCCTGAAAAGGGCAGAACCGCACTCCTGAGAGAGCGTACAGGTCCGCTGTCCTCAGCAGAAACATCTGCGAACCACAGTCCACTAGGCCACCCAGGGGCCATCAGTATCAGGTCCCCCCTTATCAGCGCAATCTTGCGCAGAACCCCGCCTAGCAGGGTGAATGAAGAAAAAACATATAAAATAGAATGTCCAGACATAAAATTACTAAGCCTCCATGACCAGAGTCAGAATATTCTGGGGCAGTAAAAACGAGGGCAGAGCCCTGTGATATTAATGGGGCCCAACAGAGCCACCCTAGTTGGCTCTCAGAGGGACACCAGGATAGCACAACCTGCCACTGAAGGACATCCATTGGAGCGAATACCACTGATATGCAGGGAACGTTGACCCCCACCTAGATCAGGATCAGAAACCTTCCAGGAGAATCATCCTGCTCCAAGTTCCAGACTGATAATAAATACAGGGCACTGTCCTCCAACAGGCCAAGAGTCCCCAAATAGACAGGTCCTGAAGAGGAGTAGTCCAGCAAGATAGAGCCAACTGAAGGCTCACTGTTAACAAAAGCAGTAGGAAAATGGACCCTCTAAGGGCCCCTACCTAGGAACCGCAGGGGATTTTAGAAGAAAATCCCCCCCCCACCCCCCGTCAACCTGCGCGACTTGGTACCCAAGGTGACCATCTACAGGAAGATGCAAGAAAAGGAGGGGGTGCCCCCTGACAGGTTCCTTGAATTTAACCAGCTCAAGAGGAACCACCGTACCAAGGGGGAATGAGCACAGACCTAGCTCCAGGGGTGCTGGAACCCCATCCAGGATTAATAACATACAGTGCCGAAGAGCCCAAGGGCTCTGAATATAAGGGACATCATCTGATCCGCCACCAACGGTCCCACCAGCTGCAATCCTGCCTGGTGAAAGTAAGGTGACAGCAAAGAGGGACAGAGCCCATGTAACCAGCAGTCCACTTATTGCCAAGGAAGAAGGTTCAAGCCGGAACCGAATCCAAGGAATGGAGATAGCGAATAAGGGACAATGAGGGATTGAGGTGACTGAGCACCCATCCAAATAACTCCCAGAGGACACCACCGGCCGACTAACCCACTCGGCCTGACGTAGAGATTGGGAAGTAAAGAAGGACGATCCGGTAGGTCCTAGTGCGGATGCCCCACGGGCCGAGTACGGCCTGCACCAACTCCTGAAGAGAAAACAGGGACTAGAAGCACCCTGACAACCTCGGAAAGGGACCGCCCAGCAAACTCAATCCTGTATCCAGGGGAATACCAGGGGAGAGGATAAACCTCACAAACACATCACAGTCTGATAGCGCATTAAATACCCCCCAGGGGAGATCCTCAGGTTGGTGATCAAGTAGCTTTCTAATGAGGGTCCTGGCGGCCACCGCAGTGATGGCCGCGGCACAGGCCGGGCGCAGAGCCGTCCCTGCACACGAAAAGGCATGGGAAGCCAGTCTGTCAATGCGCCGGTCCTCAGCATCCCGAAGAGTACGGTAATTAGGAGCAGTCATGAAGGGGGGGTTAGTAACCCCTATAATCAGTGCATCCACCACGGGAGGTGCTGACCAAAAGTTAACCACATCGGGGGAAAAGGGTACTTCCAATCCCAGACCCCTGGAACCCCTTTAAGTTTACAAGGCGATTCCCATTCTTTGGATATAAGAGCCTGGAAATGCTCCTGTTCCAGAAATTCCAAGCGCGGCGTCGCTGTGTGGAAACTCTCCCTCTTGGGCTTGGGAGCCTTTCCAGGAGGAGAGATTGGCAAAACCTCAAAGATCTTTATAAGTAGTTCATCAGTGTCACACAGGCCCCAAGAACCGGGGCCAGAATCATTACGGCTCCAAGGCATCTCGTCCGAGGAGCTCACCTTCATCAGAAGGAGCAAGGTCCTGCATAGCAGCAGACTCTTCAGTTTCAGTAGGAACCAGAGAACCAGGAGGCGTCAGGGACCGCTTCTTTCCAGGGCCCAAGCGCTCCGCCAAACTAGATATCACCTGTTCAGCCGTAGGCAGCCTGCGCGGCACGACTTGCTGGTCATCCCCGCTCGAGTGCAACTCATCAGGATTGAGATTTAAGCACGGGGAGACAGGTGTATTGAAGCGAGGTGCAGCCACTGGTAAACCTGATTGCAGGGCCAATACCTGTTCAGCACACGGTCCGCAGACCCGTGCTCTGTCAGCATCAGCATGGGGCTGTCCACACGCTGTACACAGCCAGTCTTGTCCCCGAGGGACCCGGGCACATAATTCTGAGATGCCTCCATATGGTGATTATCTGAGCAATATGCCCGCAGGGATTTATGCAATAGGCAACCCGCTAGGAATGTGAGAGAATTTTTATGTGAACCCGCTATAATATATGTCAGGCCGGGAGAAGCCACCGAAATCTTGGCGTCTGAAACACATAAAGAGAATAAGGGGGAGGGTGTCAGAGCCATGCGCAGCTGAACGAAAGATCACAGGAAAAAAAACGCCCAGGAGGGCACTTACATGACCAAGGGAAGAGGATCGCAACCACGTGCGCGTGCGAAGACCATCAAAATGGCGCCAAGCAAACCTCGAGGGGCGGGCCTGATCTGGCCGTGACGCCAGGCCCCGCCTCCCCCAAAGAGCGCGAAGCTGCAACCGGCGGTAACGTTCATGACAAGCAGAGGATAAGACACACAGTTAGAATTTAGCCAAGGGAACCGCCAACTACTGAATGACACTGCCGCCCGGGCCGCACACTTCAGTAAGGGAAACATACACACGCGCGCCAACCTGTCAAGTGGTTATGTGGATCAGGAAGCGCGGCTCTGACACCCATTCAAGAAAAAAAAAAAAAAAACAACGGCCCTAAACGTGTACAACCTTACACCGAGAACGCCACACGCATACCCCTCCCCCCTTTCTTTTCCCTCGGGCTACAGGGGGAAACGAGGGAGGAAGGCGACCCTTCACCCAGGGTTCATCGCTACACGGGGCAATAATGCGGGAGGGGCATCTATTGGAGGCTCACCATCAGCCTAAACCGTCTACCCTATGGTGGGGGACTGCGGTGGAGCGTAGCTCCATGAGCACACGTGGTGCTGCCTACCTTCACCCAACCAGCGCAGCCCAGGCTGGGAGGCACATCATCGAAGAGGGAGGAGCCTGTTTTTGCACAGGGAGCAACTCTCTCCTGCCCCTGCGTCTGACCAACCAACCCACAAGAAACTCCTACCCTTTTGTATAAAGAATATTATGCGGCGCAAGTCCAAGGCACATTCAATAGACAATTAAGGCTCAGACTAATAAATAATACTACAGTTAATAGTACACAGTAAAGTGTTGAATATACTCAAGTAGAACGGAGCATAAGAGACCACTTCGAAGCATGCCACCATCAGGCCCACCAGCTGCATCCCCTGCCTGATGGAGGGATGTGGACAAGCTAGGAAGGACTGAGCCTGTGCAATCAGACTGTCCACCTTCTGCTGAGGAAGGAAGATCCTTGCCTGAACTGTATCCAGATTCATTCCTAGGAATGGAGTTACCAAGGAAGGGGACAGTGAGGACTTGGGGTGGTTGATCACCCATCCAAAAGACTCCAGAGTGGACACCACCAGCTGAGCATCCAACTCTGCCTGATGTAGAGACTGGGAAGTGATGAGGATGTTGTCCAGATAGGGAAGCACGCGGACGCCCTGACATCTGAGCAGAGACATCATGCCAGCCAGCACCTTGGTGAACACCCTGGGAGCTGAAGTGAGGCTGAAGGGCAAGGCCACAAATTGGTAGTGTTGATCCATAAGAGCAAACCTGAGGAACCTTTGATGACCTGGGAACACAAGAATATGAAGCATCTTTGATGTCCACAGAAGTCATGAAAATACCATTTTGTGAGTACTCACCTGTAAAATGGGTATTACAAGTATGTCACACACCCCGCTTCCAACTAGTCATTACACTTGGGATACCGACCTGTAGAGGGCGATCTTGCAGAGATGACTTGAAAAAAAAGGAGCACCTCCCGGTCCATAAACACCTGGGACCTCCCACCATTCCCCAGTTATAAGACAGCAGTAAAGGGACCAGGAAGAGCCAATTACATACAACAAAAAAGTTCACCATATAAAGGATCCCAGAACAAAAAAGGGCGGGGAAGCGGGGTGTGTGACATACTTGTAATACCCACAAAATGGTATTATTCCTAGTATGTCACACACCCCGCTTCCAACTAGTCATTACACTTGCGACATCCAAAAGCAGTGTCCATAAAGGGTGGGGATCCAAACCAAGGAAATAACGCGCAAACTTAACCCTTTAAGTGCCAGCCTACCTGGAGTTTTTGTTACGCTTTGTTGCCAGACCATTTTTCACTATTTTGCACTATGCATGTTCAACTGTGATTTTTGAAGGGATTTCCCAGGAAAATTATATATTGTTTTTTTCAGCAGAGTCTGGGCTTTAACATAAAATGACTTGTTTGTCATTTGTCAAGTGTATTCTTAATATTTTGGGGTGAAATATGTGAAAAAAAATTAAAAAAAATCTATTTTTTACAATTTGTAGAGTTTTTTTGTAATAAAAAATGTAAGTTTGTCAATAAAATCTTATTGCGTGCGAAATCCCAATTTCTCCCGGTTACAACGGTACCACATATGTATTGATAGACACCCTTTCCAGCCCAGGAGACTCCCCCAAACTGAAACAGCACTTTAAGAGATTTTTAGATCAAATACAGCTATGCTAAGCGCTATGTGCACCTTGCAGTTTTTTAATAAAAACAACCCTTTACATTTGAAATACCCCCAACAAACTATATATTCTCTGGAAATACACACTTCAAGCTTTCTGTACTGGGCTTGTTGACGTTGCCACAGTTTTCTGGAAGATCTCCCTCAATGTATTCTTTGGTTACACAGAGCTTCCCCAAAAAAGGATAAAAAAAGCAGGATCAAAGCCACATTTTCCTAAAAAAAACTATATGCAAACAAGAAAAAACAAGTTAATCTGAAAAAGCAACATCCCCCGAACCAAACGATACCCAACTGTCAAAAGAAGAGTTGCCAAACACCAAAAAGTAAAGCATGTGCACAATGGTAATTTTGCTTGAAAAATTTCAGCTCTGCAGACAAAGTGCGCACCTTGCGCTTTTTCTACCAAAACAACCCTTTACATTTGGAATACCCCCCACAAACCATACATTCCTTGAAAGTACACATGATACGCTTTCTAAGCCTACCGAGCATGTTGTAGTGGGCCCATCTTTCTGAAAGTAATCCCTAAAATAATTCTTTGGTCGCACAGGGTTCCCTTAAAAAATGTATAATAAAGCAGAATAAAAAATGAGTTTTCCAAAAGTATCAATATGCAAACAAGAAAAAACAAGCTAAATCTAAAAGCGCAAGGTCCCCCGAGCAGAACGATACCCAACATGCATAGGTACTTTTAACCCTTTTAACTGCCAGCCTACTTGAGATTTTGTCACCCTCTCTTGACAGGTCATTTTGCGCTATGCTTAACTGTGATTTTTGCAGGTATTTCCAGGAAAATGATATATTTTATATTTGCGGCAGAGTTTAGGCTTTAACATGAAATGTCTTGTTTGTAATTTTTTTTTTAAATATTTTTGAGTAAATTAAACAAAAAAATATATTTTTTTAGAAAATTGTCTCCTTTATTTCAAATAAAACCTTTTTTTTTTTTTTTTTTAAAGAAAACCATATTGCATGTGAAAGCCCCATTTCTCCCGATTACAACGGTACCACATATGTATCGGTAGCCCCTCGTTACTGTCCAGAAGACCCCCCCAAAAATAAAATACAACTACAATCCACACTATAAAGGGTTAAATCAAGAAAAAATTTGGCATGGGGTTCCCCTTCCAAGGGGGGGGGGGGGGGGGGGGGGGGGTAATCCCCATATTTTTTTTTAATAAAAAAAAAAACCCTTAAAAATTCCCATAAAAATGACATGGGGTCCCCCCTACCCAGCATAACCAGCTATGCAGGGCTTGTAGAACAGCACGCAGGGGCCAGCTTTGGTGGCCCCCCGCCCTGCCAAGTACAAGCCCGCACCGCCTAAATCAGCCCGGGCCCTTCTGCCCCCCCCTGGGCTTTGGGGAGGCAGGTAATAGGGGGGCCGGGGTTAATGGCAAGTCACCCGCTAGCCGCAGGTGACTTGACAGCCCCCCAGCCTTGTGAACTGGTATAGGGGTTTCATGGACTCCTTACAAGTTCACAATGGGTTAAAATGGACCAACACCCAGGGCTGATCAGCCCGAGAATCTATAAGATTCCCAGACCGTTCTATTCCCCCCCCCGGGGCATCCAAAATCAGGATGCCACTCTGTGTGAAACCCCCCGGAATACCCGCTAACACTTACCTGAATCCTACGGCGCATGCGCGGGCCGCATCCCCGCTATCCCTCTAGCAGGGCGCATGCCCGCGCTGGCTATTTATGAATGGCCGGCGCGGGCACGCTCCCTGTTAGAGGGAAGTGGGGGATGCGGTCTCCAGCACGCTCAGAGTGGCTGAGCTTAGACGTCTCTTAGACGTCCATAACTCAGCCACTCTGAGCGCGCTGATTGGACGAGCGGCCGCGCATGCACCATAGGATCGGGGTGAGATGAGTTATTGTGGGCGATCGGGGGGGGGGGGGGGTTTCACAGAGCGGGGCATCCCTGATCGGGATGCCCCAGGGGGAAAGGACCAATACCCAGGATAGTCAAAATCCTGGGTGTTGGTCCACTTTAAATGTAAAAAAAAACACAAACACACCACAAAATGCTGGAAGAATTTTATACCTGCTGTGTAACAGGACATAAGCGGTTAATTTAAAAAAAAATTGACATATGCTCCCCCCTCCCGGGGGGGGGACCCCATTTTGTTTTTGGAATTTTAAGGGTTAAAAACCCTTAAAAATCCCCTAAAAAATGACGTAGGGTCCCCCCTACCCAGCATTACCGACCCGAGCCAGCTATGGGGGCTTGTAGAACAGGGCGCAGGGGCCAGTGTTGGTGGCCCCTGGCCCTGCAGGCTACTAGCCCGCATAGCCACTAAGTGGCCCGGGCCTTTCTGCCCCCCCCCCGGCCGTTGGGGAGGCAGGTAATGGGGGGCTGGGGGTTAATGGCAAGTCACCCGCTAGCCGCAGGTGACTTGCCTGACCCAGAGCCTTGTGAACTGGTATAAGGGATCTCATGGACCACTTACCAGTTCACAAAGGGTTAACTGTTCAAAAAAAGACACACACAAAAGTATTTTATTAAAAAAAAAAAAAAAAAATTTACTTTACTTACCTCCGATTGTAAGCTCTTGTCCCTCGCCGCTGTGCTGACAGAGGCCGGTGATCGGCATCCAGAGAAGGGGGAGGCAGGAGATCAAAGGATCTCCTGCCACCTCCTTCCCTAGGCACGATCACCGGCATCTGACAGCTGAGAGAGCTGAAGCCGGTGATCGGGCCGGGATGACGTCATTAGCCCCGCCCCCAAAGATGGCAAGATGGCGGCCGCCGTCCGAGGAGCAGAGGGGAGAGAGCCTCCCGTGCTCTCTCCTGAAGATCGGTAAGTCCTGGGGGGGGATCGGAGGCTCCCCAGGTGAAGAGGAGGGACAGCGGGAGCCAGCGCACACGGAGGTAAGTGAATGTCATTTTTTTTTTTTTTACAGTTAGCAGCTGCTGCTGCCGAAGCGGGGGGGCGGCCTATTCCGGGGGCTCTCCTGGAGCCATCCGAGCCCCCACGGGGGATTGGATGGCACCAAATTAAAGAGGAGACCCGGGTGAGTATTTTTTTTTTTTTTTTGCCCGCTAGCAGGGGTAAATGCCAGGCACGTGAATTTTACGTGGCTGGCACTTAAGTGGAGGAGAAGCAACCAAGTAAATTTTACGTGACTGGCATTTAAAGGGTTAAACCACTGCAGCTTGCAGAACTTTGCGGCCAAAAAAAATCTGCTGAGGCCCGCACATCAACTTTATAAAACTTGGAAAAAGTATGAACGGAAGACCAAGTAGCAGCCTTGCATACTTGTTCAACAGAAGCTTGGTGCTGAAAAGCCCAAGACGCTCCAACAGCACGAGTAGAATGCGCATTAACACGAAAAGGGGGAACCTTCCCCTTGGCAGAATAGGCCCCAACAATGGCCTGGCGTATCCATTTACTAATGGTAGATTTGGCTGGCGCCAAACCTTTACTAGGCCCAGAGGGCACAACAAAAAAAGCGTCCCGTCTTACGGAAAGCAGAAGTAGTCACCAAATAACATTTCACACATCTAACCACATCCAAAGAATGCAACATCCTCTCCTTGTGATTGCTCGGTTTAGGACACAAGGAAGGGAGAACAATGTCCTGATTAAGATGAAAAGCAGAAACTACCTTAGGAAGGAAATCCCCTGTCGGATAGAAGGACAAGGACTGGCCAGAAGAAGGCGGATCGGGCCCTGAATCCCCTGCACCTTGGTCTAGGGCAGAAACACTCTGGCCCGAATGGTATCCAGATTCATGCCCAGAAATGAAATCACACGAGACGGGGAGAGAGAAGACTTGGTGTGGTTGAGCACCCACCCGAACCTCTCCAGGGTCGACACCACCTGGTGGGTGTCCAGCACCGCCTGACGGAGGGAAGAAACTGAGATCAACAGGTCATCCAGATAAGGCACAACGCGAATGCCCTGAGCTCTGAGCAGAGCCATTAAGCCCGCCAAGACCTTGGTGAAGTCCCTCGGCGCCAAGGTCAGACCGAAGGGAAGAGCTACAACCTGATAATGATGATCCTCCACCGCAAACCGGAGGAAACTCTGATGTGCCTGAAAATCGGAACATGCAGATACGCATCCTTGATGTTTATGGATGTCATAAAATACCCTTGGCGAAGGGAATTGATAGCCAAGCGCAGAGTCTTCATGCGGAACTTTTTGGCTCCGATAAACCTGTTGAGAACCTTGAGATCTAGAATGGGCCTCACCGAACCCCCCTTTTTGGGAACCGTGGAAAGGTTAGAGTAGTAACCCCTGCCTCTCTCTGACGGAGGCACCGGGTATATAACCCCCATGTCCAGAAGGTTTTTCACTGCTAACAGGAGCCCCTGTGCAGCCTGAGGGTCCGAGGGCACCCGAGACCTTAAGAATCTTGAGGGCGGCCAGTACTCGAACTCTAGTTTGTACCCGGAGGAGACCACTTCCAAGATCCAATTGTCTGTGACCTCCCGGGCCCAGACCTGGAAGAAGAGCCACAGCCGTCCCCCCCACCCAGGAGGGTGAGGGCGCCCCTTCATTGCTGAACCAGTTTAACGGCAGGCTTGGGCTTGGAACCCCAGGCAGCCGCGGGACGTGCCCGACCTCTGCCCCTGTTCCAGGACGAGCCCCTAACACCCGAGAAGGCCAAACCCCTCGAAAGGGATGGTGCTGTTTCTTCCGCTGAGGTAATTTACCTCCCTTAGCAACAACATCCAAGTTATCTCCAAACAGCCGCGTACCCAAGAAGGGAAGAGCTGTGAGCGACTTCTTGGCCCCAAAGTCCGCCGTCCACTGGCGGAGCCAGACTGATCTGTTCATAGCCACCAATAAGGCTAAGTCCTACCACATCTCTTAAGGGTAGCGAACTCAGCGCTAGCTGGATCAAACTGAGCGTTATTCAGCCAGTCCCTGATAAGAGACCTGGTAGCAAGCGACACCAGGGCAGATGCACAAACAGGCCGCAGGGCCGAGCCCACACTGGCAAATGCGCGGCACGCCATCTGATCAAGGCGCTTATCCTCGCCATCCTTAAGGGAAGTGGCGTCAGGGGTGTTCAGCACAGAAGAGTTGGTCACACCTAAAACAGGCGCGTCGACCTCGGGAGGAGAAGACCAGCACTTAACCGCCTCCACCGGGAAAGGATACTGCTTATCCCATCCCTGAGGAGCACCAGGGGCCTCTCCCATTCTCTAAGGATCAGCGCATCAAAGTGACCCTGGGTAGGGAATTCCAGACGGGGCTTGCGGACCCCATAAAATTCCCCCTACTTGAGAGGAGGCGCCTCAGGCAGTTCAATATCCAACACCTCCAATAGATGAGACAAAACAGTGGCCGCATCCGCGGCATCCCCCAGCGCCTGCCCGACATCGGCATCACCAGACTGAACATAGTCAGCCTCTGTTTCCTCATACAATTCCCCTAACGGGGAATAATCTGACAAAACAACGGAATCGTCGTCAACATCCCACAAGGGATGGGCCGACGACAAATGTCTCTTTTTAGCCTGGGCCTTCTTGCCCACCGTGCTAGCAATAAATTTCTCGATGCTGGCCAACCTAGCACAAACATCAGAGTGCGACTCCCCGCTGGCACCAATGCCACTTGGGGTACGGATAAGGCGGGGAGGGGAAGGCGATGAAGCGGGAGGAGCCGACCCAGAAGGCTGGGTACCAGACTGCCGCATTATGGCCTTTTGTGCGCATGGTATACAGATCAGCACATTCTCCCCCGTAAGGGATACCCCACACCCCACACCTGGCCCGGATTGTTCCAGAGGGAGCCCGAGTCCAGTATCCTGGGAAGCCTCCATAAGGTGATTTTAATGGTAGTCGCAATGACCAGAGGGAATTAGGCTGGTAAGCAACCCAGGATGCCCCTTGAAGTCCCGCGTTGGAGGATTTGAATGATACCCAATTTGGCCCCAAGGGACCCTAGGAACACAACCAAGGGAGGCCATGAACTCCATATAGTACATAAAACATACATTCCAAGGGTCGTGTGATGACAAAGTCAATCAATCAATAAGTTAATCAAGCGCCCAGCCAATAAACAGACAGGGCGCACACAGTAGAATAGTAATGAAGGGCCTGCAGGGGCACTCACGGCACAGCAATGGCGTCCCTCTGACAAGCTGGAGAACAAGCCTGGGAAGAAGAGGGGCGGGCCAGTGCAGAACGCGGGACACAGGCAGTGTGTGTGTGGCATCCCAAATACAAGGCAGTGTGAGTGGCATCCCAAATACAAGGCAGTGTGTGTGGCATCCCAAATACAAGGCAGTGTGAGTGGAATCCCAAATACAAGGCAGCGTGTGCGGCATCCCAATTACAAGGCAGAGCGAGTAGTATCCCAAATACAAGGCAGTGTGTGGCATCCCAAATACAGACAAAAAAAAAAAAAAAATACAATTCTGTGAAATACTCACCTGTAGAATTGGTATTATATGCATACAGCACGTCCTGCTCCAGATGTAGTAATAACATGTGGGTAATCCTCCGCCAGAGGCGCTGTTCACTGCAGACATGTAGAAAACAGGCTCCTCCCAGCCCTACATATACCGAGGGACCTCCCACAAATCCCCAGCATTGAAAAGCAGTGAAAGGAGAAGCCAGGAGAAACCAACCACCCAAAAAACTGGCAATAATAACAATGATAACAATCACCAAACAGGGGATCTAGAACAAAGTGAAACCAGGGTGGGTTGGAGCAGGACGTGCTGTATGCATATAATACCAATTCTACAGGTGAGTATTTCACAGAATTGTATTATTCTAAGCATACAGCACATCCTGCTCCAGATGTAGTAATAACATGTGGGACATCCAATAGCAGTGTCCGTAAAGTAGGGTGGGATCCCCAACAGAAAAGGCAACAGCAAGCAGTTTAAACTACTGCCGCCTGCAAAACCTTGCGGCCAAACACAGCGTCAGCTGAGGCCCTAACATCAACCTTGTAAAACTTAGTAAAGGTATGAACAGAAGACCAAGTAGCGGCCTTGCAAACTTGTTCCACAGAGGCCTGGTGCTGAAAAGCCCAAGAAGCCCCAACAGCTCGAGTAGAATGAGCAGTAAGACGGAAGGGGGGAGACTTCCCCTTAGTAGAATAGGCTTGAACCACAGCCTGGCAAATCCATTTACTGATGGTAGACTTGGCGGGAGCCAAACCCTTCCTAGGCCCATGAGGCACAACGAAGAGAGTATCAGTCTTCCTGAAAGCCTTAGTGATAACTAGGTAATACTTGACGCACCTAACCACATCCAAGGAATGCAAAACCCTCTCCTTAGGGTTACTAGGATTAGGGCACAGAGAAGGAAGTACAATATCCTGATTTAAATGAAATGCAGACGCCACCTTAGGCAGAAAGTCTGGCTTGAAGCAGAACACCACCTTATCCTGGTGTCTCTCATAGTAAGGAGGCTGAATAGATAAGGCAGCCAACTCAGACACAAGTCTAACAGAAGTGATAGCTACTAAGAAGACAACCTTGAGCGTGAGCACAGCGAGAGCAGCCTCCTGAATAGGCTCAAAAGGAGCACCCTGCAGGGCCGATAAAACAAAGTTTAAATCCCAAACAGGTACCATAGGCTTTCGAGGGGGACGCACATGAGTGACCCCCTGAAAGAAGGTCTTGATAAGAGGATGCTGGGCAAAGGTCTTCTGGAAGAAGATAGACAGGGCCGAAACCTGACCCTTCAGAGTACTAAGCTTAAGTCTAGACCATGTTGTAAAAACTCCAGCACCCTAGAGACTAAAAATTCCCGGCAGGGAAGAGACCTGGACTCACACCAGTCAATGTAAGAACGCCAGACTCTATAATAGATATCAGAAGAAGACTTTTTTCTGGCTTGCACCATAGTAGCCACTACAGATGCAGACAAGCCCTTTTCCATCAGGATGGAGGTTTCAACAGCCAAGCCGTCAAAGCCAGAGTTAGAAAATTGGGATGGCGTAGAGACCCCTGAGTTAGAAGATCTGGCAACCTTGGCAGATCGTACTGATCTACTGCCATTTGAACCACGTCTGCGAACCACACTATTCTTGGCCACCTTGGGGCCACTAGGATCGCCAGTACCCCTTCCAGAGCAATCTTGCGCAGAACTCTGCCCAGAAGGGGAATTGGTGGAAACACGTACAGGAGCCGAAACTCCCTCCAAGACATGGACAGGGCATCCATGGCCAGAGCCAGAGAATCCTGAGACAGGGATACAAAGCTCGGGAGCTTGTGGTTGTGACGGGACGCAAACAGATCCACATCTGGCACACCCCAACGGTGACACAGGGACTGAAATACCCTGTTGCAGAGGGACCACTCCCCCTGACGGGATGACCCCCTGCTCAGAGCATCTGCCAGCAGGTTCTCCGCCCCCGGAATGTAGACAGCCGAGATGCATTGGACATTGGCCTCCGCCCATGTTAGAATCCGAGATACTTCCTGGAGAGCCCCCTTGCTCTGGGTCCCTCCCTGATGGTTGATGTAGGCAACCGCCGTTCTGTTGTCTGAGCGTACCTGAACCGCCCGACCGCTCAGGTGATGGGTCAAATGTTCCAGTACCAATCTGACCGCCCTGAGTTCCAAGACATTGATAGGTAGATGGGCCTCCTGAGGGCCCCACCTCCCCTGGAAGCGCAGGGACTTCCAGAATCCCCCCCAACCCGACAGACTGGCATCAGACGTGACTGTCTCCCAGGAGGGAGCCAGGAAAGATCTGCCCCTTGTCAAGTTCCTGTGGTCCAGCCACCACGCAAGGGATTGTCTGACCGAGGGGGGAACCACCCATAACCCGTCCAAGGACGCTGGGTTCTTTTTCCAAACTGACAGAAGGTGAAGATGCAGGATTCTCAAATGAAACTGGGCGAAGGGCACCGCCTCGAAGCTTGCCACCATCGAGCCCACCAACTGCATTCCCTGCCGGATGGAGGGATAAGGGCTCGAAAGCAGGGACATCGCCTGCGTTGTCAGAGCTTCCACCTTCTGCTGAGGAAGGAATATCCTTGACTGAACTGTATCCAGAATCATCCCCAGGAACGGGGTCACTGAGGAGGGGGACAGAGAGGACTTGGGGTAATTGATTACCCATCCGAAGGACTCCAGGGTGGACACTACTAAATGAGTGTCCAGCTCTGCCTGCCGCAGAGACCGAGAGGTGATGAGTATATCGTCCAGGTAGGGCAACACGCGAATGCCCTTTAGTCTTAACAGGGACATCACCCCTGCCAGCACCTTGGTGAACACCCTGGGAGCCGACGTGAGGCCGAATGGCAGGGCCACGAACTGGTAATGCTGATCCAGCAGTGCAAATCTGAGAAACCTTTGGTGTCCAGGGAACACCGGAACGTGCAGGTAAGCATCCTTGATGTCCACAGATGTCATGAAGTCCCCTGGGCGCAGCGAGGCGATAGCCGAGCGCAAAGTTTCCATACGGAAGTGCTTGTTTCTGACAAATCTGTTGAGGATTTTTAAATCCAGAATGGGTCTGACTGACCCGTCCTTTTTGGGTACCGTGAAAAGGTTGGAATAAAACCCCTTGCCCCTGTCTCTTAAGGGGACCTTGCAAATGACCCCTAGATCCAGAAGGTCCTGCACAGGCAGCATCAAGACCCGAGCTGAGGCAGGGTCCTGAGGGATCCGGGACTCAACGAACCTAGTAGGGGGCCGTACAGCAAATTCTATCTTGTAACCGGAGGACACTACCTCCTGAATCCACCGGTCTGAGACGTGGCGGCTCCAGACATGCTGGAAGTGCTGTAGACGTCCCCCCACCCTGGCGGGCGAGGGCGCCCCTTCATGCTTGAGGGGTCTTGGGGGGGGGGGGGCCTTGGGCTTGGGCCCCCAGGAGGAGCCGGGACGGCGTCCTTTATTCTTGTTCCAGGGATCTGCGCGAGACCCAGCGAAGGACACTCCTCTGCCTTGCTTAGCCCCACGGTAGGGGGTCGATTGGAAGCTTGGGCCACGAAAGGGCCGAATTTGACGCTTGCGCTGGAGTAACTTGCTACTCTTGGCAAAGATATCTAACCTTTCTCCAAACAGGCGCAAACCCTTAAATGGAAGCCCCGTAAGGGCCTTCTTGGCGGCGTTATCAGCGGCCCACTGGCGCAACCAGACCGCTCGGCGTATGGCTACCACCAGAGCAGAAGATCTAGCTCTCAACTTAATAGCATCGTCCAATGCAGATAGGATATAGTTCACATTAGTTTCACAGGTGGCCAGAGCATTGGCAGCATCAGAGGGCAAGTCATCCACCCCTTCAAGAGCAGTCTTAACCACAGTCCTGAGCGCCACCGCCGTGATGGCTAAGGCGCACACTGGGCGGAGCGACGCTCCCCCAAACGCAAAGGCATGACATGCCAGTTGGTCAACAAGCCGATCCTCCGAATCCCGCAGCGCAGTAGTGTCGGGGGAGTGCATAATAGAGGTGTTGGACAGACTTAAAATTGGGGCATCGACCTCGGGTGGCGATGTCCAACACTTGACCAGGTCAGCAGGAAAGGGATATTTCTTATCCACACTTTTAGGAACCCCATGAAGTTTTCTGGGGTGTTCCCATTCTTTCAGCACGAGGCTATTAAAATGGGTTTGTTCGGGAAATTCCAACCTCGCCCTAGCGGTGTGGAACAGATCACCCCTTTGCCGGGGAGCCGCGGCAGGGGGAGAGAGGGACAATACGTCAAAGATCTGGGTCAACAGTCTATCAATGTCGTCCGAGGACCAATGATCAGAACCAGACTCTTCCTGTCCCCTAGAATCATCGTCGTATGACCCTGAGTCAGAGAACAGTTCCCCTATGTCTGAGGGGGGATGTGTGTAAGAAAGAAGTAAATCATCAGATTCTATAGGAAATATAGTAGATTCAGGATTCAAATGTTGCCTCTTTGCAGTGGGCTTGCGCGCCAAGGAGCCAGCAATTAAGTTTTCCACACTAGCCAGTCTAGTGGCCAAATCAGAATGCGAATCCCCACTGGTATTGGGGGTTATGCTCAGACTTGGGGGAGTAGGTGAAGCGAGGCGAGGTGCGGGCCCAGCCTCAGAAGAGATGGGAAGACCGGCTAGCGCCTGCTGTGCACAAGGGACACAGACCCGTGCATTGTCACCGCTGCTAGGTAAGACCCCACAAGCTACACACAGACGGGCTTGTCCCGAGGGAACCCCGTTCGAAATATCCTGAGATGCCTCCATATGGTGATTATTATGTGCAATATGCCAGTAGGGATTGACGCTATAAAGCAACCCTGGATGCCCCAATGACCCGCTGGGAAGTGGGAGAGATTTATTAAAAGTCTGGACCGGGCGCTACGCCGGGCCGGGAGAAGCCACCGAAGTTCACGGTCTAAAAGACACAAGGGGAACAGGGATGTTAGAGCCAAGCGAGTAGAAGCAAAGCTAAAGAAAGGTCGCCCGTAAGGGCACTTACAGCACAGCGAGGGGAGGACAGTCTTCACCACGCGCACGTGAGAAGGAAATGGCGCCAGCGAACCTCGAAGGGCGGGCCAGAGCTGAAGATGACGCAGAACGCGCCATACCAGACCACGGCCCCCCCCCCCCCCGGAGAGCGCGAAGCTCGGAGTGCGTAGCCAATCAAAAAAACAGTAGTTAGAAACTGAAACCCGAATCACCTCAGGGACTAAACTGACAGG
Organism: Gastrophryne carolinensis; assembly: GCA_027917425.1. Classification (NCBI taxonomy): domain Eukaryota; kingdom Metazoa; phylum Chordata; class Amphibia; order Anura; family Microhylidae; genus Gastrophryne; species Gastrophryne carolinensis. The sequence continues at coordinate 91,373,860 of CM051243.1, read as the reverse complement.
ATGAGAATACAGAAATAAAGTCGTAGCGTAGACCACCAGGGACACATCGCAATCAGAGCTGCCGTACGCGCCAAGTAAAATATATTAAGGGCGCTGCGGCTAAGTTAAAATCAATGTGAAAAGCGGCTCATGACACCCGGTAACCGTCAGGGGTTAAGAGCTTAGTGTAATGGGGCAAGTTAACAGTCGTACACACAACCCCCCCCCCTCTTTTTCCCCCCAATAGCGGGGGGAACTAGGAAGGAAGATGACCCAATACTTGGGGTTCACCGCTACGCGGGGTGTGGGGCCTGATGCGGGAGGGGCATCCTCTGAAGGCTCACCATTAGCCTTAACCGCCTACCCTATGGTGGGGGATTGCGGTGGAGCCTAGCTCCGTAAGCACACAAGGTGCTGCATACCTTCACCCGACCAACGCAGCCCAGGCTGGGAGGCAATTACTTCACAATGAGGACGGGTGGAAATAGTCCAGCAGGGCCTCGGGCTGTAAAGCCCCCGCTCGCCTGCGAGAGCGTGATACTTCATGTCTTCGCAGTGAGCACTGCAGAGAAATCTGGGGATTTGTGGGAGGTCCCTCGGTATATGTAGGGCCGGGAGGAGCCCGTTTTCTACATGTCTACAGTGAACAGCGCCTCTGGCGGAGGATTACCCACATGTTATTACTACATCTGGAGCAGGACGTGCTGTATGCTTAGAATAAATTCACATTCCCGGGCTCCCATGTTGCAGTCGTCTCCTGCCAACCTAAAGACGTAGAGAGAGACAGACGCACACAAAAAATACATTATCGCTGCCCTCGCCCACTGTCACCACTGCCCACACATAAACAAGCTCCCATGGAGCCGGTTCCAGGCGGGCGTGGCCTGTAACTTGTGCCAGTGGACGTGGTACGAGTCACAGGCCACACCCACCCAGATGCCAATTCCATAGGAACTCCGACTGCAACGATGTTTATGTGCAGGCTATGGGTGGCAGCGGTGACATGCGAGGGCAGTGGTAGTGTGTGTGTCTCTCTCTCTCTCTGTTTATGTAGGCAGGAGAAAGCTGAGGCATGGGAGCTCGGGAATGAACTCGTTTTTTTTTTACATTAGCCTGTAAAGATGTACTGACATTTTACCCCCACTTTTTCTTTTTGGGGGGGGGGGGGGTGCATGTTATAAGGCAAAAAATATGGTATATAGATTAAGCATATGAAGGGGTGTTACCTTCTCACTTGTCAGATGTTACTGAACCACCCTAATTAAAAGATCAAAATTAGAGCACTGGAGATGCAGAGAAAAAATGAGGAGAAAATACAATTCTGTGAAATACTCACCTGTAGAATTGGTATTATAAGTATACAGTAAGTCCTGCTCCAGATATATTACTTACACTTGGGTTATCCTCCGCCAGATGGCGCTGTACTGCAGAGACATGTAAAACAGGCTCCTCCCGGCCCCTCAAATACCCAGGGACCTCCCACAAATCCCCAGCATTGAAAAGCAGTGAAAAAGAAGCCGGGATAATTTAACAACCAAAAAACTGGTAACTATAACAATGATAACAATCACCATACAGGGGATCCAGAATAATGCAAAAAAACAGGGTGGGGTGGAGCAGGACGTACTGTATACTTATAATACCAATTCTACAGGTGAGTATTTCACAGAATTGTATTATTCTTAGTATACAGTACGTCCTGCTCCAGATATATTACTTACACTTGGGACATCCAATAGCAGTGTCCATAAAGTAGGGTGGGATCCCCAATAAAAAAGGAAACAGCAGACAGTTTAAACCACTGCCACCTGCAAAACCTTGCGGCCAAAACAGCAACAGCTGAGGCCTTAACATCAACCTTGTAAAACCTTGAAAAGGTATGAACAGAAGACCAAGTAGTGGCCTTGCAAACTTGTTCAACAGAAGCCTGGTGCTGGAAGGCCCCAAAAGGCACCAATAGCACGAGTTGAATGAGCAGTAAGGCGAAGGGGGAATTCTTCCCCTTAGCAGAGTACTGTAGGCCTGAATAACAGCCTGACGAATCCACTAGCTGATAGTAGACTTGGCAGGAGCCAAACCCTTCCTTGGACCAGAAGGGACCACAAAAGGAGTATCAATTTTTCTGAAAGGTGCAGTAGCCGCCAGATAGTGCTTCGGACACCTAACCACATCCAAAGAGTGCAAAAACTCTCTCCTTAGCATTGCTAGAGTTAGGGCACAAAGAAGGAAGAACCATATCCTGATTCAAAAGAAGGCAGACACTAGCTAAAGGCAGAAATCAGGTTTGAAACAAACAACACCTTGTCCTAGTGCCTCTCAAAGTAGGGGGGCTGAATGGACAGCACCGCCAGCTCAGAAAACACGTCTAACAGAAGTGATAGCCACCAGAAATACAACCTTGAGCATAAAAATGGTCAAGGCAGCATCCTGCACAGATACAAAGGGAGCACCCTGCAAGGCAGGCAAGACCAATTCCAAATCCCAAACCAGGGACCATAGGTTGTCATGGGGAACCCCCTAAAAGCAGTCTTAATCAAGGAATGCTGAACAAAAGACTCCTGAAAGAAGACAGACAGGATAGAACCTGACCCTTCAAGGTAGTGAGTTGGAGACCCGACTCCAACCCATGCAGTAAAATTCCAGAACCCTGGGAATGAGAACACCCACCAGGGAAGAGATCAAGACTCGCACCAGTCAAAGTAGGTACGCCACACCTTATAACAAAAGGAAGAAGAAGAAGTAGTCATCTTCCTAGCCTTCACCATGGACTCAACCATTAAGACAGACGAACCTTTCTCCATCAAGATGGAGGTTTCAGCAGCCAGACCCCAAAGCCAGAGTGTGGAATTGGGATAGCGTAAGAGACCAGAACTGGCACTCCAGGCAGAAAGCACTGATCTGCTGCCATCTGCACCACGTCTGCGAACCACACTCTTCTTTGCCACCTGGGGCCACCAGAAGCATTGGCACCTCCTCCAGAGTAATCTTGCGCAGAACCCTGCCTAGCAGGGGGAATGGAGGAAAGACATACAAAAGCTGGATGTCATGTCCAGCCATGACATTACTGAGGCAACCGTGATCACGGCCAGAGGATCCTGGGGCTTGGAGACTAAGGCCTGGAACTTGTGATTGTGACGGAACGCAAACAGATCCACATCCGGTTGGCACCAACGGTGATACAGAGATTGGAACACCCTGTTGCAGAGGGACCTCCTCCCCCTCCTCCAGAGTAATCTTGCGCAGAACCCTGCCTAGCAGGGGGAATGGAGGAAAGACATACAAAAGCTGGATGTCATGTCCAGCCATGACATTACTGAGGCAACTGTGATCACGGCCAGAGAATCCTGGGGCAGGGAGACTAAGGCCTGGAACTTGTGATTGTGACGGAACGCAAACAGATCCACATCCGGTTGTTGTTGCAGAGGGACCCCCCCCGGAATGTATACCGCCGAAATGCAGGGAACATTGGTCTCCACCCAGATCAGGATAAGAGACACTTCCTGGAGGGCCCTCTTGCTCCGGGTCCCTCCCTGATGATTGATGTAGGCAACTGCCTTCAGAGTGACCGTGCGCCCTGAACAGGCAGGCCCTAAATATGAGTAGTCAAGCAAGTCAGAACTAACCTGATCACTCACAGCTTCAAGGCATAGATAGGTGAATGGGCCTTCTAAGGGCCCCACCTCCCCTGGAACCGCAGGGACTTCCAGAAGAACACCCCCAACCTGACAGACTGGCATCCGTGGTGACCATCTCCCAGGAAGGAGCAAGAAGGTTCCGCCCCCACTACAAGAGGGACCTCCTCACCAGGGGGGAAGACACACAGACCCTGTCCAGGGATGCTGGGTCCTTGTCCCATTCAGACAATAGGAGAAGTTGCAGAAGCCCCGAGAGGGACTGAGCACATGGGCCGTTCTGAGGCACGCCACCATCAGGCCCACCAGCTGCATCCCCTGCCTGGTGAAGGGACGGGGACAATAGGAGAAGTTGCAGAAGCCCCAAGAGGGACTGAGCACATGGGCCGTTCTGAGGCACGCCACCATCAGGCCCACCAGCTGCATCCCCTGCCTGGTGAAGGGACGGGGACAGCTAGGAGGAACTAAACTTGAGCAAGCAGATTGTCCACCTTCTTCCGAAGAAGGAATATCCTTGCCTGAACTGTGTCCAGAGTCATTCCTAGGAATGAGGTTACCAAGAAAGGGGACAGTGAGTACTTGGGGTGGCTGATCACCCATCCAGATGACTCCAGAATGGACACCACCAACTGAGTATCCCACTTGCCAGATGTAGAGACTGGGAAGTGATGAGAACGCCCAGGTAGTGACAGCACGCGGACGCCCCTTGGCCTCATCAGAGACATCACCCCCGCCAACACCTTGGTGAGCACTCTGGGAGCTGAGGAGAGGCCAGATGGCAAGGCCACAAATTGGCAGTGTTGATCTTCCAACGTGAATCTGAGGAATCTTGGTGTCCTGAAAACACAAGGATGTGAAAGTAAGCATCATTGATATCCACAGACGGCATGAAGCCCCCGGGGCGCAAGGAGCTAATGGCCGAGCATGAGGAAAGCGCCTGAACTTGACAAATTGCTGAAGATCTGTAAATCCAGAATGGGCCAGACTGACCCATCTTTTTTGGGAACTATGAAAGGGTTAGTGTAGGGTCCCTTGCCTCTGTCGGTTAAGGGAAATCTGCAAATGACCCCCAGACACAGCAGACCTTGCACGGCCTGCGCCAGCACCTGAGCAGAAGCAGGGACCAGGAGTACCCGGACCCAGATAATCTTAGGGGAGGCCGCACAGCAAACACCATCTTGTAGCCGGAGGACACTACCTCCTAAATCCACCGGTCTGAGGCGTGATGCCTCCAGACTTAAGCAAGGTGCCGTAGCCGTCCCCTCACCCAGACGGGTGAGGGCGCCCCCTCATGCTTGAGGGGACTTGGGCAGGGTTTGAGCATAGCCCCCCCAGAAGAGACAGGGTGTAGTCTTCTGCTCCTGGGACAGGGAGCTGAGCGAGCCCCCGCGAAGGACACCCCTGGTTCCTGTTTAACACCATGGTGGGGGGGGGGGTGGAAGGGGGGCCCTGGCCTCGAAGGGCCCGAGACAGCCGTCTGCGCTGGGGTAACTTACCTCTCTTACCAACAGGTCTAGACGGGCCCCAAACAGACGTATCCCCTTAAAGGGGAGCCCAGTAAGGGCCTTCTTCGCAGCATTGTTAGCACCCCACTGTCGCAGCCAGACCAAGCGACGTATAGCAACCACGAGGGCAGAAGTTCTTGCACACATTCTGATGGTGTCATCCAATGCTACTAGAACAAATTTTATAAACACATCACAACTGGAGAGTGCATTAAACACTTCACAAGGAAGATTATCAGAGGCACTATCAAGCATATTTCTGATGAGGGTTCTAGTGGCCACAGCAGTAATGGCAGAGGCACAGACCGGGCGCAGCACCGTCCCCGCACATGCAAAGGCGTGGGAGGCCAGCAGGTCAACGCGCCGGTCTTCAGCATCCCGCAGGGTAGTAGAATCAGGGGGATGTATGACAGGGGTGTTAGATAGCCCTATTATCGGGACATCCACCTCGGGGGGGAATGACCAACATTTAACCACCTCAGGTGGAAAGGGATAATTCCTATCCCAATCCTTTGGAACCCCGTGAAGTTTACTGGGGCACTCCCATTCCTTGAGCACCAGGGAATGGAAGTGAGCCTGCTCTAGGAATTCCAAACGTGATGTTGCTGTATGGAAGCGCTCCCCTCTTTGTCTGGGAGCCTCACCAGGGAGAGAGATAGACAGAACCTCAAAGATCTGGGTCAATAATCTGTCAGTGTCATCCGGGGCCCAGGGGTCAGAGCCAGAATCGTCATGACCCCTTGGTCTCTCATCAGATGAGCCTGTGTCACAAAAGAGCTCTCCTTCATCAGAAGGGGTATAGCCACACAGATTCATAAACTCCTGAGATCCCATAAGGAAAACAGTATAAGGCGTCAGGTGCCACTTCTTACCAGGGCCCTTACGCGCTAAGGACCTCGCAATAATCTGCTCAGCAGTAGGTAGTCCAGAAGACACATCAGGCTGAGAATCCCCACTTGTATGCAACTCAGCAGGAGTGAGATTTAAGCTTGGGGGAGAAGGTGAAGTGAAACGAGGTGCAGCCACTGGCAGGCCAGATTGCAAAGCCAGCGCTTGCTCAGCACAGGGTACGCAGACCCATGCCTTGTCTGCATCAGCATGAGGTTGTCCACACGCCATACACCTCCGATCTTGTCCCAAAGGGACCCCGGTCACATTATCCTTAGATGCCTCCATATGGTGATTATTAGGCACAATATGCCCGTGGGGATTGACGCTATAAAGCAACCCTGGATGCCCCAATGACCCGCTAGGGAAGAGGGAGTAATTTTACAAGGCCCGCTATCAATTACACTGGGCTGGGAGAAGCCAATGGATTCACCCTCTGAAAAACACAATGAGAAGAAGGGTGTCAGAACCGAAACACACTACAGTGAATTATAAAGCCGCCCGCGAGGGCACTTACGGACCACGGTAAGAACGTCACACACGCGCGACCAGACAATATGGTGCCGAGTACCTCAAAGGGCGGGCCAGATGCGAGCCGTGATGCGGGGTGTGCCAGGCCAGGCCCCGCCCCCCTGAAGAGTGCGAAGTCCAACCGACAAGCAGCCAATGAGGACGCAGAAGCGTCTGAGGTAACGCCGCCGCCCGGTGCGGAACATCCAAATGATGGAAAAGGCGCGCGCACGGCGGCGGCGGCATTTACAGTGTAAAAAGACAAGTCAGCACGGCGGTTGACACCACATATACCAGTCCAAGCAGACAATACAAAGAGGCCCATATGCATGTAATCACAATACACTGACATCCACCCCCCCCCCTTCTTTTCCTCCCGAGGGCAACGGGGAGAATGAGGGAGGATGGCGGCCCTTTGTACAGGGCCCACCGCTACCGGGGCATGGGACATAATGCAGGAGGGGGCATCCCATAAAGGCTCACCATCAGCTTATACCGCCTACCCTTTGGTGGGGGACTGCGGTGGAGCAGCGCTCCTTAAGCACACATGGTGCTGCCTACCTTCACCCGACCAGCGCAGCCCAGGCTGGGAGGCACATCACATCAAGGACGGGTGGGAATAGTCCAACAGGGCCGCAGGCTTTAATAGCCCCGATCACCTGTGACAGAGTGATCATTTCATGTCTTCGCAGTAAGCACTGCAGAGAAATCTGGGGATTTGTGGGAGGTCCCTGGGTATTTGAGGGTCCGGGAGGAGCCTGTTTTACATGTCTCTGCAGTGCAGCGCCATCTGGCGGAGGATAACCCAAGTGTAAGTAATATATCTGGAGCAGGACGTACTGTATACTAAGAATACAGTGGGTGTGGCAACAGTGATGTGATTTAAGCATACTGTGCTTGGACGGACAGTGCTGGAGGGACTCAATGTAAGGTAAGCTACTGATATTTATTTTCTAACTTTTGACTTGCCAATCACTTTAAGACCCGCAGATGGAAAATCCACCATGGCCTCTCAATTTAATAATTTTGAGAGAAAACCACCCTTTCTTGGTCCCATGGTCACTTTTTACAGTGACTCGGAAAGCATCAGTTTCCGTCTGCTGGTTTGCCAAGCAGTGCCAGGTCACATTCGATTCTGGCACTGGGGTTTTTACTTAGAAGATATGCTCCAGAAATTCCTTCTTCAATTTACGTTTGGTACACCCTATATACTCCAATTTACATTGAATACATGTGATTAAATAAATGACCCCCTATGGCAGCGATACTCAACTGGCGGACCAAATGCAGACATCAGCGCCATATTTCCGGACCCCTGCCCTGACATCCCTGTACTCAGTGTCTTCTGTGTTGCGGTGCTCAGAGCTGTCCCCTTGAACGGCGATGTAGTGCTTTAGTCTCTCTGCCAGTGTCATGGCACTCTGGCACCTAGCATTGCAATGTGAAGTACTAAGCTCTGCCCCATCCAGCTAAGTGCCTCTGCCCTATCCGTTCCTGCCCTCCCAGATTTGCCCATCCAATCCCTGTTCCCTCAGCTCTGCCCCATCCAGCCCAATCTCTCTACCCCATCCAAACCTGTCTTCCCAGTTTTGCACATCCAATCCCCAGCTTTACCAATCCATTACTCTGTCATCCAGCTCCACCCATTCATTCCTGTCCTTCTAGTTCTGCCCATCCATCCCTTCTCCCAGCTCTCTCCATCCCTTCCTGTTCTGTCTATACATCCACCTTCCTTACAGCTTCTCTCCCCATTCGTCCCTCTTGCCGAGCCCTATTTACCATCCTTGTTACCAGATCTTATTGGCAGTACCATTTTGGGCCCTAGTCCACCCCTGTACACAGCCTGTACAGAATGCAAGGGGGGGGGGGTTAAAGCAGTATGCCGTGGTGCAGAGCAGTAGGTTCTGTCGGGCCAGAAAAAAAAAAGCTCCTGTTTTTTCCCAGTGCCCAAAAGGATTTTTGGGGTGGGGGGCAAGGAGTCTTTTTCAGTTTGGCCTGGAGAATCTATAGCCCCTCACCCAGTGATTTCTAATTATCCAACCCTACGCGACAGCCCTCTGCGTGGATCTTCCCCTCTCACCAGATGCCTTTAAATGGACAAGAAGTGGTTGAGTACCCCTGCCTTAGGGTATTGCAATTATATAAACCCAATATATCAAATGATTTTACTGTATGGGTAGAGTGGAATATTTACATGTTTACATATTTACATATTTGCTACATATTTACATGAGCATCTCGATTCTGCACACTGGTACATACCCCTGCAAAACAACCATGTAGAATCAGGGGAAGGTGTAACAGATGTAATCATTTGAATGAGCAAAGGTTGGTGCCTGGTGTAACAAAATACATATCCCATTTTTTTTAAAAATGTGGCCAGTTCTGGGTCATTCTAAAAAATAGGGAAATTGTGATATATAACATTTTTTACAGCCACAAACTGTTGCCTGCATGTTAGAACCGGAGTGATTGGATAATCATGTTTTTTGTGGCCTACCCGTGATCTGTTGTATTTCAAAGGATCTTGTCTGTCAAATAGTGCATTCGAATAACCACGCACCCACAGCCTATAACTGAGCAAGCCTGCATACTTCATTAACCCTTTCGCTGCCAGCCTACCTGCAGCTTTTGTCACCCTCTGTTGCCAGACCATGTTTCACTATTTTGCGCTACACATGTTCAACTGTGATTTTTGAAAGGATTTCCAGGGATTTATATATTGTTTTTTTCAACAGAGTCTGGGCTTCAACATGAAATGTCTTGTTTGGCCTTTTTTTTTAGTGTATTCTCAATACTTTTTGGTGAAATATGTGCAAAAAAAAATAAAATAAATTTATTTTTTGCAATTTGTAGTGCTTTGTTGTAATAAAAAATGTAAGTTTGTCAATGAAATTTTATTGCGTGCGTAACCCCAATTTCTCCTGATCACAGCGATACCACATATGTATAGGTAGACACCCTCTCCTGCCCAGGAGACTCCCCCAAACTGAAATAGAGCTTTAGGAGATTTTCAGATAAAATACAACTGCGCTATGCGCACCTTGCAGTTTTTCCAGAAAAACAACCCTTTACATTTGAAATACCCCCCTCTCTGGAAGTACATACCTCAAGCTTTCTAGGCGTACCAAGCTTGTTTATGTGGGCTTAGTTGTCTGGAAATAATCCCTCAATGTATTCTTTGGTTGCACAAAGTTTCCCTAAAAAGAATAAAACGGAAGAATCAAGCCACATTTTCCTAAAAAAACTATATGCAAAAAAGAAATAACAAGTACAGAACGATACCCAACATGCAGGTACTGTCAATGGAAGAGTTGGCAAACACCCGAAAGTAAAGCATGCGCATAACAGTAATTTTACTTGAAAATTTCAGCTCTGCAGACAAAGTGCGCACCTTGCAATTTTTCAACCAAAACAACCCTTTACATTTGGAATATCCCCGATAAACCATATATTCCCTGAAAGTACACATGTTAAGCTTTCTAAGAGTACCCAGCTTGTTGTAGTAGGCTCACCTTTATGGAAGTAATCCCTCAAAGAATTCTTAGGTTGCACAGGGTTTCCCTAAAAAAATGAATTAAAAAAACTGAATAAATAACATGTTTTCCTAAAATATAAATATGCAAACAAGGAAAAACAAGCTAAATACTTGAAGTTTTGTCACCCTCTGTTGAGAGGTAATTTTTCCCCATTCTGCGCCATGTTTAACCGTGATTTTTGCCGTAATTTCCAGGAAAATTATAGATATATATTTTGCAGCAGAGTTTAGGCTTTAACATGAAATGTCTTGTTTGTAATTTGTCTACTGTTTTTTTTTTTTTTTTAATATTTTTGTGTAAAAAAAATAAATAAATAAATAAATATTTTATAGACAATTGTCTCCTTTATTTTAAATAAAACATTTACTTTATTAGAGAAAACCATATTGCATGTGAAAGCCCAATTTCTCCCGAATTACAACTGTAGCACATGTGTATTGGTAGCCCCCCATTCTTGCCCAGGAGACCCCCCTAAACTGAAAATAGCACTTTATAACATTTACAAATAAAATACTACTACTACTATCCACACTATAAACATAAGGGGTTAATTTAAAAAAAAGAATGCCATAGGGTCCCCCCTCCTGGAGGCGGGGAGGGGCATTTTTTGGGGAATTTTAAGGGTTAAAAACCCTTAAAACTCCCCCCAAAAAAGATATGGGGTCCCCCTTACCTATCATAACCAGCCCTGGACCAGCTATGGGGGCTTGTAGAACAGGGTGCAAGGGGGCCAGCTTTGGTGGCCCCCCACCCTGCAGGCTACAAGACCACATAGCCATGGCCCGGGCTCTTCTGCCCCACCCTGGGCTTTGGGGAGGCAGGTAATTGGGGTGCCGGGGGTTAACGGCAAGTCAACCGCTAGCCGCAGGTGACTTGCCAGCCCCCCAGTCTTGTGAACTGGTATAGGGATCTCATGGATCCCTTACCAGTTCACAAGGGGTTAAGTGTGAAAAAAACCACAGAAACAAGCAGAAAAAATATTTACTTTGAATACTTACCTCCCATCCATCCCTGTGTCCCACGCTGATCAATCTGGCTTCTGCTCTCCTGCTGCAGTTGAAAGCCTTTTATAGCTGCTGGGCGACAGAACATAAGGGGTTAATTTAAAAAAAAAAATGACGCTAGCTGCAGGTGACTTGCCAGCCCCCAGCCTTGTGAACTGGTATAAGGGGTCTCATGGACCCCTTACCAGTTCACAAGGGGTTAATGTAAAAGTAAACACACTGACACATTAGAAAAAAAATGACATTTATTTTTTTTTACTTTACTCACTTCCGATCCTCTGTCCCCTGGTAATCTCCGATGACAGCTGACAGTCTGCTCGGGTGTTTGGATCACAGCCCTCTCCCCCTCCCCACCTCTTTCCTCCAAGCACCCGAGCAGACTGATTCTTAGTCTCGGGTGCTGGTGACATCACAATGATGGGGGCGGGCTAGCAGTCGCGATCCAGGAAGTGGGAGGGAGGGCGATTTCTGCCCTCTCCTCGCCATGGAAGAGCCTGGGGGGGGGGGCAATTGGAGCCCCCCCCCCAGTGAAGAGGAGACCTGTCGGGAGGCAGCGCGACCGCAGGTAAGTAAATGTCATTTTTAGTTATTTTTTCTTTACAGTAAGCAGCTGCTGCTGCCGAAGCGGGGGGGGGGGGGGGGCTATTCCAGGGGCTCTCCTGGAGCCATCCCGGCCCCCACGGGGGATCAGATGGCACCAAATTAAAGAGGAGACCCGGCCGGATCCAACGAGGTCAGGTGAGTATTTTTATTTATTTTTTAACTAGCAGGGAGGGAAAGTCAAGCACGTAACACCTACGTGCTTGGCACTTAAGGCACGGACATGCGAGCACGTAGGTGTTACGTGCTTGGCACTTAAAGAGTTAAAAGCATCTTCACTGGAACAGTTCCTGAGGGCCCTAATGAATTCTCCCACAGGAACTGCTCTAACTGTATGTCCCCAATAAAAGGAGGAGGCATGTAGGGTAAGGTTACCTGCCAAGGGTTTTTGGAATGTTTTACTGGATATAGCTCCCTTTAGTGTATCTAGGTGAATAGTCAAGCCCGGAAAATCAATTTGACTTTGATTCCAGGACCCAGAAAACTAAGTTAAGGTGTTCATGTTCAAATATTATGAAAACTGTACCAGTTCTTCCTCCGTTCCTTCCAGATACATACACGGTTATCCAGTTAACGACCATACCAAAACAGATTCTTAAATCATCATATATATACATTTGCTCCCACCAAGCCATGAATATAATTGCAAGTGATGGGGAAAACTGGGCCCCACAATTTTGCAAATAGAACTGTTGATTGTACATGGAAAACTTGTGAGAAAGTAATAACTCAATCACCATGCAGATGTAATCCTTTCAAAGCTAACCATAAGTGGTGCAACGATCAAGCATACATTGTAAAGACAAGATTGCTGGATAATGTGGAATTAAGGAGTAGAGTGCATGGAGATCAAATGTGGCAATTCATGCACCATCTGGCCAGCTCAATGATTGTAGGGTTCGAAGGACATGACTCGTGTCTTTAACATATCCATGTATCAATGGTTGTAATTGGGTGTTCACCCATTGTCCAAATTCATTTAGGCCCCCAATCCCAGAAACTATAGGGTGGCTTGGTGGTGGAAATTGATTCTTATGGATTTTCAGCAAGAAAATGAAAGATTGGAATTATGGGATTTTCAAACTTCATGCGTTCAGCCACATATGCCTTTAAAACACTAATCTTATCTCCAATATAATCTCTAGCAATGTTTTTAATAGTGAAGTTGGATCTGCATTGAGGGGGAATAAGTATTAACATCTCCCAGTTGCCTCAAGGCCTCCTGGTCATATGCTTCTCTATCCAGAAGCACAATGGCACCTCCCTTATCTGCCACTCTAATAATAAGTTTGGCATTTTCCTTTAAATCCTTCATGGCCATATTTCTTTTTTAGACATATTGAGGAGGAGGAGGACATCCGGAGTGCTGGTTCTTTTTGAGGACTTGAATTCTGTGGCCACACACTAACACTGGAATTGAAAAGGCAGCAAAACGTATCAAAACTTATATTGAATTTTTGTTCTTATTCAAAGTGTCTTTGGCCAATTGGCACAGTTGGGACTCCACGGCACCCTAAAAAAATATCTAATGATTTACATCTAATGGGATAGAAATCTTTAAAGTGTTATACGCATGTTCATAAAGTTCCTGATAATTGATAGGGTCAATAGTGCCCTGAAAGGAAAGCATTAGCCAATCCGATGCTTGTCGTCCTGCCTCATCAGTTTCAATTTTTGTAAATTCTTTTGAGCAGCAAAATGCTTCTTAAGAACACCATATTTTTCGCCCTATAAGAAGCACGTTTCTCCCACAGAAGTTTGGTGTGGATGCATTTTTTTTTTTACCTGTTCATTCATAGGGATACTATATGCCCACTTAATTATTTTCCAATGTGTAGTCAAAAACAGATTGTTCCCGATTAATACAAAAAAAAATATTTTAATAGTGAATACACTTCAGCATAATCAGCTTGAAAATACACAAAATACAAGGTTAAAATCAATCAGGGGATTGCCCTCGAATACATTTATCTCCAGCAAAATGTATCCACAGTATATAAATAAACACAGTATATAAATATACACATGTAACAAAGTGCTAACATTATACAAAACATACTTTGAGGATCACAAAGTGCATGTGCAAAAGAACAGGTAACATTAAAGTGGATACCCATCTAGTTAGGAGTAAATGTGCCAAGGGGTTACATGCTCCTGAAAGTATGTTTGCTGTGTATAATGTTAGCACTTTATAGACACATTTCAGACAGTCTCCTTGTTTATTATCTGCACAGACTATTTGTTACATGTGTATATCTATATACGCTTATACTTCATAATAGTATTAGCACTGATTGGTTACACTATGTTCACACTGACAGTGGATACATTCTGCAACATTGATACATTTTGCTGCATAAATGCAATCCCCTGATGGAAGTTAATCTTGTCTTTTGTGTATGATGATAGTGTATTCATTATTAAAGTCATTTAGTTTGTGTTTTAATCAGGAACAATCTGTTTTTGGCTACACTACACACTGTCTGTAATGGGGTGATTGGGAGGGTGGATTCTGCACACTGTAATGGGGTGATTGGGAGGAGATTCTGCATGCTGCCTGTTATGGGGAGATTATGAGGGGGTAGTTTAGCACACTATTTGGTTCAGAATATTTCTTATTATCCTACTCTAAACCCTGTGTGTCTTGTGGGAATGTGCGTCTTATAGAGCGAAAATACAACAATTAATCCACTACTGTGGAAAATAAATCCATAGTTGGCTCAGAATATTTATTCCCCCCCCCCTATAAGACGCACATGACCATAAGACGCACATAGGGTTTAGAGGAGGAAAAGTGTGGTAATTCATTTTGCTAATTTAATAACATCCACCACTGTGGAAAATAAATCCTTATACAGGGTGGCTGAAAATGAGATCTTTAAGTAATACTTTTTCTTGATCTGTTGTAGGGGTAAGGATGAAATATTAACTATTGTTGATTCTTTGATAAACAACTTCCTGTCCCTCAATTGGTATTTGGTTTTTCCTACTGCGTTTTTTTTCCTGCTCCTTTTGAATGCCACCCTGTCTTTTTTTTTTTGTCTCTCCTTTTCCAAGCCTGGAGAAGATCCTGGTCTGAAGTAGAATTATCACTAGCATTTTGAGAACGGGCATACCGGGAAGTCCTCTGTTCCCTAAGTCTGCTCTGGATGATAAATCTGAATGTGATACAGATATGGATTTAGATTTTTCCAAAATCGATTTTCCTGGTTGTCTGGTTTCTAATCTGGATCGCTGTCTTTGGGTCACCCAGGATAGACCTGATTGGATTCATAATCCTTTGAGTAGCGATCAAATTTACGTTACTTGCTTTCCATAATCTCTGATTCCAAAGTCTGTAAATTAGCCTCAATAATTCAAATAATACAATTCTGTGATTACTCACCAGTAGAATTGGTATTATACGTATACAGCACGTCCTGTTCCAGAATATTCCTTACCCATGGGTTATAAATCCACAAGATGGCGCTGGACTGCAGAAAAATACAATTCTGTGATTAAATCACCTGTAGAATTGGTATTATATGTATACAGCAAGTCCTGTTCCAGAAGATATTCCTTACTCTTAGGTTATACATCCAGTAGATGGCGCTGGACTGCAGAGACAGAAAAGTGGCTCCTCCCGGCCCCATATATACCAGGGACCTCCCACAAATTCCCCAGTATTGAAAAGCAGTTAAATGAAACCGGGAGAACTATAACCATTATAGAAAATTAAACAATCACCATAAAGCGGTAACTAAGAATAATGATAACAAGGGTGGGGTGGAACAGGACATGCTGTATACATATAATACCAATTCTACAGGTGAGTAATCACAGAATTGTATTTTTCTGCAGACGGTGACAGGAAAGACTTGGGGTGGTTGATCACCCAGTCGAAGGACTCCAGTGTGGACACCACCAGCTGGATATCCAGCTCGGCCTGCTGGAATGACTGAGACATGATGAGAATGTCGTCCAAGTAGGAAAGGATGCGAATGCCCAGAGATCTCAGCAGAGCCGTTACGCCCACCAGCAGCTTGGTGTATACCCTGGGAGCCGAGGTGATACCGATGGGCAAGGCTACAAATTGATAGTGCTGATCTTCCAGAGTGAACCTGAGGAATCTCTGATGACCTGGAAAGATTGGTACATGAAGGTAAGCGTCCTTGATGTCTACCGAGGTCATGAAGTCGCCCGGGCGCAGAGAATTGACTGCAGAGCGCAGGGTTTCCATGCAAAAATGCTTGAATCTGACAAACTTGTTGAGACGTTTTAAATCCAGGATGGGTCTGAGGGACCTGTCCTTTTTGGGGACAGTGAAAAGATTGGAATAGAAGACTCTGCCCCATTCTCTGAAAGGCACCGGGCAGATGACCCCCAACTCCAGAATGTTTTGAACTGCAAGGCACAGCCCCTGAGCTGAAAGGGGGTTTTGAGCCATCCGGGATTTGATGGATCTTGGGGGTGGCCAGGCTGCAAACTCTATCTTGTAACCGGAGGACACTACCTCCTGAATCCACCGGTCTGAGACGTGAAGCCTCTAGACGTGAGCAAAGAGCCGAAGCCGCCCCCCCCCCACCCGGATGGGTGAGGGTGCCCCTTCATGCCTGAGGGGGCTTGGGGTAGGACTTTGGCTTGGGACCCCGGGGGGGCCGGGGCGGCCACGTCCTCTGCCCCTGCCCCAATGATCTCTGCGAGCCCCAGCAAAGGAGACTACTCGACCAGTTCTGGAACCACGGAAGGAAAGGAGAAAGGCACCCGTCCCCCGAAAGGACCGGGACGGCCTCCTACGTTGAGGTAACCTACCGCCCCTGGCAAACAAGTCCAGGCGTTCACCAAAGAGGCGCAGCCCCTTAAAAGGGAAAACCAGTGAGAGCCTTCTTAGCAGCATTATCAGCTACCCACTGACGCAGCCAAACAGAGCGGCGTATAGCCACCAAAAGGGCAGAAGTCCTCCCACACATTCTAATGGCATCATCCATGGCAGACAGAACATATGCAACAAATTCATAGCAAAGTAGGAGAGATCTATACTCCTCTCCTCCCACGTCATCAGATGCCCCATCTAAGAGACTCTTAAGCAGCGCTTTACTAGCAATAGCTGTAATGGCAGAGGCACTAACCGGGTGCAGCGCGGTCCCCACACAGGCAAAAGCATGACAAGCCAGCTGGTCCATGCGCCAGTCCTCACCATCCCTCAGGGTAGTAGTGTCAGGAGAATGCATAACAGAGGTATTTGACAGCCCCAGAACTGGCGCGTCCACCTCAGGAGGACATGACCAACGCTTTATCACCTCAGCAGGAAAGGGATACCTCTTATCCCAAACCTTGGGCACCCCAGGGAGCTTGCTATGCCATTCCCATTCTTTGAGCACCAGATTATTAAAGTGAGTCTGCTCCGGGAACTTCAAGCGTTGTTTGACCGTATGAAAAAGCTCACCCTGCTGCAGCGGAGCCACTGCAGGAGGGGAAATACAAAGCACTTCAAAAATGTGAGACAAAAGCCTGTCAGTGTCATCTTGTCCAAAGGGAGCCCCGGTACCATCATAAATCTTAGGCTGTTCCTCAGATGATTCTGAATCAGAGAATAATTCCCCCTCCTCAAGGGGACCATAACCAGAAATGTCAAAAAATTCCTCAGCCTCAACAGGGAAGAGGGAGATAGCGGGGGATAAATGCCGCTTCTTAGCAGAAGCCTTACGCGGGACAGACCCAGCAATATGTTTCTCAATGCTGGCCACCCGTGCAGCCAAATCAGGTTGTGACTCCCCCGCTAGTATGCCCCTCGCTGGGGGTCAGATGTAAGCGTGGGGGGGGGGGGTAGGCGAAGCCAGAGGGGGCGCGGCACCAGGCCCAGTAACAGACAACCCAGACTGCAGAGTGAGCACCTGATGGGCGCAGGGTACACACACCCTGACATCATCACTTATAGGGGATACCCCACACGCAACACAAAACCGGGCTTGTCCCAGAGGAACCCCAAGTACATTATCCCCAGAAGTCTCCATATGGTGATTTGAGTGGCACAACAGGCCAGTAAGGGTTAACGCAAAAAGAGCTACCCGGGACGCCTCAAGGACCCGCTAGGGAAGTGGGAGATAGCGAGGGGAGAGGGCCGGGAGAAACCATAGTTGCTGAAGCTTTAACCCGCCTGAAAGACATAAAAAGCATACCCATAAGTAAATACACTTGAAAAAATAACCAGAAGACCACCCCGCAGGGGTACTCACGGAACGCAGGGAGCCAGCAGCGCACGCAGCCAAGGAGAGGGGAAAAATACAATTCTGTGAGATACTCACCTGTAGAATTGATATTATACGCATACAGCACGTCCTGCTCCAGATATAGTCATAACATGTGGGTAATCCTCCGCCTCAGGCGCCGTGCACTGCAGACATGTAGAAAACAAGCTCCTCCCGGCCCTACATATACCGAAGGACCTCCCACAAATCCCCAGCATTGAAAAGCAGTGAGAAAGAGAAGCCGGGAGAACCAACCACCCAGAAAATGGCAATAATATCAATGATAACAATAACCATACAGGGGATCCAGAACAAGGTGAAACCAGGGTGGGGTGGAGCAGGACGTGCTGTATGCGTATAATATCAATTCTACAGGTGAGTATCTCACAGAATTGTATTATTCTAAGCATACAGCACTGCTCCAGATATAGTCATAACATGTGGGACATCCAATAGCAGTGTCCATAAAGTAGGGTGGGATCCCCGTGAAAAAAGGCACAGCCAACAGTAAAGCGCTGTCACCCTCAACCATGCTACCAAGAGCAACGAGAGCAATGCTCTAACCTCAGCCTTTGAGTTCTTGTAAAGGAAGAACTGAACACAAGCAGCGGACTAGCCAGCTTGCTCAACAGAACCTAGTGCTGAAAGGCCCAAGCCAAGCACAAGTAGTAAGAGAGCAAAAAACCAAGAGAGAAGAAGAATCTTCCCCTAAACGAGTAGGCCAGAGTAACAGCCTAACCATGCTACTGGAAAAAAAGGGTAGCCATGGCAACCCTAGAACTCTCCCCATCGGGGAATATGAACCCAGGTCTTGGGCCAGCAGGAATACTGAAAACAACGCTAACTAGGCTCAGCAAGAGCCGAAACATTTACTTTAGGCTCAGAAGGACAAAACCAACCGAGCAGGACCAAGCCAAAGGGCACCTACACCCGTGGTAGCAATCAGATCCGGTATATAAGGATAGAGAAACTTATAAGCCCCAAGGGACATAATCCCTACCAGGGACAAGAGACAGACCAGGAATCTCCAACACCTGATGAGGGATACAGATCCCTTTCGCTCAGAGTAATCAAGACAACAGCCCAGAGACAGGAGGGTCTGGACTAAAGGAGAATAAAAACACCGCCTGGACCCAATTCGGCGTAAGGCGAAACACCCTCACCTCATGGTGCAAAGATATATAACATATATATATATATATATATATATATATATATATATATATATATAATGACTAGGACCGCTAACAGAGCCATCTTTTATGGCACACTTCTGACTGAAGCAACCGCACCAGAAGAGCGATATGAGGGAAGGAACAGTTCAGACAAGAACCTGAATAAGACCCAAGGGAACCCTTAGCAGGGCATCCGGATAAGTAACCCCCCCAAAAGGGAGCATAGAATTCCCTGGGGAATGCACCTGAGCAACCCCTGAGGAATGCGCAACACAGAAGATTGACTAGACTTCTGCAGTAGGTGAACAGGGCGAGTCCTGAAACCTTCAGAGCACTGAGTTGGGGAGCCAACTTTAACCGTGCTATAATAATTCTAGGACCCAGGGATAGGGAACATCCCGCAGGAGAGAGAGCTACTCCAAGCAAAGCAGACTAGAACAACATACTCCAACATAGCCGGCAGAAAAGGGAGAAGAAGAGGAGGGAGCTAGGCCTAGCCCTCCAATAGAGAAAAGACACCCAGGGATACCCATCTCCAATAGGGTGAAAAGCAAACCGACCAATCGCCTAAAAGGCCTGTAGGTAGGGGCGACGTAGTAAGGAGCCTGAATAGGCAGAACAGCCCTTCTTGATAGGGCATACAGTACGACTGTCATCAGCAGAGAATCTGGGAACCACGCCCCGCTGGGCCACCCAGGGCCCCCAGCATAACGGTTCTCCCTGTCTACATCAACCTCATGCAGAACCCCGCCTAGCAGGGTGGAAGAAGTTAAGACATATAGAATATAATGTCCTGACAGAAGCAATAATAGGCCCTCATGACCAAGGCCAGAGAGTTCTGGGACAATAACCCAGGACAGAGTCCCTGTCATAGCAAAGGGCCCCACAGGGCCACACCAGTAGGGACTCAGTGAGACACTAGTATAGAACCTCCTGCCACGTTAGGGCAGCCAGCAAGCTAATACCAATGAAGTGCAAGGAATGTAAACCCCCACTTAGATCAGAACCAGAACCTTCATGAAGGTTCAACCTGTTCTGAGACTTTCACAGATAAAAAAGGGGACGAGCCACTGTCCTCAGACTGACTGAGAGTCCCCAAAAAGGACAAGTCCTGAAGAGGAGTAGTCCAGCAAATTAGAGCCCACCAAAGGCTCAATGTGTCAACCGAAAACCATATGAAGATATACCCTAAGGGGCCCCCCTTAGGAACCACAGGGGATATCAGAAGAAATAAGACCCCCCAGTCAACCTGCAAGACATGGTACCCATGATGACCATCTACAGGGAGAAGCGAGAAGGAAGGAATGGTCCCATACATCTTCCTTGAATTTACAACCTCAAAAGGAACCCCCGTAACAAGGGGGGGCGTACTGAACCTAGTTCCAGGGGTGCTGGAACCCTGTCCAGGATAAGTAACCTAAGGTGACTCAGGGCCCAAGGGCTTCTGAGAATAATGGACAGCATCTGGGCTGCCAGCAACAGGCCCACCAGCTGCAAGGTGAAGGTAGTGTGACATCAAAGAGGGCAAGACCCTTTCCATAATAAGTCCACATATAGCAGAAGGAAGGTTCTAACATGAACCAATCTAAATGCCACCCCGTAAGGAGATACCGAAACGGGGGACACTAAGTAAGTGATGTGCCTGAGCACCAATCCACAGGACTCCCAAAGGAGCCACAAGTCAATAGCCAACACGGCCTGATGCAAAATAGGAAGCAAAGAAGGACCATAAAGTAGAACCTAGCGGGGACGCCACACGGGCACGTCCAAGACACCACTCCCATACTCACCTTAGTGAGTCGTCTGGGAGCAGGAGAGGAACCAAAAACAATACCCCAATGAACAGAGTTGGACCTTCAACACTGTCTGGAAGTGGCCTAGGTGTCCTGAAGGCACAGGGGACTAAAAGGGATTCTAAACCCTCACATGCATCAAGAGGTCCACTGGACAAGAGCGCCTGCGGCCCAACAGGTAGATACCATGTAGGAACTGCCTGTGAAGGTATAAATGCTAGGCCCAGAATGCCAACCCGGGTCAGACTGTTTCATCCCGGAGGGGAAAGGTAATGTGGATGCAATCACAGGTGAAGGGCCAACCTGTAAGAGAGCCCAGACCCTACACGCCAAACTCGGCCTGCCTCAATTCCTGAAGGGAAAACAGGGACTAGAAGAACCCTGACAACCTTAGAAAAAGGACCACCCAGCAGACTCCATTCTGCATCCGGGGGGACTACCTCCTGTAACAACCAGAAAGAAGCATGGCGCCCTGCGATAGGAGCCCGGTGCTGCGGCAGCCCCTCGCCCAACAAGGCGAGGGCGTCCCTTCATGCTTGCGCGGTTTCGGCAGATTTGGACTTCGCCCTGCCGGAGGTCCCAGGGCGTTGCCTGCCCCCCCGGGGCGGGTCTCTACTCCAAAAAATTGGAAGCACACTTCTGGTTCGCGCTTAACAGTAACTTAGGGAGGGGTGCCCCTGCCCCTGGGAGGCCGAGACGGCCTTCTGCTCGAGGGTGCCTTACCTCTTTTTTCCAAAAAGGTCCAACCGGGCCCCAAATAAGCGTCGTCCTCTAAAAGGAAGGCCAGCAAGAGCCCTTTTAGTATCATTGTCAGCCCCCCACTGTTGCAGCCAAACAGGCGGCGAATAGCCACCACAAGAACCGAGATTCTAGCGCACATTTTAACAGTGTCATCCATCGCTGAGAGAGTAAACTCACAAAAACATCACAATCAGTGACAGTGCATTAAAGACCTCCTCCGGCTGGTGGTCAAGTATCTTCCTAAGAAGGGTCCTGGCGGCCACCACAGTGACGGCCGCGGCACAGACCGGGGCAGAGCCGCCCCTGCACACGAAAAGGCGCGGGAAGCCAGTCTGTCAATGTGCCGGTCCTCAGCATCCCGAAGGGTACGATGAGTAGAGGCTGTCATGAAGGGAGGGTTAGCAACCCCAATAATAGGTGCATCCACCTCGGGAGGGACTGACAAGCAGCCAACCACATCAGGGGGAAAAGGGTACCTCCAATCCCAGACCCCCGGAACTCCTGAGAGTTCACAAGGTGATTCCCATTCCTTAGATATAAGAGCCTGGAATGATCCTGCTCCAGAAATTCCAAGCGCGGCGTCTCCGTGTGGAAACTCTCCCTCTAGGGCTTGGGAGACTCTCCCGGAGGAGAGATGGATAGTACTTAAAAGATCTTTATAAGTAATTCATCAGTGTCACACAGGCCCCAGGAACCAGGGCCAGAATTATCACGGCTCCAAGGTATCTCGTCTGAGGAACTGGAACCGGAGAACAGTTCACCTTCATCAGAGGAATCAAGGACCTGCATAGCAGCAGACTCTTCAGTTTCAGTGGGAAACATAGAACCAGGAAGCGTCAGGGACCGCTTCTTTCCAGCGTCCAAACGCTCTGCCAAACCAGGCATCACCTGCTCAGCCGTAGGTAGCCTGCGCGGCACCACCTGCTGGTCATCCCCGCTCGAGTGCGACTCATCAGGAGTGAGATTTAAACACGGGGAGACAGGTGTATTGAAGCAAGGTGCAGCCACTGGTAAACCTGATTGCAGGGCCAGTGCCTGTTTCAGCACACGGTCCGCAGACCCGTGCTCTGTCAGCATCAGCATGGGGTGGTCCCCACGCAGTACACAGCCGGTCTTGTCCCCGCGGGACCCCAGACACATAATTCTCAGATGCCTCCATATGGTGATTATTAAAGCAATATGCCAGCAGGGATTTATGCTGTAAGCAACCCTGGATGCCCCAAGACCCGCTAGGAATGTGGGAGAATTTAAATGTGAACCCGTTTAAGATATATATCAGGCCGGGGGATGCCACCGGAATCTTAGCGTCTGAAAGACATAAGGAGAAGAATGGGTGTCAGAGCCATGCGCAGCTGGAAAAACATATGAAAGGAGTCACCCGCGAGGGCACTTACAAACCAAGGGAGCCGATCACTACCGGCATCTGTCGTCAGATGACAGCGGCGAGGGACCCAGGATCGGAGGTGAGTACAGTAAAAAAAAAAATAATAAAGATCATTTTTTTTTTCTCTTTGTGTGTGGTGTCTTTTTTATTTACATTTAACCCCTGGTGAACTGGTAAGGGGTCCATGAGACTCCTATACCAGTTCACAAGGCTGGGGGCTGACAAGTCACCTGCGGCTAGCGAGTGACTTGCCATTAGCCCCCGGCACCCCCATTACCTGCCTCCCTAAAGCCCGGGGGGGCAGAAGAGCCTGTGGCCATGGGCTATGCGGGCTTGTAGCCTGCAGGGCCAGGGGCCACAAAAGCTGGCCCCTGCGCCCTGTTTCTACAAGCCCTGCATAGCTGGTCCCAGGCTGGTTACTTTGGGTAAGGGGTACCCTATGTCAATTTTTTTTTTTATTTTTAAAAATCCCCCCAAAAATGCCCCCCCCCCCCAATGGTAGTTGTATTTTATTTGTAAATGTAAAGTACTTGTTTCAGTTAGGGGGGTCTCCTGGGCAATTACTCGGTAGAAATGGGGCATTCACATGCAATATGGTTTTCTTTAAAAAAAATAAATTTTTTATTTAAAATAAAGGAGTCAATTTTCTAAAAAATGTTTTATTTATTTATTTTTTTTACTTAATAATATTGTAAAAAACTAAATAAAATTTACAAACAAGACATTTCATGTTAAAGCCTAAACTCTGCTGCAAAAAAAATATATATATAATTTTCCTGAAAATTCCAGCAAAAATGGCGCAAAATGGGGAAAAATGTCAACAGAGGGTGACAAAATCTCAAGTAGGCTGGCAATTAAAAGGGTTAAAAGTAGCTATGCATGTTGGGTATTGTTCTGTTCGGGGGACCTTGCGCTTTCAGACTTAGCTTGTTTTTTCAGGTTTGCATATTTATATTTTAGGAAAAGGTGTTTTTTATTCATTTTTATAAATTTTTTAGGGAAACCCTGCGCAACCAAAGAATTCTTTGAGGGATTAATTCCAGAAAGATGAGCCCACTACAACAAGCTGGGTACGCTTAGAAAGCTTAACATGTGTACTTTCAGGGAATATATGGTTTATGGGGGATATTCCAAATGTAAAGGGTTGTTTTGGTTGAAAAATCGCAAGGTGCGCACTTTGTCTGCAGAGCTGAAATTTTCAAGTAAGAACGCAATTCTGTGAGGTACTCACCTGTAGAATTGTTTTTTCTGGGAATCCATTCCATACACTCCTTACTCTTGGGTCTCCTACTCTTGGGTCTCCTCCTCCTTGCTGATCACGTGACTGCAAGAAAGAAAACAGGTGCGGCCCTCCCGGTCCATAAGTAGCAGCTGCCCCTAATCAGATCAGTTTACTTAAAAAGCAGTAAAATAATTTAGAGACAGGCCGGGAGGCCCTAATAAGAGTCCATGTTACTACACATCAAACTCAACCAAAAAAATGCTCTCAAAATTAAGTTCTATTACTTTTCCTTTTTTTAAAAATATTTTTATTATCTTTTTTTTTTTTCATACTATGAATTAATAACCAAAAATGGATTAACACCCCATCAGAAAAACATCGGAAGATAACATGACCCAAAACGGGTGGGCCGGAGTGTATGGAATGGATTCCCAGAAAAAACAATTCTACAGGTGAGTACCTCACAGAATTGCGTTTTTTCTTCCAATCCATTCCATACACTCCTTACTCTTGGGATCTCCAAAAGCAGTGCCATCTATGGGCGGGATCCTCCAACGCAGAAACGGCAGGTAGTTCACTTCACTACTGCCTGTAGAATCTTCCGACCCACAACAGCGTCAGCTGAGGCTCTAACATCTACCTTGTAAAACTTGGTGAATGTAAGCACCGAAGACCAGGTGGCAGCTTTGCAAACCTGTTCCACCTAAGCCTGCTGTTGAAAAGCCCAAGAAGCCCCAATGGCCCTAGTGGAATGGGCCGTGACCTGCAAAGGGGGTTCCTTTCCCTTGGCCGAGTAAGCTCTAGCTACTGCCTGCCTAATCCACTTACTAATAGTGGACTTAGCTGGCGGAAGCCCCTTTCTTGGTCCTTCTGAAATGACAAAAAGAAAATCCGTCTTGCGGAAGGCATCTGTAGTTGCCAAATAATACCTGATGGCTCTAACCACGTCTAGAGAATGAAGTGCCCTTTCCTTAGCATTAGCAGGAACTGGGCATAAGGAGGGTAGAATTACCTCCTGATTAAGGTGAAAGGGAGAGACAACCTTAGGTAAAAAATCAGGCTTAAAACGAAAAACTACCTTGTCTCTATGTAACTCAAAATAAGGAGACTTCATACATAAGGCGGCTAACTCCGAAATACGCCGCACAGAAGTAATTGCCACTAAAAAAATTACTTTAACTGTCAAAATGCTCATTGGAGCGTCAATCATAGGTTCAAAGGGAGCGCCCTGCAGAGCCGTCAACACCAAATTCAAGTCCCACACCGGTAATATAGACTTGCGTGGTGGACGGACATGAGTGACTCCCTGAAAAAAGTTTTAATGAGTCTATTACAAGCGATAGACCTCTGGAAAAAAATAGATAAG
The DNA here is from genome assembly GCA_027917425.1 of Gastrophryne carolinensis. NCBI lineage: Eukaryota > Metazoa > Chordata > Amphibia > Anura > Microhylidae > Gastrophryne > Gastrophryne carolinensis. The sequence continues at coordinate 91,348,295 of CM051243.1, read as the reverse complement.
GCCGATACCTGCCCTTTTAGGGTACTTAATCGTAGGCCCATTTCTAAGCCATCCTGAAGAAATTCTAGAATTCTGGAAATTGAATACGTTCTGCATGAACATTTCTCCAAAAAGTCTGCTCCCTACAAAGGGTAGATCCGTCAGCGCCTTCTTAGCGGCGGCAGCCGCCGACCATTGTCTAAGCCATAATGAGCGGCGCAAGGCCACAAGGAGCGCAGAGGTTCTAGCCGACAGCCTGACCACATCTTCCATTGCAGTAATGGCAAATGCATTAAAGTCCTTAGACTCCTGTGACAGCCTGCGCGACTTGGCCCTGGCTAGATTCTTCTTCATCTTCTTTCTCGAAGCCAGGGACACAATGGCCGTGGCACAAACCGGGCGGAGAAGGGAGCCTATCGTGGCGAAGGCATGGCGGGCCAACTGATCCATACGCCTTTCTGAGGGATCTCTAAAGGATCCCATAGTAGCGGATGGCATCACAGAAGTGTTAGACAACCCTGCCACTGGAGAGTCCACATCAGGCGGATAAGACCAAAGTTTGATCATGTCTGCCGGGAAAGGATACCTGACATCTAGGATTTTAGGAACAGCAGGTAATTTATTAGGATTTTCCCACTCCTTAAGAACCATTTTAGAAAAGTGCGGTTGTTCCGGGAACACCTGCTTTTGCCTAACAGGCTTAAACAGATCATCTTTTCTTCTTTTCACTACCTCAGGAGGGGAGGTATTCAAGGTATCAAAAACCGCCGACAGTAGACCTTCTGTCTCATCCACAAGGAGAGGATCTTCATCGGATGAAAACAGAATGGAGTTACTATCCTCTTCTGATCGCAGCTCATCTTCAGAGGCCTGCTCGTCCATATAATCCTCATCCTCTTCTTCTCCAAAGGAGGCAAACATATCCTCTTCTGCCACAGGTTCTAAATGTCTTTTCTTATATGCGGCCTTCCTTGGCAAAACAAAGGACAACGGTCTTTCCAGATTATCCAGCCTGTGAGCAATATCTGTGTGCCCCTCACTGTCTTCTCCCCCTTGAGGGGAAACAGGGGATGGATGAGCCGCCCTGCTCCCACCAGCACTCGCTGGGCTAGATACTCGGTCAACCGCTCTGTTGTGATCTAGGCCGATCCTAACGGCACAGGCGGAACAGACTGTGCCAAAACTGCCTAGAGGATCCTGTTTGCAAAAAGGGCAGATCTTGCCCTGCTCCAGAGGGATGCCCGTATCGCTATCCCCCGATGCCTCCCTCATGGTGTTTTTTTTTATTTAATTTTTTTAATAAATGTTATAATATATATATATATATATATATATATATATATATATATATATATATTTTTTTTTTTTTTAATATAGGCCAACTGACCCAAGAGGCCCGAGCCTAAACCAATCCCCTAAAAAAGGGACCGGGAGGAACCACAACCCTGTTTTTTATCCTTCTTCCAAATCTAAAAATGAAAGAGGAGAAAAAATTGGATTTAATAACTCGTCTCTTTCCTCCTTTTTTCAACTTTCTTTCAAAAATGGATTTACTTTTAATAGCCTATACATAACAGTAATAATAATAAAATAAATCTTGAAAAGGCAATAATAAAAAAAAATTATTAAAGATGAATAATAAAAAATAAATAATAATAACATTTGGAAAACGTTTAAAAATATGTAAAAATGTTTATAAAAATTGATCCTTAGCCAGAGCCAAATATTTACATTCTATAAAAATATATTAACAATGAAAGGCAAACAGAAAACATGAATAAAACGATCCACTCACCCTGCTGCAAGTCTTCACCTGAAAAGCAGATGCCAGAATAAACACACAGGCAGACAGCTGCACATTAATAATCAGCCTCACCTGCGACTCACAACCCCCTACACGCAATGCTCATGGCCACAGCATGGCCGCTGAACCGACCCCCGACCCGCCGCGCGGTCATGCTAAAACCGCGATCCGGCGGCGCCGCCGGGGGGTCCCCCGAATACATTGAAGAGGGGAGGGGAGGAAGGTATGGGGGAGAGGTGCCTGGAATAGCGTGGGGGGTGGGGGGTTTAAAAAACCCAGGCGTCCACCTAGGCTGCGCTGCTACACGGGGGAAGGCATCTGCTTCCTGCTCACAGAGACTAGCAACCTCCACCTCCCTCCGCAAGAGAAGGAGAAATGAGTAGACAGGCCATGTGGGTCAGATATAACTCCGCCCCTTGTGTGACATCAGACCTCTTAAGGGCATATACACCAACAAAAAATTCATTCATTTTTCTTTTTTTTTTTTATAAAGCCTACCTACTGGAAGAAGGAAGGGTTGGGTGAAAAAATAAATAACATCCTCAGCAGGTACACCAGAGAAAAACCTGCGGCTGACTTGCTTTCTGAGAAGCCTGCAGCCCAGATCATACACTCTGTAAAGTGTAAAGACCCCGGCGCTTCCGCCTTACCTTCACGGACCCCAAAACAGCCAATGCTGTGGAGGCATAAACTTGGGTCTTGAGGGATCCGTGGGAATAAGGTTCTGCAGAGAGCTGACAGGGTTCAGTCCCTCGCTTGCTGCCAAAAACCTTGAGGGCTACCTGAATCTTCAGTCAGTCATCTTGCCACTGCAAGAAAGAAAACTGATCTGATTAGGGGCAGCTGCTACTTATGGGCCGGGAGGGCCGCACCTGTTTTCTTTCTTGCAGTCACGTGATCAGCAAGGAGGAGGAGACCCAAGAGTAAGGAGTGTATGGAATGGATTGGAAGAAAAATTACCGTTATACACATGCTTTACTTTGGGGTGTTTGGCAACTCTTCCCTTGACAGTAGCAATGCATGTTGGGTAACGTTCTGTTCGGGGGATGTTGCTTTTTCAGATTAAACTTGTTTTCTCTTGTTTGTATATAGCTTTTTTTAGGAAAATTTGGCTTTGATTCTGCTTTTTTATCCTTTTTAGGGAAACTCTTTGCAACCAAAGAATTCATTGAGGGATTACTTCCAGAAAACTATGGCCACATCAACAAGCCTGGTACACCTAGAAAGCTTGAGGTGTGTACTTCCAGAGAATATATAGTTTGTTGGGGGTATTTCAAATGTAAAGGGCTGTTTTTCTGGAAAAACTGCAAGGTGCGCATAACATAGTTGCATTTTATCTGAAAATCCCCTAAAGCGCTGTTTCAGTTTGGGGGAGTCTCCTGGGTAGGAAAGGGTGTCTACCTATACATATGTGGTACCACTGTGACAGTGAGAAATTGGGATTTCACAGACAATAAGATTTTATTGACAAACTTACATTTTTTATTACAAAAGAACACTACCAATTGTAAAAAATAAATTTTTTTGTTTTTGCACATATTTCACCCAAAAATATTGAGAATACACCTAAAAAATGACAAACAGGACATTTCATGTTAAAGCCCAGACTCTGCTGAAAAAAAATATATAATTTTCCTGGGAAATCCCTGGAAATCCCTTCACAAATCACATTTGAACATGGGGAGCGCATAATAGTGCAAAATAGTCTGGCAACAAAGGCTGGCACTTAAAGGGTTAATCCATTCAATAAAAATATGGTCACTTACTAGTAGTGTCTCTTGTGGGTCATTGGTTTTTGTCACGGTATACTTCTGTATGCCATAGATGCACTTAGCACTTTAGGTATTAATTAGTCTCATTTTTTGTATGTTATAGTTTGTATTTATGCACACAGCACCTTTTTTTGAAAATAGTGGTTTACATTAATAGTGTGATAATTATGGTTTGTTTTTAATAATTTCACTAGCTTGGTCATATTGCCAATTTAAATACTCTGGCCAGTAATAAGCTCAGGATATACTTTTGAATCTGTATATATACACGCCCAATTTTAATAACTAATTATAACACTTATAAACAGCTACAATTATGGCTTAATAATTATAATATAGTCACATATTTTAGGTTAATCCCCCGTCATGTGTTTATATGTTTTTTAAATTATTGTGTATTGTATTGTGATGTGTTGCAGATTGTGTTGTTAATGTTTAAGAATTTATTTAATAAAATATCATTGTTAAATTTTATCTTCAGAGTGCGGCACTATGTATATGGGGATGGTAGTTTGGGGGTAATCTAGGACTCCTTTATTGTTATAATTGTGTGTGGTTCACATCCCCATTAGCCAGCACCTATTGTATTATTCCATCAGATTTTTAGCGGTGCAGATCCAACCTTTTTGAACCTCTGAGGTGTAATCTGCATCAATAAATGATTCGTTTGCATATTCAAAGTGTTTTTATTGCTGTAACTGTTACAATATATCTCCTATACATTCCTCATTGTGGGGGTGTGGCTTCATTTATTTGCCCCTCTGTTTCACAGTAAAGTTGGAAGTAATGGAGATATAATAGAGACACATTTTTGAACGTTTGGAAAGTTCTTCTATTTTACTAGGACAGTTAATGGGTTAAGAGGGTGCAGATTTATGCAACCACATTATTTTACTTATTTACTTTTATATTTTTAGCCTCCAGTTTGTTTTTCAGTGGAATTGTACACATTTCAGGTGACATTACATGAAAATTACCAGGGGTGTGCAAACTTTTTACATCCCCTGTAGGTTACAGCTTTGGTTTATAAACGAATATTTTAAGGATTATATGTCCAGAGAGGTCATGCCATCCAATATTATATTAGTAAATTAGGGCCACCAATATTTTGAAATCTTCCCTGATTATTATTATGCTGGAGAACGGAGAAATGCTGCCGCCGTGGATTTTCCGTTCATGTTTGCAATCTGGAACCCGTAATCAGCCGACCCAGCAACACCGTGAGGTGTAATTCAACAGATAATGTGACTTGATGTCCCAGGAGAACATTGCTGAACCTGCATCCAGGAGTTTTGTGTGGGTTTACAGGTAGAAAAAGCATCGGGGATGAGTGGCTAGTGAGGAAAGAGGTCAATTAGTGCTTACATCAGTACGAGGTGTAATGAGAAGCTGCTTAATCGCAGAACAGAATGTACAGGGGGGGGGGGGGGGGGGAATATGAAATACCTGATTAAAATGGATTTCCGCAAGAACCTGCTAATTATTGGAAGACTGCCTGAAACAAATGTTGTTGCTCTGAATGCTCATTTACTTTCTTCAGGGACATTGTTGATTCAGCAACTGAACCCTAATAAGCAATAGGACCTCCATTTTGGTCAGCATAATCACAGGTTACTTTAGATAAACTCAAGAAGCTGTAAAGAAACCCTTTATAAAGTTAGTACTGGCTACTTCTCTTTAATACATATATATATATATATATATATATATATATATATTAATAACATGGGTAATGGATAAAAAGGCAAAGTAATTAACACAAAAGAGGATAGCAGGCAGCTACAAACAAATATAAAGAAGTAGGAAATATGGGCAGTAAAAATAGCAAATTAAGTTTAATACAGATAAATGTAAGGGAATTTCATGCTCACACACCTAAAAAGGAAATGCTTGGTAAAGTTAACAATAAACTTACAGTGGACCAAAACCTAGGATTTTGTCTATCTTGGGCTTTGGTCCTTGCCCCCGGGATGCCCTGCCGTGTGAACCCCCCATGTCGCCCAAACTAACTCACCTTTCCCCAGTCCTATGGTCGATGTCCAATCAGCGCACTTCACCACGCTTGCACACGCTAGTCTGGACTCGTTGAAGGACCCGAGTTCAGCAAAGCTCCGCCAAGCACACTAGCGGTGGCATTCCTGCTACCCTCTAACAGGGAGTGTGCCCACGCCACTCATTAACAATGCCTGGCACTGGCCCGGGATAGCAGGGATGCTGGGCTGCTTGCACGTTGGACAGAGAGAGAATGTGAGTATCCCAGGCAACCTGGGGGGGGGGGGGATTTCAGACAGTGGGGTATCCCAATTCTGGATGACCTTGGGAGAGGGAATCAAGAGGCCCTGGGTTTTGGTCCACTTCAACTGCATTACCCAATGTCTGGCAGCGGCTGCAAAGGCAAACAGGGTCATAGGGTGAATCAAGAGGGGCATTGGTGTCCATGACCAGAGCATCAGGTGACCCCTCCTTATGCCTTCCATGCATGTAATAACATTACCAGCTATGGCTACCAGAACATCTTCTTTTCTATACAGGCTGACCTGGATGGACTAAGGTCTTTATTCAGCCTTACATACTATGTTACGATTTTACATAGATGGCTAGATACCCCAGCGGTGACAATTTCAGGGAGATATAAAGTATAGCTGTCCTGGAATAAGCTCAAAACTCTGCTGGAACCAGGAGTACCATGTGTGTCACTGTGGTGGGGAAAAGGATTTCCCAGCGAGTTTGGCCTTAAGGTGGACAAAACTCAAATAAAATGCAGGGGCCTGAGGGCAATGTCTGTTTGTGTAAAATACTGTACTTTTCTCATTTTTTTTACTGTGGTTCCTTCACCTTCCTTCTGTTTTTTATTCTTTCTAAACTAAAACCTTGAGCTTCTTCTAAGACGAGTTTTGCTTTTTGACAGTCAGCTGGGGGCAATATACACCATAAATGCAGCTTTACTGCCATGTGTGTCATGACACACTGCTACAGGCCCACTGAGGCTCTGTTGCCCAGGGACCCACATAAGCCTGGAGTCGGCCCTGACTGTGTTTACCCGCCTTCAGCAGTACAGTCCCCCAGGATAGATTTGGGAGGGGGGGAGGGCAAATCTCTACTTCCCTGGCACAAGTCCAAATATCTCACAGCACAAGGTGAGTATCACTGGGACACAGACTCCAGTATAATCTCAGATTCTTGAAACAGTTGGTACACTCCAGTCGCTGATGCCATGTCCTTGGCGGACACAGCTCCAAAAGTGATAAAAAGAAAAGTTTGTTCTGGAGCTTGATAGCCGGCCTATGGGTAAGCAAATGCCTGATTGCATAACGATGACAGTAATTATTTTTCCTGCTGCATCATTTGTAATTTTACAACTTTTCTGTCACTCACTGTGACCTGAATGAACTCCCTGTGTGCAGAGTCTCATTACAGCAAGAAAATGGGACAGTTCTTGGCATGGAGAGGACTGCCTGCTGGCAAATGCTAATGTAAAAGCCACTGTGATGGACACAGACATACCCAGGGGTGAAGAAATATAAAAAACAAATGTATGTACGGGGCCATCTGTTGCTTTTAAAATATATTTGTTGTGTGTAAATATATATATATATATATATATATATATATATATATATATATATATATATAATTTATATATAATAGGTACACTTATGGTTTATTTTATCATAGTATTTTGAGCAGAGCATGAGGTTCTTCCTAAGGTGGCTTGCTCACGTAACTACACTCTCACCCTTTCATGCAGCTATCAACTTCTGGCCTTGTGCTGACGAGGGCCTATAGCCTGAAACAAGTGTTTACACATTGCAAGTGATGACTGGATACATTTTAAAAGCTAAGCTAAGCCCAAGCATAGCAGACTTCGTACTCCTTCAAGTGCTCAGAAAACTGTTGAGACATTCAAAGATTTGCATGGCGCCACCTACGAATCACAAGTAAATCCTGTTATTCTTGGTCTGTATGTACCATGTAAATAATTTTTGTAGTAGGAAAGTGCTTGGAAGAAGCTATTTATCCGTTTTAGACAGGTAACTGGGAGACTGAATGGCTTCTTAAGTGGAACTATGGTAAAAAAATACCATTTTGTGAGTACTCACCTGAAAAAATGGATATTGTTGGTGTGCCACACACCCCGCTTCACCTTTAATATTCTTCACGATTGGGTTAACTCACCGCCAGGTGACGCTGTGCAGAGAGGAAGTCTTGTAACGAGCCCCCTTCCGGCCTATATATACCTGGTACCTCCCATTTATCACCAGTGTATTAAAAAGCAGAAAGACAAGGTACCAGTAAATTAACGGTAACCTCAAAATAAATCAATATAAATAAAAGCTTCACCATATAAAGGATTCGGAATACCGAAAAGGGTGGGAGTGAAGCGGGGTGTGTGGCACACCAACAATATCCATTTTTCAGGTGAGTACTCACAAAATGGTATTATTCTTGGTGTGCCACACACCCTGCTTCACCTTTAATATTCTTCACGATTGGGACATCCAAAAGCAGTGTCCACAAGGGATGGGCATCTCAAGGCCAGGTGAAGCATAACTTAAATGACTGCAGTCTGCAGAACCTTGCGGCCAAAAACAGCATCCGCTGAGGCTCGCACATCAACTTTGTAAAACTTAGAAAAAGTATGAACAGAAGACCAAGTGGCGGCCTTACAAACTTGTTCAACAGAAGCTTGGTGCTGAAAAGCCCAAGACGCTCCAACGGCGCGAGTAGAATGAGCAGTGATACGAAAAGGGGGAACTTTCCCCTTAGCAGAATAGGCCGCAGTAACGGCCTGAGGTATCCATTTGCTAATGGCAGATTTGGTTGGTGCCAAACCCTTCTTAGGCCCACGAAAAGGAGACGTGATAATCAAGTAGTACTTAACACAGCGTACTACATCCAAACAATGCAAAACCCTCTCTTTGTCATTCTTAGGATTAGGGCACAAGGAGGGAAGAACAATATCCTGATTCAAATGAAAAGCAGAAACAACCTTAGGAAGAAAGTCCGGCTTGAACCGAAAGACCACTTTATCCTGATGCCTCTCAAAGTAAGGCGCCTGGATAGACAAGGCCGCCAGCTCTGAGACACCCCGGAAGAGGCAGAACGACTTGGTCCACTGCCAGCCGAACGATGTCTGCGAACCACACTCGCCTTGGCCACCTTGGGGCCACGAAAACGGCGGACACCCTTTCCAGAGCCAACTTCCGAAGCACCCTGCCTAGCATGGGTATCGGAGGAAACAGGTATAGAAATCCCAGATCCCCCCCAGCTCAGGGACATGGCGTCCACTGCCAGAGCCAGAGGATCCTGGGAGAGCGACACGAAGTTCGGGAGCCTGCGATTGTGACGAGAGGCAAACAGGTCCACCTCCGGTGTCCCCCATCGGAGACATAGTGAGCGAAACACCCGAGGATGGAGAGCCCATTCTCCCAGACGGGGAGAGCCCCTGCTCAACCGGTCCGCTTCCTGGTTCTCCACTCCTGGAATGTATACCGCCGAGAGACAAGGAACATGGGCCTCTGCCCAGGTCAGGATCAGGGACACCTCCCTGAGAGCACTCAGGCTGCGAGTCCCTCCCTGATGATTGATGTAAGCAACCGCTGTTCGATTGTCTGAACGCACCTGGACCGGAAGGCCCAGGACGTGCTGAGTCAGGAGAGCAAGCACCTGACGGATGGCTCTCAGTTCCAGAATATTGATGGGTAAGTGGGCCTCCTGAGGTCCCCATTGCCCCTGGAACTGCAGCTCCTTCCAGAATCCGCCCCATCCCGTCAGACTGGCGTCCGTGGTGACAATTTCCCAAAGAGGGGTCAGGAAAGACCTGCCCTTAACGAGATTGGTCGAGACCAACCACCACTGGAGGGACTGCCGGACCCGGGAGGACAACTGGAAGGGCTGATCCAGCGACCGAGGCCGTCGGTCCCAGGACGCCAACAGATAAAGCTGAAGCGTCCTCGTGTGAAATTGAGCAAAAGGAACTGCCTCGAAGGAGGCAACCATCAACCCTACCAGCCTCATCCCCAGACGGATGGACGGCCGAGGATTGGAGAGTAGGACCCGAGCCAACTCCTGAATCAGATGAATTTTGGACTGGGGAAGAAACAATCTGTGTTGATGAGAGTCCAACTGCATCCCCAGAAAAGACACCACCCTGGCCGGAGCAAGGAAGGACTTGGGGAAGTTGATCACCCAACCAAAGCTTTCCAGCGTGGAGACCACCAACCTGGTGTCTGTCTCTGATTGATTGAGCGACGGAGCCATGATGAGAAGGTCGTCCAAATAAGGTACGACACGAATGCCCCGAGATCTGAAAATGGCCATGACCCCTGCCAGCACCTTGGCGAACACTCTTGGAGCTGAGGTAAGGCCAAACGGAAGTGCCACGAATTGATAATGCTGATCTTTCATCACGAATCAAAGAAAACGTTGATGAGCGTGGCAGATGGGAACATGAAGATAAGCATCCTTGATGTCTATGGACGTCATGAAGTCCCCTTGCCGAAGAGAGCCGACGGCAGTACGCAAGGTTTCCATGCGAAACTTCCGAAAACAGATGAACCTGTTGAGTAACTTCAGGTCCAGGACGGGACGAACTGACCCATCTTTCTTGGGGACTGCAAAAAGATTGGAGTAGAAACCGAGGCCCATCTCTAAGCGCGGTACCGGCCGGATGACCGCCATCTCTAACAGATTCTTTACCGACGCCAGGAGCCCCTGCGCGGCCAAAGGATCGATGGGCACCCGAGACCGAAAGAACCGTGAAGGAGGGCGAGACTCGAATTCCAGCTTGTAACCGGACGACACTACCTCCTGGATCCATCTGTCCGGAACTTCCCGGTTCCAAACCTGGGAGAAGTGTCGCAATCGACCCCCCACCCGCACGGGTGAGGGCAGCCCCTCATTGCTGAGCGGGCTTACCAGCAGGTTTGGGCTTGGAGCCTCAGGACTGAGCGGGACGGCCACGGCCCCTGCCCCGAGTCCAACCTGTACGTCTGGTAGCGGGAAAGGAAGCCCCCCTACCTGCTCTGAATCCTCGAAAGGAAGGCCTACCAGAACTTGCCCCCCTAAAGGGACGACGAAGTCTCTTGCGTTGTGGCATCTTACCACCCTTTGCGACTGAATCAATTTTCTCCCCAAACAGACGCAACCCCAAAAAGGGGAGAGCTGTGAGCACCTTTTTAGAAGCTGAGTCCGCCGACCACTGACGCAGCCATACTGACCGACGAATAGCCACCAGCATTGCAGCTGTCTTGCTACTCATAGCCAGTGCATCGTCCTGAGCGGATAGAACATAGGAAACAAAAGATTCACACTGCTTGAGCGCAGTAAACTCTTTACAAGTGGGATTGAGATCCCCATATAGCCCCTGAATTACACACCTAACCGCCAATAGAAGAAGGGCCGAAGCACACAAGGGAAACCCCCGCCGACCAATCGCATCAGCCTCAAGCTGATCTGCAGGCTCATCTGACTCCAACAGGAATTCTTCCTCGTCCGGGGAGCCATCGGACCATTCCACAGGCTCACATATCTCGTCCTGTGGAGCCGAAGGTATCGGAGTCAGGTGCTTCCGTTTTGCAGTGGCTTTTAACCCTGCTTTAACGGGCACTATTTTCCGGAGGCTGGCCAACCGCGCCGCCACCTCGGATTGCGAATCCCCACTTTTGACAGTGTCATGCGGGGTCCGGAACAGGGAGGGAGAGGTAGGAGATAATGGAAGTTGCGACGGGCCAGCAGCCGGAGCAACAGACTGACGCGCAATGCTCTGCCTTGCACAAGGAATGCAAATAAAGACATCATCAGCTGGGAGCGGAGCCCCACATCTTACGCACCCCCTGGATGGCTCAGAAGAACCGTTTCCGGCAATAACGGAAGCCTCCATATGGTGATTTATGGTATTCGCAATTTTTTGGGGCTTTAAGGCATAGGCCAACCCGGGATGCCCCCTTATTGTAAATGTCCCTGGAAGGGAGGGTTTTTTTTTTTGTTTTTTTATTATATATATATATATATATATATATATTTTTTTTTTTTAAATGAAGGTCCCCCTTAATAATATATATATATATATATATATATATATATACCGTATTTTTCGCCCTATAAGACGCACCTGCCCATAAAACGCACCTAGGATTTGGGGGAAGAAAATAAGAAAAAAAAAATGTAAACCAAAAACGCACCATTACAGACAGTGTGGCATTCCCCTATACAATTCCCATAGGCAGTGAGGGATGCCCCCATTCCATAGACAGTGTAGCATGCCCCCATCCCATTCCCCGTATATGCAGTGTGGCATCCCCCCCTCCCATTCCCCATATACCCATTGGCTGTGTGGCATCCCCCTCTCCCCCCCATTAGTATAGGCTGTGTAACCGGACGACACTACCTCCTGGATCCATCTGTCCGGAACTTCCCGGTTCCAAACCTGGGAGAAGTGTCGCAATCGACCCCCCACCCGCACGGGTGAGGGCAGCCCCTCATTGCTGAGCGGGCTTACCAGCAGGTTTGGGCTTGGAGCCTCAGGACTGAGCGGGACGGCCACGGCCCCTGCCCCGAGTCCAACCTGTACGTCTGGTAGCGGGAAAGGAAGCCCCCCTACCCGCTCTGAATCCTCGAAAGGAAGGCCTACCAGAACTTGCCCCCCTAAAGGGACGACGAGGCCTCTTGCGTTGTGGCATCTTACCACCCTTTGCGACTGAATCAATTTTCTCCCCAAACAGACGCAACCCCAAAAAGGGGAGAGCTGTGAGCACCTTTTTAGAAGCTGAGTCCGCCGACCACTGACGCAGCCATACTGACCGACGAATAGCCACCAGCATTGCAGCTGTCTTGCTACTCATAGCCAGTGCATCGTCCTGAGCGGATAGAACATAGGAAACAAAAGATTCACACTGCTTGAGCGCAGTAAACTCTTTACAAGTGGGATTGAGATCCCCATATAGCCCCTGAATTACAGACCTAACCGCCAATAGAAGAAGGGCCGAAGCACACACCGGGCGCATCGTTGACCCGGCATAAATGAAACCATGGCGAGCGTGCTGGTCAATCCTACGATCCTCCCCATCTTTAGGGACAGTGGTCTCAGCCGACTGTACCATAGCCGTGCTGGAGAGCCCTAGCACAGGGGTGTCGACGTCAGGAGGGACAGACCAAAGCTTCACCAATTCTGGCGGAAAAGGATAACGCTTTTCCCAACTGGAAGGGATTCCAGATAACCGCGTGGGATGTTCCCATTCCTTAAGGACCACCCTCTCAAAGTGGTGTTGTCTGGGAAAAACCCAACGCAGCTGAGGCTCTTTAAACAACTGGCCCTTTGGCAGGGTGACAGCCTCAGGCGGATCTAAATTCAAAATTTCAAACATTTGAGCCAGAATGGAGGGGGTGTCAAGGGAAACCCCCGCCGACCAATCGCCAATCGCATCAGCCTCAAGCTGATCTGCAGGCTCATCTGACTCCAACAGGAATTCTTCCTCGTCCGGGGAGCCATCGGACCATTCCACAGGCTCACATATCTCGTCCTGTGGAGCCGAAGGTATCGGAGTCAGGTGCTTCCATTTTGCAGTGGCTTTTAACCCTGCTTTAACGGGCACTATTTTCCGGAGGCTGGCCAACCGCGCCGCCACCTTGGATTGCGAATCCCCACTTTTGAGAGTGTCATGCGGGGTCCGGAACAGGGAGGGAGAGGTAGGAGATGATGGAAGTTGCGACGGGCCAGCAGCCGGAGCAACAGACTGATGCGCAATGCTCTGCCTTGCACAAGGAATGCAAATAAAGACATCATCAGCTGGGAGCGGAGCCCCACATCTTACGCACCCCCTGGATGGCTCAGAAGAACCGTTTCCGGCAATAACGGAAGCCTCCATATGGTGATTTATGGTATTCGCAATTTTTTTGGGCTTTAAGGCATAGGCCAACCCGGGATGCCCCCTTATTGTAAATGTCCCTGGAAGGGAGGGTTTTTTTTTTTTTTTTTTTATTATATATATATATATATATATATATATATATATATATATATATATATATATATATATATTTTTTTTTTTAAAGGAAGGTCCCCCTTAATAATATATATATATATATATATATATATATATATATATATATATATATATATATATCGTATTTTTCGCCATATAAGACGCACCTGCCCATAAGACGCACCTAGGATTTGGGGGAAGAAAATAAGAAAAAAAAAATTTAAACCAAAAACGCACCATTACAGACAGTGTGGCATTCCCCTATACAATTCCCATAGGCAGTGAGGGATGCCCCCATTCCATAGACAGTGTAGCATGCCCCCATCCCATTCCCCGTATATGCAGTGTGGCATCCCCCCCTCCCATTCCCCATATACCCATTGGCTGTGTGGCATCCCCCTCTCCCCCCATTAGTATAGGCTGTGTGGCATCCCTCTCCCCACATTCCCATAGGCTGTGTGGCATCCACCTCTCCCCCCATTCCCATAGGCTGTGTGGCATCCCCCTCTCCCCATTCCCATAGGCTGTGTGGCATCCCCCATTCCCATAGGCTGTGTGGCATACCCCTCTCCCCATTCCCAAAGGCTGTGTGGCATCCCCATCCCCCCATTCCCATAGGCTGTGTGGCATCCCCATCCCCCCCATTCCCATAGGCTGTGTGGCATCCCCATCCCCCCATTCCCATAGGCTGTGTGACATCCCCCTCTCCCCATTCCCAAAGGCTGTGTGGCATCCCCCCATTCCCATAGGCTGTGTGGCATACCCCTCTCCCCATTCCCAAAGGCTGTGTGGCATCCCCATCCCCCCATTCCCATAGGCTGTGTGGCATCCCCACCCCCCCATTCCCATAGGCTGTGTGGCATCCCCACCCCCCCATTCCCATAGGCTGTGTGGCATACCCCTCCCCCCATTCCCAAAGGCTGTGTGGCATCCCCCCATTCCCATAGGCTGTGTGGCATACCCCTCTCCCCATTCCCAAAGGCTGTGTGGCATCCCCATCCCCCCATTCCCATAGGCTGTGTGGCATCCCCATCCCCCCATTCCCATAGGCTGTGTGGCATCCCCATCCCCCCATTCCCATAGGCTGTGTGGCATTGTATATTTTTTTTTTAAAGGAAGGTCCCCCTTAATAATCTATATATATATATATATATATATATATATATATATATATATATATATACACCGTATTTTTCGCCCTATAAGACGCACCTGCCCATAAGATGCACCTAGGATTTGGGGGAAGAAAATAAGAAAAAAAAAATTTAAACCAAAAACGCACCATTACAGACAGTGTGGCATTCCCCTATACAATTCCCATAGGCAGTGAGGGATGCCCCCATTCCATAGACAGTGTAGCATGCCCCCATCCCATTCCCCGTATATGCAGTGTGGCATCCCCCCCTCCCATTCCCCATATACCCATTGGCTGTGTGGCATCCCCCTCTCCCCCCATTAGTATAGGCTGTGTGGCATCCCTCTCCCCACATTCCCATAGGCTGTGTGGCATCCACCTCTCCCCCCCATTCCCATAGGCTGTGTGGCATCCCCCTCTCCCCATTCCCATAGGCTGTGTGGCATCCCCCATTCCCAAAGGCTGTGTGGCATCCCCATCCCCCCATTCCCATAGGCTGTGTGGCATCCCCATCCCCCCATTCCCAAAGGCTGTGTGGCATCCCCCCATTCCAATAGGCCAGACCTGGGCAATGTACGGCCCGCGGGCCGTATACGGCCCTTTGCTAGGCTCTTACCGGCCCGGGCTGAGCTGGCCAGTAAGAGACGCAGAGGAAGGGAAAACATGCCAGACTCGACGAGCCGAGTGGCCGATCGGCTGCTGCTTAACTTAGGTGATCGCCAGTGTACAGTGTGAGAGGCTTAGGTTAAGCAGCAGCTGATCGGCCGCTCGGCTCGTCGGGTCTGGCACATTCTCCCTTCCTCTGAGGAAGCCAGACCCGATGAGCAGGTGATAGAGACCTGGGGACTTTGGAAGGACAGAGTAGGAGCTCCAGAGCATCAGTAAGTCTGCTCAGAAAGATTATGTAGTTTGCTTGTGTTTTCCCTTCCTGCCTGCTGTCTCTTTTTCACCATGTACCTGTCCACCATGCTCTCACCATGTCCCCTTCCTGCTGTCCACCATGCTCTCACCATGTCCCCTTCCTGCTGTCCACATGCTCTCACCATGCCCCCTTCCTGCTGTCCACCATGCTCTCACCATGTCCCCTTCCTGCTGTCCACATGCTCTCACCATGCCCCCTTCCTGCTCTCCACATGCTCTCACCATGTCCCCTTCCTGCTGTCCACATGCTCTCACCATGCCCCCTTCTTGCTGTCCACCATGCTCTCACCATGCCCCCTTCCTGCTGTCCACATGCTCTCACCATGTCCCCTTCCTGCTGTCCACATGCTCTCACCATGTCCCCTTCCTGCTGTCCACATGCTCTCACCATGCCCCCTTCCATGCTCTCACCATGCTCTCACCATGTCCCCTTCCTGCTGTCCACATGCTCTCACCATGCCCCCTTCCTGCTGTCCACATGCTCTCACCATGTCCCCTTCCTGCTGTCCACATGCTCTCACCATGTCCCCTTCCTGCTGCCCACCATGCTCTCACCATGCCCCCTTCCTGCTGTCCACATGCTCTCACCATGTCCCCTTCCTGCTGTCCACCATGCTCTCACCATGTCCCCTTCCTGCTGTCCACATGCTCTCACCATGTCCCCTTCCTGCTGTCCACATGCTCTCACCATGCGCCCTTCCTGCTGTCCACATGCTCTCACCATGTCCCCTTCCTGCTGTCCATCATGCTCTCACCATGTCCCCTTCCTGCTGTCCACATGCTCTCACCATGTCCCCTTCCTGCTGTCCACCATGCTCTCACCATGCCCCCTTCCTGCTGTCCACATGCTCTCACCATGCCCCCTTCCTGCTGTCCACATGCTCTCACCATGTCCCCTTCCTGCTGTCCACATGCTCTCACCATGCCCCCTTCTTGCTGTCCACCATGCTCTCACCATGCCCCCTTCCATGCTCTCACCATGCCCCCTTCCTGCTGTCCACATGCTCTCACCATGTCCCCTTCCTGCTGTCCACATGCTCTCACCATGCCCCCTTCCTGCTGTCCACATGCTCTCACCATGTCCCCTTCCTGCTGTCCACATGCTCTCACCATGCCCCCTTCTTGCTGTCCACCATGCTCTCACCATGCCCCCTTCCTGCTGTCCACCATGCTCTCACCATGCCCCCTTCCTGCTGTCCACCATGCTCTCACCATGTCCCCTTCCTGCTGCCCACATGCTCTCACCATGCCCCCTTCCTGCTGTCCACCATGCTCTCACCATGTCCCCTTCCTGCTGCCCACATGCTCTCACCATGCCCCCTTCCTGCTGTCCACCATGCTCTCACCATGCCCCCTTCCTGCTGTCCACCATGCTCTCACCATGCCCCCTTCCTGCTGTCCACCATGCTCTCACCATGCCCCCTTCCTGCTGTCCACCATGCTCTCACCATGCCCCCTTCCTGCTGTCCACCATGCTCTCACCATGCCCCCTTCCTGCTGTCCACCATGCTCTCACCATGCCCCCTTCCTGCTGTCCACCATGCTCTCAGCATGCCCCCTTCCTGCTGTCCACCATGCTCTCACCATGCCCTCTTCCTGCTGCCCACCATGCTCTCACCATACCCCCTTCCTGCTGCCCACCATGCTCTCACCATGCCCCCTTCCTGCTGTCCACCATGCTCTCACCATGTCCCCTTCCTGCTGTCCACCATGCTCTCACCATGTCCCCTTCCTGCTGTCCACCATGCTCTCACCATGCCCCCTTCCTGCTGCCCACCATGCCCCCTTCCTGCTGTCCACCATGCTCTCACCATGTCCCCTTCCTGCTGTCCACCATGCTCTCACCATGTCCCCTTCCTGCTGTCCACCGTGCTCTCACCATGCCCCCTTCCTGCTGTCCACCATGCTCTCACCATGTCCCCTTCCTGCTGTACACCATGCTCTCACCATGCCCCCTTCCTGCTGTCCATCATGCTCTCACCATGTCCCCTTCCTGCTGTCCACCATGCTCTCACCATGTCCCCTTCCTGCTGTCCACCATGCTCTCACCATGCCCCCTTCCTGCTGTCCACCATGCTCTCACCATGTCCCCTTCCTGCTGTCCACCATGCTCTCACCATGCCCCCTTCCTGCTGTCCACCATGCTCTCACCATGCCCCCTTCCTGCTGTCCATCATGCTCTCACCATGCCCCCTTCCTGCTGTCCACCATTCTTACACTTTGCCCCAGCTGATATGAGCTCTCCTTCCAGACTGCCAGAAGCCAAGGGCTTCTCTGATTGGCTGGGAAATTATCACATCAGAACGTTTGAAGTGGACCAAAACCCTGCTTTATCAGCCTGGGAATCTTATAGATCCCCTCCCCGCGGGCATCCAAAATCGGGATGCCCCGCTGTGTGAAACCCCCAGGTCGCCCATAAACTCACCTTCTTTCCCAGTTCAACGGCGCATGCACGAGCTGCGGCCGCATGCCCGCTATCCCTCTAGCAGGGCGCGTGCCTGTGTCAGCCATTTGAGAATGGCCAGCGCGGGCGCGCTCCCTGTTAGAGGGAAGCTCGAGATGCAGCCGCCAGCGCACTCAGAGCCGCTGAGCTTAGACGTCGCTTAGACGCCCATAGCTCAGCGGCCCTCCACAATATTTTTAGTTTCTCATGTGGCCCCATGGAAAAAATAATTGCCCACCCCTGCCATAGGCTGTGTGGCATCCCCCTCCCCCCATTCCCATAGGCTGTGTGGCATAACCCTCCCCCCATTCCCAAAGGCTGTGTGGCATCCCCCCATTCCCATAGGCTGTGTGGCATACCCCTCTCCCCATTCCCAAAGGCTGTGTGGCATCCCCATCCCCCCATTCCCATAGGCTGTGTGGCATCCCCATCATCCCCATTCCCATAGGCTGTGTGGCATCCCCATCCCCCCATTCCCATAGGCTGTGTGGCATCCCCCTCTCCCCATTCCCATAGGCTGTGTGGCATCCCCCTCTCCCCATTCCCAAAGGCTGTGTGGCATCCCCCCATTCCCATAGGCTGTGTGGCATACCCCTCTCCCCATTCCCAAAGGCTGTGTGGCATCCCCATCCCCCCATTCCCATAGGCTGTGTGGCATCCCCATCCCCCCATTCCCATAGGCTGTGTGGCATACCCCTCCCCCCATTCCCAAAGGCTGTGTGGCATCCCCCCATTCCCATAGGCTGTGTGGCATACCCCTCTCCCCATTCCCAAAGGCTGTGTGGCATCCCCATCCCCCCATTCCCATAGGCTGTGTGGCATCCCCATCCCCCCATTCCCATAGGCTGTGTGGCATCCCCATCCCCCCATTCCCATAGGCTGTGTGGCATCCCCCTCTCCCCATTCCCATAGGCTGTGTGGCATCCCCCTCCCACCATTCCCTAAGGCTGCGTGGCATACCCCTCTCCCCATTCCCATAGGCTGTGTGGCATCCCCCTCTCCCCATTCCCAAAGGCTGTGTGGCATCCCCATTCCCCCATTCCCATAGGCTGTGTGGCATCCCCCTCTCCCCATTCCCATAGGCTGTGTGGCATCCCCCTCCCCCCATTCCCAAAGTCTGCGTGGCATACCCCTCCCCCCATTCCCAAAGGCTGTGTGGCATCCCCCTCCCCCCCATTCCCATAGGCTGTGTGGCCCCCCTTCCCCCATTAGAATAGGCTGTGTGGCCCTTCTCCCCCCCCTCCCCCCATTAGTATAGGCTGTGTGGCCCCTCTCCCCCCATTAGAATAGGCTGTGTGGCCCCTCTCCTCCCATTCCCACCCCCCTCCCCCCATTAGTATAGGCAGGCGCCATATGAAAAAAAAAAAAAGTTAAACTCACCTGTCCGCTGACACCGCTGCGCGGCCGGCTCCGTGAATGGAGTGGGCGTGGCCTGCGCCGCAGCGTCGACGCAGGCCACGCCCACCCCATTCACGAGCTGGCTCTGTCCCGGCCCCCGCCGCTGCGATCGCTGTCTTTTCAGGCAGCGATGACAGCGGCGGGGCCAGAGACAGAGCCCCTGCCGCTCCTCCATCTGCTTCTCCACATGCGAGCACGAAGGTCCGGGCAGCGGGAGGGCGTGGCCTGCCCCGGTGCAGGCCACGCCCACCCACTGCCGGGACCTTCGTGCTCGCGTGTGCTCTGAGCCCGGCAGCAGATGGAGGAGCGGCGGGGACTCTGTCTCTGGCCCCGCCGCTGTCATCGCTGCCTGAAAAGACAGCGATCGCAGCGGCGGGGCCGGGACAGAGCCCCCGCCGCTCCTCTGGCCTTTCGCAGTGTGCCAGACAACGCGGGAGCGCCGGGGACGGGTGAGTTGTTGTTTTTTTTTTTTTTACATTCGCCCGATAAGGCGCACTGACATTTTTCCCCCACTTTTGGGTGAAAAATAAGTGCGTCTTATAGGGCGAAAAATACAGTATATATATATATATATATATATATATATATATAAAATATATGTATATATTTAAATATAAAAATATCCCAATTTTCTTTTCTTTTTTTTTTTAAAAAAAAAGAAAGACTAGCCAAGTAACATAGAGCCGGAGGGCCGCTATAATCAGGGATCCCAGGATCTGTAGGGAAAGGTAAAACCAACAATCAGATCCCCACACAAGTGTAACATGCAAACATATCTATGCATGGCACCAAGGTGCCTTTAAATGAGCAAAAAGAACAAAACCTTGCCCTTTATTAATTCATAATGACAATAAGCATAATGATGCCTCCTTAAAACACTCGCCCCTATGTCTACATATTATAGACTTTAAAGCGGACCTTCACTCTGAATAAGAGTCTATCTTATATGTTTCCCCCACACTGTACATACAGATTGCTCACATTAAAAATCATCCTACCTGCATCTACTGCATGTTATGAGCCTTTAAACATCCAAGATGGCGGCTTATGGAAGCCGCCATTTTATCAGGCAGCCTGCAAACAGGAAGTGCCTGCAAACAGGAAGTGACTGTGCTGCTCTGCATTCTGGGGCTGCTGACCTTTCCCTGACCCCAGCTCTGCTCTGTCTGAGCAACGCACAGCTATAACCTGCCCCCCTGTACCTTATCCCACTCTCCTCTCCTCAGTAAGTGTGATGCTTCTGAGTCAAGATGGCGGCGCCCGTATCCTAAATTCCTGAACAGAGTTGCAGCCCAGTGGGGGAAAGAATAATAAGTTAGTGACTAAAAATGTAAAATATATTAATTTTAGATGCTGGGGAATCGTTTTTTAAGAGTTTGGTCTTTTCATTAAATCATGGTGAAGGTCCGGTTTAAATCCCACTCAACGGCCCCACCAAGGTGGGGCCGCTTACCTGCAAAGGACCGAGAGCAGCAACAGCAACCGGAAGGACGACGCAGCAGCCAGCAGCAGCAAAAGTAAATAGACCCATGTGCGCCCCCCCCCCCCACGTGACTTCCTTTAAACCAGAAAGGAAGGAAGTGAGGCTGGGGGCGGCCGCATGACGCTACCGCCGGTGCCATGCCCCCGTCTCCACGTCACCGGGACCCGCCCCCTTAAGCCCGATCAGTGCGGCCAATTCATCAAGGGATTACTACCAGATGAGCCACTACAACGTGCACAAAAATCACAACAAGGCAGGAGGAGGAGGGGGGAGGAGGAGAGAGGGAAGGAAAACATAGCGCAGCCAATACTGACAGAAAAGCCTGCCAGACGGCGGCCGCAAGGAGACCAGCGGGGGAGGGGGGGGGAGGAGGCGGGAGGGGGGCTGTGGTAATACAAAGGCTCAGGCGGCAAGCCAACCTACACAGCGCGGTCCGCCCCAACCACCCCCTAAAGCTGACCTAAACACTGGCCAAACCAGCCAGTACTATTAAAAAGATCTGCCCGAGGAGCTCCCAAGAGGAAAAATCGGACTGAGTGCACACTTGCTGTGCAGTCTGCTCAATGCATAAAAGTAACACACACCTGTTGTAATGAAGTCATACAGTGAAATACACACACATGATACACAACCCTCTAACCCCCCCCCCCCCCCATAGTGAAGGGAGAAGGGACCGTAACGGGAGAGTAAGGGGCTAAGGGGACCCTCGGGACAGGGGCATCCCATTTCCGGATCACCATGCCGGATAGCCGCATTGCCCCCAAAAGAGGGGGTCGAGCGGAGGAGATAAGCTCCTAGGCACCTATAGTGCCGTCTACCAATTGCCCAGTGAACAGCCTAGGCTGGGAGGCTTCCATTCCACCATCAAGGTATAAACAATCAAAACCGGGCAGAAATAGACCAAAAGGGGGTGCCGGGGTAAGACCCCGGCTACCTGTAAGCAGGAGACTTCGATCTTCTGTCTTGTCGTCAAGCAGAGAGAAAAATACTGGTGATTAAAGGGAGGTGCCAGGTATATGTAGGCCGGAAGGGGGCTTGTTACAAGACTTCCTCTCTGCACAGCGTCACCTGGCGGTGAGTTAACCCAATAAGTGAAGAATATTAAAAGTGAAGCGGGGTGTGTGGCACACCAAGAAGATTAATATATTTAAATATATTACATATTATATATATTATAAAGTTTTCAGTCACTTACTTATTCTTCTTTCCCCAACCAGGCTGCAACTCAGAACTCTCTTGACTCAGCAGCATCACACATATGGAGGAGAGGAGAGCAGTATAAAGTGCAGGGGGCGGGGTTATAGCTGTGCTTTGCACAGACAAAGCAGAGCTGGGGTCAGGGAAAGGACAGCAATCCCAGAATGCAGAGTGACATAGTCAGAAAATACTTCCGGTTTGGAGGCTGCCTGATGCTCCATGAGCCGCAATCTTGGATATTTAAAAGCTCATAACATGCAGTAGATGCAGGTAGGATGATTTTTAATGTGAGCAATCTGTATGCACAGGGTGTGGGAAATATATAAGATATGCTCTTACGCAGGGTGAAGGTCCGCTTTAAAATAAATGATGAGTTCTTGACACTCTAAATCAGGGTTGCTCAACATTTTGCTGAAAGCTGGCCACTTAAATGGTTTGGAACCTGGTCGCAGGCCACAATAAAAAAGTTCAGAGTTTTTTCATTTGGAAAAGCCCAATGAAGATTTTTTACAATACTCAGGATATCCGCTGTCTCCACAAACTCCACTTGTTTGTCCTTCCACTACTCCCCTACATTCATGTGTAACAATCCACACATGCTAGCAATGCACATGTCGATTGGCTTACCTCTCTGAACATATGGGTCCATTATTTATAGCCTATTACTCAATCAATCCCACATCTTAACCATGTTCGCAACCCATCTAAGCTCCCACACAATGCTAAGCACACAATTATTATAGAAATACTATTTTATCAATTTATTGTGCAAAATGTCAGCTCAACGTCAACTCCAAGCCATCACTGCTCCCTGTGCAATCACTCATCCTTACTGTGACTATATGTAACTACCTTTACACGTCAGTCCTATTTACCCCTCCTACTTTCCATAGCAGGGCAGGGGCCACATCAGATGGATCTGAGGGCCACCTGTGGCCTCCAGCTGCAGGTTGAGCACATGTGCTCTAAATGCTCATGTGAGATAGCATTATTGGGTGGTGCCAAGAGTTATGAGTCACTATTTTGGTTGCTGGGACCAAAAGGATTAGTGGATCTAAGTTGTTTAGGAAACAATAGGCTCAATTCAGAGCTAGATGAGAAAACGTGGTCCTTTTTAGGAGAAAAAACTGCAATTCACTTTTATTGTCTACAGGGTGTAAATTTTCACCTGGCTTTGAATCATCCCCCAAGGGAGACAATGAAAGTCAATGGCAGTTTTCTCTCCTAAAAAAGGGAGTGAGAATTCTCACCTGGCTCGGAATAGACCCCAATACACAACCAATGTAAATTTTCCCCTAGTGTTGAATTAGCTCCAAGTGTTTCCTTCACCTGGCTCTGAATCGACCCCAATGAGTATGGGTTGAGATGGTTACAGGAACTGTTCGTTCTTTTTGAAAGCCTCACACTGTACAATAAGATCAAATTATGTTCAAAGGCTAACAAGCGCTTTACCTAAACGATCTTTTGCAATGGAACCCATTTGTGGCTCCGATACTACAAGGTTCTGTTAAGATTGTACAATCGGATGATAGGGAGTGTGTGTGGGAAACCTTTCAAACTAAGACCATAGCTGACCCTATGAGCACAGCATGCTCCGCCTGTGCCACCAAACAGTGTATTCAGTACTCACAGTCCACTTCAATGATAGAACGGATTGAGCGTGACAGCTCTTTAGCTTCTGCTGCAATGGCTGCCGCTACCATCGGTCTGGTCTTGTTCAATCTTGGTGGTTGAGAAGAAAGTGTTGAGATTCGTTCGCTGTTGAAGAAATAAAAGGATATAGGTTATGGGAAATCTGTAACAATATTTAACCCCTGAAGCAAAAGCAAACACACGCTACTTTCCAATGTGTTCCTATTTTTATTTCTTTAACCCTTTAAATGCCAAGCACGTAGTTTCTACGTGGTTGCTTCTCCTACCGTTAAGTGCCAAGCACGTAGAAACTACATGCCTGGCATTTACCCCTGCTAGTGAAAAAATAGAAAAAATACAATTCTGTGAATACTCACCTTGTAGAATTGTTATTATAAGTATGCAGCACGCCCTGCTCCAGTAATGAATCATTACGTCTGGGATATAGTCCACAAGAGGGCGCTTTACTGCAGAGATGGCAAAAAAGAGGCCCCTCCCGGTCCTTATATACCCGGGACCTCCCACTAAATTCCCCAGTATAAAAAAGCAGTAAGGGAACCAGGAGAAGCCAACAACAAGATTAACAACATTAACCAGGAAACATTCACCATATAGAGGATCCAAGAATAAGTACTCAGGGTGGGATGGAGCAGGGCATGCTGCATACTTATAATAATTCTACAAGGTGAGTATTCACAGTATGCAGCACACCCTGCTCCAGTAATGAATCATTACATCTGGGACATCCAATAGCAGTGTCCAACAAACGGGTGGGGATCCCAAAAGGCAACAATGCACAGTTCAAACCACTGCCGCCTGCAGAACTTTGCAGCCAAAAGCAGCGTCAGCTGAGGCCTTAACATCAACCTTGTAAAACTTGGAAAAAGTATGAACAGAAGACCAAGTAGCAGCCTTACAAACTTGTTCAACAGAAGCCTGGTGCTGAAAGGCCCAGGAAGCCCCAACCGCACGGGTGGAATGAGCAGTGACTCGGAAAGGAGGATCCCTCCCTTTAGCAGAATAGGCCCTAAAAATGGCCTGACAAATCCATTTACTAATAGTAGACTTAACAGACGCCAAACCCTTCTTGGGACCCGAGGGTACCACAAACAAGGCGTCCGTCTTCCTGAAAGGCGCTGTAGCCACCAGGTAGTATTTCAAAGTCCTGACAACATCCAGAGAATGCAAGGCACTCTCCTTGTCATTACCAGGATTAGGGCACAAGGAAGGAAGCACAATGTCCTGATTGAGGTGAAAGGCAGAGACAACCTTAGGCAAGAAGTCTGGTTTAAAGCGGAAAACCACCTCGTCCTGGTGTCTCTCAAAATAGGGGGCCTGAATGGACAGAGCCGCCAACTCAGAAACACGCCGAACAGAAGTGATAGCCACCAAGAAGGCAACTTTCAAAGTGAGAATAGGCAGCACAGCCTCATGCACAGGCTCAAAAGGAGGACCCTGAAGGGCAGACAGTACCAAATTCAAATCCCAAACCGGTAACATGGGTTTGCGGGGAGGGCGCACATGAGTGACCCCCTGGAAGAAAGTCTTGACCAAAGGATGAAGAGCAAAAGACCTCTGGAAGAAAACAGCCAAGGCGGAAACATGCCCCTTCAGTGCAGTGCAGTGCTGAGGTGAAAACACAAATCCAGCCCAAGCTGAAGGAACTCCAGTATCCGAGGGATGGAAAAATACAATTCTGTGATTACTCACCTGTAGAATTGGTATTATGAGTATACAGTACGTCCTGCTCCAAATCTAATACTTACAGTTGGGATATACTCCGCCACATGGCGCTGGACTGCAGAGACATCGAAAATAGGCTCCTCCCGACCCCTCAAATACCCAGGGACCTCCCACAAATCCCCAACATTGAAAAGCAGTTAATGAGAAGCCGGGGGAATTAAACAATCCAAACTATCAACTATAACAATGATAACAATCACCATAGAGGGGATCCAAGAAAATGCAAACCAAGGGTGGGTTGGAGCAGGACGTACTGTATACTCATAATACTAATTCTACAGGTGAGTAATCACAGAATTGTATTATTCTTAGTATAGAGTACGTCCTGCTCCAAATCTAATACTTACAGTTGGGACATCCAATAGCAGTGTCCATAAAGTAGGGTTGGATCCCCAAAGAAAATCAGCAGCAGGCAGTTTAAACCACTGCCGCCTGCAGAACCTTTCGGCCAAAAACAGCATCAGCTGAGGCCCTAACATCAACCTTGTAAAACTTTGAAAAGCTATGAACAGAAGACCAAGTAGCGGTCTTGCAAACTTGTTCAACAGAAGCCTGGTGCTTAAAAGCCCAAGAGGCACCAATAGCATAAGTGGAATGAGCAGTAAGGCGGAAGGGAGGATTCTTCCCCTTAGCAGAGTAGGCCTGAATCACAGCCTGATGAATCCACTTGCTGATAGTAGACTTGGCAGGAGCCAAACCCTTCCTAGGATCAGAAGGGACCACAAAAAGAGCATCAGTTTTCCTGAAAGGTGCAGTAGAAACCAGATAGTACTTTAGACACCTAACCACATCCAAAGAGTGCAAAACTCTCTCCTTAGCATTGCTAGGATTAGGGCACAAAGAAGGAAGAACAATATCCTGATTCAATGAATAAGATTGGGAGAGTAGGAGAAGTGAAACGAGGTGCAGCCACTGGCAGGCCAGATTGCAATGCAAGCACCTGCTCAGCCCAAGGTACACAGACCCGCGCCTTATCAGCGTCAGCATGAGGCTGCCCACACGCTACACACACCCGGTAACATTATCCTGGGATGCCTCCATATGGTGATTATAGCGGCGCTATACGCCGATAGGGAATAACGCTATATAGCAACCCTCGATGCCCCAATAACCCGCTAGGGACGTGGGAGTATAATTTTTACAAGGCCTACAAGTAATATACTAAAAACAGGGCCGGGAGAAGCCAAGAAGGGTTCATCCCGCCTGAAAGACATAAGTAGACAAGACCTTAAGTAAAAAAAGTGAAGGAGATAAAGCCGCCCGCGAGGGCACTTACGGACCGCGGTAGGTAGGAGTTCATCGCGCATAGGCCAACCAAGCAGAAAGATGGCGTCGGTATACCCCGAGGGGCGGGCCATTAATAGCGATGATGTGGAACGTGCCAAAGACGCCCCCCCGAAGAGCGTGAAGCCAGAAAGGCCAACAGCCAATGATGGCGCAGCAGCGCCTGAGGTAATGCCGCCGCCAAGCGCGGAACCAAGTCAGCACGCGGCGGCGGTAAATTTAAAAAGCAATAAAGACAAGTCAGCGCGGCGGCTGACACAAGAATAAAGGCATGTGAAAAAGAGAAAGCACAGACGTGCATAACATACATATCTATACACATACACCCCCCCCTCCTTTCCCCCGAAGACTACAAGGAGGATGAGGGAGGACAGCAGCCACTTAAATAGGGCCCACCGATAGGCAGGGGAAAGGGGCAATAGTGCGGGAGGGGCATCCCATAGAGGCTCACCATAAGCCTGAACCGACTACCCTTTGGTGGGGGATTGCGGTGGAGCAGCGCTCCTAAGCACCAACGGCGGTGCTGCCTACCTTCACCCGACCAGCGCAGCCAAGGCTGGGAGCCATATTACTAGTGTAATGGGTGGGAATAGTCCTACAGGGCCGCAGGTTAATAACCCCGCTCACCTGCGAGTAGAGAGCCAATTTCTTGTCCTTTGCAGCCAGACTGCAGAGAAATTCTGCGGATTTGTGGGAGGTCCCTGGGTATTTGAGGGGCCGGGAGGAGCCTATTTTAGTTGTCTCTGCAGTCCAGCGCCATCTGGCGGAGTATATCCCAACTGTAAGTATTAGATTTGGAGCAGGACATACTGTATACTAAGAATACACCCGACACGGAAAGGCCCTAGCCTCACACCAGTCAATGTAAGTACGCCAGGTCCTATAGTAGATGGTAGAAGAAGATTTCTTCCTAGCCCTGATCAGAGTCTGAACAACCGAATCACACAGACCTTTCTCCTTCAGGATGGAGGTTTCAGCAGCCAGGCCGTCAAAGCTAGCGTTTGTAATTGGGGCAACAGAGTCGTCCTTAAATAAGAAGATCTGGTACCAGAGGCAGAGGATACTGATCCACCGCCAGCTGCACAACGTCTGCGAACCACATCTGTCTTGGCCACCTGGGGGCCACCAGAACAGCTGGCACTCTTTCCTGAATCAGCTTGCGCAGAACCTTGCCCAGATGGGGAAAAGGAGGGAAGAGGTACAGGAGACCGAACCCCTGCCAGGACAGAGACATGGCATCCACCGCCAGAGCCAGAGGATCCTGGGACAGTGAGACAAATGCTGGCAGCTTGTGATTGTGGCGAGAAGCAAACAGATCCCCGTCCGGCATCCCCCACCTGTGACAAAGGAAGACTTCGCTGTTGAGGGACCATTCCCCCAGGCCAGAGGCCCCCCTGCTCAGAGAATCCGCTTCCAGATTCTCCGCTCCCGGAATGTAAACCGCAGAGATGCACGGGACATTGTCCTCGGCCCAAGACAGGATCAACGACACCTCCCGGAGGGCACTCTTGCTCCGAGTCCCCTCCCTGATGATTAATGTAAGAGACCGCAGTCCGGTTGTCAGAGCGAACCTGAACCGGCAGGCCCTGGAGGTGAGACGTCAGCTGCGCCAGCACCAACCGAACCGACCTCAGCTCCAGAACATTGATGGGGGTGTGGGCCTCCTGAGGGCCCCACATACCCTGGATTTGGAGGGCTCTCCAGTAGCCCCCCCAACCTGACAGACTGGCATCCGTAGTGACCGTCTCCCAACACGGTGTCAGAAATGATCTGCCCCCCAGAAGATTCCTCGAGTCCAGCCACCACAGGAGGGAACGCCGGACCAGAGGAGATAGAACAAAGGCCTGATCCAGAGACCTGGGCCTCTTGTCTCAGACTGACAGAAGATGGAGCTGAAGGGGTCTCATGTGAAATTGAGCATAAGGGACTGCCTCGAAGCAGGCCACCATCTGTCCCACCAATTGCATCCCCTGCCGGATGGATGGATGAGGGCTGGACAGCAAGAAATGAATCAGAGCTTGAAGAGAGTCCACCTTCTGCTGAGGGAGGAAAATTCTGGCCTGAATGGTATCCAGAGTCATACCCAGGAAGGGGGTCACCCGAGAAGGGGAGATTGAGGATTTGGGTGATTGATCACCCATCCGAACATTTCCAGTGTGGCCACCACCGTCCGGGTGTCCCATTCTGCCTGCTGGAGTGAATGGGACATAATGAGAAGGTCATCCAGATAAGGAAGAATGCGAATACCCCAGGCTCTGAGAAGGGCCATCACACCCGCCAAAACCTTGGTGAACACTCTGGGGGCCGAGGTGAGACCGAAGGGAAGTGCCACAAATTGGTAGTGTTGTTCCTCTACTGCGAACCTGAGGAACCGCTGATGCCCTGGGAAGACCGGCACATGAAGGTAAGCATCCTTGATGTCTATTGAGGTCATAAAGTCCCCCGGGCGCAGGGAGCTGATAGCGGAGCGCAGAGTTTCCAATGCGAAAACGTCTGGTCCTGATGAACGTGTTAAGAAGTTTTAGGTCCAGGATGGGTCTGATGGAGCCATTCTTTTTGGGAACTGTAAAGAGATTGGAATAGTAACACTGACCTCTCTCTCCCGGAGGGACCTGACAAATGACCCCCATGTCCAAAAGCTTTTGTACCGCCAGACACAAACCCCGAGCTGCCCGAGGGTCCGTAGGAACTTACCTCCCTTAGCAAAAAGGTCCAAACGATCACCAAACAGGCGCAACTCCTTAAAGGGGAGCCCCGTGAGCGCCTTTTTAGCGGCATTGTCAGCTGCCCACTGGTACAACCAGACCGAACGGCGGATAGAGACAACCAAGGCCGAGTTCCTGCTACACATCCGAAAGGTGTCATCTAAGGCAGCGAGAACATAGGTGATGAACATCTCACATTGTGACAAGGCTCTAAATTCAGCACTAGAAGGATCCCCATGGGAGCTGTCCAGAAGGCCCCTGATCAAGGAATAGCCACGGCCGTAATAGCGGAACCACAAACTGGGCACAAAGCCGCACCCACACAGGCAAAGGCGTGAGAAGCCAGTTGGTCAATATGCCGGTCCTCGCTATCCTTCAAGGTAGTGGAATCAGGGGAATGCACCACAGAAGTGTTGGACAACCCCAAAATTGGGGCATCCACTTCTGGGGGAGTTGACCAACACTTGACCACCTCCGAGGGGAAGGGATACCTCCTATCCCACCCCTTAGGGATACCGGGGAGCTGGCTAGGCCGCTCCCATTCCTTGTGAACGAGATTATTAAAATGCGTCTGTTCTGGGAATTCCAAACGTGGTTTTGCGGTCCCAAACAATTCCCCCTGCTGCTTAGGTGCCGCTGCAGGAGGGGAAATGGAAAGTACCTCAAAAATTGTAATCAAAAGTCTATGGGTGTCATCAGCATCCCAATGCTCTGAGCCGGCATCAGCGCCAAGGCAATGCTGATCATCGGGAAAAATCTGAATCTGAGAATAATTCCCCTTCCTCAAGAGGGGTACGGTCAGACAAATCAAGGAAATCATCTTGTTCCATAGTAAAGGCCGGCGCAGCAGACACCACATGCCGTCTTTTAGCTGGAGCCTTACGGGCCGCAGAGCTAGCAATCAGTCTTTCAATGTTGGCCAGCCTGGTGGCAACATCAGGTTGAGACTCCCCGCTAGTGTTGATATCACTGGGAGTCATAATCAAGCGAGGGGGCGTGGGGGAAAAGGGGGGATAGGAGCCCATAGTCACATTCGGGGCATGTGATGAGGGCTAAAGCGGACGGGGCATCCCATATCAGGCTCACCAACCTGTGCCGCCTACCCTTTGGTGGGGGATTTGTGGTGGAGCCATACTCCATTAAAAGCACTTCTAATAGGTGCTGCCTACCGTCACCCGACCACGCAGCCAAGGCTGGGAGGCAAGTAAGGAGTGGAACGGGTGGGAATAGGGCACAGGGCCAAGGGCTGCACAGCCCGGCTTATCTGCGAGGAGAGAAGCCATCATCTTGACCTTCGCAGCCCTACTGCAGAGAATGAACAGGGGAATTTAGTGGGAGGTCCCGGGTATATAAGAACCGGGAGGGGCCTCTTTTTTTGCCATCGCTGCAGTAAAGCACCCTCTTGTGGAGCCTCCTCGCATCTCACCCGCTCTGTGCCGATCACTATCGGCATCTGACAGTGACAGTGGCGCGGGACAGCGGCGAGGGACGCAGGATCGGAGGTGAGTAAAGTAAACATAGAAACATAGAAGGTTGACGGCAGAAGGAGACCATACAGTCCATCTAGTCTGCCCTTATGTGTATACTGTATGTACTCTTTATCTTAGGATAGATGTGTGTAAAACATTTAACCCCTTGTGAACTGGTAAGGGGTCCATGAGACCCCTTACCGGGAGAAATTGGTACTGCAGTGGTACTGCAGAAAGCTGTGGCATCTCCCGGCCCCCTATAAAAATGGGATTAACCATAGAGTTCCC
Organism: Gastrophryne carolinensis; assembly: GCA_027917425.1. Lineage (NCBI taxonomy): Eukaryota > Metazoa > Chordata > Amphibia > Anura > Microhylidae > Gastrophryne > Gastrophryne carolinensis. The sequence continues at coordinate 91,317,059 of CM051243.1, read as the reverse complement.
AGCGTAGACAAGCAGTGAGACAAGAAGCTGGGAGAGAATAAAGTAAAAATGTGAAAAAGGTAAAACATTTACTTAATCACCATAACGAGGCAACCAAGAATAATGATAACAAGGGTGGGGCGAAGCGGGCCGTGCCATGCAAGAACAAAAACAATTCTACGAGTGAGTACTCACAGAATTGCCTTTTTCTTTATTGCATGGCATGGCCCGCTTCGGTATTCATAACAGTTGGGACATCCAAAAGCAGTGTCCAAAGTAGGGTGGGATCCCCAAAGAGTAACGGCCAGTAGTTCAAGTCACTACCGCCTGAAGCACCTTGCGGCCAAAAGCAGCATCCGCTGAGGCCTTAAAATCAACCTTGTAAAACTTGGAAAAAGTATGAACAGAAGACCAAGTAGCGGCCTTGCAAACTTGTTCAACAGAAGCTTGGTGCTGAAAAACCCAAGAGGCACCAATAGCACGAGTGGAATAAGCAGTAATCCTAAAGGGAGGTTCCTTTACCTTAGCAGAATAGGCTTGAACCACCGCCTGACGGATCCACTTGCTTTCTAGGTCCAGAAGTGAGAACAAAAAGAGCATCAGACTTCCTGAAAGTCTCAGTAGCGACCAAATAAAACTTCAGAGCCCTGACCACATCCGGAGAATGCAGAGTCCGCTCCTTGGAATTAGCAGGATTAGGACACAATGAAGGCAAGACAATGTCCTGATTGAGATGAAAGGCAGACACAACCTTTGGCAAGAAATCCGGCTTATGCCGGAACACCACCGTATCCTGATGCCTCTCAAAATAAGGAGGTTTGATGGAAAGCGCCGCTAGCTCAGAAACTCGCCTTACAGAAGTGATAGCTACCAGAAAGGCTACCTTAAGAGTCAAAACAGACAAGGCTGCCTCACGGATAGGCTCAAAGGGGGGCCTTTGCAGAGCAGACAACACCAGATTCAAATCCCAGACTGGTAGCAAAGGCTTACGGGGTGGGCGCACATGAGAAATACCCTGGAAAAAGGTTTTAACCAACCGGTGATTGGCAAAAGATCTTTGGAAAAAATTGCCAGAGCTTAAACATGGCCTTTTAGGGTACTAAGTTGAAGGCCCAGATCCAAACCATGTTGTAAGAATTCCAGAATCCTGGGAATAGAAAACACCCGACAGGGAAGAGACTTGGACTCACACCAGGCAATGTAAGCATACCAGACCCTGTAATAGATAAAGGACGAGGACTTCTTCCTAGCCCGAATCATGGTATCAACAACAGAGGCAGGCAACCACTTTTCCATCAATATGGAGGTTTCAGCAGCCAAGCCATTAAAGCCAGAGTTTGTAAATTGGGATGGCGTAGCTGCCCCTGAGTGAGAAGATTTGGATCCTTGGGCAAACAGTGCCGGTCTACTGCCAACTGCAAGACGTCTGCAAACCAAACTCTTCTTGGCCAACAAGGGGCCACCAGGATGGCTGGTACCCGCTCCTGGGCTCTCTTGCGCATGACCCTGCCCAGGAAAGGAAACGGAGGGAACACATAGAGAAGCTGAAACTCCGTCCAAGGTATTGCCAGGGCATCCGTGGCGAAGGCCAGAGGATCCTGAGACAGAGAGACAAATCTGGGAAGTTTGTGATTGTGATGGGACGCAAACAGGTCCACATCCGGCTGACCCCAGCGGTGACAGAGGGAGAGAAACACACGGTTGTTGAGGGACCACTCCCCTAGACGAGATGTCCCCCTACTCAGGGAGTCCACCACCTCGTTCTCCACCCCTGGGATGTAGACCGCTGAGATGCAGGGAACATGCTATTCTGCCCAAGACAGAATCAGGGACACTTCCTTGAAAGCTTGCTTGCTCCGAGTCCCTCCATGATGATTGAGGTAGGCCACCGCCGTCTGGTTGTCTGAGCAGATCTGAACAGCCCGACCCCGAAGGCGAGTGGATAGGCGAGAAAGAACCTACCTGATCGCCCTCAGTTCCAGGATGTTGATGGAAGCATGGTCCTCCCCCTTGTGGGCCCCACCGACCCTGGAACCTCAGGGACTTCCAGAAGCCGCCCCAGCAGGTCAGACTAGCATCCGTGGTGACCATTTCCCAGCACGGGGGCAGGAAGGTCCTGCCCCCCAGAAGGTTCCTTGAGTCCCCACGAGAGAGACTGTCTGGCCAGGGGAGACAGAGCAAATTCCTGATCCAGGGACACAGGGTCCCGATCCCAAACTGAGAGGTGCAACTGAAGAGGTCTCATGTGAAACTGAGCAAAGGGGACTGCCTCGAAGCAGGACACCATCAGGCCCACCAACTGCATCCCCTGATGGATGGAGGGATGAGGACACGACAGCAGAGCCCGAGCCTGCAGCTGAAGACCGTCCACCTTCTGCTGAGGAAGGAACACCTTGACCTGAGAGGTATCCAGAGTCATGCCCAGAAAGGACCTCACCAAGGACGGAGACAGAGAAGTCTTGGGATAGTTGATCACCCAGCCGAAAGACTCTAGAGTGTCCCGCTCGGCCTGAGGAAAAGACTCGGCCACAATCAGGATGTCGTCCAGGTAAGGAATGATGCGGATGCCCTGGTTCCTTAGCAGAGCCATCAATCCCACAAGCACCTTAATGAACACCCGAGGTGCCGAGGTGATACCGAAGGGTAGAGCCACAAACTGGTAATGCTGATCCTGCAGCTCGAACCTTAGAAATCTCTGATGACCTGGGAAGATAGGCACATGAAGATAGGCATCCTTGATGTCCAGAGTGGTCATGAAGTCGCCTGGGCGAAGGGTTCTGACAGCAGAGCGCAGCGTCTCCATGCGAAAATGCCTGAATCTGACAAATTTGTTGAGGCCCTTCAGATCCAGAATGGGCCTCAGAAAGCTGTCCTTTTTAGGAACCGTGAAAGATTGGAATAGTACTCCTGACAAGACTATATCTTGTAACCGGAGGACACTACCTCCTGAATCTACCGGTCTGAGACATGAAGCCTCCAGACGTGAGCAAAGAGCCGAAGCCGTCCCCCCACCTGGATGGGTGAGGGCGCCCCTTCATGCCTGAGGGGGCTTGGCAGAGGGTTTGGGCTTAGGATTCCAGGAGAGACCGGGACGACCACGGGGTCTGCCACAGCTCCAAGAATCTCTGCAACACTAGAGAGGAGGGAGCCACGGCCTCCTCTGGGAATGCGGAAGGAAGGGAGGGGGGCAGAGGACCCCCGAAAGGGCCAAGACTGCCTCCTACGCTGAGGCAGCCTTCCATCCTTGGTTAGAACATCAAGACGCTCCCCAAATAGCCACAGCACCATGAAGGGGAGGCCAGTGAGAGCTTTCTTAGCCGCAGCGTCAGCTGCCCACTGGCGCAACCAGACAGAGCGGCGCATAGCCACCAAAAGCGCAGAGGCCCTACCACACAGCCGCACAGCATCATTCATAGCAGTAAGGATAAAGGCCGCAAAATCAGAGCAAAGTAAAATAGTTCTATATTCCTCCCCCACATTACCAGCTGTTGCTCCATCAATGAGACGCTTGAGCAGCTTCTTAAGGGCAATAGCAGTAATGGTGGCAGCACATACCGGGCGCAAGCCAGCCCCCACACAGGTAAAAGCATGGCAGGCCAATTGATTCATGCGCCGGTCCTCACCGTCCCTCAGAGTGGTAGCGTCAGGGGAAGGCATGACCGAAGTATTGGACAAGCCTAGCACGGGAGCGTCCACTTCAGGGGGAAATGACCACCTCTTAACAAGATCAGCAGGAAAGGGATACCTTTTATCCAAATCCTTGGACACAGCAGGCATCTTGTTAGGACGTTCCCATTCTTTAAGCACCAAGGTGGTAAAATGTTCCTGCCCAGGGAACTCTAGACGCCGTTTACCAGGGCGAAAAAGCTCCCCCTGCTTTCTCTTAGATACCTCAGGGGCAGTATTGTGCAAAATTTCAAAAATATGTGACAGCAGATTATCAGTGTCCTCAGGGTACCATGATTACTCTTCGGACGCAGACCCTGGGTCACTATCGCAACCCTCCTGCTGGTTCCCCGAGGAGTCATAATCCTGGGAAACCAATACTACAAAAATATTAATAATATATATAGCAAAAATATGTGCAAAAACAGTGAATATACAATAAAAAAATATCAATATATAAAGTGCAAATACATGAAAAACACATAAACCTAAAACACTACCTAATGTCCCTTGTCCTTGAAGCAGCATGGGGGCTGCGTGCGCAGACATTTTTCACTGAGGTTGGCCTGACTGTTGCCCTGGGTGTTATCTTATGACGTGAGATTTAACCATTTATTTTCTCTCTGCTGGCACTTGCATTTATATCATATATTGTTATTGTCTGCACTTTAAAGTCTTATTGGTATGGGTTTCCCTGTGCAATATTAGGTAGTGTTTTAGGTTTATGTGTTTTTCATGTATTTGCACTTTATATATTGATATTATTTTATTGTATATTCACTGTTTTTGCACATATGTTTGCCATATATATTATTAATATTTTTGTAGTATTGGTTTCATGAATTTGCACATATATTTACATGTGGTTAGGATTTTTTGTGCCGGCACATAAAGGATGGGTTATGACTACCTTATAATCAATATTATTCACCCATAGGGCAGTTATTTAAGCGGCCCTTAGGGGCCATATACATTGATATAGATACATTTGGCCATACTGGTTGTTTTTAAATTTGTCTTGTGGTGTATGTATTTTAATTCTTTGTTTTTTTGTACTAATAAAATCATTAATATATACTGTTGATTGTAGTGGTGCTTCCTTTGGGAGATTGGTGTGTTCTTTGCACGCCCACTCCAAATTATTGTGGATGGCAATAGCAGTAATGGTGGCAGCACATACCGGGCGCAAGCCAGCCCCCACACAGGTAAAAGCATGGCAGGCCAATTGATTCATGCGCCGGTCCTCACCGTCCCTCAGAGTGGTAGTGTCAGGGGAAGGCATGACCGAAGTATTGGACAAGCCTAGCACGGGAGCGTCCACTTCAGGGGGAAATGACCACCTCTTAACAAGATCAGCAGGAAAGGGATACCTTTTATCCAAATCCTTGGACACAGCAGGCATCTTGTTAGGACGTTCCCATTCTTTAAGCACCAAGGTGGTAAAATGTTCCTGCCCAGGGAACTCTAGACGCCGTTTACCAGGGCGAAAAAGCTCCCCCTGCTTTCTCTTAGATACCTCAGGGGCAGTATTGTGCAAAATTTCAAAAATATGTGACAGCAGATTATCAGTGTCCTCAGGGTACCATGATTACTCTTCGGACGCAGACCCTGGGTCACTATCGCAACCCTCCTGCTGGTTCCCCGAGGAGTCATAATCCTGGGAGAGCTCCCCCATCTCAAGGGGGTGACAGCCACCAAGATCATCAATCCCCACATACACCTCAGTAAGGGGAGCGGGCCTGGGAGGAAAAGGGCAAATAATTGACCCTAGTGCTCTTCTACCTTCACCCGATCTGTCAGCCGAGGCTGGGAGGCAGTAAGGGTCCAAAAAGGGTCGAAAATAGACATACAGGGCCAGAGGCTTGGTTGCCCCGCTCACCTGTGCAAGAGAGAGAGCCATCTTCTAACTTCGCAGTATCACTGCAGAGGAATCACTGGGAACACTATGGTTAATCCAGTTTTTACAGGGGGGCCGGGAGATGCCACAGCTTTCACTCTGTGGAGTTTCAGCCTGTGTGAGAGCAGCTTGATATAAGTGCAGCAGGACACAAGTGTGTAGTTTTAAAAAGTTTGAAAACAGCAGGGGTTGTACACAAGTAATAGTGGTGAGTACAGCATTTACTTTTTATCCGTACCTATTCTTATTATCTAGAATGTCTGGTTTGCTGCAGTGTAACTCTTGCCTGGCCGTTGTGTTTCGTAGTACTCTGTGGAACTTGCGATGCTGTCCAATTTGTATGCAAATGAAGGGGTTGTATGACAAGATTTCTAAATTACAGTCTTTAGTTTCTACTCTTCAGTCTGAAGTTATGAAGCTATCCCAGCCAGTAAAGCAGCTTGTCATACAGCCACCACTCCCACAAAGACTTCACAAGAGAGGGGCAGAGTGGAAGACTGTTGGCTCTGGAAGATTGCGCAATGTAGAACAAAAACATCAACATTTTGGACTAAGCCAATATAACCCATTTGCTGTTCTTTCTGAGCTTGATGTGGATGTATCTGCTAATGCTCAGTCTGGGCAGGATTTGGTAAGATCAAAGGAAGTGGACTTAAATAAGGGACCATATAAAATGAGTACAAAAGGGCAGCAAGGAACAGTTACCAAGCCAACCAATAGGAAAAGACATATTCTGGTTGGTGACTCAACAATTAGAGGTGTGGACTTTGGACAGGATAAAGATGAGCTAAAGGAAGTGGGGTGTCTCCCAGGTGCCACTGTTAATAGGGATAAGAAACGTATTATAAATATTGTGAAGTCTGCAAGCAAACATAACCAAGTGGACATTGTGCTACATCTTGGCACAAATGGCATCCCAAAAAGATTTGTTTGTTGTACAGAGAGACTTCCAAAGTTTTAGTCAGGAACTTTGCAAAATAACAGGTTCCATCACATTTTCTGAAGTTTTGCCAGTATGTAATCAGGGAAAAAAGGCACTCAACATCGCCAAGTTCAACTTGTGGTTACGTCAGTGGTGTGAAGACAAAGGCTTTGGATGTATTAGTCATGATGTTAGAAGGTGGTCGAACAATGAGTTGTTTAAGAGGGATGGCTTGCATCCTTCACAGAAAGGCACAGAAGAACTTGGAGTGGAACTCAGAGCATTTTTTGATTTAAACTAGAGGAAGGGGACAGAGATGTAACTTGCGAGGGTGATTTCTGTCCCCTACCATTTAGGATGAAGCAGGACATTGAAGCAGGAAACCCGGTTAGTGGTAGGCTAGAGGTGGAAAAGATCAAGGACACACTAAAATACAATACCAACAACATCCACATGATGTGTACCAATGCTCGCAGCTTGGGCAACAAGCTCTGTGAATTAATGGCTATCATATCCAGAGATGAATTGGATCTTGTTGCAATAACAGAGACTTGGTTCAAGGATCACAATGACTGGGAGACAGCCATACCCGGCTACACATTGTACAGAAAAGACAGATTGGATAGAAAGGGCGGTGGAGTAGCCATTTATGTCAAGACTACCCTTCAATCAACAATAATTCAGCATACACATAATGAACTAGAAACTCTCTGGGTTACCATGCAGACTAAGGAGGGAGCTGTGGTCAGAATTGGTGTGATATATAGGCCCCCTGGACAATCTGAGGATCTAGATAACCTGTTAATAGATGAAATCAGTGGAATGGCAGAGAAGGGGGACATTGTAATTACAGGTGACTTCAACATGCCTGATGTGGCCTGGAATATCCCAAGTGCATCGACATGCAAGAGCAGGACTATATTAGAGGCACTTAATGGAGTGTCTCTAAAACAACTTGTGACATTGCCAACTAGAGGAGATAACATTCTGGACTTAGTTCTGACCAATGGGCATCTGGTGTCCGAGGTCAGGGTTGAAGAAAATCTGGGTTCCAGTGACCATCAATGCTTATGGTTCAGAATAAAAACAGACATTGTGCAATCACACACCAGAACCAAAGTGCTAGACTTTAGGAAGACAAACTTCAAGGAAATGGCGGAGTATGTAGAAAGAAAATTAGGTGAGTGGAACAGAGTAGCAGAAGTGAGTGCCCAGTGGTCACTATTAAAAATGGCCATCTTAAAGGCAACTAAGCAATATTTGAAACAAACTAGCAAGAATAAAAGGAAGAAGAAACCATTATGGTTTACTAGGAAAGTCAGCACTATCATAAAAGATAAGAAGTCTGCCTATAAGAAGTATAAAGTAAGTGGAAGTGTAGCTGACAGAGAGGCGTATAAAATTAACCCTTTCGCTGCCAGCCTACCTGGAGTTTTTGTCACCCTTGGTGCCAGACCATTTTGAACTATTTTGCGCTCCCCATGTTCAAATGTGATTTTTGAAGGGATTTCCAGGGATTTCCCAGGAAAATGATATATTGTTTTTTTCAGAAGAGTCTGGGCTTCAACATGCGATGTCTTGTTTGGCCTTTTTTTTGTGTATTCTCAATACTTTTGGGTGAAATATGTGCAAAAAAATAAAAAAAAATCTATTTTTTGCAATTTGTAGTGTTTTTTTGTAATAAAAAATGTAAGTTTGTCAATAAAATCTTATTACGTGTGAAACCCCAATTTCTCCCGGTTACAGCGGTTCCACATATTTATAGGTAGACACCCTTTCCTGCCCAGGAGACTCCCCCAAACTGAAACAGCGCTTTAGGGGTTTTTCAGAAAAAAATACAACTGTGATATGCACTATGTGCACCTTGCAGTTTTTCCAGAAAAATAACCCTTTACATTTGAAATACCCCCAACAAACTATATATTCTCTGGAAGTACACACCTCAAGCTTTCTAGGTGTATCTGGCTTGTTGATGTGGCCACAGTTTTCTGGAAGTAATCCCTCAATGTATTCTTTGGTTGCAAAGAGTTTCCCTAAAAAAAGGATAAAAAAGCAGAATCAAAGCAACATTTTCCTAAAAAAACTATATACAAACAAGAAAAAACAAGTATAATCTGAAAAAGCAACCTCCCCCGAACAGAACGATACCCAACATGCATAGCTACTGTCAAGGGAAGAGTTGCCAAACACCCCAAAGTAAAGCATGCGCATAACGGTAATTTTTCTTGAAAATTTCAGCTCTGCAGACAAGGTGCACACCTTGCGATTTTTCAACCAAAACAACCCTTTTACATTTGGAATATCCCCCATAAACCATATATTCCCTAAAAGTACACATGTTAAGCTTTCTAAGCGTACCCAGCTTGTTGTAGTGGGCTTATCTTTCTGGAATTGATCCCTCAAAGGATTCTTTGGTTGCGCAGGGTTTCCCTAAAAAATTTATAAAAAAGCTGAATAAAAAACACCTTTTCCTAAAATATAAATATGCAAACCAGAAAAAACAAGCTAAGTCTGAAAGCGCAAGGTCCCCCGAACAGAACAATACACAACATGCATAGCTACTTTTAATCCTTTTAATTGCCAGCCTACTTGAGATTTTGTCACCCTCTGTTGACAGGTCATTTTTCCCAATTTTTCCCCATTTTGCGCCATGTTTTGCGACATTTTTGCTGGAATTTTCAGGAAAATTATATATATATATTTTTTGCAGCAGAGTTTAGGCTTTAACATGTAAATGTAAATTTTATTCTGTTTTTTTACAATATTATTGATATTAAAAAAAAGTAAATAAATAAAAATTTTTTTTAGAAAATTGCCTCCTTTATTTTAAATAAAAAATGTATTTTATTAAAGAAAACCGTATTGCATGTGAAAGCCCCATTTCTACAGATTAGAACGGTATCACATATTTATCGGTAGCCCCCCGTTCCTGCCCAGGAGACCCCCCTAACTGAAACAAGTACTTTATAACATTTACAAATAAAATACAACTACCATCCACACTACAAAGGGTTAAATCGGGGAAAAAAATGACATAGGGTCCCCCCTCCCAGGGGGGATTTTTAAGGGTTAAAAACCCTTAAAAATAAAAAAAAAAACGACATGGGGGCCCCCTTACCCAAAGTAACCAGCCCGGGACCAGCTATGCAGGGCTTGTAGGAACAGGGCACAGGGGCCAGCTTTTGTGGCCCCTGGCCCTGCAGGCTACAAAGCCCGCATAGCCCGTGGGCCCGGGCTCTTCTGCCCCCCCCCCCTGGCCTTTGGGGAGGCACGTAATGGGGGTGCCAAGGGTTAATGGCAAGTCACTCGCTAGTGCAGGTGACTTGCCATCCCCCAGCCTTGTGAACTGATATAGGGGTCTTGTGGACCCCTTACCAGTTCACAAGAGGTTAAATGTAAAAAAAAAAAACACCACACAGACAAAAATATTTTATTATTATTATTATTATTATTTTTTTTTTTTTTAATACTTACCTCCCATCCATCTTCCCCTCCCAATCACTGGCTTCTGCTCATCTGCTGGAAGCCTTTTATAGCTGCTGGGTGACAGAACATAAGGGGTTAATTAAAAAAAAAAAAAGACATAGGGTCCCCCCTCCCAGGGGGGGCGGACCCCATTTTTTTGATTTTTAAGGGTTAAAAACCCTTAAAAATAAAAAAAAAAAAATGACGTGGGGTCCCCCTTACCCAGCATTACCAGCCCGGGACCAGCTATGGGGGCTTGTAGGCACAGAGTGGGGGGGCCAGCTTATGTGGCCCCCCCACCCTGCAGCCTACGAGCCCACATACCCTATGTGGCCCGGGCTCTTCTGCCCCCCCCCCTGGCCTTTGGGGAGGCAGGTAATGGGGGTGCCAAGGGTTAATGGCAAGCCACCCGCTAGCGCAGGTGGCTTGCCATCCCCCCAGCCTTGTGAACTGGTATAGGGGTCATGGCCATCCCCCCCCTGAAAGAAGGTCTCAACCAAATGATGATGAGCAAAGGACTTCTGAAAGAAGACAGACAGGGCAGAAACCGGACCCTTCAGAGTACTGAGTTTTAGACCTAACTCCAAACCATGCTGTAAGAACTCCAGAATCCTATTGACAGAGAACTCCCTACAGGGAAGAGACCTAGACTCACACCAATTGTTGTCTGAGCGTACCTGGACCGACAGCCCCTCAGGTTGTGGGTCAACCGCTCCAGTACCAACCGGACAGCCCACAGTTTCAGAATGTTGATGGGTAAATGGGCCTCCCGAGGGCCCCACGTCTCCTGGAAGCGCAGGGACTTCCAGAATCCCCCCCAACCTGACAGACTGGCATCCGTTGTGACCATCTCCCAGGAAGGGACCAGAAAGGACCTGCCCCCTGTCAAGTTCTCGAGGTCCAACCACCACACAAGGGACCGTCTGACCGAGGGGGGAAGCACACAGACCCCGTCCAAGGACGCTGGGTTCTTGTCCCATACTGACAGAAGGTGAAGCTGCAGAGGTCTCAAATGGAACTGAGCAAAGGGCACCGCCTCGAAGCTTGCCACCATCAGGCCCACCAGCTGCATTCCCTGCCTGATGGAGGGTTGTGGGCACGAGAGCAGGAACCTGGCCTGCGCAGTCAAAGCTTCCACCTTCTGTTGAGGAAGGAATATCCGTGACTGAACCGTATCCAGAATCATTCCCAGGAAAGGGGTCACCGAGGATGGGGACAGAGAGCACTTGGGGTAATTGATCACCCAACCGAAGGACTCCAGGGTGGACACTACCAGTTGGGTGTCCAACTCTGCCTGCCGCAGAGACCGAGAGGTGATGAGGATGTCGTCCAGGCAAGGCAGCACGCGTATGCCCCTTAGCCTTATCAGGGACATCACCCCTGCCTGCACTTTGGTGAACACCCTGGGAGCCGACGTGAGGCCGAATGGCAGGGCCACAAATTGGTAATGCTGATCTTTCAGTGCAAATCTGAGAAACCTTTGGTGTCCTGTAAACACCGGGACATGAAGGTAAGCATCCTTGATGTCTACTGACGTCATGAAGTCCCCTGGGCGCAATGAGCCAATGGCCGAGCGCAGAGTTTCCATGCGGAAATGCCTGTTCTTGACAAATTTGTTGAGGATTTTTAAGTCCAGAATGGGCCTGACTGACCCATCCTTCTTGGGTACTGTGAAGAGGTTGTAGTAGAACCCCGTGCCCCTGTCTCCTAAGGGGACCTTGCAAATGACACCTAGATCCAGGAGACCCTGCACGGCCAGCAACAAGACCTGAGCTGAGGCAGGGTCCTGAGGGATCCGGGACCCAATGAATCTGGTAGGGGGCTGTACAGCAAATTCTATCTTGTAGCCGGAGGACACTACCTCCTGAATCCACCGGTCTGAGACGTGCTCGAAGTGCTGCAGACGTCCCCCCTCATGCCTGAGGGGTCTTGGGAGGGGCTTTGGGCTTGGGCCCCCAGGAGGAACCGGGACGGCGTCCTCTATTCCTGTGCTAGGAATCTGCGCGGGGCCCCGCGAAGGACACCCCTTTTCCCTGTTTTGCCCCGCGGTAGGGGATTGAAAGGGTGCCCTGGCCTCGAAAAGGCCGAAACTGCCGCCTGCGCTGGGGCAACTTGCCTCCTTTGGCAAAGAGATCTAGACGGTCTCCAAACAGACGTAGCCCTTTAAATGGAAGCCCAGTAAGGGCTTTCTTAGTGGCGTTGTCAGCCGCCCACTGTCGCAACCAAACCGTGCGGCGAATAGCTACCACCAGGGCAGAAGATCTGGCACACATCTTTATAGCATCGTCCGATGCAGACAGGATAAAGTTTATGAACACATCACAGTTAGACAGAGTATTGACAGTATCAGAGGGCAACTCATCTGTGCCATCAAGTGCATTCCTGACCATGGCCCTGAGCACTACTGCCGTAATTGCTAAGGCGCAAACCAGGCGCAAGGTCGCTCCCCCAAATGCAAAGGCATGCCAATTGATCAAGACGCCGGTCCTCAGAGTCCCGTAGCATAGTAGTGCCAGGGGAGTGCAAAATAGAGGTTTTAGACAGCCCTAGAATAGGAGCATCGACCTCGGGAGGCGATGACCAGCACTTAACCAAGTCAGCCGGGAAGGGATACTTTCTATCCACACTCTTAGGGATCCCAGGCAGTCTGCTGGGATGTTCCCATTCCTTAAGCACAAGGCTATTGAAATGAGTCTGCTCAGGAAATTCAAGACGAGCCTTAGCAGTATGAAAAAGCTCACCCCTTTGTCTGGGAGCAGCAACAGGGGGAGAGATGGACAAAACTTCAAATATCTGAGCCAGCAGTCTGTCAATATCATCCGAGGTCCAGTGCTCGGAACCAGATTCGTCATGACCCCTGGACTCCTCGTCGTATGACCCAGAGTCAGAGAACAGCTCCCCTTCGTCCGAGGGGGGTTGGCCATAAGGCTGCAACAAGTCATCAGATTCCATAGGGAAAAGGGCAGAGTCAGGGGTTAAATGCCGCCTCTTAGCGGTGGCCTTACGCGCTAGCGAGCAATCTTTCAACACTGGTAAGTCTAGTAGCCATATCAGGATGAGAATCCCCGCTTGTATTGGGGGATAGACTATTGGGGGAGTAGGTGAAGTGAGGCGAGGTGCAGGCCCAGCCACGGAAGAGGCGGGAAGAACCGATAACGCCTGCTGGGCACAAGGAACACAGACCCGTGCATTGTCACCGCTGCTAGGTAAGACCCCACAAGCTACACACAGCCGGGCTTGTCCCGAAGGAACCCGGTTCACAATATCCTGAGACGCCTCCATATGGTGATTGTATCGGCACGATAGGCCCGTAGGGATTGACGCTATAAGCTACCCTGGATGCCCCAATAACCCGCTGGGAAGTGGTAGTCATTTTTAATATTCACAACTGGGAGCTACACCGGGCCAGGAGAAGCCACCGGGATTCACGGTCTGAAAGACATAAAAGGGACAGGAATGTCAGAGCCAAGCGCAAGGTGTAAACTAGGTAAGATACAGGTAATTATAAGGATAATATATGGTCGCCCACGAGGGCACTTACAGACAGCAGGGGGAGGGCGGTCTTCACCACGCGCGCGAAAAAGAATGGCGCCAAACGATCCTCGAAGGGCGGGCCAGAGCTGAAGGTGACGCGGAGCGCGCCAAATCGTGACGCAGGGCACATCAAGTCAGGACCCCGCCCCCCCCCCGGAGAGCGCGAAGCTCCGAAAGCGCGATGCAAATAGAGAAGAAGGGAACAGGGCAGTGACGCCTGAAAAGATGATCGAGCGGGTTACCGCAGCAGAGCCACTACGGATTAAGACAAAAGACGCTGCAGCATCAACAAAATCACTGCCGTTCGTGCAATATAAAAAGGGCACGGCGGCTACCAATAAAAGTAAAGTACATAACGCGGCTCTGACATCCATTCCCAGTCAAACACGACACCGAGGTCATAAGCGTGTAATAGGGTACACTGAGTGACTACCAGGTAATACTTCAAACACCGGACCATGTCCAAGGAATGCAGGACCCTTTCCTTGTCGTTGCTAGGATTGGGACACAATGAAGGAAGAACAATGTCCTGATTCAAATGAAAAGCAGACACAACCTTAGGCAGAAAATCCGGCTTGAAGCGGAACACCACCTTGTCCTGGTGCCTCTCATAGTACGGAGGCTGAATGGATAGAGCAGCCAGCTCAGAAACACACCTAACCGAAGTTATGGCCACCAAAAAGACAACCTTGAGGGTAAGAACAGCCAGAGCAGCATCGTGAATAGGCTCAAAGGGAGCACCCTGCAAGGCAGATAAAACCAAGTTTAAATCCTAAACGGGGACCACAGGTTTACGAGGGGGACGCGCATGAGTGACCCCCTGAAAGAAGGTCTTAACCAAATGATGATGAGCAAAGGACTTCTGAAAGAAGACAGACAGGGCAGAAACCGGACCCTTCAGAGTACTGAGTTTTAGACCTAACTCCAAACCATGCTGTAAGAACTCCAGAATCCTAGGGACGGAGAACTCCCTACAGGGAAGAGACCTAGACTCACACCAGTCAATGTAGGAACGCCACACATCACAGTTAGACAGAGTATTGACAGTATCAAAGGGCAATTCATCTGTGCCATCAAGTGCATTCCTGACCATGGCCCTGAGCGCTACTGCTGTAATTGCTAAGGCGCAAACCAGGTGCAAGGTCGCTCCCCCAAATGCAAAGGCATGCCAATTGATCAAGACGCCGGTCCTCAGAGTCCCGTAGCATAGTAGTGCCAGGGGAGTGCAAAATAGAGGTTTTAGACAGCCCTAGAATAGGAGCATCGACCTCGGGAGGCGATGACCAGCACTTAACCAAGTCAGCCGGGAAGGGATACTTTCTATCCACACTCTTAGGGATCCCAGGCAGTCTGCTGGGATGTTCCCATTCCTTAAGCACGAGGCTATTGAAATGAGTCTGCTCAGGAAATTCAAGACGAGCCTTAGCAGTATGAAAAAGCTCACCCCTTTGTCTGGGAGCAGCAACAGGAGGAGAGATGGACAAAACTTCAAATATCTGAGCCAGCAGTCTGTCAATATCATCCGAGGTCCATTGCTCGGAACCAGATTCGTCATGACCCCTGGACTCCTCGTCGTATGACCCAGAGTCAGAGAACAGCTCCCCTTCGTCCGAGGGGGGTTGGCCATAAGGCTGCAACAAGTCATCAGATTCCATAGGGAAAAGGGCAGAGTCAGGGGTTAAATGCCGCCTCTTAGCGGTGGCCTTACGCGCTAGCGAGCAATCTTTCAACACTGGTAAGTCTAGTAGCCATATCAGGATGAGAATCCCCGCTTGTATTGTGGGTTAGGCTTGGGGGAGTAGGTGAAGTGAGGCGAGGTGCAGGCCCAGCCACGGAAGAGGCGGGAAGAACCGATAACGCCTGCTGGGCACAAGGAACACAGACCCGTGCATTGTCACCGCTGCTAGGTAAGACCCCACAAGCTACACACAGCCGGGCTTGTCCCGAAGGAACCCGGTTCACAATATCCTGAGATGCCTCCATATGGTGATTGTATCGGTACGATAGGCCCGTAGGGATTGACGCTATAAGCTACCCTGGATGCCCCAATAACCCGCTGGGAAGTGGTAGTAATTTTTAATATTCACAACTGGGAGCTACACCGGGCCAGGAGAAGCCACCGGGATTCACGGTCTGAAAGACATAAAAGGGACAGGAATGTCAGAGCCAAGCGCAAGGTGTAAACTAGGTAAGATACAGGTAATTATAAGGATAATATATGGTCGTCCATACGATCCTCGAAGGGCGGGCCAGAGCTGAAGGTGACACGGAGCGCGCCAAATCGTGACGCAGGGCACATCAAGTCAGGACCCTGCCCCCCCGGAGAGCGCGAATCTCCGAAAGCGCGATGCAAATAGAGAAGAAGGGAACAGGGCGGATTACCGCAGCAGAGCCACTACGGATTAAGACAAAAGACACTGCAGCATCAACAAAATCACTGCCGTTCGTGCAATATAAAAAGGGCACGGCGGCTACCAATAAAAGTAAAGTACATAACGCGGCTCTGACATCCATTCCCAGTCAAACACGACACCGAGGCCATAAGCGTGTAATAGGGTACACTGAGGCCGCCATACTCACAACCCCTTCCCCCCCTGGCTGGGGGGGGGGGGGGAACGAGGGAGGATGGCGACCCTTTACACAGGGTCCACCGCTACGCGGGGCGTGGGACAATTAAGCGGGAGGGGCATCCCCAAAGGCTCACCATCAGCCTAAACCGCCTAAAGAGCAGAGTCAGGGGTTAAATGCCGCCTCTTTGCAGTGGCCTTACGCGCTAATGAGCTAGCAAGCAATCTTTCAACACTGCCCAGTCTAGTAGCCACATCAGGATGAGAATCCCCGCTTGTATTGGGGGTTAGACTCAGGCTTGGGGGAGTAGGTGAAGTGAGGCGAGGTGCAGGCCCAGGCACTGAAGAGGCGGGAAGAACCGATAGCGCCTGCTGTGCACAAGGAACACAGACCCGTGCATTGTCACCGCTGCTAGGTAAGACCCCACAAGCTACACACAGCCGGGCTTGTCCCGAAGGAACCCAGTTCACAATATCCTGGGATGCCTCCATATGGTGATTTAATCGGCACAATAGGCCAGTAGGGATTGACGCTGTAAGCTACCCTGGATGCCCCAATAACCCGCGGGGAAGTGGGAGTAAATTTAATAGTCTCAACCGGGAGCTACACCGGGCCGGGAGAAATCAATAGTGCAAAATGGTCTGGCAACAAAGGGTGACAAAAACTCCAGGTAGGCTGGCACTTGAAGGGTTAGAGGGACTCTGAAGGGAAAAGTGCTTAAAGTGGACCAAAACCGTGCTAGATAGGCCTGGGAATCTTATAAATCCATTCCCTCCCCATGGGGCATCCAAAATCGGGATGTCCCGCTGTGTGAAACCCCCCAGGTAGGCCATAAACTCACCTTCTTTCCCGGTCCAACGGCGCATGCGTGTGCTGCATCCCCGCTATCCCTCTAGAAGGGCGCGTTCCTGCACCGCCCATTTGTGAATGGCTGGCACGGGCACGCTCCCTGTTAGAGGGAAGCGCGAGATGTGGCCACCAGCGCCCTGGGAGTCGCTAAGCTTAGACGCCGCTTAGATGCCCATAGCTCAGCGGCTCTGAGTGCACCAATTGGAGGATGCGCATGCACATAATCGAGCGCAGTTTTGCGCGTTTGCAATGTGCATGTGTGCGCATAATCACGCGGCAACAACAGATTGTGCTGCTACGGTCAACAGCACATACGCACGCGTTTACTGGCCCTACTATGTCTAGTGCGCAAATGCGAGCGTATGGGAAACTTTGGCGCCCTCTGCTGGGGAACAAAAGGAATAGTCCTGGTTCTATGACAATGAGGCGTGCTTTGCTGACACCCAGCAGCAGAGGTAAGGTTCGCTCACTGAGGGCAGGGATGCATTTTTAATGAGGCCTCAAGCAGCACCGTCTATAGGAAAGGCAACAATTATTGGAATAGCTTGTTATAGTATATTGGAGTATCAGCGGGAACTACATCATGTTTTTTTTTTTTTACATGTAATAATTGGAGCCACCAGTGATTAAATGTATTAACATGACAGCCTGTGCCAATGAGATCTGATGCACAAGTAGTCTACTATTTGCTACAACAGGTTAGGGGAGCCTTTCTATAGCTTGCCTCAGGCCAGAGAGAGGCCAGCTTCACCCTCGCAGATGGTCACTTTAAGGGCAGGGGTGTACATTGAGGGCAGACGATCACTTAAATCAAAATAAATTGAGGGCATAAATTGAGGGCAGACAGTCACTTTAAGTCAGGGGTGTACAACTCAAATACATCTTGGGCCAAAATGAAAAACTTGGGAGTCACTGGTCAATCTTGATCTTTATTGAAAAAATACGATTCTGTGAAACTCACCTGTAGAATTGTTTTTGAGTATATCCAGTCCAGGTCGTCCCAGAAGTAATGACAGTTGGAAATTTGTAAGCTGGGGCGTGTGCAGCCGTGGCTTGCGCATGCACCATTGGATCTGCGATCAGGTAAGGTTTACCGGTGATCTGGAAGGCTTTCAAAGTAGTGAGACTCAGGCAGTCCTAGAGACTTATAGACTCCAGGGCCGCTTTTGGTCCACTTTACTCTGCCAGCCTTGAAGTCTTTTAGACTCCAGGGTCAGCCAAAGACATGGTTGGTCCTCTGAATGCCACTTTCTATGATGAGATGGGCTAGTGTCCTATGTCTTCTTTTACCCCAGTAGTCGCTTTTCACAGTGACCGTCACTCAGCCTGGTTGGCGGTTGAAATTGCCAACCACTTGGGAAATAGCTCCCTACTACATAATCATAGGGGTGGGGTTTTACACCAAAGTCCCATCCCGCAAACTCGCCAGCCTACAATCTGGCATTGCAATATGGCCATAGGAGGTGCTTGTTAACTAGCCTCTTAGGGGCTAAGCAGTACTGGGCAGTGAGTCTGAAGCCATGCGTCTGGTTTAAAGGTAATGCCCGCGACTGCCCCAGTTTTTCACTCATAGATAACAGTGTGAGAAGAGGAGGACATGGCTCGTGGGCCAAACCTGATGACATGGTGGGCCAGATTTGGCCCGTGGGCCAGAGTCGACACATGTGCTTTAAGGGGGCGAGTTGATGTCTGCTCTTGGCACCATTTTAGGCTTGGACCTTGGGCTTGGTCACCATCCAAAAAAGAAATTTCATCACATGACCAGGTCATCATGATCATCAGAGTTTCTCAAACCCGAGCTTCAACAGAATGCGATTGGCTGTTGATTCTCTACTCTCAATACAGCTTTGTCCATTATGCAAAACGCAACAGGATTTGTTGCACTGCAACCGCAACCCTGCCTATAGAAGTCTATGGGTACCGCGTGTGAAACACGTATTACGCTTCACCTGTGGTGCCTTGCGGTGCAGTGGAAGGGCCAAATTCACTACCATCTCCTGGCCATCCCAGACCTCCTTCCTTTGGTCCTGGGCCTGCTGCCACCTTCTTTGGGTCCTTCTACCAGATTCTTGCTGGAGCAGAAGACTGAAGGACCCCAAGAAGGTGGCTATTACAAGCGCTGGACCAGAGGAGGATGCTGGGTCCTGTCGCCTCTGGCTTCTGCTGCTGGTCTTCTGGAAAAGCCTGAAGCTCCTTCCTCCACCTACTGTTATAGCTGGCACCTTGGCTCCAGGGTGGACAGTAAACAAAGGTGCAGTGCAGGGAGTGTAGGCATGTAGTGCCATCGCTGTACTGAAACAGAGGTCCAATGTCACAACGGAGGCAATGCAGTGGAAATGCACAACGTCAAAGGAGCCAAAGGTATTTGGGACGCCCTTTCCGCTTTAAAGGGCACTTTCTTATGCTTACCATGACTTTTGAAGGGGAACATTGGAGACCCTGAATTCTAAAAGACTTTAGAGCTGTCCGAGTTCCACTATTTGGGGCACCACTGTGTAAAACTGTCGGCAGCGCACTTGGCTCCCTTCACCACCGCTTAGTTGTCCAGGTGGCTTAGCCAGTCGATCAGTACGCTCCCTCTCACCCACTGTGCAGTGGCAGTGGGAGTGACGTGAAGGTGAGTGTATAGGGTGAACTGAGGGGAGACACACAGCAGGGCATCCCAATTCAGGGTCCCGCCACATTGAGGAACAACATCTCGAAAAGTGAAAATTGAGTGTGCTGTTCCTCTTTAAGAAAGAGAAAAACATGCCCTTGAAAAGAGAGCTGCAGAAGGACTTCTTGTATTTCCAGTTTATCCGTGCGGATATGAAACGGCCTCCCAGCTGGGATTTTTGCCGGGATAATGTGGCCGAAAGAAAAATCTAGGTCAAGGATCAAGTAAGTTCAGTGCGATTACATGGACGTGGCGAGCCTTGTGTACATTGTCATATGGATATTAGGGAGAGTGCCCAGACCCAATCCGTGTCATCCTGGATATATGAAGCAGACGGTCACATGATGCGGTAACCACCGACATGCATTTTGTGTTACAAAACAGGTAAAAAATACCGTTTTGTGAGTACTCACCTTTAAAACGGGTATTATGATACACTCCACTTCGGTCTTCATGACATCTGGGTAATCTCCAGTAGAGGGCAAACTTCTGCAGAGATGAATATGCAAAAAAGAAAGCCCCTCCTGGTCCATATATACCTGGGACCTCCCACCAATTCCCCAGTGTATAAAAGCAGTAAAGGGACCAGGAAGAACCAATTATAACCTTAACAATGAAAACCAATGGTTCACCATATAAAAGCCCCAGAATACCTGAAAAAAAGGGGTGGGGCGAAGTGGAGTGTATGGCACACTCATAATACCCGTTTTAAAGGTGAGTACTCACAAAACGGTATTATTCTAAATGTGCCATACACTCCACTTCGGTCTTCATGACATCTGGGACATCCAATAGCAGTGTCCGTCATGGGTGGGAACCAGAAACAGTAAAGAATGTACCAACTCAAACCACTGCAGCTTGCAGAACCTTGTAAAACTTGGAAAAAGTATGAACGGAAGACCAAGTAGCAGACTGGTGCTGAAAAGCCCAGGATGCACCAACAGCACGAGTAAAGTGCGCAGTGACCCTAAAAGGGGGAGTCCTCCCCTTAGCAGAATAGGCCCCAACAATGGCCTGACGAATCCATTTGCTAATCGTAGACTTAGCAGGCGCCAAACCTTTCCTGGGCCCGCAGGGCACCACGAAAAAAGCATCCGTCTTGCGGAAGGAAGAAGTAATCACCAAATAGTACTTCACACAGCGAACAACATCCAAATTGTGCAGAACCCTCTCCTTGTCATTGTTAGGCTTAGGACACAAGGAAGGGAGAACAATATCCTGATTGAGGTGGAAAGCAGACACCACCTTAGGAAGGAAATCCGGCTTAAACCGAAAAACCACCTTATCCTGGTGTCTCTCAAAGTAAGGGGCCTGAATCGACAGGGCCGCCAACTCAGAGAAAGGCCGAACAGAGGTAATAGCCACCAAGAAAGCAACCTTCTAAGTGAGAACCGAAAGAGCAATATCCTGTAACGGCTCAAAAGGAGGACCCTGCAGAGCCGAAAGAACCAAATTCAAATCCCAAACAGGAACTACAGCTTTCCGAGGGGGCCGCACATGTGCGACCCCTTGGAAAAAAAGTCTTAACCAGCGGGTGTAAAGCAAAAGACCTCTGGAAGAAAACCGACAGAGCAAAAACCTGTCCTTTCAAGGTACTAAGCTGAAAACCAAGATCCAGATTATGCTGAAGAAATTCCAAAAAAATCCTGGGTATAGAAAAAACCCTGCAAGGCAAGGCCCTAGCCTCACAGCAATCAATATAGGACCTCCAAGTCCTATAGTAAATGCCAGAAGAGGACCGCTTCCTAGCCCTAATCAGGGTCTGAACAACAGCCTCAGACAAACCTTCCTCTTTCAAGATGAAGGTTTCAGCAGCCAAGCTGTCAAAGCCAGCGTTTGTAAATTGGGGTAAAGTAGATCACCCTGAGATAGCAGGTACGGCAGCAAGGGAAGCCGGTACTGGTCCACGGCCATCCTTACAACGTCTGCGTACCAAACCCTTCTTGGCCACCTTGGAGCCACCAGAATCGCTGGTGCCCCTTCTAGAACCAGTTTGCGAACTACCTTGCCCAGCATGGAGACAGGTGGAAACAGGTACAGAAAACCCAGGTCCTTCCAAGCCAGTGACAAGGCAACCACTGCCAGAGACAGGGGATCCTGAGAAAGAGACACAAAGGCCAGAAGTTTGTGATTGTGCCTCGAGGCAAAGAGATCCACCTCTGGAGTCCCCCACTTGCGGCAAAGATCCAGAAAAAACTCAGGGTTGAGAGACCACTCTCCGTGGCGAGAGGATCCCCTGCTCAGGGCATCCGCCTCCGTGTTCTCCACTCCCGGAATGTAGACTGCCGAAAGGCAAGGAACATTGCTCTCCGCCCAGTGCAGAATCAGAGAGACTTCCCTGAGGGCACTCCTGCTGCGAGTCCCTCCTTGGTGATTTATGTAAGCCACTGCCGTTCGGTTGTCCGAACGAACCTGAACCGGAAGACCCCGTAAATGCAGGGTCAGCGGAGCCGGAACCAGTCGAATGGCTCTGAGCTCCAATACATTGATGGGGGTGTGAGCATCCTGGGGACCCCACACCCCGCTGAACTGATGACTCTTCCAATAACCTCCCCAACCCGACAGGCTGGCATCCGTGGTAACCGTCTCCCAACAAGGGACCAGAAAGGATCTGCCCTTCAACAGATTGTTCGAGTCCAGCCACCACCGAAAGGACTGCCGAACCCTGGGAGACATCCTGAAAGGTTGATCCAATGACTGCGGGCACCTGTCCCAATACGTCAATAGGTGAAGCTGAAGCGATCTCATGTGAAACTGTGCAAACGGTACCGCCTCGAAGCAGGATACCATCAAACCCACCAGTTTCATCCCCTGTCGGATAGAGGGACAAGGACTGGCCAGAAGAATGTGGATCAGGCCCTGAATCCCCTGCACCTTGGTCTGGGGCAGAAACACTCTGGCCCGACTGGTATCCAGATTCATGCCCAGAAATGAAATCACACGAGACGGGGAGAGAGAAGACTTGGTGCGGTTGATCACCCACCCGAACCTCTCCAGGGTCGACACCACCTGGTGGGTGTCCAGCTCCGCCTGATGAAGGGAAGAAGCTGATATCAACAGATCGTCCAAATAAGGCACAATGCGAATGCCCTGAGATCTCAGCAGAGCCATTATGCCCGCCAAAACCTTGGTGAAGACCCTCGGTGCCGAGGTCAGACCGAAGGGAAGAGCTACAAACTGATGTTGATCCTCCACCGCAAATCGGAGGAATCTCTGATGTGCCTGAAAAATCGGGACATGCAGATATGCATCCTTGATGTCTATGGATGTCATAAAATCCCCTTGGCGAAAGGAATTGATAGCCAAGCGCAGAGTCTCCATGTGGAACTTTTGGGCTCTGAGAAATCTGTTGAGAACCTTGAGATCTAGAATGGGTCTCACCGAACCCTCCTTTTTGGGAACCGTGAAAATGTTGGAGTAGTAACCCCTGCCTCTCTCCGACAGAGGCACCGGGCATATAACCCCCATGCCCAGAAGGTTTTTGACTGCTAACAGGAGCCCCTGTGCAGCCTGAGGGTCCGAGGGCACCCGAGACCTTAAGAATCTTGGGGGCGGCCAGAACTCGAACTCTAGTTTGTACCCGGAGGAGACCACTTCCAAGATCCAATTGTCTGTGACCTCCCGGGCCCAGACCTGGAAGAAGAGCCACAGCCGTCCCCCCACCCTTGCGGGTGAGGGCGCTCCTTCATTGCTGAGCCGGTTTAATGGCAGGCTTGGGCTTGGAACCCCAGGCAGCCGCGGGACGAGCCCGACCTCTGCCTCTGTTCCAGGACGGGCCCCTGACACCTGAGAAGGCCAAACCCCTAGACGCTCTGGCCCCTCGAAAGGAAGGAGTGAACGAGCCCGCCTCCGCTGAGGTAACTTACCTCCTTTGGCAACAGCATCCAATTTATCTCCAAACAGCCGCAAACCCAAGAAGGGAAGAGCTGTGAGTGACTTCTTGGCTCCAACGTCCTCTGTCCACTGGCGGAGCCAGACCAATCTGCGCATAGCCACCAGTAAGGCTGACGTCTTACTACACATGACAATAGAGTCTTCCATCGCAGCCATGACAAAATCCATGAACAATTCGCACTTCTTAAGGATAGCGAACTCAGCGCCAGCTGGATCAAACTGAGTGTTATTCAGGCAGTCCCTGATAAGAGACCTGGTAGCAAGCGACACCAGGGCAGATGCACTAACAGGCCGCAGGGCCGAGCCCACGTTGGCAAATGCGTGGCACGCCATCTGATCAAGGCGCTTATCCTCGCCATCCTTAAGGAGGTGGCGTCAGGGGTGTTCAGCACAGAAGAGTTGGTCAAACCTAAAACAGGCGCGTCAACCTCGGGAGGAGAAGACCAGCGCTTAACCGCCTCCACCGGAAAAGGATATTTCTTATCCCATCTCTGAGGATCACCAGGAAGCCGACTGGGCCTCTCCCATTCTCTAAGGATCAGCGCATCAAAATAACACCTGGGTAGGGAATTCCAGACGGGGCTTGCAGGCCCCAAAAAATTCCCCCTTCTTAAGAGGGGGCGCCGCAGGCGGGTCAATATCCAACACCACCAATGAATGTGAAAAAACAGTGGCCGTATCTACGGCATCCCCCAGCGCCTGCCCGACATTGGAATTCCTAAACTGAACATAGTCAGCCTCTGAATCCTGATATAGTTCCCCCTCCTCTTATGGGGAATAATCGGACAATTCAGAGGACTCGTCGTCAATATCCCACAATGGCTGGGCCGACGACAAATGTCTCTTTTTAGCCTGGACCTTCTGGCCCACCGTGCTAGCAATCATTTTCTCGATGCTGGCCAACCTAGCCCAAACATGAGAAAGCGACTCCCCACTGGTACCAATGTCACCTGGGGTACGGATAAGGTGTGGAGGGGAAGGCGATGAAGTGGGAGGAGCCGACCCAGAAGACTGGGTACCAGACTGCAGCGTTATGGCCTTTTGTGCGCATGGTATACAGATCAGCACATTCTCCCCCGTAAGGGATACCCCGCACCCCACACATGGCCCAGATTGTCCCAACGGGATCCCGAGCCCAGTATCCTGCGGAGCCTCCATATGGTGAATTTTTGTGGTCAGTCACAAGACCGCAGGGAATTACGCATAAGCAACCCGGGATGCCCCTTAAAAGTCCCAGTGGGAGGATTTTAGGTGGAAATTTTTTAACTAGGGACCCCAGGACCAGGAGGGACCCCTTAATATGCACATATACAGGGCAACCTGTAACACACAAAACAAGCAACATAAGAGCAGAGCTATGTAAAAATGGCCATAACATACATGTAAATAAACCACAGCATTTGATCTTGCAGCCACACAAATGTAAATATATATAGGTATATATATATATATATATATATATATATATACCACATCCCAGCCAGACAGTGCAATTAAGGCACAAGCACACCCACACATGTTTGAGACCCCAGTGGGGGCCCCCGCTAAATAGGGGCCCCCACACACACACAAGCTAAGGAGATGGCCATCAGGCCCTTACCAACCCGATGTGCAAAGTGGCCTGCCAGAGAAGATGGTCCCCACGCAGCCTCGTACCTGAGGAGGGAGAGCAGGGGGAGGGTGGGCCAGCGCAGAACGCGCGTTTGCCGAGGCCACGCCCCCCTCCCAGCAACGCGGACTCCTAGACAACGAGCACTGTAATCGCGCCAAATAAGGGGGAGGGGCTACCGCGGCCGTGCCTAGAGCCCAGCCCCGCCCCCTTCCCGAACGCAGCCTGAGGGGGAGAAGCTCCCCCAGGCTGTAATCAGTCCCTGTTGGCCAGTAATGCAGCAAGCACTCACACACACACACACACACACACACACAAGTGAAACACCCAGCACACAGGGACAAGGGCTGGAGAAAACAAAATATCGGCCAGGCCAGGCAACCCCCTCCCCCGGAGGGGAATAAGGGACCCGGAAGGGGGGGGGGGGGAATCCTGCCAGGAGCCGCCCATAAGCCTGGGGCATCCCACACCAGGATCACCAAGAAACCTGGAAAACCGCCTACCCCAATGTGAGGTCTCACGGTGGAGCAGTGCTCCTGCTGCACCCTCAGGGTGCTCCTACCTTCACCAGGACCTGCAGCCTAAGCTGGGAGGCTCAATATAAGGCAATTTAGAAGGGTCCTGGCAGTAATAGGGATAATTAGAAGTCCTCATCTTCTGTCTTGTCGCCTTTTCTGCAGAGAAGGAACTGGGGAATCGGTGGGAGGTCCCAGGTATATATGGACCGGGAGGGGCTTTCTTTTTTGCATATTCATCTCTGCAGAAGTTCGCCCTCTACTGGAGATTACCCAGATATCATGAAGACCGAAGTGGAGTGTATGGCACACTTAGAATATAGGCTTCTTTTTACCGAGAACTGTCAGTAGAAAAATTAATAAAAAGGAGAAAACTTTTCATTAATGGGATGGAAGACTGAGTGCCCAGATGCAATGGAGAGGGGCCCGTCTTGGCATTGCAGCAATGAGGCTGTACAGACTTGGCATCCTCGCTCTGTGCAGTTGGCCAGAGGTGGCGTGCGCAGTGTAAGGAGCAAGAGAGCTAAATCTATTTCGCTTGGCAACAGAGCCCTATGCCAGGACAGGAAGGAGCTCATTTTAAAATAGACTCTTTAAAGCAGACCTCCAGTCATAAAAGACTAGATGTCCACTCAACACTTATACTGGGGACCAGGGCCGGCGTCAGAACCCGGCAAGGTGGGGCAGCTGCCGGGAGCCCACTGACAAGGCTGGCCTTTGGTGTGTGTGACAGCGCTTGACCGGCGGCAGCGCCAGCGTTGACCGAGGTGGAGGTGCAATTTCTTTTCCCCGCTGGGGTTCCGCTGCTGCCTGTGCCGTCCCGGCTGAAACTGATGATCCCACAGTGCAATCATCAGTTTGAGTAAAGTAATGTACGAACGGGGGGGGGGGGGGGGGGCTTTACACACAGGGGCATCCAAAAATACAATTCTGTGATTACTCACCTGTAGAATTGATATTATGAGTATACAGTACGTCCTGCTCCAGATAAGAATCATTACACATGAGAATTACTCCGCCAGATGGCGCTGGACTGCAGAGACAGCGGAATTGGCTCCTCCCGGCCCCTCAAATACCCGGGAACTCGCACAAATCCCCAGCATTGAAAAGCAGTTAACGAGAAGCCGGGAGAATTAAAACAGAACCAAACTAGTAACTATAACAATGATAACAATCACCATACAGGGGATCCAGGATAATGCAAACCCAAGGGTGGGGTGGAGCAGGACGTACTGTATACTCATAATATCAATTCTACAGGTGAGTAATCACAGAATTGTATTATTCTTAGTATACAGTACGTCCTGCTCCAGATAAGAATCATTACACATGAGACATCCAATAGCAGTGTCCATAAAGTAGGGTGGGATCCCCAAAGGTAACAACAGACAGGTCAGACCACTGCCGCCTGCAGAACCTTGCGGCCAAAAGCAGCATCAGCTGAGGCCCTTACATCAACCTTGTAAAACTTTGAAAAGGTATGAACAGAAGTCCAAGTGGCAGCCTTGCAAACTTGTTCAACAGAAGCCTGGTGCTGAAAAGCCCAAGAGGCACCAATAGCACGAGTGGAATGAGCAGTAAGGCGGAAGGGAGGATGCTTCCCCTTAGCAGAATAGGCCTCAATCACAGCCTGACGGATCCATTTGCTCATAGTAGATTTGGTAGGTGCCAAACCCTTCCTAGGACCAGAAGGGACCACAAAAAGAGCATCAGTTTTTCTGAAAGGTGCAGTAGCAACCAGATAGTACTTCAGACACCTAACTACATCCAAAGAATGCAAGACCCTCTCCTTAGCATTACTAGGATTAGGGCACAAGGAAGGAAGAACAATGTCCTGATTCAAATGAAAGGCAGACACAACCTTAGGCAGAAAATCTGTCTTGAAGCGAAACACCACCTTGTCCTGGTGTCTCTCAAAGTAGGGGGGCCGGATGGAAAGTGCCGCCAACTCAGACACACGGCTAACAGAGGTGATAGCCACCAAGAAGACAACCTTGAGAATAAGAATGGCCAGGGCAGCCTCCTGCACAGGTTCAAAGGGAGCACCCTGCAAAGCAGACAAGACCAAGTTCAAATCCCAAACAGGCAACATAGGCTTACGTGGGGGACGCACATGAGTTTCCCCTGGAAAAAAGTCCTGATCAGAGAATGCTGGTCAAAGGACCTTTGGAAGAAAACAGCCAGGGCAGAGACATGACCCTTCAGAGTACTGAGTTGGAGCCCCAGCTCCAACCCATGCTGCAGGAACTCCAGGATCCTGGGAATAGAGAACACACAACAGGGAAGAGACTTAGACTCACACCAGTCAATGTAGGCACGTCAAACCCTATAGTAAATGGAAGAAGAAGACTTCTTCCTAGCCTTTATCAAGGTATCAACAACAGAGGCAGACAGCCCCTTCTCCATCAGCCAGGCCGTCAAAGCCAGAGTTTGTAAATTGGGATGGCGTAAGTGACCCAGAGTGAGCAGGTCTGGCACCCTGGGCAGAGCGTACTGATCTACTGCCAGCTGCACCATGGCTGCAAACCACACTCTTCTTGGCCACCTGGGAGCCACCAGTATTGTTGGCACCACCTCCTCAGCTATCTTGCGCAGAACCCTGCCCAACAGGGGGAATGGAGGAAAGACATACAGGAGCTGAAAGTCCTGCCATGACATTGCTAGAGCATCCGTGGCCAGGCCAGAGGATCCTGGGACAGGGAGACAAAGGCCGGGAGCATGTGATTGTGACGGGACGAAAAGAGATCCACATCTGGTTTGCCCCAACGGTGACACAGAGTGTGAAACACCCTGTTGCAGAGGGACCATTCTCCCAGGCGAGAGGTCCCCCTGCTCAGAGAGTCTGCCTGCAGATTCTCCACCCCGGGGATGTACACAGCTGATATGCAGGGAACATTGTCCTCTGCCCAGGCCAGGATCAGACACACTTCCTGGAGGGCCCTCTTGCTCCGGGTCCCTCCCCGATGATTGATGTAGGCAACCGCCGTCTGGTTGTCCGAGCGTACCTGAACAGGCAGGCCCCAAAGGTGATGAGTCAAATGAGTCAGAACCAACCCGATCGCCCGCAGTTCCAGAATGTTGATAGGTGTGTGGCCTGCTGAGGGCCCCATTGCCCTTGGAACTGCAGGGACTTCCAGAAACCCCCCCAACCTGGCAGACTGGCATCCGTGGTGACCGTCTCCCAGCAGGGGGACAGAAAAGATCTGCCCACCAACAGGTTCCTGGAGTCCAGCCACCACGAGAGGGACCACCTGACTTGGGGGGAAAGCACAAGGACCTGGTCCAGGGGCGCAGGATCCTTGTCCCATACTGACAAGAGGTGGAGTTGCAGAGGCCTCATGTGGAACTGGGCATAAGGGACCGCCTCGAAGCACGCCACCATCAGGCCCACCAGCTGCATTCCCTGCTTGATGGAGGGATAAGAGCAAGATAGCAGGAACTGAACCTGCGCAAGCAGACTGTCCACCTTCTGCTGAGGAAGAAAAATCCTTGCCTGAACTGTATCCAGATTCATTCCCAGGAAGGGAGTCACCAAGGAAGGAGACAGGGAAGACTTGGGATGGTTGATCACCCAGCCAAATGACTCCAGAGTGGACACTACCAGCTGGGTATCCAACTCTGCCTGTTGTAGGGACTGGGAAGTGATGAGAATGTCGTCCAGGTAGGGCAGCACGCGGATGCCCTGAGACCTGAGCAGAGACATCACTCCTGCCAGCACCTTGGTGAACACTCTGGGAGCTGAAGTGATGCCACAAATTGGTAGTGCTGATCCTCCAAAGCGAACCTGAGGAACCTTTGATGACCTGGAAACACAGGAATATGAAGGTAAGCATCTTTGATGTCCACAGAAGTCATGAAGTCAACTGGAAGCAGGGAACTGATGGCAGAGCGCAGAGTTTCCATACGAAAGCGCCAGCACCTGACAAATTTGTTGAGGATCTTCAATTCCAGGATGGCCCTGACTGACCCATCTCTTTTGGGCACGGTGAAAAGGTTGGAATAAAACCCCTTGCCCCTTTCTCGTAAGGGGACCTGACAGATGACCCCCAGCTCCAGAAGGTTTTGCACCTCCTGCACTAGATACTGAGCTGACACAGGGTCCTGAGAAATCCGGGATCTGATGAATCTTGGGGGGCGGCCAGGCAGCAAACTCTATCTTGTAACCGGAGGACACTACCTCCTGAATCCACGGGTCTGAGACAGGAAGCCTCCAGACATAAGCAAAGTACTGAAGTCGTCCCCCCACCCGTATGGGTGAGGGCGCCCCTTCATGCCTGAGGGGGCTTGGGAGAAGACTTAAGCTTGGAGCCCCAGGAGGAGCCAGGGCGACCACGTCCTCTGCCCCTACCCCAGAAATCTCCTCGGGCCCCAGTAAGGGAGACCCCCTTCCCCTGTCTGGCACCACGGTAGGGGGAAGAAAAGGAGCCCTGACCCCGAAAGGGCTGAGACTGCCGCCTGCACTGGGGTAACCTGCCTCCCTTAGCCAACAGGTCCAGGCGGTCCCCAAACAGGCGTAGTCCTTTGAAGGTAAACCAGTGAGAGCTTTCTTGGCAGCGTTGTCAGCAGCCCACTGGCGCAGCCAAACCGAGCGGCGTATAGCCACCACAAGGGCAGAGGTTCTGCCACACATCCTAATGGTATCATCCAAGGCAGAGAGGACATAAGTCACAAAAACCTCACAATGAGAGAGTGCATTAAACTCCTCACTAGACACATCATCAGGGGCACCGTCTAGGATACTTCTAAGCAGGGTCCTAATTGCCGCAGCCGTAATGGCAGAGGAACAGACCGGGCGCAGCACCGTCCCCACACATGCAAAGGCATGGGATGCCAGCTGATCAATGCGCCGGTCCTCACCATCCCGCAGCGTAGTAGAGTCAGGGGAATGCATCCACTTCAGGAGGGGATGACCAACCACATCAGTAGGAAAGGGATACCTCTTATCCCAACTCTTAGGTACACCGGGAAGCCTGCTAGGACGCTCCCATTCCCTGAGCACAAGATTATTAAAATGGGCTTGCTCAGGAAATTCTAAACGTGGCTTAGTAGTATGAAACAATTCCCCCTGTTGCCTGGGGGCCGCAACCGGGGGAGAGATATAGACAGTACCTCAAAAATCTGAGCCAACAGCCTATCAGTATCATCTGGAGCCCAGGGGTCAGAGCCAGAATCATCATGACCCCTGGGCCTCTCATCAGATGACTCCGAGTCAGAGAATAACTCCCCTTCTTCCAAAGGGGTATAGCCAGACAGTTCCAAAAACTCATCAGCTTCCATAGGGAAAAGAGTGACATCAGGCGTTAAGTGCCGCTTTTTAGCAGAGGCCTTACGCGCCAAGGTATTAGCAAGCAACTTCTCAACACTAGCCAGTCTGGAAGACACATCAGGCTGAGAATCCCCACTGGTATGCAACTCTACGGGAGTCATATTTAAGCTTGCGGGAGTAGGTGAAGCCATACGAGGCGCAGGCCCAGCTACTGGTAAACCAGGCTGCAGCACAATCACCTGCTGGGCACAAGGTATACAGACGCGCACATTGTCAGCACCAATAGGGGACACCCCACAAGCTACACACAGCCCGGCTTGTCCTGAAGGAACCCCGAGCACAGTATCCTGAGACGCCTCCATATGGTGATTATAGCGGCACAATAGGCCGATAGGGATTCACGCTATAAGAGGCAACCCGGGATGCCCCAATAGCCTGCTAGGGAAGTGGGACTAATTTACACACTAGGCCTCACAAGTTTAATAACTAAATAGAGGGAGTAGGGCCGGGAGAAACTAATAGAGGTCGGCCCGTCTGAAAGACATAAGCGAAGAGAACCCCGTAAGTGACATGCATAATGACATAGGGTAATAAAAACCGCCCGCGAGGGCACTCACGGACCACGGTAGGTAGACGCCAGTCACGCAGCAGCCTGATCCAGAGAAAATGGCACCGGGTATACCTCAAGGGGCAGGCCGCGAAGACAGTGACGCGGAACGCATCAACCGCGGGACCCCCCCCCCCAAGAGCGTGAAGCCGCACACGTGACAAGCAGCCAATAATGGCGCACTAGCACCTGAGGTAACGCCGTCACCAAGCGCGGAGCACAGTGGAAGCGCGCGGCGGCATATTTAAAAAAGCAACCAGTGCAACTAAGTCAATGCGGCGACTGACACCAACCAGAAAAAACAAAATATAGTGAAGCACCAAGGCAAATTCACATCCCCCCCCGAGAGCTACAAGGGAGAGCAAGGGAGGATAGCGGCCACTTAACATAGAGCCCACCAATAGACAGGGGCAAGGGGCAATAGGGCGGGAGGGGCATCCCATAGAGGCTCACCATATGCCTATACCGCCTACCTTTTGGTGGGGGATTGCGGTGGAGCAGCGCTCCTAAGCACCTGCCAGTGGTGCTGCCTACCATCACTCGGACCAGCGCAGCCAAGGCTGGGAGGCAAATTAATAATGGAATGGGTGGGAACAGTCCTACAGGGCCGCAGGCTAATAGCCCCGCTCACCTGCGAGAAGAGAGAGCCATCTTCTTGTCCTTCACAGTCCAGACTGCAGAGAAAAATACCATTTTGTGATTACGCACCTGTAAAATGGGTATTATAAGTATGTCACACACCCCCCTTCCAATATTCATGACATATGGGTTATGTCCAGTAGAGGGCGAACTTCTGCAAAGATGACAGGGGAAAAAAAAAAAAAAAGGTGCCCCTCCCAGTCCATAAATACCTGGGACCTCCCACACATTCTCCAGTATAGGAAAGCAGTAAGGGGACCAGGAAGAGTCAAATACAAAAAAATTAACAATAAAAGGTTCACCATATAAAGGATCCAGAATACAATAAGGGCGGGATGAAGCAGGGTGTGTGACATACTTATAATACCCATTTTGCAGGTGAGTAATCACAAAATCGTATTATTCCAAGTATGTCACACACCCCACTTCCAATATTCATGACATATGGGACATCCAATAGCAGTGTCCAACATGGGTGGGGATCCCAAAAAAGGCAATAATGCACAAATTTAAACTACTGCAGCTTGCAGAACCTTTCGGCCAAAAACAGCATCCGCTGAGGCCCGCTCATCAACCTTATAAAACTTGGAAAAAGTATGAACAGAAGACCAAGTAGCAGCCTTACAAACTTGTTCAACAGAGGCCTGATGCTGAAAAGCCCAGGAAGCCCCAACAGCACGAGTAGAATGAGCAGTGATCTGAAAAGGGGGAACCCTCCCCTTGGCAGTATAGGCCCCAACAATGGCCTGACGTATCCATTTACTAAAGGTAGACTAGGCAGGCGCCAAACCTTCCCGGGGCCCGGAGGGCACCACGACCAAGGCGTCCGTCTGACGAAAGGAAGAAGTAGCCACCAAATAGTACTTCACACAACGAACCACATCCAAAGAATGCAGGACCCTCTCCTTGTCATTGCTAGGCTTAGAACACAAGGAAGGGAGAACCACATCCTGATTGAGATGGAAGGCAGAAACCACCTTAGCTTGGCTTAAAACGAAAAACCACCTTGTCCTGGTGTCTCTTAAAGTAAGGGGCTTGAATGGAAAGAGCCGCCAACTCAGAGACACGTCGAACAGAGGTAATAACCACCAAAAAGACAATCTTTTGTGTAAGCATAGAAAGTGCAACATCCTGCATCGGCTCAAAGGGAGGCCCCTGGAAGGCCGACAGAACCACATTCAAATCCCAAACGGGCAACAAGGGCTTTCTAGGGGGCCGACCTTGAGTGACCCCTGGAAAAAAGTCCTAACAAAGGGATGCAGAGCAAAGGACCTTTGAAAGAAGACCGCCAGGGCAGAAACCTGCCCTTTCAAGGTACTAAGCTGGAGCCCCAGGTCCAGACCGTGTTGAAGAAAGTCCAAAATCCTAGGAATCGAAAACACCCTGCAAGGCAATGTCCTAGCCTCACACCAGTCAATATAGGACCTCCAAGTCCTGTAGTAGATGTTAGAGGAAGATCTCTTCCTAGCTCTAACAAGTGTCTGAATCACAGCATCAGACAAACCTTCCTCCTTTAAGATGGAGGTTTCAGCAGCCACACCGTCAAAGCCAACGTTTGTAAATTGGGGTAACGAAGTTGACCTTGAGTGATCAGATCTGGAAACGGGGGCAACCTGTACTGATCTACCGCCAGCCGCACGACGTCTGCGAACCAAACCTGTCTTGGCCACCTTGGGGCCACCAGAATTGCTGGCGCACCCTCTAGAGCCAGCTTGCACACCACTTTGCCCACCATGGAGAAGGGGGGAAACAGGTACAGAAACCCCAGATCCCTCCAGGCAAGAGACAAGGCGTCCACTGCCAGGGCCAGAGCATCCTGAGACAGAGACACAAATGCCGGAAGCTTGTGATTGTGACGTGAGGCAAAAAGATCCACCTCCGGAATCTCCCACTTGTGACAGAGGGACCGGAACACATTGTGGTTGAGCGACCATTTCCCTCGGCGAGAGAATCCCTTGCTCAGGGAGTCCGCCTCCGTGTTCTCCACACCCGGAATGTACACTGCTGAGATGCATGGGACATTGCTCTCCGCCCATGCAAGAATCAGAGAAACTTCCCTGAGGGCACTCCTGCTGCGAGTCCCTCCTTGGTGATTGATGTAAGCAACGGCAGTCCGATTGTCTGATCAAACCTGAACCGGTAGACCCTGGAGGTGATGCGTCAAGCGTGACTGCACCAACCGAATAGCTCTCAGCTCCAAGACATTGATGAGGGTGTGGGCCTCCCGAGGACCCCACAGCCCCTGGAACTGATGTTCCTTCCAGAAACCCCCCCAGCCAGACAGGCTGGCATCCGTGGTGACCGTCTCCCAACAAGGGGTCAGAAAAGACCTGCCCCTCAGAAGATTCCTTGGTTCCAGCCACCACTGAAGAGACTGCCGAACCAGGGGAGACACCAGAAATGACTGATCCAATGACAGCGGACATCTGTCCCAAGCCAACAGTAAATGGAGCTGAAGCGACCTCATGTGAAACTGAGCAAAGGGAACTGCCTCGAAGGAAGCCACCATCAATCTCACCAGTCTCATCCCTAGCCGGATAGACGGGCGAGGGTTGGACAGGAGAAGACTGAGGTAGGAACACCCTGGTCTGAATGGTATCCAGATTCATGCCCAGAAACGAAATCCCCCTTGACGGGGATAGAGAAGACTTGGGATGGTTAATCACCCAGCCGAAACTCTCCAGCGTCGGCCCCACCGTCCTGGTGTCTAGCTCCACCTGTCTGAGAGAGGATGCCGTAATGAGGAGGTCGTCCAGATACGGCACAATGCGAATGCCCTGGGCTCCGAAGAGGGCCATTATGCCTGCCAGCACCTTGGTGAACACCCTTGGTGCCGAGGTCAGCCCGAAAGGGAGGGCAACAAACTGAAAATGCTGATCTCCCACCACAAACCGGAAAAATCTCTGGTGTGCTGGGAAGATTGGTACATGAAGGTAAGCATCCTAGATGTCTATGGACGTCATGAAGTCCCCCTGATGAAGAGAAAGGATGGCTGAGCGCAACGTCTCCATGCGGAACTTCTTGGTTCGAATGAACCTGTTGAGAAGCTTCAGATCCAGAATGGGTCTTATGGATCCATCCTTTTTATGACCATGAAGAGTTTGGAATAATAGCCCCAGCCTCTCTCCAAGAAAGGCACCGGGCATATGACCTACATGTCCAGAAGATTTTTTACTGCCCACAGGAGCCCCTGCGCAGCTCCGGGATCCGAGGGCACCCGAGATCTGAGGAATCTGTGAGGAGGCCGGTACTCGAACTCCAGTTTGTACCCGGAAGAGACCACTTCCAAGATACATTTGTCTGTGACCTCCCGGGTCCAAACCTGGAAGAAGTGTCGCAGCCGTCCCCCCACCAGCAAGGGTGAGGGCGCCCCCTCATTGCTGAGCTGGCTTGGCAGCGGGCTTGGAACCCCAGGCAGGTCCAGGACGAGCATGTCCTCTGCCTCTGTTCCAGGAATCACCTCTGAAGGTAGAGTAGGCAAAACCTCTGCCTGCTCTGGCACCGCAAAAAGAAGGATTAAAGGAGCCTGCCCCCCGAAAGGAGCGACGCTGCTTCTTACGTTGTGGTAACTTTCCCCCTTTTGCCACCGAATCCAACTTATCTCCAAACAGCCGCATACCCATGAAGGGTAACCCTGTATGTGATTTCTTAGCCGCAATGTCAGCCGCCCATTGGCGCAACCAGACTGATCGGCCAATACCCACCAGCAATGCCGAGGTTCTACTACACATGCATATTGTGTCATCCAATGCGGATAAAACAAAAGACATGAACAATTCACATCGCTTAAGGGCTGTGAATTCATCACTGGCCGGATTAAGCTGGGAACCACTCAACAGGTCCCTAACCACAGACCTGGCAGCACAGCCGTGAGCGCAGACGCACAAACAGGCTGCAAGGCTGAACCCACACAAGCGAAGGCCATTTGGTCAATGTGCTTGTCCTCACCATCTTTAAGAGTGGTGGCGTCTGGAGAATGTACAACAGAGGTGGTGGACAATCCCAGAACGGGCGCATCGAACTCGGGAGGGGACGACCAGCGCTTCACCGTCCACTGGAAGGGGATACTTCCTATCCCATCCCTGAGGAACACCGGGGAGCCGGCTAGGTCTCTCCCATTCCTTAATAATCATGCTTTCAAAATGATTCTGATTTGGGATCTCCAAGCAAGGCTTAGAAGTCCCAAAGAATTCCCCTTTCTGCGGAGGGGACTCCGCTGGAGGAGAAATATCCAGCACCTCAAATAAATGGGCCAGGACTTTGGGGGTATCAACGGCATCCCCTGCGCCTGCCTAGTATCAGCATCAAAAAACTGCTGATCCTCAGCATCAGATTCAGCAAACAATTCCCCCTCCTCAAGCGGGGAATAATCAGACCAGTCAAGGGGATCATAGTCATCAAAATCCAGAACCGGCGCGACCGGAGACAGATGTCTTCTCTTAGCTGGGGCCTTTCTGGCCGCAGAGCTAGAAATCAATTTCTCGATGTTGGCCAATCTAGCACATACATCAGAGTGTGACTCCCCGCCAATGACAGTGTCACTTGGGGTGCGGATAAGGCGGTGGCACGGACCCAGAGGCCTGGGACCCCGACTGCCGCGTTATGGCCTACTGAGTACATGGTATGCAAATCAGTACATTATCCCCCGTAAGGGATACCCCACAACCCACACACTGCCGGGATTGCCCCGAAGGGAGCCCAAGCCCGGTATCCTGGGAAGCATCCATATGGTGATGTTAAGGTAGTCGCAATGACCCGAGGGAATTACGCTGCATATATATATATATATATATATATATATATATATATATATATATATATATGGAAGGGCATGTTGGCAGGCTGCCCCTACGCGCTAGAAGGATCACGCAGCGCACATATACAGAAAAAAAGGGGGCCCAACAGGGCACTCACGGAAGATCAATGGCGTCCTGCTAGCCAGGAGCTCCAGAGAGAGAGGGAGAGGAAGGGCGGGCCAGCGCGGATTGCGCCGCACCTGGCCCCGCCCCCACCTGAAAGACGCGGATCCCAGCAAATAGCTGGGCTCCGCAATGGCGCCATAAGCAAAGGGGTGGAACGCGGTGAGCGCCCGGCCCCGCCCCCTTTCCAAGCAACCTGAGGGGAAGAAGCTCCCCCTGTAAAATGGCCTCCACATGCGGCCATGCGGTGGAAGGGATAAACCGGGACAGGGCATCCCAAACCAGGATCAACAAACCTGGATACCGCCTACCCCTTAATATGGGGTTTCACGGGGGAGCATGGCTCCCTAGATACACCTCTAAGGTGTTGCCTACCCTCGCCCGGACCTACAGCCAAGGCTGGGAGACATAGTATGGACTTAATTAAACAAGGTCCGGGCAGAAATAGGGGCAAATTGGCCGGGTGTAACCCTGGCTTACCTGCAAGGAAGAAACACAGTCATACTCCAACTTGTTCGCCGTCCTGCAGAGACGAATACTGGGGAATGTGTGGGAGGTCCCAGGTATTTATGGACCAGGAGGGGCTCTTTTTTTTTTCTTCCTGTCATCTCTGCAGAAGTTCGCCCTCTACTGGACATACCCCATATGTCATGAATATTGGAAGCGGGGTGTGTGACATATTTGGAATATCTGGGTATTTGTGGGAGGTCCCGGGCATTTGAGGGGCTGGGAGGAGCCAATTTTGCTGTCTCTGCAGTCCAGTGCCATCTGGCGGAGTAATTCCCATGTGTAATGATTCTTATCTGGAGCAGGATTTACTGTATACTAAGAATATCAGGAAAATCTACATTTGTTTAGACTCTGAGGTAGGTTTAAAGGTGTTTGGTGCACTTCAAAGTAGACCAAAATTACTAGCATGATCTATTTAGCATGATCCTTAGGGGACATCCAGATTTGGGACGTTTCTCTCCACCACAAAGGAGCCCACTGAGACCATGCCGCCCAAGGGCCCACATAACACTGGAGCAGGCCCTGCTGAGGACACCCCAAATGGGGTGGATCACAAAAGTACGAACAAGCATGAGATCGGGAAAAATACTTCCCTAGCAGCAGCCAGCACAGGCCTGCAAGGCAAACTACATTGGCTGACATTGTTCTCGTGAGGTGTGAGCCCCCCAACAAAGGGTAGGGGGTGAGAAACTCTAGTCATTTTTGGCTGGTGGTCTGTTTTTAAAGTGGACCAAAACCCAGTGTGATGGGCCCGGGAATCTATAGGATTCCCAGCCTATCAATTCCCTCCCGCCGAGGCATCCAAAAATACCATTTTGTGATTACTCACCTGTAAAATGGTTATCGCACCCCGCTTCTGAATATTCATGACACTTGGGTAACTGTCCTGTAGAGGGCGATCTTGCAGAGATGACATGAAAAAAAGGAGCCCCTCCCGGCCCATAAATACCTGGGACCTCCCACCATTCCCCAGTATAAGACAGCAGTAAAGGGACCAGGAAGAGCCAAATGTAAACAGCAAAGAAAAAGGTTCACCATATAAAGGATCCAAGAAACCAAAAAAGGGCGGGATGAAGCGGGGTGTGTGACATACTTGTAATAACCATTTTACAGGTGAGTAATCACAAAATGGTATTATTCCCAGTATGTCACACACCCCACTTCCGAATATTCATGACACTTGGGACATCCAATAGCAGTGTCCATAATGGGTGGGGATCCAAAAAGGCAATAATGCAAACTTAAACTACTGCAGCTTGCAGAACTTTGCGGCCAAAAACAGCATCCGCTGAGGCCCGCACATCAACCTTATAAAACTTAGAAAAAGGTATGAACGGAAGACCAAGTAGCAGCCTTGCAAACTTGTTCAACAGAAGCCTGATGCTGAAAAGCCCAAGATGCTCCAACAGCACGAGTAGAATGAGCAGTAACACGAAAAGGGGGAACCTTCCCCTTGGCAGAATAGGCCCCAACAACGGCCTGTCTAATCCATTTACTAATGGAGGACTTAGCGGGCGCCAAACCTTACCTGGGCCCGGAAGGCACCACGAAAAAGGCGTCCATCTTACGTAAAGGAGAAGTAGCCACCAAATAATACTTCACACAGTGAACCACATCCAAAGAATGTAAGGTCCTCTCCTTGTCATTGCTAGGCTTAGGACACAAGGAAGGCAGAACTACATCCTGATTGAGGTGGAAGGCCGAAACCACCTTAGGAAGGAAATCTGGCTTGAAGCGGAAAACTACCTTGTCCAGGTGCCTCTCAAAGTAAGGAGCCAGAATGGACAAAGCCGCCAACTCAGAGACACGCCGAACAGAGGTAATAGCCACCAAAAAGGCAACTTTCTGAGTGAGCAGAGAAAGAGCAATATCATGCACCGGCTCAAAAGGAGGCCCCTGGAGAGCCGACAGAACCAAGTTTAAATCCCAAACCGGCAGCAAGGGCTTTCTAGGAGGCCGCACATGAGTAACCCCCTGGAAAAATGTCTTAACCAGGGGATGAAGGGCAAAAAACCTTAGAAAGAAAACCGCCAGGGCAGAAACCTGCCCTTTCTATGTACTAAGCTGAAACCCCAAGCCCAGACCATGTTGAAGAAACTCCAGAATTCTGGGAATAGAAAACACCCTACAAGGCAAGGCCCTAGCCTCGCACCAGTTAATATAAGACCTCCAAGTCCTATAGTAGACGTTAGAGGAAGATCTCTTCCTAGCTCTAACAAGAGTCTGAACCACCGCATCAGAAAAACCTTCCTCCTTTAATATGGAGGTTTCAGCAGCCACGCCGTCAAAGCCAGCATTGGGGTAGCGTAGCTGACCCTGGGTGTTAAGATCCGGAAGAAGAGGCAGATAAAACTGATCTACTGCCAGCCGCACGTCGTCTGCGAACCCCACTCGTCTGCGAACCACACTCGTCTTGGCCACCTTGGGGCCACCAGAATTGCTGGTGCCCCTTCTAGAGTTAGCTTGCGCACCACCTTGCTCACCAGGGTGAAGGGGGGGAACACGTACAGAAACCCCAGTTCCCTCCAAGCCAAGGACATGGCATCCACTGCCAGGGCCAGAGG
This sequence comes from Gastrophryne carolinensis, assembly GCA_027917425.1. Taxonomy (NCBI): domain Eukaryota; kingdom Metazoa; phylum Chordata; class Amphibia; order Anura; family Microhylidae; genus Gastrophryne; species Gastrophryne carolinensis. Next base: position 91,277,000 of record CM051243.1, on the reverse strand, counting down.
ATCCTGAGACAAAAGCAGGAAGCTTGAGATTGTGACGTGAGGCAAAGAGATTCACCTCCGGAGTCCCCCACTTGTGACAAAGGGACTGGAATACCTTTGGAATTGAGAGACCATTCGCCTCCTCGAGAGGAGCTCCTGCTCAGGGAGGCCTTTGTGTTCTCCACTCCCGGGATGCAAATGGCTGAGATGCATGGGACATTGCTCTCTGCCCAAACAAGGATCAGAGATACCTCCCTGAGGGCACTACTGCTGCGAGTCCCTCCTTGGTGATTGATGTAAGCGACCGCCGTCCGACTGTCCGATAGGACTTGAACTGGCAATCCCTGCAAGAGAAGAGTCAAGCGAGACAGAACCAACCAAATGGTCCGCAGCTCCAAAACGTTGATGGGGGTATGAGCCTCCTGAGGCCCCCATAACCCCTGGAACTGATGTTCCCTCCAGAAGCCCCCCCAGCCCGACAGGCTGGCGTCCGTGGTGACCGTTTCCCAACAAGGGGCCAGAAAGGATCTGCCCTTCAACAGATTGCTTGACACTAGTCACCACTGAAGGGACTGCTGAGCCCGGGGAGACAGCAGACAAGACTGATCTAATGACAGCGGACACCTGTCCCAAGTCGCTAGAAGATGGAGTTGAAGCTGAGGAAGGAACACCCTGGCCTGAAAGGCATCCAGAGTCATGCCCAGAAATGAAACCTCCCTGGATGGGGAGAGGGAGGACTTGGGATAGTTGATCACCCAGCCGAACCTCTTCAGCGTGGATACCACAACTCTGGTGTCTAGCTCCGCTTGGCTGAGAGAGGAAGCCAAAATGAGAAGGTTGTCCAGATATGGTACAATGCGAATGCCCTGGACTCTGAGGAGGGCCATCAACCCCGCCAGTACCTTGGTGAACACCCTCGGAGCCGAGGTAAGCCTGAATGGAAGGGCCATAAACTGAAAATACTGATCTTCCACCATGAACCTGAGGAATCTCTGGTGTGCTGGGAAGATAGGTACATGCAGATACGCATCCTTGATGTCTATGGACGTCATGAAGTCCCCCTGACGAAGAGAATCGACGGCTGAACGCAATGTTTCCATGCGAAACTTCCTGAAGCGGATAAACCGATTGAGGAGCTTCAGATCCAAAATGGGTCGAACTGAGCCGTCCTTCTTGGGCACCGTGAATAGATTGGAATAGAAGCCCAAGCCCCTTTCCGCGGAAGGCACTGGGCAAATGACAGCAGATAACTTACTGCCGCCCAGAGCCCCTGTGCGGCCAGTGGATCCGAAGGCACCCGAGACCTGAAGAATCTGGGAGGACCAGATCTCGAATTCCAGCTGATCAATGCGTTCGTCCTCACCATCTTTGAGAGTGGTGGAGTCAGGAGAATGCAAAAATAGAAGTATTAGATAACCCGAGCACCGGAGCATCCACCTCGGGAGGGGATGACCATCGTTTTACTACGTCCACCGGAAAGGGATATTTCTTATCCCAACCCTGAGGAATACCTGGAAGCCGAGTAGGCTTCTCCCATTCCTTAAGAATAATGTTATCGAAGTGCTTTTGATTTGGGAATTCCAAGCACAGCTTAGAAGTCCCAAAGAACTCCCCCTTTTGTGGAGGAGACTCCTCTGGGGGAGAAATCGCCAAAAAAAGGTGAGCCAGGACCTTCAGGGTGTCCACAGCATCCCCCTGCCCCTGCTCAGTATCAGCACCAACAAATTGCTGATCGTCAGAACCATCAGAACTCTCAAATAATCAGACCAGTCAAGAAAATCATAATTATCAAACTCAAAAGCCGGCGCGGCTGAAGACAAATGTTTTCTCTTAGCCGAGGCCTTTCTGGCTACAGAACTAGAAATAGATTTCTCAATATTAGCCAATCTGGCACACACATCAGATTGCGACTCCCCGCCTGTGACAACATCACTAGGGGTACGGATAAGGTGGGGTGGGGTAGGAGAAGAGACCGGGCCCACGGACCCAGACGCCTGGGCCCCCGACTGCTGCGCTATGGCCTGCTAAGCACAAGGTATGCAAACAAGTACATTATCCCCCGCAAGGGATACTTCCAAAACCCACACACTGCCGGGATTGCCCCAAGGGAAGCCCAAGCCCGGTATCCTGGGAAGCCTCCATATGGTGATTTTTAAGGTAGTCGCAATGACCAGAGGGAATTACACTGTTAAAGCTACCTGGGATGCCCCTTCAAGTCCCAAGTGGGAGGATTTTTTTTTTTTATTTTTAGGAACCCTAAATCAAATTCTAAGGGACCCTAGGACCGGGAGAACCCCCTTTTTAAACCTCAAAAAGGGATCCCCCTGGAAGACATAATAACAGGGAGTACATAAGTGTCAAACATGCACATTACCCCACAACAACATATATCAATAGATATAATGGAGAAATAACAAACATAATGCCAAAAGGAATTACTCACGACCACAGCAAACGGCGGCCGTCACAGCAGCGAGGGAATGTTGAAAGAGAGAGACAGAGAGGCCGGAAGAAGAGGGGCGGCCAGCGCACATCGCACACCGCACCTGGCCCCGCCTCCTCCCCTCACGCCGGGCCCGGCCCCAGCCAGCACCAGAGCGCCTCAGTGGAGCCAACATCGAGGGAGGGGCGGGGCGCGACGAGCACGCCGAGCACGCGGCCCCACCCCCTCCGTAACTGCTCCTGAAGAGAAGCAGCCTGCCCAGCTGCAAGCAACAGCCGCCCAAACACACCACACACACAAAACCTTTTCCCCCAAAATAAAGTTCAAAAACACACAGGAGAAAAGCCCCCCCCCCCCCCCAAGGGGCACAGAGGGACACGGTGGGGGGGGGGGGGAGACCCACACCAAGGTGAAAGGGCAAGAGGGACAGGGCATCCCAAGCCGGGATCACCAACCCGGACACCGCCTACCCCTTTGTATGGGGTCTCATGGGGGAGCTAGCTCCCATATACACCACAAGGTGCAGCCTACCATTGCCTGGACCTTCAGCCTAGGCTGGGAGGCATACTGCTATAGTTTAAATTAAAAAAGGTTCAGGCAGCAATAGAAACAAAAGGCCGGGGGGTTACCCCGGCTACCTGCAAGGAGGAGGTAGCCATCTTCTGACTTGCTCGCCGACTGTAGAGACGAAAGACTGGGGAATGGTGGGAGGTCCCAGGTATTTATGGGCCGGGAGGGGCTCCTTTTTTTCATGTCATCTCTGCAAGATCGCCCTCTACAGGAGAGTTACCCAAGTGTCATGAATATTCGGAAGCGGGGTGTGTGACATACTGGGAATATCGGGATATTCCGCTGTGTGAAACCCCCCAGGTCGCCCCAATCACTTATCTTGCTTCCCAGTCCAACGACGCATGCGTGAGCTCCGCCCACATCTACTATCCTTCTAGCAGGGCCTGTGCCCGTGCCAGGCATTTGTGAATGGAATCTTTTTCTGAAAGTGATTTTTTTTTTCTATAGGTCAGCTTTAATGTTTAAGGCCAGCAGTGTGTGCTGTACATTCCGGTTGTCCAACACCCAGACCTAGTGCTGGATGGAGTAATAATACCATTTTGTGAGTACTCACCTGAAAAATGGATATTGTCAGTGTGCCACACACCCCGCTTCCCCTTTAATTCTTACGATCGGGTTACTCCACAGCCAGGTGGCGACGTTGCAGAGAGAAGTCTTGAAAACGAGCCCCCTTCCGGCCTATATATACCTGGGACCTCCCACTTAACACCAGTGATTTAAAAAGCAGAAAGACAAGGTACCAGGAAATCCAATGGTAACCTCAAAATAAAGAAAAAGCTTCACCATATAAAAGGAACCGGGATACCGAAAAGGGCGGGTGAAGCGGGGTGTGTGGCACACTGACAATATCCATTTTTCAGGTGAGTACTCACAAAATGGTATTATTCTCAGTGTGCCACACACCCCGCTTCCCCTTTAATTCTTATGATCGGGACATCCAAAAGCAGTGTCCACAAGGGATGGGTATCCGAAGGCAAAGTGAAGCATAACTTAAATGACTGCAGTCTGCAGAACTTTGCGGCCAAACACAGCATCCGCTGAGGCCCGCACATCAACCTTGTAAAACTTAGAAAAAGTATGAACAGAAGACCAAGTAGCGGCCTTACAAACTTGTTCAACAGAAGCTTGGTGCTGAAAAGCCCAAGACGCTCCAACGGCGCGAGTAGAATGAGCAGTGATACGAAAAGGGGGAACTTTCCCCTTAGCAGAATAGGCCGTAATAATAGCCTGACGTATCCATTTGCAAAAAAGAAAGTTAACCCTCTGCACACTCATACTAAAAACTGAAAAACCTAGCTAACACTTGTTAAGAACATGGACTGTTAGTTAACATAGATTGCAATGAATGTAAAAGCGAGGTAGCCACGTCAAGGCCGTCCAATTAGTACCCCGTCCCTAACATTACTAAGTTTAAAAGTTTGTGCAGGCATTGCTACTTCTTTACTTGTGTGTGCACAAGCAATGCAATACATGAATCAGCCTGTCTAAAGACATTGCAATAACTTAACTTGCTTGCACACACACAATGAAAAATACTTTACTTGCCTGCACAGTGTTACAGTTCAAAAAGAGGGTTTAGGTAGAGGCCAATTGGACTCCCTGTTACATTGGGAGAGCTACAATCCAGCAGATCTGGCCACTGACCTGCAAATGCAACAGCAAAAAGGAAGGTAGGATGTGCTCATCCAGTCAATATATAGCAGTCAAGAGGTGCTAGACGTATCCATTTGCTAATGGAAGATTTGGCCGGCGCTAAACCCTTCCTAGGCCCACAGGGCACAACAAAAAAGGCATCAGTTTTACGAAAAGGAGAAGTAATAATCAAATAGTACTTAACACAGCGTACTACATCCAAACAATGCAAAACCCTCTCCTTGTCATTCTTAGGCTTAGGACACAAGGAGGGAAGAACAATATCCTGATTCAAATGAAAAGCAGAAACAACCTTAGGAAGAAAGTCCGGTTTGAACCGAAAGACCACTTTATCCTGATGCCTCTCAAAGTAAGGCGCCTGAATAGACAAGGCCACCAACTCCGAGACACGCCGAACCGAAGTGATAGCTACCAAGAAGACAATCTTCTGAGTCAGGGTAGACAAAGCAATATCTTGCAAAGGCTCAAAGGGAGGAGCCTGAAGAGCAGAAAGAACCAAATTCAAGTCCCAAACAGGGAGTAATGGTTTCCTGGGAGGCCGCACATGCGTAAACCCCTGGAAAAAAGTTTTAACTAAAGGATAAAGCGCAAAACGCTTCTGAAAAAAGATAGATAAGGCAGAAACTTGCCCCTTCAAAGTACTCAGCTGAAGACCAGAGTCCAGCCCTGATTGCAAGAACTCCAGAATCCTGGAGACCGAAAAAACCCTACAAGGCAAAGATCTAATCTCACACCAAGCGATATAGGCTTTCCAAGTCCTATAGTAGATGATAGAAGAAGACCTCTTCCGGGCACTGATCAGAGTCTTAACTACCGAGTCAGAAAGACCCTCCTCCTTCAAGATGGAGGTTTCAGCAGCCAAGCCGTCAAACCCAGCGTTGGTAAATTGGGGTAACACAGCCGACCCTGAGTGAGCAGATCGGGCCGAAGAGGCAGAACAAGCTGGTCCACTGTCAGCCGAACGATGTCTGCGAACCATACTCGCCTTGGCCACCTTGGGGCCACGAGAATGGCGGACACCTTTTCCAGAGCCAGCTTCCGTACCACCCTGCCCAGCATGGGTATAAGGGGAAACAGGTACAGAAACCCCAGATCCCCCCAGCTCAGGGACATGGCTTCCACTGCCAGAGCCAGAGGATCCTGGGAGAGCGACACGAAGTTCGGGAGCCTGCAATTGTGACGAGAGGCAAACAGGTCCACCTCCGGTGTCCCCCATCGGAGACACAGTAACCGAAAAACCTGAGGATGGAGAGCCCATTCTCCCAGACGGGAAGAGCCCCTGCTCAACAGGTCCGCTTCCTGGTTCTCCACCCCTGGGATGTAAACCGCCGAGAGACAAGGAACATGGGCCTCCGCCCATGTCAGGATCAGGGATACCTCTCTGAGAGTACCCAGACTGCAAGTCCCTCCCTGATGATTGATGTAAGCAACCGCTGTTCGATTGTCTGAACGGACCTGGACCGAGAGGCCCAGAACATGTTGAGTCAGAAGAGCCAGAACCAGACAGATGGCTCTCAGTTCCAGAATATTGATGGGTAAGTGGGCCTCTTGAGGTCCCCACTGCCCCTGGAACTGAAGATCCTTCCAGAATCCCCCCCATCCCGAAAGACTGGCGTCCGTGGTGACAATTTCCCAAAGAGGAGTCAGGAAAGACCTGCCCACCACTGGAGGGACTGCCGGACCCGATCCAACGACCGTGGTCACCGGTCCCAGGACGCCAACAGATGAAGCTGCAGCGTCCTCGTGTGAAATTGAGCGAAAGGAACTGCCTCGAACGAGGCAACCATCAAACCTACCAGCCTCATCCCCAGACGGATGGACGGCCGAGGATTGGAAAGAAGGACCCGAGCCAACTCCTGAATCAGATAAATTTTGGACTGAGGGAGAAACACCCTGTGTTGACAAGAGTCCAACTGCATTCCCAGAAAGGACACCACCCTGGCTGGAGCGAGGGAGGACTTGGGAAAGTTGATCACCCAACCGAAGCTTTCCAGCGTGGAGACCTCCATCCTGGTGTCTGTCTCTGATTGATTGAGGGACGGAGCCATGATGAGAAGGTCGTCCAAATAAGGTACGAGATCTGAAGATGGCCATCACCCCTGCCAGCACCTTGGTGAACACCCTTGGAGCCGAGGTCAGGCCAAACGGAAGTGCCACAAATTGAAAATGCTGGTCGTTCATCACGAACCGAAGAAAACGCTGATGAGCTCGGCATATGGGAACATGAAGGTAAGCATCCTTGATATCTATGGACGTCATGAAGTCCCCCTGCCGAAGAGAACCGATGGCCGAACGCAAAGTTTCCATGCAAAACTTCCGGAAACGGATGAACCTGTTGAGCAATTTCAGGTCCAGGACGGGATGAACCGACCCATCCTTTTTGGGGACTGCGAAAAGATTGGAGTAGAAACCGAGGCCCACCTCTAAGCGCGGCACCGGCCGGATGACCGCCATTTCCAAAAGATTCCTTACCGACGCCAGGAGCCCCTGTGCGGCCAAAGGATCGGTGGGCACCCGAGACCGAAGAACCGTGAAGGAGGGCGAGACTCGAACTCCAGTTTGTAACCGGACGACACCACCTCCTGGATCCATCTGTCCGGAACCTCCTGGTCCCAGACCAGGGAAAAGTGTCGCAATCGTCCCCCCACCCGCACGGGTGAGGGCAGACCCTCATTGCGGAGCAGCAGGTTTGGGCTTAGCGCCCCAGGACTGACCGGGATGGCCACGGCCCCTCCCCCGGGTCCAACCTGTACCTCTGGTAGCGGGAAAGGAAGCACCCCTACCCGCTCTGACTCCCCGAAAGGAAGGATTAAAGGCACTCGCACCCCGAAAGGGGCGACGAGGCCTCTTGCGTTGAGGTAATTTACCACCTTTTGCCACTGAATCTATTTTATCACCAAACAGGCGCAAACCCAAAAAAGGGATCACTGTAAGCACCTTTTTAGAGACAAAGTCCGCCGTCCACTGGCGCAGCCACACTGACCGACGAATTGCCACCAGCAGAGCCGCTGTCCTGCTACTCATTGCCAGAGCATCGTCATGAACGGTCAAGACAAAGGAAATAAACGACTCACACCATTTAAGAGTACAAAACTCATCACAAGCGGGATCAAGACCTGCGTACAGATCCCTAATCATGGACCTAACTGCCAACAGAAGAAGCGCCGAAGCACACACTGGCCGCAGTGTCGATCCGGCACTGATAAAACCATGGCGAGCAAATTGATCAATCCGACGATCCTCACTATCCTTAATGGCAGTGGTCTCAGAAGATTGTACCACAGCCGTGCTAGACAGCCCTAACACAGGGGTATCTATGTCAGGGGGAACTGACCAAAGCTTCACCAAATCCTCCAGAAAGGGATAGCGTTTATCCCAATTAGGAGGAATTCCAGCCAGTCGCGTAGGTTGTTCCCATTCCTTAAGGACAACCCTCACAAAGTGTTGTTGCCTGGGAAAACTAAACGCGGCTGGGGAACATCAAATAACTCACCCTTTGGCAGGGCAACTGCCTCAGGCGGATCCAAATTCAAAATTTCAAACATTTGAGCCAGAATGGAAGGGGTGTCAAAGGACACCCCCGTAGCCTGATCGCCAGCAGCGTCAATCCCTAGCTGATCTGCAGGCTCATCCGACTCCTCAAGGAGTTCCCCCTCCTCATCATGGGGACAATCGAACCAATCCACTATTTCACACGTCTCATCCTCCGAAGCAGGTGCTGCTGGAGAAAGGTGATTCCGCTTCGCTGTAGCCTTCTGAGCTACTTTGGCGGAAATTATTTTCTCAAGGTTGGCCAATCGTGCACACACCTCGGCTTGCGAATCCCCACCCTTGACAATGTCACATGGGGACCGGAATAAGGGAGGGGGGGTAGGAGATGACGGAAGTTGCGAGGAGCCAGACGCCGGAGCGACAGACTGGCGCGCAATGTTCTGCTTTGCACATGGAATGCATAATATGACATCATCACCTGGGAGCGGAACCCCACAGCCCCCACACAGCCTGGATGGCCCCGAAGAGCCATTTCCGGTATTGTCGGAAGCCTCCATATGGTGAATTTATGGTATTCGCAATAACCCAGGGTTTTACGCATTAAGCCACCCGGCAGGCAGCATGCTGCATAGTCATTCAATACAGAAAAAGCCATAATAAATAACAATAGCAAAACCCCAGAGTGGCTAAAGAGTTAAACTGAAGCCAGCCAACATACACTTTTTATAAACATGCTGAAGCCAACTGAAAGTAAAAAGGACGGCCCCACACGCGAGGTGGGGACCGTTTACCTGTATGAAGAGCAGCAGCAGCAGCAGCCAGCCAGCCAGACAGAAACCTGCAGCCGAGTCCCCCGCACCTGACTCCTTGATTAGAAGGAGGAAGTGCGGCGGGGCCGAGCTGCAAGACAACAAACTCAAGCCACGCCCCCGCCATCGCGTCATCGAAACACGGGCCGAGGCCCCGCCCCCTCCAATTCAAACAGTGCGGCCCGCCAAATGGCGGTGCCACATGCAGAGAGGGCGCCCCGACGCCCTCGGAGTCAGTGGGGGGGGGGAGGGGGGGCAAAAACATGCCACACATATCACAGCCCTAGCAGTCCAGGCCGCATAAGCGCTACCTGCGGCGTTGAGCCTGAGACTGCCAGCACTCTTTAAACAGCACTAACGTTAAAACACACATGCACACAGTATAAGAACCCCCCCCCATAGTGAAGGGAGAAGGGACCGTAACGGGAGAGAAATGGCCAAAGGGGAACCTACGGGACAGGGGCATCCCAAATCCGGATCACCATGCCGGATAGCCGCATTGCCCCACGTGGGTGGTCGAGCGGAGGAGATAAGCTCCTAGGCACCTATAGTGCCATCTACCGTTGCCCAGTGAGCAGCCTAGGCTGGGAGGCTTCCATTAACCATCTAGGTAAACAAACAATCAAAACTGGGCAGAAATAGACCCAAAGGGGGTGCCGGGGTAAGACCCTGGCTACCTGCAAGCAGGAGACTTCTTTCTTCTGTCTTGTCGCCTCATGCAAAGAGAAAACACTGGTGTTAAGTGGGAGGTCCCAGGTATATATAGGCCGGAAGGGGGCTCGTTTTCAAGACTTCTCTCTGCAACGTCACCACCTGGCGGTGGAGTAACCCGATCGTAAGAATAAAAGGGGAAGCGGGGTGTGTGGCACACTGAGAATATAAGCATTTATTAGGAATGCTATGCTGGGAAGCTGCACATGAGCACTATGAGCTCACAGGACACTTACCAGAGATTTAAGGTAGAGCCGGTGTCATCCGCAAAAACCTTATGGACATTCTACAAGAAAAGAAAAACAGCATTACAACTTTTAGCTAATTATAACTTTATAACTTATTATAACTTTACTTCCTCCTGCCTTATCCCCCCTGGGGACAGTTTAAAAGGAGACATTTCAAAGCATCACAAAGGCTTGGATCCTATGTAAATATCCTATGTATTCGAAGCAAAGCTGCTTTATTCACTTCAGTTTCTGGGTCTTTGCTGAGCTGGGAAGTGCTTGTCGTGGCTCAGTTCTATGAGATGGGAACCACTTTGACTTGCCGTACTAAAAGCACCAATCAACAGAGTGGCCATTAGACCACTTTTTGTGTGGTCCTGGAAGACTAACATTAAAAGAAAGGCAAACCATGGTTGCTCCTCCCCCTTATTCCCTTATTTAGCATATTTATGCTGCCTTGGCATAATTTACAGAAAGGAATCGCCATTCGTCTCGGCTGTTTCAGTTGTCTGGCTGCATCCAATGGAGTTAAAAGATAGAACTAAAGTTTACTGTATAAGACGTGAATGGGCTCCATTGAATGTTCTCACTAGGGCCCGTCATATTTAGTTACACCACTGGAAATGGAAGCTGCTTATTGTCTGTGTATGCACCATAGGACAAGGGGGAATCCAGGGGGATACACACAGTGGGGATATGCTCCGAGCAGGATAGTGAAAATCATGGGTTTTGTTCCTCTATAAAAGGAAAAAAAAAAGTTACAGTGACTAACTGCAAAATATTTACAGTATACAAATGTCTACAGTAACTTAGTAAAAAAAAACAACAGGCCCGTCATGGCACAGTTAATGGAAAGTGGAGGGAAAACATTTATAAAGGGGACCAAAACCCGATCTTTGCACTATTCAGGGTTTTGTCCTTCCCCCTGGGGCAGCCCGGTTTGGGGTGCTCTGCTCACCCCAGATCGCTTGGGGTGTCAGAAAAAAATGTATTCTGTCAAGTATAGCGATATTTCATTAGACAATACTTGAATCGATTTTTTCTTTCTAGTATCGAAGTATCGATTCTGACTCCCCCCCCCCCCCCCCCCCAGTGCTCTTCAGTCTTCAGGAGAGAGCCATTCCCCCTGCTTTCCCGACTGCGGATGACGTCACCACTGCAATCGTAATCCCGGCTTGCAGCTCTCAGAAGCTGTGAGAGCGCGGGGGGGGGGGGGGGTTTTCACACAGCGGAGCGCCCCCAATAGTCAAAATCCTGGGTTTTGGTCCACTTCAAACTGTTCTCCTCTGGAATGGTATGCTCCTAAACCCAATCATCCCTCGTTTTTAATCCCACCAGGAAAAAAAACACAAGCTGGCTGGAGATTATTATACAATTTATTGAGCTCTTCAATAGGAGAGGACCAAAACTCGCAGCCATTGGTTGTGGAATCTATAAGATTCCAGGGGCGCTAGATTCCCTCCCCGTGAGGTTTCCAGAATCGGGATTCTCCACTGTGTGAAGCCTCCCTAGTTAGTCGGAAATTCATCTTCCCCGAACCAACAGCACATGTGCGAGCAGTGGCCACATCCCTGCTATCCCTTTAGCAGAGTGTGCGTCCATGCCAGGTATTTGTGAATGCCCAACATGGGCAAACTTCCTGTTCGAGGGTAGCGGAGGATGCGGCCCCTGGCATGCTCAGGTCGGCTCCCTTAGATGAAGGATTAGATGAAGGGGGTGGAAGCGGATCTGGCGCGCTGATTAGACGAAAGGCTACGTAAACGCCACAGAACCAGGAGAAAGTGCCCAGAGAGCAGCTTGTCCCCGGATATCTGCATCTAGAAATATGGAGGGAGAGAAGATAGATGGCTTGACTTGACTCCTGAATGCTCGATGCCATGTCACTTATTGACCTGCTATAATGACAAGGCAATGAGCCAGATTTCCTGAAAAGACCCCGCACTAGATAGAATAGAAACAATGGCCAGCTTGAGGAGGACCCAAACCCCCCCCGAATACAACTCTTTTTTGCTCCCCCATCCCAGTTACATTACCATTTGGGTGTTTTCTACCCTCAATGCTCCCAGGTATTCCTGTTATAGTGATTTTAAATTCTGTTTTCCCCAGCTATGCCATTGTATGATGTTGGTTTCTGACAGGATATCCCCCAATTCCTTTGAAGCCAACATTGTTTGTGAGTATTTTTATCCAATTCATTAGCAGGACACTAAGGGGAGTTGATAACACAGGTAATTCTTTTATATTACATGTAACTTTCCATATGGCATGGTTGGTCCACTTTAAATGTGTATTTATCAGCTGCAATTGTACATAGATAACATGATTATCAGCATTTAAAGAGACAGTCCAGTCTATAGTATTTTGCCATCCCCAATAAAACACACCCCCCACAAAAAAAAAACAAAAAAAGTGGGAGAAAAATGAAAGTGTGTCTTATCAGGTGAATGTAAAAAAAACAAAAAACTTACATTACCAATTTCCCACACCTCAGTGTCTCCCAATGACAAACATATAGAGAGAGACAGACACACACAAACACAGAAGATGGGTTACCGCTGCCTGCATGGAATTGTTTTCTTTTCTATCTTTAACCCAGGGCATCAATCAGTCACAATTGGGTTAACTCTCAACCGAAGGGTGTGAACTGCAAGACAAAGGTGTGGCTTCTCCTGGCCTATATACTTGCAGCTGCACTTCCACAAATCATTTTCATTCTTGCAGTACTACAGAATCTGGGGAGTATTTATCGATTGGTGTGAAACTAGAGGTTTTCGCTTGTAGAACTATTTCTGTTTTCAGAATATTGGAATTTTTGTAGAATGGTCTTGATGAAGGTCTTTAGTTGAGCACTTTAATAGGACAGATATCGGCCTTATCCATCTTTTTATAGAAACCCATTGCTGAGAATACATTTATTAGTACTTTTTTTACAGGAGGTCACTCATGTGCAACCTCCCTGTAAAAGCAAAATTTGTCCAAATATTTATGGACCCAACAGCTTAAATCGGACCTTCAACATGATTTAATGAAAAGCCCAAACCCTTAAAAAACTATTCCCCATCATCAAAAATAAATATATTTTAAGTTTTTAGTCACTAACTTACTATTCTTTTTCCCACCAGGCTGCAACTCTGTTCAGGACACTAAGATACAGGTGCCGCCATCTTGACTCAGAAGGAGAGGAGAGTGGGATAAAGTACAAGGAGTGGGGTTATAGCTGTGCTTTGCACAGACAGAGCAGAGCCGGGGTCAGGGAAAGGACAGCAATCCTCCTAACATGCATAAGATGCAGATAGGATGATTTTTTAATGTGCGCAATCTGCATGTACAGAATGTGGGAAACAAATAAGATATGCTCTTATTCAGGGTGAAGGTCCTCTTTAAAGCAGAACAGAATCTGGGATTTGCACCATCTTGGGTTTTGCTCCTCCTATCAGGGGTCATTCCAATTTGGAATGCTTCGCTGTGTATATGCCCCAGGATCACCTGTGGGGATGTAGTAAGTGTCCGAATGGGTTTACACCCAGTTTAGATCCTTCTAACAGGAGGTTTATCTAGGACTCTCTAATTTAAATAAATTTGTTATTTATTGATTAGTACGATATTCTTAGTATACAGTACGTCCTGCTCCAGATACGAATCATTACACTTGGGTATTACTCCGCCAGATGGCGCTGGACTGCAGATACCGGGAAATTGGCTCCTCCCGGCCCCACAAATCCCGAGAATTTCTCTGCAGTCTGGACTGGACTGAAGGACAAGAAGATGGCTCTCTCTTCTCGCAGGCTATTAGCCTGCGGCCCTGTAGGACTATTCCCACCTGTTCCATTATTAATGTGCCTCCCAGCCTTGGCTGCGCTGGTCCGGGTGATGGTAGGCAGCACCGCTGTCAGGTGCTTAGGAGCGCTGCTAAACCGCAATCCCCCACCAAAGGGTAGGCGGTATAGGCATATGGTGAGCCTCTATGGGATGCCCCTCCCGCACTATTGCCCCTTGCCCCTGTCTATCGGTGGGCCCTTTGTTAAGTGGACGCTGCCCTCCCTCGCACTCCCTTGTAGCTCTCGGGGGGAGGGGTGTGTGTGTATGCGTTGGTGCTTCACTTGGTTATGTGCTTTTTGTTTTTGTCAGTCTCCGCGCTGACTTGGTTGCACTGGTTGTGATTTGAAAATGCTTCCACTGCGTTCCGCAGTTGGCGGCGGCATTACCTCAGGCGCTGATGCTCTTTCATTGGCTGCTAGTCACGTGTGCTGCTTCGCGCTCTTCGGGGGGAGCAGGGCCCGCGGTTGGCGTGTTCCGCGTCACGGTCTCCGGGCCCGCCCCTCGAGGTATACTCGGCGCCATTTTTCTCTGGTTTCGTCTGCTGAGTGGCTGGCATCTACCTACCACGGTCCGTGAGTGCCCTCGCGGGTGGCTTTATTTACCCTATGTCATTATACATGTCGCTTATGGGGTCCTCTTCGCTTATGTCTTTCAGGCGGGTCGAACTCTATTGGTTTCTCCCGGCCCTACTCCCTCTATTTAGTTATTAAACTTGTGAGGCCTAGTGTACTAATTACTCCCACTTCCCTAGCGGGCTATTGGGGCATCCCGGGTTGCTTTTATAGCGTGAATCCCTATCGGCCTATTGTGCCGCTATAATCACCATATGGAGGCGTCTCAGGATAATGTGCTTCGGGACAAGCTGTGTGTAGCTTGTGGGGTGTCCCCTACTAGTGCTGACAATGTGCGGGTCTGTATAACTTGTGCCCAGCAGGTGCTTGCGCTGCAGCCTGGTTTACCAGCGGCTGGGCCTGCGCCACGTATGGCCTCACCTACTCCCCCAAGCTTAAATTTGACTCCCATTGAGTTGCATACCAGTGGGGATTCTCAGCCTGATGTGTCTGCTAGACTGGCTAGTGTTGAGAAGTTGCTTGCTAATACCATGGCGCATAAGGCCTCTGCTAAAAAGCGGCACTTAATGCCTGATGTCACTCTTTTCCCTATGGAGGCGGAGGAGTTTTTGGAACTGTCTGGTTACACCCCCTTGGGGTGGCCCAGGGGTCATGATGATTCTGGCTCTGACCCCTGGGCCCCAGATGATACTGATAGGCTGTTGGCTCAGATATTTGAGGTACTGTCCATCTCTCCCCCGGTTGCGGCCCCTAGGCAGCAGGGGGAATTGTTTCATAATGCTAAGCCTCGTTTAGAGTTTCCTGAGCAAGCCCATTTTAATAATCTCGTGCTCAAGGAATGGGAGCGTCCCAGCAGGCTCCCCGGAGTCCCTAAGAGTTGGGATAAGAGGTATCCCTTTACTGCTGAGGTGGTGAAGCGTTGGTCACCCCCTCCAGAGGTGGATGCCCCGGTCCTAGGGTTATCTAACACCTCTGTCATGCATTACCCTGACTCTACTACGCTGCGGGATAGTGAGGACCGGCGTATTGATCAGCTGGCGTCCCATGCCTTAGCTTGTGTGGGGACGGCGCTGCGCCCGGTCTGTGCCTCTGCCATTACAGCGGTGGCCATTAGGACTGATGATGTGTCTAGCGAGGAATTTAATGCACTCTCTCGTTGTGAGGTTTTTGTGACTTATGTCCTCTCTGCCCTGGATGATACCATTAGGATGTGTGGCAGAGCCTCTGCCCTAGTGGTGGCTATACGTCGCTCGGTTTGGCTGCGCCAGTGGGCAGCTGATTCCACTGCCAAGAAGGCTCTCAATGGTTTTCCCTTCAAAGGACTACGCCTGTTTGGGGACCGCCTGGACCTGTTTGCTAAGGGAGGCAGGTTACCCCAGCGCAGGAGGCAGTCTCGGCCCTTTCGGGGCCAAGGCTCCTTTTCATCCCCCTACGGTGGATCCAGACAGGGGAGGGGGAGTCTCCCTTGCTGGGGCCCGAGGATATTTCTGGGGTAGGGGCAGAGGACGGGGACGCCCTGGATCAGCCTGGGGCTCAAAACCTAAGTCTTCTCCCAAGCCCTCTCAGGCATGAAGGGGCGCCCTCACCCATCCGGGTGGGGGGACGGCTTCAGCATTTTGCTCACGTCTGGAGGCTTCAGGTCTCAGACCAATGGATTCAGGAGGTAGTGTCCTCCGGTTACAAAATAGAGTTTGCTGCCTGGCCGCCCCCAAGATTCATCAGATCCCGGATGTCTCAGGACCCCATGTCAGCTCGGGCTTTAATTCTGGCGGTGCAACGCCTTCTGGAGCTGGGGGTCATTTGTCAGGTGCCCTTACGAGAAAGGGGCAAGGGGTTTTATTCCAACCTTTTCACCGTGCCCAAAAGAGATGGGTCAGTCAGGCCCATCCTGGACTTGAAGATCCTCAACAAATTTGTCAGGTGCAGGTGCTTTCGCATGGAAACTTTGCGCTCTGCTATCAGTTCCCTGCATCCAGGGGACTTCATGACCTCTGTGGACATCAAGAATGCTTACCTTCATATTCCTGTTTTTCCAGGTCATCAAAGATTCCTCAGGTTCGCTCTGGAGGATCAGCACTACCAATTTGTGGCATTGCCCTTCGGTCTCACTTCAGCTCCCAGAGTGTTCACCAAGGTGCTGGCAGGGGTGGAGGCTATGCTCAGGGCATTTGCGTGCTGCCATATTTGGACGACATTCTCATCACTTCTCAGTCCCTCCATCAAGCAGAGCTGGATACTCAGCGAGTAGTGTCCACTCTGGAGTCATTTGGCTGGGTGATCAACCATCCCAAGTCTTCCCTGTCTCCCTCCTTGGTGACTCCCTTCCTGGGAATGAATCTGGATACAGTTCAGGCAAGGATTTTTCTTCCTCAGCAGAAGGCCCTCATCCCTCCATCAGGCAGGGAATGCAGCTGGTGGGCCTGATGGTGTCGTGCTTCGAGGCGGTTCCTTATGCACAGTTTCACATGAGGCCTCTGCAACTCCATATTTTGTCAGTATGGGACAAGGATCCCGCGTCCCTGGACCAGGTCCTTGTTCTATCCCCCCTAGCCAGGCGGTCCCTCTCGTGGTGGCTGGACTCCAGGAACCTGTTGGTGGGCAGGTCCTTTCTGTCCCCCTGCTGGGAGACAGTCGCAACGGATGCCAGTCTGACAGGTTGGGGGGGGGGGGGGGCTTCTGGAAGTCCCTGCAGTTCCAAGGGTGGTGGGGCCCTCAGGAGGCCCACACACCCATCAAAATTCTGGAACTGAGGGCGATCAGGTTGGTTCTGGCCCACTTGACCCAACACCCAACACCTTCGGGGCTGGCCTGTTCAGGTACGCTCGGACAACCAGACAGCGGTTGCCTACATCAATCATCAGGGGGGGACCTGGAGCAAGGGGGCTCTGATCCTGTCCTGGGCGGAGGCCAATGTTCCCTGCATATCAGCTGTGTACATTCCGGGGGTGGAAAATCTGCAGGCAGACTCTCTGAGCAGGGGGACCTCTCGCCTGGGAGAATGGTCCCTCTGCAAGAGGGTGTTTCACTCTCTAAGTCACCATTGGGGCCATCCAGATGTGGATCTGTTTGCGTCCCACCACAATCACAAGCTCCCAGGCCTTTGTCCCCTGTCCCCGGACCCTCTGGCCTTGGCCACATATGCTCTAGCAATGTCATGGCAGGACTTTCAGCTCCTGTATGTCTTTCCCCCTGTTGGGCAGGGCAGGGTTAGCTCAGGAGGGGGTGCCAGCTATCCTGGTGGCTCCCAGGTGGCCAAGAAGAGTGTGGTTCGCAGGCGTGGTGCAGCTGGCAGTAGATCAGTACGCTCTGCCCAGGGTGCCAGACCTGCTCACTCAGGGTCACTTACGCCATCCCAAACTCTGGCTTTGACGGCCTGGCTGCTGAAACCTCCATCTTGATGGCGAAGGGGCTGTCTGCCTCTGTTGTTGATACCATGATAAAGGCTAGAAAGAAGTCTTCTTCTTCCATTTACTATAGGGTTTGACGTGCCTACATTGACTGGTGTGAGTCTAAGTCTCTTCCCTGCCGTGTGTTCTCTATTCCCAGGATCCTGGAGTTCCTGCAGCATGGGTTGGAGCTGGGGCTCCAACTCAGTACTCTGAAGGGTCAGGTTTCTGCCCTAGCTGTTTTCTTCCAAAGGTCCTTTGCCCAGCATTCTCTGATCAGGACTTTTTTCCAGGGGGTTACTCATGTGCGTCCCCCACGTAAGCCTATGTTGCCTGTTTGGGATTTGAACTTGGTCTTGTCTGCCTTGCAGGGTGCTCCATTTGAACCTGTGCAGGAGGCTGCCCTGGCCATTCTTACTCTCAAGGTTGTCTTTCTGGTGGCTATCACCTCTGTTAGGCGTGTTTCTGAGTTGGCGGCGCTTTCCATCCAGCCCCCCTACTTTGAGAGACACCAGCACAAGGTGGTGTTTCCCTTCAAGACAGATTTTCTGCCTAAGGTCGTAACATAGTAACATAGTATGTAAGGCTGAATAAAGACTTTAGTCCATCCAGTTCAGCCTGTTTAACTCCTTCCAGTGGTCTAGTAGCCATAGCCGGAAATGTTATTACATGCCAGGAAGGCATCAAGGCCACTTTTGAACATTTTTAATGTATCCCTCATTACTACCTCCTCTGGCAGCGAGTTCCATAGTCTCACTGCTCTTACAGAGAAGAATCCCCTCCTATGTCGGTGGAGAAAGCACCTTTCCTCTAACCTTAGTGGATGCCCCCGGGTTATGGTTACACTCCGGGGTATAAATAGATTGTGGGACAGATCCTTGTATTGACCCCGAATATATTTATACATAGTTATTAGATCACCCCTCAATCGTCTTTTTTCTAGACTAAATAAGCCTAACTTGGACGCGCTCCAGTTCTGATATGTCCTTTTTAAGCACAGGTGCCCAGAACTGTACACAGTATTCCATATGGGGTCTGACCAGTGACTTGTACAGGGGTAAAATGATGTTCTGGTCATGAGCACCTATGCCCCTCCTGATGCACCCCATGATCCTATTTGCCTTGGCAGCAGCTGCCTGACATTGATTACTACAGTTGAGCTTATTGTCAACTAAAACCCCTAGGTCCTTTTCCATTGTTGTTTTACCAAGTGTTTCTTTATTTAGTGTGTAATCATGACACAGATTTCTCCTTCCCATGTGCATAACCTTACATTTATCTGTGTTAAACTTAATTTGCCATTTAACTGCCCATGCTTCCAATTTATCTAAATCTGTTTGTAGTTGCCTGTTGTCCTCCTTTGTTTTAATTACTTTACTCAGCTTAGTATCATCTGCAAAGATTGAGACTTTACTGTTTAATCCATACCCAATGTCATTTATATATATATTGAAGAGAATTGGTCCCAGAACTGACCCTTGTGGTACTCCACTAGTAACAGTGACCCAATCTGAGTGTGTACCATTGATAACCACCCTCTGCTTCCGATCATTAAGCCAATTTCCCACCCATCTGCACACGTTTTCCCCCAGTCCAAGCATTCTCATCTTTTGTACCAGCCTTTTATGTGGCACAGTATCAAATGCTTCAGAAAAGTCAAGCTATATGATATCCAATGACTCCCCCTGATCCAATCTTGAACTTACCTCCTCATAAAAGCTGATCAGGTTTGTCTGGCAGGAGCGATTCCTCATAAATCCATGCTGATATGGAGTAATAAGGTCATTTTCCCCAAGGTGCTCCAGGATAGTATCCCTTAAGAAACCTTCAAACAGCTTGCCCACCACAGATGTTAAGCTTACCGGTCTATAGTTCCCAGGTTCCCCCCTAGATCCCTTTTTGAATATTGGCACCACATTTGCCAAGCGCCAATCCATCGGAACAAACCCTGTAGTTATGGAATCCACAAATATTAGAAATAACGGCTTGTCTACATAACTCCCTTAAAACACGAGGATGTATGTCATCTGGTCCCAGTGATTTATCGATTTTCATCTGCTTCAGACGGTGCCGGACTTCTTCCTTGGTTAGACCAGTGACATTTAATGGAGGGTTTCGGTTATTCCCCTGCATTTCACTCGGCATGTCAAATTATTTTGTGAATATAGAAGCAAAGAAGTTGTTAAGCAAATTTGCTTTCTCCTCATTTCCCTCTATAGGGGTCCCCTCCTTGCTTTTCAGGGGGCCCACACCCTCAGGTTTGTACCTTTTACGGTTTATGTAGCTAAAGAATAATTTGGGGTTAGTTTTACTCTCTTTCGCGACCAGTCTTTCTGTCTCCAGCTTAGCTGCCCTTATCTGTTGTTTACATTGTTTATTTTCTTCTTTATAGTTTTTTAACACTTCCGCTGTCCCTTCCTGCTTTAAATGTTTAAATGCCTTTTTTTTTGTTGTTTATTGCCCCCTTAACCTTTTTATTTAGCCACATCGGTTTACATGTGTGTCTAATAGTTTTATTCCTGTAAGGTATATATCTGTCACACTGAAAATTAAGTATTCCTTTGAAAGTATCCCATTTAGCGTCCATGCTTTTGTTTTTAAGGACATTTTCCCAGTCAATGCAGTGTAGGGCATCTCTAAGTTGGTCAAACTTTGCCTTTTTGAAGTCCCGCGTTTTTGTGACTCCTTGATAAGGCACCCTAGTGACTGCTAATTGGAAATTAATGATATTATGATCACTGCTTCCAAGGTGTCCCCCAACCTGTACCTTTATTACTTTGTCTGGTACATTGGTTAGTATTAGGTCCAATATGGCTTTCCCCCTTGTTGGAGCTTGTACTTGTTGGGAAAGGTAGCCATCTTTTATTTTAGATAAAAAACTATTACTTTTCTGCGAAACACATGTTTCAGCATCCCAGTCTATATCTGGGTAGTTAAAGTCCCCCATAATCACTACCTCATTTATTTTAGCGGCTATATCTATTTGCCTTAGCATCATATTTTCTATGGATTCTGATATATCTGGAGGTTTATAGCAAACCCCCATCAGTATTTTATTTTTGTTTCTCCCTCCATGTATTTCTACCCATACCGACTCCACATGGTCATTCCCCTCACATATATCCTCCCGCAGAGCAGGCTGTAGAGAGGATTTTACAATTAAGCAGACTCCACCCCCTTTGCGTTTGTTACGGTCCCTCCTAAACACACAGTATACCTGTAAATTTACTGCCCAGTCATAGCTTTCATCCAGCCAGGTCTCTGTTACCCCCACTATATCATATTGTTCTTCTGTTATTATCAGTTCTAGTTCATTCATTTTATTAGTCAAGCTTCTAGCATTTGTCAGCATGCATTTCAAATGCTTATGACAATTTTGATAATTTTGTATATTGCACTTATTCCTGCTAGATGTGCTAACCCCTCCCCCCTCTCCACCCCCAGTTTCATGTCTACACCCACTGTCACTTTCTTTCCTAACTTCCCCTTTGTAACAGCTTTTACCCTCCCCCCCAATGCTCAGTTTAAACACTCCTCTAACCTTTTAGCCATCCTCTCCCCCAGAACAGATGCACCCTCCCCATTGAGGTGCAACCCATCCCTGCCAAAGAACCTGTAGCCCACTGTGAAGTCGGCCCAGTTCTCTAAGAACCCAAACCCCTCCTTTTTACTCCAATTTTTGAGTCACCTGTTTACATCTCTAATCTCCCGCTGCCTCTCTGGTATGGCTCTTGGTACTGGTAGTATTTCTGAGAATACTACAGTTGAGGTCCTTGCCTTAAGCTTATGGCCTAAGTCCCTGAAATCATTTTTTAGGACCTTCCACCTACTTCTTCCTATGTCATTAGTGCCAATATGCACCATGACCGCTGGGTTCACGCCAGCCCCTCCCAACAATCTGTCAGCCCGCTCCGCTACATGCCGTACTCTTGCCCCAGGAAGGCAACACACTGTTCGGCAATCCCGGTCTTTGTGACAGATTGCCCTGTCTGTTCCCCTAATAATAGAGTCACCCACTACCAGCACCTGTCTTGCCTGCCCTGTTCTCCCATTTCCCCTCCCTTCCTTACTGGAGCCGACAGATGTGTCTTGCTGCAGCTCTGCCATTCCTGAGCTAACATCCTCCTCATCTGCCAACCGGGCAAACTTGTTTGGAGGTGCCTGTTCAGGGCTAGCCTTTCATCTGAATCAGGACATTGTTCTTCCTTCCTTGTGCCCTAATCCTAGTAACGCTAAGGAGAGGGTTTTGCATTCCTTGGATGTGGTTAGGTGTCTGAAGTTTGGCTCCTGCTAAATCTACTATCAGCAAATGGATCCGTCAGGCTGTGATTCAGGCCTACTCTGCTACGGGGAAGAATCCTCCCTTCCGCCTTACTGCTCATTCCACTCGTGCTATTGGTGCCTCTTGGGCTTTTCAGCACCAGGCTTCTGTTGAACAAGTTTGCAAAGCTGCTACTTGGTCTTCTGTTCATACTTTTTCGAAGTTTTACAAGGTTGATGTTGGGGCCTCAGCTGATGCTGCTTTTGGCCGCAAGGTTCTGCAGGCGGCAGTGGTCTGACCTGTCTGTTGTTACCTTTGGGGATCCCACCCTATTTTATGGACACTGCTATTGGATGTCCCAAGTGTAATGATTCTTATCTGGAGCAGGACGTACTGTATACTAAGAATAATACAATTATGTGATTACTCACCTGTATATTTGTTATTATGAGTATACAGTATGTCCTGCTCCACCCCACCCTTGGTTTGCATTATCATTGGATCCCCTGTATGGTGATTGTCATCATTGTTTTATAGTTACTAGTTGGTTCTGTTATCATTCTCCCGGCTTCTCGTTAACTGCTTTTCAATGCTGGGAATTTGTGGGAGGTCCCGGGTATTTGAGGGGCCGGGAGGAGCCAATTTCGCGGTCTCTGCAGTCCAGCGCCATCTGGCGGAGTAATACCCAAGTGTAATGATTCTTATCTGGAGCAGGACGTACTGTATACTCATAATAATAATTCTACAGGTGAGTAATCACAGAATTGTATTTTTCTAAATGTTCATCAGCCAATTTAACCTTGATTTGACCAGCTGGCATCAAATCAAAGTTATCTTCATTTTTCATGAAGGGGCTGCAGTGATGGGAGTGTGGCTCCAATGATCCTCTCTGCTGAACGGTCCTCCGTAGGCTTGTCGTGTCTCAGGAGATGGGGATCAGGAGCCCTACACAGCCAGCGAGTGTTGTTGGTCTAGTTAACGTTCTACCCAATGGCCCCTATAGTTGTTCGCCTATATTAGAGACAGAGTAACCCTGAACCAAAACCAAAGTGCAAAAATGTTCTGTTGCTTCTCCCTACCCTCCGGTGATAGCAAGCTTCTCTGAAGTCTGAAGCTTCTTCCAGCCAAGCTGACCCCATAATACATTTGTATATATTTTTTTCTTCTTCTTTTTATTAAACACTTACAGCAACCTTGAATGAAACAACGCAAGAAGAGAAAAGCCGATAATAACCTTGGGCGCCATTAAGTCTACCATATAAGGCAAACCCAAGAAAAGTAAGTGATAGAACATAAAGCCTTTGAGAGTCTTGCACGGCAATAACACAGATGGTAATAGGCGACTTAAATTGCAGACATGTACATTTTCTAAATGGCCGCTGCAATTTCATTTCGGCAAAAAGAGGAAATTACTTAATTATTTTCTTTTATGCTTGCATGCTGTTATAAGAGCACAAGTTAAGAGTATGGTTTCAATGTATGGGTTGTTTTTTTTTGTTGTTGTTGGGATTTATTATTGACCAAAAAAATAATAATAAATTGACAAGTGTACTTTTATGTGCTTAACGGAAATGTTCAACCTAAAACACATGGATATATAAAGGTAATTAATTTGTTCTCAAACAAATGGTTTATTCTATTCTTAATGGACTTTTTAAAATCTGCACTCTTGAACACTGTGGGTGAGAGGGCCCCTACGTCACCTCCTCGTGTATTAAGGTGAAGGGCCAAGATGAAGGCAGACAATAAGAGTAACAATTAAGCCGATGATGAACGGGTATCCAGCTGAGAGACCACAAAGTCATTAAAGTGGACCTCCAGTCAAACAAGTAAATTGTACCCCTAAAGCAGATTCTGCCCTCTTAAACATGCAGAGCAGCGACCATGTTGCCACACAGACGAATGTTCTGAAAATCCGAGTCTCTCAAAACTGCATAATAGCTCTGTGTAATCATCTCCTATTTTTAGCCAGAAGTAGTAAGCCTTTGGCTGTAACAATTCATTTTTGAATAACATACATTGTATCCCGAATGCTTTTGCGGCGGCCGCCCCATAGAGATTTTTGTAATAGACATTGTAATAGCTTTCCTCACACAGATGTCTTTTGCTACATTAGCTGTTTATTCAGCAACCTGTATCACAATAGCTGTGCACGCTTGGTGAAGGGGGATGTGGGGTATTCAAGGCACATCATATCAATTGAGTTGCACTTCTAGGGTGATGTCATGAATATAAACAATGAGCACTGACTGCTTGAGCTAGGATGGCACTGATGATGTCAGACAGGAAGACACACAGGCCTACTGTTCTCAGCAGAACATCCGCGGACCACACCCCACTGGGCCATCCAGGCCTACAGCATAGCGGTGCTGCTCGCCACAGGAGAACTTGTGCAAACCCCCACCCAGTAGGGCATAGGGGATAAGACATTTCAATATAATGTCTAACCAGAACCACTGAACCCAACTAGGGCAGACCAATCTGGGACAATAATAAGGGTAGAACCCTGCGATTGAGACGGGGTCAACAGGACCGTACCAGTATGGACTCAATGGGCAATAGAGAACCTCCAGCAGAGAAGGGATATTACAAGAAAAGGGCAAGGAATATTAATTCCCCATAGACGGAATCAGAGCTCCCCTGGAATAGAGCTAGACCCAGGAATTCCACTGGGAACAAGGAACATGCCACTGTCCTACAATGGACCAAGGGTCCCCAATTGGGCAAGTACTGAAAGGGAGTAGTCCAGCAAACTAGAACCCACCGAAGCTCATTGTGACAAAAAGAACCCATAGGTAACTGGATCCCTCAAGGTCCCTACCTAGGAACCACCGGGGGTTTCAGAAGACAAGCCCCCTTTGTCAACCTGCCAGATTTGGTACCATGGTAACCAACAACAGGGAGAAACAGAGAGGTAGGGAAGATCCCTAACAGTTTCCTCGAGTAACCAGCGGAAGAATAATCGCCTCCACCAGAAGGAAGGTAAACAGACCTAGATCCAGGGTGCTGAACCCTCATCCAGGACTAATAGCTAAAATGCCTCAGAGCCCAAAGGCACAGAGAAAAAAAGGGATGTCAACAGACCAGCTGCCAACGGCCACACCAGGTGCAATTCTACCTGGAGATAAAAACGAGACAGGACGGAGGACCAGAGACCTTGTTTCCGGAAATTCCCTTATAGTCAAGAGAAAAGGCACTAGCCGAAACCCAATCCAGATACAACCTGGACCTGGAGGATGGAACAGAGTAGTGCTTGAGTCAACTAAGGTCCATCCAAACGACTCCCTCTTGTAAGTAAAAGGGAGGACCTGATAGGTCCCCTGGTAGCTGCCCTCTGGTGTGGTGCGAAACATCACACCCATCCAGAGCCTAGCGGGCACATGAACGCAACAGAGGACCCAGCCAATGCCACAACGGTGGCGATGACCGCCAATACCCAGCAGTAGTGGGCTCAGTATCCAGAAGTTACCTTGGGGTCAGAATAAACATCTCAGCATGCCACGGGCGGCCAGAGGACCCCAAGTGTGTAGGGCGCCAACGGCCCATTCAGAAGCGCCAAGCCTGGATGCCTATGGATACAGATGCTAAACCCCCCAAGGGGTTGGAAGATAGATTCCCTCATCCTCAAGGGAAGGGAGGAGCAACTGGCGCAGAGGCCCCAGTGTCTATATGATAATGGAGTTCTGGCAAGGAAGCCATACCTGACAGGCCCAGGAAGCCTGCCCCCCATACCTGAAGAAAAACAGGGGACCGTAGTCCTCCTGATCGACTCAGGGAAAGACCACCCAGCTAACACTGTCCCATATCCGGAGGAACTACCTCCTAAAGCCACTAGAACGAGGCAGGATGCCTCCTGATAGGAGTAAGGTGCTGTGGCCATCCCCTCACCCAGGTGGGTGAGGGCGTCCCATCATGCTTGAGGGTTTTCGGTGAATGATACGGGCTTAGCCCGGCCAGAAGGCCCCGGGCGTTGAATGTCACTCCTGGGACAGGATACCGAACCAGACCCTGCAAGGGGCATCCCCGGTTCCTGCTTAACGCTATGATATGGAGGTGGAGGGGTATCCCTGCTCCGAGGGGGCCGAGACGGCCGCCCCTAATTGGGTGGACTGTCCTGTTTTCCAAATAGGTCCAGACGGGCCCCAAACAGGCGATGCCCTCTAAAGGGGAGCCCCGTCAGGGTCCTTTTAGAGTCATCGTCTGCCCCCCACTGACGCAGCCAGAGCAGGCGACGTATAGCTACCACTTGGGCAGAAGTCCACGCACACATTTTGATGGTGTCATCCAGAGCTAAAAGGATAAATTTAACAAAAATATCACAGCTGGAGAGTGTGTAAAATACCTCCCAGGGTAAATCTTCAGGTTGATGCTCCAGCATCTTTCTTATGAGAGCCTTAGAAGCCACTGCTGTGATGGCCGCGGCACAGACAGGGCGTAGCGCCGTACCTACACAGGCAAAGGCGTGGGAAGCAAGCCTATCAATGCGCCGATCCTCGGCGTCCCGCAAGGAGCTGTAAGCCGGAGCTGTAAGGAAGGGGGGGGGGTTAGGAACCCCAATAATCGGTGCGTCTATCACTGGGGACGAAGACCAAATATCAACCATCTCGGGGGGGAAAGGGTATTTCCAAACCCAATTCTCTGGGGGCCTTTGAAGTGTAGTTGGGCATTCCCACTCTTTAAGTACAAGAGCATGGAAGTGAGCCTGCTCGAGAAATTCCAAGCGCGCAGGCGCAGTATGGAAGTGCCCCCCTCTCGGCCTGGAGACCGCACCGGGAGGCGAAATGGACAGGGCATTAAAGATCCTGAGTAACATACCACCAATATCAAGCTGGTCCCAGTCATCTTGACCAGCATCATCCTGACACCTCGGCCTCTCGTCAGAGGAACCCAGGTCAGAGAACAGGTCCCCATCTTCCGACGTGGCGCTAGCACGTGTAGAGAAGGACTTCTCAGAGCCCATAGCACAGGCCGAAGCCGTGGGAGTCCAAGGCTGTTGTCTATCAGGACCCACCCGGCCGGACAACCCTTCAACAATCTGGACAAGCGTGGGCCGTCTAGGAAAGGTGTCTATTTGCAATTCCCCACTTGTACAAGACTCAACAGGAGTGGAAAGGGAAGAGGAAAGGGGAGAGAAGGAACGAGGTGCAACCACAGGCGCCGCTCGCAATTCCAGCGTCTGTTCAGAACATGACGCGCAGACCCGTGTCCCGTCAGCCCCAGCATGGGGGAGACCACACACTACACAAAGCCGGTCCTGTCCCAGAGGGACCCCGGTAACACAATCCTGAGATGCCTCCATATGGTGATTGTTTAAACACAATATGTCAATAGGGATTTATGCAAAAGGCAACCCTGGATGCCCCAACAACCCGCTGATTAATGTGGGAGATTTTAGGAAGGCCCGCTAATATCCTTTTACGTATAAGTATAAATATGTATATGTATATATAAATATATATATGAATATGAGGCCGGGAGAAGCCACCGGGAACTCAGCGTCTGAAAGACATAATGGGAAAAAGATGTCAGGGCCATGCGCAGCTGGACAGACAAAAAACAGAGGGATTCGCCCGTGAGGGCACTTACAGCTCAAGTGGAGGAGGAGGAGACCGTCACCACGCGCGAGCGCGAAGCTTAACAAAAATGGCGCCCAGCGAACCTCAAAGGGCGGGCTAAATGCTCTGCCATGACGCGGAGCGCGCCGAACTAAGGCCCCGCCCACTCTAAAGAGCGCGAAGCTCTGAGGTAAAAATAAAGGCAAGGATACAACCACAAGCCTAAGGTTAAATAGAACGGTTACAGATAATAAGTACGGGCACCGCAGCATCAAGACTATGCGGCAAGCAATGTAAAAACACACGGCGGCAGCCGAAATAAGGAGCAAGCAGCGCGGCTCTGACATCTCTGAGTTAATAAAAGGCAGAATAAAGGCCATGATCGTGACACACCGATACACTGGGACCGCCACACACATACCCCCCCCCCCCCCCCTTTCTTTTCCCCCTAAGTAGTTGGGGAAATGAGGGAGAATGGCGACCCGTTAATAGGGTCCAGCACTACGCGGGGTATGGGGCAATAATGCGTGAGGGGCATCCACTAGAGGCTCACCATCGGCCTAACCCGCCTACCCTATGGTGGGGGATTGCGGTGGAGCATGGCTCCGTTAAGCACACACAGTGCTGCCTACCTTCCCCCGACCAACGCAGCCCAGGCTGGGAGGCATATTCTGATCACAAAAGGGACGGGTGGAAATAGTCCCGCAGGGCCTCGGGCTGTAAGCCCCGCTCGCCTGCGAGAGCGTGATACTTCATGTTTTCTTCATGTTCGGCAGTGCACGGCGCTGAAGGCGGAGGATTACCCACACGTTATGACTATGTCTGGAGCAGGTTGTGCTGTATGCTTAGAATAGTATGAACAGAAGACCAAGTAGCGGCCTTGCAAACTTGTTCAACAGAAGCTTGGTGATGAAAAGCCCAAGAGGCACCAATAGCACGAGTAGAATGAGCAGTAAGGCGGAAGGGAGGCTCCTTCCCCTTAGCAGAGTAGGCCTGTATCACAGCCTGACATATCCACTTGCTGATAGTGGACTTAGCCGGAGCCAGACCTTTCTTAGGTCCAGACGGAAGCACAAAAAGAGCATCAGTCTTCCTGAAGGATTCAGTAGCCACCAAATAGAACTTCAGAGTTCTGACTACGTCCAAAGAATGTAAAACCCTCTCCTTAGGGTTACTAGGATTGAGACACAGAAAAGGCAAAACAATATGATTGAGATAAAAGGCAGAAAATCTGGCTTAAACCGAAACACCACCTTATCCTGGTGTCTCTCAAAATAAGGAGGCTTGATGGAAAGCGCCGCCAATTCAGAAACACGCTTAACAGAAGTGATAGCCACCAAAAAGACCACCTTAAAGGAGCAGTATAGCAAAATTTGCATTAAAAAAGATAAAAAATGAAATAGCCACACAATAGCTTCTAACGTGTATAAATAATGTGGCGATAGAAAAAGAAAAAATCTCC
Source organism: Gastrophryne carolinensis (assembly GCA_027917425.1). Classification (NCBI taxonomy): domain Eukaryota; kingdom Metazoa; phylum Chordata; class Amphibia; order Anura; family Microhylidae; genus Gastrophryne; species Gastrophryne carolinensis. The sequence goes on along the minus strand of CM051243.1, from coordinate 91,248,061 downwards.
CTTTCTTTTAAATTGTATAATGGCAATGGCTCAGTCCATTTGCTGAATAGGGGGATCTGCTGGGTTGTATTTAGTGAGCTGCTTCATTTAGCCCACTGGTCTCCTAGCAACACTTTACCTCAAAGGCTGACACTGTAATCAGTGGTAACGGCTGTGCGTGTGTGTGTGAGGTGCTGCTTTTGTTAGGAGACCAGGTGACTCAAATATGCAAAATCTATACAAAATAAACTAAACTGACTGAAAATGACTGAAATTCTTCTTTGAATAACTGTGCAGGAAAATCTAAAGGTATTAAAGTGGAACAAAACCCTGAGTGGCCGAACCTGAAGTCTATAAGACCCGGCCATTGACCTTCCCCCTTGGGCATTCTAAATCGGGATGCCCCACTGTGTGAAACGACCCCTGGATAACCACAGATTCCCCCATTTTTCTGGCGCGCTCACGCAGATAGTCATTTAGACAGGCCGGGCAGCCAGGAAGGTTACTGCTCAGGCTCCCCATCTGCGTGCAAACAGAGCCAGCCAAGCAAACAGCGCTGATTGGATGAGAGCCCGTGCATGCGCTGTGGGACAGGGAAAGGTACGTTTTCACAGGCGAACTTGGGGATTTCACATACCAGGGCATCCCAAGTCGGGATGGAAAAATGTGTTGAGAAAAGAGAGAGAAAATGGTAAATTGAAAGATTCTGCAGCAGAGCCAACATGAAGGGAAAAATGTCAAAATAAAAAAAGTTTAGAGCAAAAAAACAGGATGTAAACCCAAAAATCCAATTCTGAAATAAAATAACACCCCCCCCCCCCCCTAAAAAAAAAGAAAAACTGGCGAGTCTGAGATTTGAACCAATGACTCTCTGGTTCAAAGACAATGCATTTACCAATGAGCTAAATGACTTCTAGAGCTTTTCTCTCTGTTTTAGATATATGAGTTCTGGCCAGGCATTGTTGCAATATTATGCTGGACGGCTGCCAGTACTGAACAGCTGATTACTTTGTTACATTGTTTCCCTCTCTCCTCAGCGTGGAACAGGCCAGAGTGTCGGGCCCCAACACTCAGCAGACATAAACATGAGCTATTAGTCTCCAGCTGCACAACACAGACATTTTTTTCTACATTTGTAATTCTTACTCCAACACTTACCTACATTCAAAGTACCATTTAAATATAAGTCACCAAGAAAAATTCGCGATACTGCTCCTTTAAGCATGAGAATGGACAAAGGAGCCCCTTGCAAGGGCTCAAAGGGAGACCCCTGCAGGGCAGATAAGACCAAGTTCAAGTCCCAAACTGGTAACATAGGCTTACGTGGGGGACGCACATGAGTAACCCCCTGGAAAAAGGTCTTGACCAGGTGATGCTGAGCAAAGGATCTTTGGGAAAAAATAGCCAAGGCAGAAACATGGCCTTTCAGAGTACTGAGCTGAAGATCCAGATCCAAACCATGTTGGAGAAACTCCACAATCCTAGGAATAGAAAACACGCAACAGGGAAGCGAGTTAGACTCGCACCAGTTAATGTAAGTACGCCAAACCCTGTAGTAGATGGAAGAAGAGGACCTTTTCCTAGCCCTGATCATGGTATTCACAACCGAAGCAGGCAGCCCTTTTTCCATCAAGATGGAGGTTTCAACAGCCAGGTTGTCAAAGCCAGCGTTTGTAAATTGGGGTGGCGTAGGTGTCCCTGAGTGAGCAGATCTGGAACCCGGGGCAGGGCGTACTGATCTACCTCCAACTGCACAATGTCTGCGAACCACACTCTTCTTGGCCAACAGGGGGCCACCAGGATGGCTGGCACCCCTTCCTGAACTATCTTGTGCAGTACCCTGCCCAGCAGTGGAAACGGGGGAAACACATACAGGAGCTGAAACCTCGCCCAAGACATTGTCAGGGCATCCGTGGCCAAGGCCAGAGGATCCTGGAACAGAGAGACAAAGACTGGAAGCTTGTGATTGTGACGGGACGCAAACAGATCCACATCCGGCTGACCCCAGCGGTGGCACAGGGAGTGAAACACCCTGCTGCTGAGGAACCATTCTCCCAGACGAGACGTCCCCCTGCTCAGAGAGTCTGCCTCCAGATTCTCCACCCCCGGGATGTACACAGCTGAGGTGCAGGGAACATTTTCCTCCGCCCAGGACAGTATCAGGGACACTTCCTTGAGGGCCCTCTTGCTCCGGGTCCCTCCCTGATGATTGATGTAGGCAACCGCCGTCTGGCTGTCCGAACGGACCTGAACAGCCCGACCCCTCAGGTGTGGGGTTAAGAGGGCGAGAACAAACCTGATCGCCCTCAATTCCAGAATGTTGATAGGGGCATGGGCCTCCTGAGGGCCCCACTGACCCTGGAACTTCAGGGACTTCCAGAACCCCCCCCACCCTGTCAGACTGGCATCCGTGGTGACAGTCTCCCAGCAGGGAGCCAGAAAGGACCTGCCCCCCAGCAGGTTTCTTGAGTCCAGCCACCACGCTAGAGACCGCCTGACCAGAGGGGACAAGACAAACACCTGATCCAAGGACACAGGGTCCCGATCCCATATTGACAATGGGTGAAGCTGAAGAGGCCTCATGTGGAACTGAGCATATGGAACCGCCTCGAAGCAGGACACCATAAGGCCCACCAGCTGCATTTCCTGCCTGATGGATGGATGAGGACAAGACAGCAGGAGCTGAACTTTCTCTTGAAGGACCTCCATCTTCTGCTGAGATAGAAAGATCTTGACCTGAGCTGAATCCAGAATCATGCCCAGAAAAGACTTCACCATGGAAGGAGACAGGGAAGATTTGGGGTGATTGATCACCCAGCCGAATGACTCCCGTGTGGACACCACCCGCTGAGTGTCCAGCTCTGCCTGATGGAAGGACTGAGAAGCGATAAGCATGTCGTCCAAGTGAGAAAGAATGCGGATGCCCTGAGATCCCAGCAGGGCCATCACTCCTGCCAGCACCTTGGTGAATACCCTGGGAGCCGAGGTGAGGCCGAAGGGCAAGGCCACAAATTGGTAGTGCTGATTCTCCAGAGCGAACCTGAGGAATCTCTGATGACCTGGAAAGATAGGTACGTAAGGTAAGCATCCTTGATGTCTACAAAGGTCATGAAGTCCCCTGGGCGTAGGAAAGTCACAGCTGAGCGCAGTCTCCATGCGAAAGTGTCTGAATCTGACAAATTTGTTGAGAAGCTCCCGGCAGATGACACCTAGATCTAGAAGGCCTTGGACAGCCAGGGACAGACACTGAGCTGACAAGGGGTTTTGAGCTAACCAAGATTTGATGAATCTTGGGGGCTGCCAGGCTGCAAACTCTATCTTGTAACCGGAGGATACCACCTCCTGAATCCACCGGTCTGAGACATGTCGCCTCCATACATGAGCCAAGAGCCGAAGCCGTCCCCCCACCCGGATTGGTGAGGGCACCCTTTCATGCCTGAGGGGGCTTGGAAGAGGACTTAAGCTCGGGACCCCAGGAGGAGCCAGGGTGGCCACGTCCTCTGCCCCTGCCCCAAAAATCTCCACGGGCTCCAGCAAAGGAAGCTCCCCGTCCAATTCTGGAGCCCCTGAAGGAAGGAGAAAAGGCACCTGAACCCCCGAAAGGACCGGGGCTGCCTTCTACTTTGAGGCAACTTGCATCCTTTAGCAAACAAGTCCAAACATTCCCCAAAGAGGCGCAGCCCCTTGAAGGAAAACCCAGTGAGAGCCGAACCGAGCAGCGTATCACCACCAACAAGGCAGAAGCCCTGCCACACATTCTAATGGTATCATCCAAGGCAGAGAGGACATATGTAACAAATTCCTCACAATGCAGAAGTGCACTATACTCTTCACTACCAGCATCGTCAGGGGCCCCATCTATACTCTTCACTACCAGCATCGTCAGGGGCCCCATCTAAGAGACCCCTGAGCAGGCTTTTAATAGCAACAGCTGTAATAGCAGAAGCACAGACCAGGCGGAGCGCGGTCCCCACACAGGCAAAAGCATGGCAAGCCAGCTGATCAATGCGCCTGTCCTCCCCATCCCTTAGTGTAGTAGAGTGAGGAGAATGCATGACGGATGTGTTAGACAACCCAAGAACTGGAGCATCCACCTCAGGAGGACATGACCACCGTTTAACCATTTCAGCAGGAAAGGGATACCGCTTATCCCAACTCTTTGGCACCCCGGGGAGCCGACTAGGCCGTTCCCACTCCTTGAGCACCAGATTATTAAAATGAGCTTGTTCAGGAAACTCCAAGCGTGGTTTAACAGTATGAAACAGCTCCCCCTGCTGCCGTGGAGCCACGGCAGGAGGAGAGATACAGAGTACATAAAAAATGTGAGCTAAAAGTCTGTCAATATCATCTAAAGCCCATGGGTCATGCCCAGAATCGCCACCATACTCTCTAGGATTTTCCTCAGATGATTCTGAATCAGAAAACAATTCCCCCTCCTCTAGGGGGGTATAACCGGTAACATCAAAAAATTCCTCTGCCTCCATAGGAAAGAGGGAAACAAAAGGTGATAAATGCCGCTTCTTGGCAGAAACCTTAAATGGGCCAGAGCCAGCAATATGTCTCTCAATGCTGGCCACCCGAGCAGCCAAACCATGTTGAGACTCCCCACTGGTATGCACCTCACTGGGAGTCAGATGTAAGCGTGGGGGGTAGGCGAAGCCAGAGGGGGCGCAGGCCCAGCCACCGGTAACCCAGACTGCAATGCAAGCGTCTGCTGGGCACAAGGAACACACACCCTGACATCATCACTTATAGGGGATACCCCACACGCCACACACAGCCGGGCTTGTCTCGAAGGAACCCCGAGCACATTATCCTGAGAAGCCTCTATATGGTCATTATTGTGGCACAATAGGCCAATTGGGATTGACGCCAATAAGGCTACCTGGGATGCCCCAATAGCCCGCTAGGGAAGTGGGAGATATAAAATACAAGAGCCCTCCAATAGGGAGTTAACACTAAATAGAGGGGATAGGACCGGGAGAAACCACTAAAGTTTGACCCATCTGCAAGACATAAGCAAAAAGATCCCGTAAGCAATGAGCAATACAGAGAATACAAAAAAATCAGCCCGCAGGGGCACTTACGGACCGCGATAGGGAGACGCCAGACACACGCAGCAGAAAACGAAAATGGCGCTCGCATATACTTCGAGGGGCGGGCCGCAGAGACAGTGATGCAGAATGCGTCAGCCGCAAGACCCGCCCACCCCCCCCCCCGAAGAGCGCCAAAACGTGCCCACGTGACAAGACCAGCCAATGATGGCGCAGCTGCGCCTGAGGTGATGTCGCCGCCGACCGCGGAGCGGAGTACAAGCGTGCGGCGGCAAAATATACCAGTGCAACCAATTCAAACAGGGATCATCACATAAAACATGATATATATATATATATATATATATATATATATATATATATATATATATGTGACAGGCAGCCCCCCCCCCCCCCCCCCCCCAGATCTACCAGGGAGAGCGAAAGGGAAACGAAGGCCAGCCTAAGGGAGCCAACTGCGGGGACAGGGGGCGAGAGGCATAAGATGCGGGAGGGGCATCCCATAAGGCTCACCATGGGCTGTACCGCCTACCCTTTGGTGGGGGACTGCGGTTGGAGCAGCGCTCCTTAGCACCTAGCAGCGGTGCTGCCTACCTTCACCCGAACCAGTGCAGCATAAGCTGGGAGGCAATAAAAGGAAACGGGTGGGAATAGTCCTACAGGGCCGCAGGCTAATAGCCCCGCTCACCTGCGAGTAGAGAGAGCCATCTTCTAGTCATCGCAACCCAGACTGCAGAGAAGAACTGGGGATTTTGTGGGAGGTCCCTGGTATATATGGGGCCGGGAGGAGCCACTTTTCTGTCTCTGCAGTCCAGCGCCATCTACTGGATGTATAACCCAAGTGTAAGGAATATCTTCTTGAACAGGACGTGCTGTATACTTAGAATATCTGGCTTAAACCTAAACACCACCTTGTCCTGGTGTCTCTCAAAATAAGGAGGTTTGATGGAAAGCGCAGCCAACTCAGAAACACGCCTGACAGAAGTGATAGCCACCAAAAATGCTACCTTAAGTGTCAAGATAGACAAAGGGGCCTTACTCAGAGGCTCAAAAGGAGGACCCTGCATAGCGGATAAGTCCAAATTCAAATCCCAGACTGGTAACATAGGCTTACGAGGAGGGGGCACGTGAGTAACCCCCAGGAAGAAGGTCTTAACCAACCGATGGTTGGCAAAGGATCTTTGGAAGAAAACAGCCAAGGCTGAAACATGACCTTTGAGGGTACTAAGTTGAAGACCCAAGTCCAAACCATGTTGCAGGAATTTCAGGATCCTGGGAACAGAAAACACACGACAGTGAAGGGACTTAGACTCACACCAGGCAATGAAAGCTTGCCATACCCTATAGTAGATAAAGGATGAGGACTTCTTCCTAGCCCCTAATCATGGTATCAACTACAGAAGCAGGCAGCCCCTTCTCCATCAAGATGGAGGTTTCAGCAGCCAGGCCGTTAAAGCCAGCGTTTGTAAATTGGGATGGCGTAGCTGCCCCTGAATGAGCAGGTCTGGATCCTTGGGCAGGGCATACTGATCTACTGCCAACTGCACGACGTTTGCGAACCACACCCTTCTTGGTCAACAGGGAGCCACCAAAATGGTTGGCACCCCGTCCTGGGCTATCTTGCGCAGCACCCTGCCCAGAAGAGGAAACGGAGGGAACACATAGAGGAGCTGAAAGCTCTTCCAAGACATTGCTAATGCATCCATGGCCAAGGCCAAAGGGTCCTGTGACAGAGAGACAAAGACTGGAAGCTTGTGATTGTGATGGGACGCAAACAGATCCACATCCGGCTGACCCCAGCGGTGGCACAGGGAGAGAACACCCTGCTGCTGAGGGACCATTCTCCCAGACGAGAAGTCCCCCTGCTCAGAGAGTCTGCCTCCAGATTCTCCACCCCCGGGATGTACACAGCTGAGATGCAGGGAACACTCTCCTCCGCCCAAGACAGTATCAGGGACACTTCCTTGAGGGCCCTCTTGCTCCGGGTCCCTCCCTGATGATTGATGTAGGCAACCGCCGTCTGGTTCTCCGAGCGGATCTGAACAGTCCGACCCCTGAGGTGTGGAGTCAATTGGGCAAGAACCAACCTTATCGCCCTCAGTTCCAGGATGTTGATAGGGGTATGAGCCTCCTGAGGGCCCCACTGACCCTGGAATTTCAAAGACTTCCAGAAGCCCCCCCAGCCTGTCAGACTGGCATCCGTGGTGACAGTCTCCCAGCAAGGGGACAGAAAGGTCCTGCCCACCAAGAGGTTCCCTGAGTCCAGCCACCACGAGAGAGACCGTCTGGCCAGAGGGGACAGAACCAACATCTGATCCAGGGACCCAGGGTCCCGATCCCATACTGACAAAAGGTGTAGTTGAAGAGGTCTCATGTGAAACTGAGCATAGGGTACCGCCTTGAAGCAAGACACCATCAGTCCCACCAGCTGCATCCCCTGCCAGATGGAGGGATGAGGACACGACAGCAGACTGGGCCTGAGCTTGAAGACTCTCCACCTTCTGCTGAGGGAGAAAATACAACTCTGTGAAGTACTCACCTGTAGAGTTGATATTATACGCATACAGCACGTCCTGCTCCAGTAGTAGTAATAACATGTGGGTAATCCTCCGCCTCCGGCGCCGTTCACTGCAGACATGTAGAAAACAAGCTCCTCCCGGCCCCACATATACCGAGGGACCTCCCACAAATCCCCAGCATTGAAAAGCAGTGAGAAGGAAAGGCTAGGAGAAACAACCACCCAAAACTGGCAAAAATATCAAAGATAACAATCACCAACAGGGGATCCAGAACAAGGTGAAAACAGGGTGGGGTGGAGCAGGACGTGCTGTATGCGTATAATATCAACTCTACAGGTGAGTACTTCACAGAGTTGTATTATTCTAAGCATACAGCACGTCCTGCTCCAGTAGTAGTAATAACATGTGGGACATCCAATAGCAGTGTCCATAAAGAAGGGTGGGATCCCCAACAGAAGGCAACAGCAAGCAGTCTAAACTACTGCCGCCTGCAGAACCTTGCGGCCAAACACAGCGTCAGCTGAGGCCCGAACATCAACCTTGTAAAACTTTGTAAAGGTATGTACAGAAGACCAAGTAGCGGCCTTGCAAACTTGCTCCACAGAGGCCTGGTGCTGAAAAGCCCAAGAAGCCCCAACAGCTCTAGTAGAATGAGCAGTAAGACGAAAGGGGGGAGTCTTCCCCTTAGTAGTATAGGCTTGAACAACAGCCTGACGAATCCATTTACTGATGGTAGACTTGGCGGGAGCCAAACCCTTCCTAGGCCCATGAGGCACAACGAAGAGAGCATCCGTCTTTCTAAAGGCCTGAGTGGTAACCAGGTAAGACGTGACACACCTGACCACATCCAAGGAATGCAGGGTTACTAGGATTAGGGCACAAGGAAGGAAGTACAATATCTTGATTCAAATGAAATGCAGACACAACCTTAGGCAGGAAGTCTGGCTTGAAGCGAAACACCACCTTATCCCGGTGTCTCTCAAAGTAGGGAGGCTGAATGGACAAAGCAGCCAACTCAGACACACGTCTAACCGAAGTGATGGCTACCAGGAAGACAACCTTGAGCGTGAGCACAGCGAGAGCGGCCTCATGAATAGGCTCAAAGGGAGCCCCCTGCAGGGCCGACAAAACCAAGTTCAAATCCCAAACAGGAACCATAGGTTTCCGAGGAGAGCGCACATGAGTGACCCCTTGAAAGAAGGTCTTGATAAGAGAGTGCTGGGCAAAGGTCTCTGAAAGAAGATAGACAGGGCCGAAACCTGGCCCTTCAAGGTACTAAGCTTAAGACCTTAAGAATTCTCGGCAGGGAAGAGACCTGGATTCACACCAGTCAATGTAAGCACGCCATACTCTATAATAGATGGCGGCAGAAGTCTTCTTCCTGGCTTGCACCATAGTAGCCACAACAGATGCAGACAAACCCTTTTCCATCGAGATGGAGGTTTCAATAGCCAAGCCGTCAAGGCCAGCGTTAGTAAATTGGAATGGCGTAGAGACCCTTGAGTCAGAAGGTCTGACAACCTTGGCAGATCGTACTGATCTACTGCCATTTGAACCACATCTGCAAACCACACTCTCCTTGGCCACCTTGGGGCCACCAGAGTCGCGGGTACCCCTTCCAGAGCGATCCAAGACATTGATAGGGCATCCGTGGCCAGAGCCAGAGGATCCTGAGACAGGGATACAAAGCTCGGTAGCTTGTGATTGTGACGTGACGCAAAGAGATCCACGTCTGGCACACCCCAACGGTGACACAGGGACTGAAATACCCTGTCGCAGAGGGACCATTCCCCCTGACGGGACGACCCCCTGCTCAGAGCATCTGCAAGCAGATTCTCCGTCCCCGGAATGTAGACAGCCGATATGCATTGTACATTGGTCTCTGCCCATGTTAGAATCAGAGACACCTCCTGGAGAGCACCCTTGCTCCGGGTTCCTCCCTGATGATTGATGTAGGCAACCGCCGTCCTGTTGTCCGAGTGTAATTGAAACGCCAGACCCTGCAGGTGCTGGGTCAATCGTTCCAGCACCAATCGGACCGCCCTGAGTTCCAGGACATTGATAGGAAGATGGGCCTCCTGAGGGCCCCACCTCCCCCCAGAATCCCCCCCCAGCCCGAAAGACTGGCATCCGTCGTGACCGTCTCCCAAGAGGGAGCCAGGAAGGATCTGCCCTTTGTCAAGTTCCTGTGGTCCAACCACCACGCAAGGGATTGTCTGACCGAGGGGGGAATCACCCAGCTGTCGTCCAAAGACGCTGGGTCCTTGTCCCATACTGACAGAAGGTGAAGCTGAAGGATTCTCAAATGAAACTGGGCAAAGGGCACCACCCCGAAGCATGCCACCATCGGGGATCCAAGAAAATGCAAACCAAGGGTGGGTTGGAGCAGGACGTACTGTATACTCCTTCTACAGGTGAGTAATCACAGAATTGTATTATTCTTAGTATACAGTACGTCCTGCTCCAAATCTAATACTTACAGTTGGGACATCCAATAGCAGTGTCCATAAAGTAGGGTGGGATCCCCAAGAAAAATCAGCAGCAGACAGTTTAAACCATTGCCGCCTGCAGAACCTTGCGGTCAAAAGCAGCAACAGCTGAGGCCCTAACATCAACCTTGTAAAACTTTGAAAAGGTATGAACAGAAGACCAAGTAGCGGCCTTGCAAACTTGTTCAACAGAACCCTGGTGCTGAAAAGCCCAAGAGGCACCAATAGCACGAGTGGAATGAGCAGTAAGGTGGAAGGGAGGATTCTTCCCCTTAGCAGAGTAGGCCTGAATCACAGCCTGACGAATCCACTTGCTGATAGTAGACTTGGCAGGAGCCAAACCCTTCCTAGGACCAGAAGGGACCACAAAAAGAGCATCAGTTTTCCTGAAAGGTGCAGTAGCCACCAGATAGTACTTCAGACACCTAACCACATCCAAAGAGTGCAAAACCCTCTCCCTAGCATTGCTAGGATTAGGGCACAAAGAAGGAAGAACAATATCCTGATTCAAATGAAAGGCAGACACTCAGGTAGACAGGTAGGCAGAAAGTCAGGTTTGAAACGAAACACCACCTTGTCCTGGTGTCTCTCATAGTAGGGGGGCTAAATGGAAAGCGCCGCCCACTCAGACACACGTCTGACAGAAGTGATAGCCACCATAAATACAACCTTGAGCGTAAGAATGGCCAAGGCAGCATCCTGCACAGGTTCAAAGGGAGCACCCTTCAAGGCTGACAGAACCAAGTTCAGATCCCAAACAGGCACCATAGGCTTACGTGGGGGGCGCACATGAGTGACCCCCTGGAAAAAAGTCCTGATCAGAGGGTGCAGAGCAAAGGACTTCTGGAAGAAAATAGCCAGGGCAGAAACCTGACCCTTCAGAGTACTGAGTTGGAGCCCCATCTCCAAACCATGCTGCAGGAACTCCAGAATCCTGGGAATAGAGAACACACGACAGGGAAGAGACTTAGACTCACACCAGTCAATGTAGGCACGCCAAACCCTGTAATAAATGGAAGAGGAAGACTTCTTCCTAGCTTTAATCAAAGTATCCACAACTGAGGAAGACAGCCCCTTCTCCATCAAGATGGACTTTTCAGCAGCCAAGCCGTCAAAGCCAGAGTTTGTAAATTGGGATGGCGTAGTGAGCCCTGAGTGAGCAGATCTGGCACCAAGGGCAGAGCGTACTGATCTACTGCCAGCTGTACCACGTCTGCGAACCACACTCTTCTTGGCCACCAGAATTACTGGTACCCCTTCCAGAGCAATCTTGCGCAGAACCCTGCCCAGCAGGGGGATTGGAGGGAAGACATACAGGAACTGAAAATCCTGCCATGACATTGCTAGCGCATCCGAGGTCAAGGCCAGAGGATCCCGGGACAGAGAGACAAAAGCTGGAAGCTTGTGATTGTGGCAGAACGCAAACAGATCCAAATCTGGTTGGCCCTAACGTGACACAGAGATTGAAACACCCTGCTGCATAGGGACCATTCTCCCTGGCGAGAGGTCGCCCTGCTCAGAGAGTCCGCCAGGTGATTTTCCACCCCCGGCACAGCTGATATGCAGGGGACATTGGCCTCCGCCCAAGTCAGGATCAGAGACGCTTCCTGGAGGTCCCCCTTGCTCCGGGTCCCTCCCTGATGATTGATGTAGGCAACTGCCGTCTGGTTGTCCGAGCGCACCTGAACAGGCAGGCCCCGAAAGTGAGCAGTCAAGTGAGCCAGAACTTGCCTGATCGCCCGCAGTTCCAAGACATTGATAGGTGTGTGGGCCTCCTGAGGGCCCCACCTCCCCTGGAACCACAGGGACTTCCAGAAACCCCCCCAACCTGACAGACTGGCATCCGTGGTGACCGTTTCCCAGGAAGGGGCAAGAAAGGATCTGCCCCCCAACAGGTTGCTTGAGTCCATCCACCACGAGAGGGACCTCCTGAACAGGGGGGAGAGCACACAGACCCTGGGACGCTGGGTCCTTGTCCCATACTGACAATAGGTGAAGTTGCAGAGGCCTCAAGTGGAACTGAGCATAAGGGACCGCTTCAAAGCATGCCACCATCAGGCCCACCAGCTGCATCCCCTGCCTGATGGAGGGATGGGGACAAGCTAGGAGGGACTGAGCCTGTGCAATCAGACTGTCCACCTTCTGTTGAGGAAGGAAGATCCTTGCCTGAACTGTATCCAGATTCATTCCTAGGAATGGAGTTACTAAGCAAGGGGACAGTGAGGACTTGGGGTGGTTGATCACCCATCCAAATGACTCCAGAGTGGACACCACCAGCTGAGTATCAAACTCTGCCTGATGTAGAGACTGGGAAGTGATGAGAATGTCGTCCAGATAGGGAAGCACGCGGATGCCCTGACATCTGAGCAGAGACATCACGCCAGCCAGCACCTTGGTGAACACCCTGGGAGCTGAAGTGAGGCCGAAGGGCAAGGGCACAAACTGGTAGTGTTGATCCATCAGAGCGAACCTGAGGAACCTTTGATGACCTGGGAACACAGGAATATGAAGATAAGCATCTTTGATGTCCACAGAAGTCATGAAATCCCTTTGGCGCCGGCAATTGATGGCAGAGCGCAGAGTTTCCATGCGAAATCGCCTGCCCCTGACAAACTTGTTGAGGATCTTCAAGTCCAGGATGGGCCTGATTGAACCATCTTTTTTGGGTACTGTGAATAGGTTGGAATAAAAGCCCTTGCCTTTTTCTCTTAAGGAGAAGACCCCCAGCTCCAGGAGGCCTTGCACTGCTTGCACTAGCTCCTGAGCTGACACAAGGTCCTGAGGAATCCGGGATCTGATGAACCTTGGAGGGGGACAGGCAGCAAACTCCAACTTGTAACCGGAGGACACTACCTCCTGAATCCACCTGTCTGAGACATGAAGCCTCCAGACGTGAGCGAAGTGCTGCAGCCATCCCCCCACACGGATGGGTGAGGGCGCCCCATCATGCCTGAGGGGGCTTGGGAGAGGATTTTGCTTTGGGACCCCAGGAGGAGCCAGGACGTCCACGTCCTCTGCTTCTACCCCAGAAATCTCCCCGGGCCCCAGGAAAGGAAGCCCCCCTCCCCTGTCTGGCACCACGGTAAGGGGAGGAGAAGGAACCCTGACCCCGAAAGGGCCGAGATTGCCGCCTGCGCTGGGGGAATCTGCCTCCCTTAGCAAAAAGGTCCAGGCGGTCCCCAAACAGTCGCAGTCCTTTAAAGGGAAACCCAGTGAGGGCCTTCTTGGCAGCGTTGTCAGCAGCCCACTGGCGCAGCCAAACCGAGCGGCGTATAGCCACCACGAGGGCAGTAGTTCTGGCACACATTCTGATGGTGTCATCCAATGCTGAGAGGACAAAATTTACAAAAACATCACAACTGGAGAGTGCATTAAAAACCTCACAAGACAAATCATCAGGGGCACTATCAAGCATATTTCTGATAAGGGTTCTAGTGGCCACAGCAGTAATGGCAGAGGCACAGACCGGGTGCAGCGCCGTCCCCGCACATACAAAGGCGTGGGTTGCCAGCTGGTCAATGCGCCGGTCCTCAGCATCCCCCGCAGGGTAGTGGAGTCAGGGAAATGCATGACAGAGGTGTTGGATAGCCCTAGGATCGGATCGGGGCATCCACCTGGGGGGGGGGGGGGATGACCAACATTTAACCACCTCAGCAGGAAAGAGATACTTCCTATCCCAACTTTTTGGAACCCCGGGAAGTTTACTTGGGCGCTCCCATTCATTGAGCACAAGGTTATGGAAATTTGCCTGCTCTGGAAATTCCAAACTTGATTTTGCTGTATGGAAAAGCTCCCCCCTTTGCCTGAGAGCCGCAACAGGGAGAGAGATGGACAGAACCTCAAAAATCTGGGTCAATAATCTGTCAGTGTCATCCGGGGCCCAGGGGTCAGAGCCAGAATCATCATGACCCCTTGGTCTCTCATCAGATGAGCCTGAATCAGAAAACAGCTCCCCTGCATCAGACGGGGTATAGCCACAAAGATTCAAAAACTCCCCAGTCCCCATAGGGAAAACAGTGACATTAGGCGTCAAGTGCTGCTTCTTAGCAGCTTCTTACGCGCTAAGGACTTAGCAATCAACTGCTCAACAGTAGCCAGTCTAGAAGACACATCAGGCTGAGAATACCCACTAGTATGCAACTCAGCAGGAGTGAGGTTTAAGCTTGGGGGAGTAGGCGAAGTGAAACGAGGTGCAGCCACTGGCAGGCCAGATTGCAATGCAAGCACCTGCTCAGCACAGGGTACACGGACCCGCGCCTTGTCAGCGTCAGCATGAGGCTGCCCACACCCTACACACAGCCGGTCTGGTCCCGAAGGGACCCCGATCACATTATCCTGGGATGCCTCCATATGGTGATTATAGCGGCGCTATACGCCGATAGGGAATAACACTATATAGCAACCCCGGATGCCCCAATTAACCGCTAGGGAAGTGGGAGTATTATTTTTACAAAGCCTACAAGTTATATACTAATACAGGGCCGGGAGAAGCCAAAAGGGTTCGCCCCGCCTGAAAGACATAAGCAGACAAGACCTGTAAGCACACAGTAACAAAAGTGAAAGATATAAAGCCGCCCGCGAGGCCACTTACGGACCTCGGTAGGTAGGGGTCCGTCGCGCATGGGCCAACCAAGCAGGATAAAGATGGCATCGGTATACCTCGAGGGGCGGGCCGGTATCAGTGATGATGCGGAGTGCGCCATAGACGGGCCCCGCCCCCCCAAAGAGCGCTAAGCCAGAACGTGCAGGCAGCCAATGATGGCGCACCAGCGCCTGAGGTAATGCCGCCGCCGAGCGCGGAACCAAGTCAGCGCGCAGCGGCGGAAACTTCAAAAAGACAGTAAAGGCAAATCAGCGCGCCGGCTGATACAAGACTAAACAGAATGGAAAAAGAGTGTAAAACACAGAATGCATAGCATACACATTTACACCCCCCCCCTTTTCCCCCGAAGGCTACAAGGAGGATGAGGGAGGACAGCGGCCACTTAAACAGGGCCCACCGATGGGCAGGGGGGCACTAGTGCGGGAGGGGCATCCCATAGAGGCTCACCATAAGCCTGAACCGCCTACCCTTTAGTGGGGGATTGCGGTGGAGCAGCCCTCCTAAGCACCTAACAGCGGTGCTGCCTACCTTCACCCGACAGCGCAGCCAAGGCTGGGAGGCATATTACTAATGGAACGGGTGGGAATAGTCCTACAGGCCTGCAGGCTAATAGCCCCGCTCACCTGCGAGTAGAGAGCCATTTCTCGTCCTTCGCAGCCAGACTGCAGAGAAATTCTGGGGATTTGTGGGAGGTCCCCGGGTATTTGAGGGGCCGGGCGGAGCCTATTTTCGATGTCTCTGCAGTCCAGCGCCATCTGGCGGAGTATATCCCAACTGTAAGTATTAGATTTGGAGCATGAAGTACAGTATACTAAGAATATGGTGCCCGCACAGACCTCGAGGGGCAGGCCGTGAAGATGTGACAGCAAAGGCGTCATCCGCAGAGCCCGCCCCCCGAAGAGCGCGAAACACAGCCCACGTGATCTAGTCGTCCAATGACGGCGCAGCAGCAGCTGAGGCAATGTCGCCGCCAAGCATATTAAGTACAAAGCACAGCACACAACAATAAAGTGAAGAAGGGGGGGGGGGGGGATTGGGTAAGGAAGACCCAGAGTGCAGGAAGAGCATTCCACAAGGCTCACCATAAGCCTATACCGTCTACCCATGTCAGTGCAGGGATTGCGGTAGGAGCAGCGCTCCTCAGCACCTGACCCTGGTGCTGTCCTACCTTCACCCGAACCAGTCAGCCAAGGCTGGGAGGCAGTGGGTCCGGAAACGGGTGGGAATAGTCATGCAGGGCCGCAGGTTGATAAGCCCCGCTCACTTGCGCAGTATAGAGAGCCATCTCCTATCTTCGCAGTCCAGACTGCAGATAAGAACTGGGAATTGGTGGGAGGTTCCCGGCTATTTAAGGGGCCGGGAGTGGTCACAAGTTTTTTCTGCAGTCCAGCGCCATCTTGTGGATGTATAACCCATGTGTAAGGAATATTCTGGAACAGGGTGTGCTGTATACTTGGAATAAACACCTGTAGCGCTGATAGGATGGTTAAACAGACCTTCACCATGAATAGGAGCCTATCTTGTATGTTTCCCCCACCCTATACATACAGATTGCCCACATTATAAATCATCCTATCTGTACCTAGTGCGTATGCTGAGCCTTTAAACATCCAAGATGGCGGCTCATGGAGCATCAGTCAGTCTGCAGACAGGAAGTGTCTTGACTATGCCACTCTGCATTCTGGGATTGCTGTCCTCTTCCTGATCCCAGATCTGCTGCAAATGTGCAAAGCAAAGTTATAACCACAGTTATAACCACAACCCTCTGCACTTTACCCTGCTCTCCTCTCCTCAGTGTGTGATGCTTCTGAGGCAAGATGGTGTCACCTGTATCCTAGAGTCCTGAACAGAGTTGCAGCACAGCGGAGAAAAGACCAAGTAATCGACCCAAAAACGTATATAAAATAATACAATTCTGTGAAACTCACCTGTAGAATTGTTTTTGAGTATATCCATTCCAGGTCGTCCCAGTGATGACATGTGGGTATTCCGCCCCCAAGGGGCGCTCGACTGCAAGATCAAAAGCTGTCGCCCCCTCCTGGCCCCCTATAAAGGCAGGTGTCCCTCTATCATTCCCCAGTGGTTAAAAAGCAGTGAACAAAAAGGGGGACAGGCCGGGAGGCCAAGAAACCATGTTACTTCACATAGCTTCAGCTTTTACTCTCTAAAGCAAAACTTAAGGACACAGTCCAATGAATAAAAAAATGGTAATCACCATAACAGGCAAACAAGAGATAATGAACAAGGGGTGGGACGACCTGGACTGGATATACTCAAAAACAATTCTACAGGTGAGTTTCACAGAACAGTATTTTTCCCTATATCCAGTCCAGGTTGTCCCAGTGATGACATGTGGGACATCCAAAAGCAGTGTCCAATTTGGGCGAGATCCCCAGTGCGAAACAGCATGTAGTTCATTTTACTACCGCCTGAAGCACCTTTCGTCCTAAAACAGCGTCAGCTGAGGCCCTGACATCAACCTTGTAAAACTTTGTAAAAGTATGAACTGAAGACCAAGTGTCGGCCTTACAAACCTGTTCAACCAATGCCTGGTGCTGAAAAGCCCAGGAGGCACCAATAGCTCTGGTAGAATGAGCAGTGATCCGAAAAGTAGGTTCCCTCCCCTTGGCAGAATATGCTTGCACCACCGCCTGTCTGATCCATGGCAAACACTTCCTAGAGCCCTCAGTTAGGACGAAGAGCAAATCCAATTTCCTAAGGATTCAGTCGCAACCAGGTAATACTTAATGGCTCTGACCACATCCAAGGCATGGAGGGTCCTTTCCTTTGAATTAGTCGGTGCTGGACACAAGGAAGGCAAGACAACTTCCTCAGTAAGATAAAAGGGATAAATGACCTACGGCAAAAAATCAGGTTAAAAGTGAAAAACCACCTTATCCTTATGCCGTTTAAAGCGCGGCCAACTCTGATACACGACGCACCGAGGTGATCGCTACCAAAAAGACCACTTTGAGAGTCAAAACAGGCAATGCAGCATCGCACAAAGGTTCTTAAGGAGGACCCTGAAGAGCAGACAGTACTAAATTCAAGTCCCACACCGGTAATACTGACTTACACGGTGGCCGGACATGGGTGACTCCCTGAAAAAAGGTCTTGAGCAACCCATGGTAGGCAATGGATTCCTAGAAATCGAAAATGTGAGGCAAGGGAGACTCTTGGACTCGCACCAAGCAATATAGGCGTGCCAAACTCTGTAGTATATCATGGAGGAAGATTTCTTCCGTGCCTGAATCATGGTATGTACAACCATGGCCGATAGCCCTTTTCCGTCAGTAAAGCCCGCTGGAAAGCCAGCGTCCGTAAATTGGGGTGCCGCAGCGACCCCTGAGTGAGAAGCCCTGGGTCGTCGGGCATGATGTAGCGATCTACTGACATCTGAACTATGTCCGCAAAACAACTCCTTCTCGGCCAGCGAGGAGCCACCAGGATAGTACCCCTTCCTGGGCTATCTTGCGCAGTACTCTGCCCAGGAGTGGAAACGGAGGGAATGCATAAAGGAACTTGAACTCCATCCAGGTAAATGCCAGAGCGTCTGTGGCAATGGCCAGAGGATCTCTTGAGAGGGAGACGAACCTTGGGAGCTCGTGATTGTGTCTGGACGCAAACAGGTCCACATCTGGCTGACCGCAGCGGAGACACAGGGCGTGAAAGGTCTTGTTGTTGAGAGACCATTCCCCCAGGCGCAAGGCGCTCCTGCTCAGGGAGTCTGCCTCCTGGTTTTCCACCCCGGGGATGTAGACCGCCGATATGCAGGGAACATTCTGCTCTGCCAAGTCAGAATCTGGGTCACCTCCATGAGGGCTCGCTTGCTCCATGTCCCACCCTGGTGATTGATGTAGGCGACAGCCGTCTGATTGTCCGAGCGAACCTGAATCGCACAACCCCTTAAATGGGGAGTCAAGCAAAGAAGCACCAACCGGATCGCTCTCAGTTCCAAGAGATTTATGGGTAAGCGGTTCTCCTGCAGACCCCACTGACCCTGAATCTTCTGAGTCTGCCAAACGCCTCCCCAGCTGGTCAGACTGGCATCCGTGGTAACCATCTCCCAACGGGGAGTCAGAAAGGACTTGCCCACCAACCACCACAAGAGGGACTGTCTGGCCAGGGGGGACAGCGAAAAATCCGGTTCCAGCTACTCCTGCATCCGGTTTCAGCCGTTCAGCAGGTTCAATTTAAGAGGTCTCACGTGAAATTGGGCGAAGGGCATTGCCTCGAAGCATGACACTATTAGGCCCACCAATCTCATCCCCAGGCAGATCGACGACCGTGGAAAAGACAGCAAGGCCTGCACCTGCGTCTGGAGACCCAAAATCTTCTGCTCTCGGCCTGCTGAAGAGACTGGGCCGCAATCAGCAAGTCGTCCAGATAAGGCAGCACACAAATGCCCTGGTTCCACAGGATAGCCATGATGCCCGCCAGCACCTTGGTGAAGACACGGGGCGCTGAGGATATCCCGAAGGGCAGAGCCACAAACTGGTAATGCTGGTCCTCCAGAGCAAACCTTAGGAACTTCTGATGCCCCTGGAAAATTGGGATGTGCAGATAAGCATCCCTGATGTCCACCGTGGTCATGAAGTCGCTGGGCCGAAGCAAGCTCAGCGCCGACCGTAAGGTTTCCATGTGAAAATGTCTGACCATTACAAACCTGTGCAGACCCTTCAGGTCCAGGAAACCTGTGGAGACCCTTCAGGTCTTAACGTCCTTTTTGGGAACCGTGAACAGGTTGGAGTAAAAACCTTGGCCCTGTTCCTGACGAGGTACAGGGCAAATCAAACCTAACAGCAAGAGGTGTTGTACAGCCGTTCTCAAGCCCTGAGCCCTCAATGGGTCTTGGGAAATCCAAGACCGAAGACATTTCGTGGGAGGCCAGACTGCCAGCTCTATTTGGTAACCGGAGGACACTACCTCCTGCATCCACCGATCCGAGACGTGTCGTCTCCAAATCTGAGCAAACAGCAGAAGCCGTCCCCCCACCCGCTCATGCCTGAGGGGACTTGGCAGAGGGCTTGGGTCGGCCGCGGGACCTACCCCTACCCCAGGCATCTCTGTGGCCACCTGAGAATGAATAGCCTCTTCCTCCTCGAAAGGAACGGTAGGCAGAGGGGTTCCGAAAGGGACGCGCGGGCTTGCGTCTCTGAGGGAGTCTACCATCCTTGACCAGGAGGTCCAGGTGCTCCCCAAACAGCCTGTGCCCCACAAAGGGGATACTAGTAAGCGACTTCTTGGTCGCGGCATCAGCCGACCATTGCCGCAACCAGAGCGAGCGACGTAGGGCAACAAGCAGGGCCGAAATCCTGGCACCAAGCTGGACACCATTGTTCATGGCAGAGGCAACAAAACCAATGAATTCCAAGCAGGTATTGAGTTCTTTATACTCCTCCGCCCACTTGCGAGCCTTAGCTCTATCCACAAGATGTCTCACCTTCTTCCTGATGGCCAGAGAGACAATAGCCGCGGCACACACAGGATGAAACAAGGCACCAGCAAAGGTGAAGGCATGACAGACCAGCTGATCCATGCGCTTGTCAGCCGTGTCACGTAAGGAAGCTGTATCAGGTGATGGCATAATAGTAGTGTTGGACAACCCCGACACAGGGGAATCCACCTCGGGAGGATGAGACCACAGCCGAACCAGCTCCTCAGAGAAAGGATACCGTCGATCCAGGTACTTAGGCACTGACGATAGCTTGTTAGGCCTTTCCCATTACTTGAAAATCATATTAGAAAAATGGGCCTGCTCCGGAAAGACCCGCCTCTGTCTTTCGGGTCTAAACAAATCACCTTGCTTCCTCTTAGCCACTTTGGGAGGAACAATGTGTAAAGTCTCAAACACTGAGGTAAGCAACTTCTCCGTATCATCAGGGAGCCACGCATCCTCATCCGAGGAAGAACCAGACAAACTGTCATCGCCAGCAGAATAATCAGCAGTGGAACGGGAATCATCTGGCAACTCACCTTCCTCCACAGAGCCCAGATCATCAAAAAGATCGTCATTATCCGAGTAAACGGGCTCGATGTGCCGTTTCTTACTCGTGGCCTTTTTAGGAGCCGTTCGCGAGATCTGTCTCTCGAGATTGGCCATCCTATGCGCCAAATCAACATGGGACCCCCTGCTGGCTTCCCCCTCACTGACAGCTGAGTGCAGCAGAGGAGGGTCCAGAGAGCCGCAGGCAGTGAAGGGCTAGGGGCAGGTACGCCCGCCCGGTCATGGTCCAAAATGATGCCCCTGGCGCAAGTGGTACAAACAGTGCTGAATCCGTCCAGAAGGTTCATACTGCACAAGGGGCAGAGCTTCACCCCCCCAGATGGGGCCCCCAGCTCACTATCCCCAGATGCCTCCATTATGGTGATTAAAAATGTTCAATTGCAAGGTTACAAGACACTAACGGCCCAAACCTATATGATCCCTCTTAAGAAAAAAAAAAGGGGGACTGGGGGGAACCACAACCCTCAATCACTAAGCCCACCACCTATACAAAAGATAAAAGAGAGGAAAGGACCATCAGACTCTTAAACAGCGATATGCATAATAAACAATAATATGATCGTTCAAAAGAGGGACTCGCGACAAGTCTCAGAAGAAGCGATCCAGGCAGCAGCCAGCGAAACAACCAGGGACAGCGCAGCACACACACAGGCCACAGCTTCTAGCTAGTTCCTCGAGGGGCGGGCCACGAAACCCGCGCACCGCCTGCATGCTATGACCGTTGCCATGCCCCAGTCTAGGTCCGAATAACTGTGGCAGATAGGCCCCTCTCCTCCAAGATGGCCGCTAAGCCAGCGCTTGAAAATTGGGGTGTCTCCTGCTGTAGAAATCTGGATGGTTGGGGAGTCGCCATGGGGGCTTCGCTGCCAGGCTTACCAGATCCATGAAACACACCCTTCTGCGCCAGTGTGGGGCATTTAGGATAATGGTAATCCATTCCCTGTTGACCTTTTTAAATGCGGCCCAGTAGCGGCAGTAGTTGAAACGTGTACATGCAGTTGTACCCCGGCCAGAGCACAACCAGTGTGACGACCGCTATGGTAAGTGGGTATCGCACCCTGGACACGAACCTCTGGACCTTCCAGCTGTGCAGAGACGCAAAGAGGTCCACCTCCGGAACTCCCCACTAGTCCCAGCGAAGGCCTATACCATCCAAGTCCAAGGCCTATACCATCATGCCTCGATGGCGGATACAAGTAGGCCCAGGAGACACATTCCCTGTCAGATCGTGGGATGGTCATCCATCAACATAGACCGTGCCCCCTCTTGTAGGGCCACGCACTTCTGAACCAGAAGGAGGGGCCAGGCAAGTATCCAACGTCATTCCCAGGTAAGTTGCCACCCTGGATGGGACCACCTGGGATTTGGGTTAGTTGATGATCCCTTGAGTTTGGGTTAGTTGATGATCCCCCGAGTTCCAGTGTGGACAGTACTGTCTTGATGTCCTGCAGTGCCTCCGGCAGTGATGGCGCTCTGAGCAAGTCGCCGAGGTAAGGGGTGATGTGCACACCACTGACACTGTCGGATCACCATCACCACCACCAAGTCCTTCGCAGGGCAGTGGACAAACCGAATTGCAGCGCTACAAATTGGAAATGACAGCTGCCCCCAATTACAGATATTGTTGGCGACCAGGGAAAATTAGGACATGCAGACAAGCATCCTTCATGTCCACCGTGGCCATAAAATCCCCCTGTTCCAGTGACATCATGACCGAGCACAGAACCTCCATGCGGAACTTTCACACCCGAACAAGACTGTTCAGATCCAGGATCGGGCAAACAAATCCGTCCTTCTTGCGGATGACGTAGACTATCAAGTAAAAACCGCAGTCCCGCTCTGATGGAGGCGCAGGTACTACAACTCTCCAGTCCAGCAAGAGAGTTATCACGCTTTCGCGAGCCACCACACTTTCAATGACTACGGAGGGGGACTGCGGGCAGGATGGGTAGATTAGACCCTTGAAGCTCAGACCCCAAACCGGCTGAGCCCCGGCGAACTTACCTAAATAGGGGGGCCCCTGTAGCACTGATAGGATGAGGTTGAGATCCCAGGGTGGGGGGACCAACAAGTTCCTCAGAGGCAAAAAATGCGCAAAACCTTGCATACCCGTATGGGCTAACCTGTGCTCCACGATCAGCCCCTGGAAAAAAAAAATGAGACCTGACCTTTGAGGGTGCTGGGCTGCAGACCAGCGTCCAGACTTTTCTTAAGAAATTCCAGTATCCTGGGCAATGAGAACCTTCTGCAGGAGTAGACCTTTGACTTATACCAAAGCCACAAAAGTGTGCACTTGCCTCACACTGCAAAGGCGCACGCCATTGGCTTAGGACCGACTTCAGGCATCTCCATGGGGTCTCCAGGAAAATGCAGATGGTGGGGGGCTGGGAGGGAGACAGAGTCGAAGCTCCCGCTCCCGGTCAGCAGTAACATCCAAAATAAGGAAGGAAATAAATCTTCTGGACCTCTTCATAGTCCCGTTAACTGCAAGAAAGAATTGAGGAGATCCTGCCACAGACAAGTTTGTTTCTTGCAGTTCATCTCCTACGGCTGAGGTTTACCCTCTGATGGTGGTGCCCCGGAATAGAAGGGATGAGAAAAAGGATTCACCCTCTCCAGGGCCCTTACTATTACCACTCCTGGTCCATATACCAGGCCCAGTTTGAGGGTTGCTCCACCTGGTCCAAATTTCAGTACCTGTTTGGTCGAAATTTCAGTTCCTGTGAGTGTCACTCCACTGGTTCCAAATTTCAGTCCCTATTTGAATGTTGGTCCACCTGATCCAAATTTCAGTCCCTGTTTGAGCAATGCTCCACCTAGCCCAATGTTCAGTTTCTGTTGAGCCACCTAATCCAACTTTCAGTCCGTTTGAACGTTGCTCTACTCCGTCCAAATTTCAGGCCCTGTCTAAACATTGCTCCACCTGATGCTATTTTCAGTCCCTGTTTGAATGTTGCTCCCCCTGGTCCAAGTTCCTGTGAGAGTTGCTCTACCTAGTCCAAATCTCAATTCTTGTTGGAGCGTTGCGTTGCTCCACCTGGTTCAAATTTCAATCCCAGTCCAAATATCAGCCCACCTATTCCAAATTTCAGTCCCTGTTTAAGCGCTGCTCCACCTGAACGGAAATTTAGTCCCTGTTTGAGCACTTGGCTGTTAAATTGTTACCTACCCCTTGACAAGATGGTCATGTCACCCTTGGGGGGGGGGGGATTGGAGTTCCTGTTTTTCCCAGATGAACTGAAGGCTCAGAAAGAACTGTGAAGCCTTATCTCTTGTTAGGTACAGAAGTTAAAACCGAGACCCATACCTCATGGGTAGAGTTAAGACTGGAGAGAGGAGAGTCAGATATCTCCTGGAGGTACGCCATAACTGTATAATGAAGTGTGCCACGAGTGAATGAGAGAATGTAAATAATTTATATTAGAACAAACCTTGTGTTTGTGTGCTTAATTATGTTTATATAATGTGTATATTCAGTTTATAAGTAATTTTAGTCATTTGGATTTTGGGCAAGCCAATTTTTTTTATTAATTTGAGTGATATGCATGATGATGTGTGCCAACAACTCCATTTTAATAAATCTGTGCCCAAAATAAGGATTCAGTGTCACAAGTCCGGTCTGTGGGTGGTTTTCCCCTGACCTTTTGTGTGAGTCTCCTGCAGGAAGCGTATGAAGGTAGTTCCAGATAGGAAGACAATTTCTTGCGATTGTCCCCCGCTGTTCCTGATATCCATTTTAAAACTGCGACATGCCAGCTGCAGGAAACCTGCCCAGTCTATTTTCTCATTATAGAAGCCAATACCCCTCTTAGCTCGGGAGAAAGGCATATGATTATCCATCTGACACCTCCAACCAGCGCTCTCTCCTCTCGTTCTAATGTAATAAATCAATGCTGCCATTTCAGTCCTGATTTATTGGGGAGCTAAACGGTCATTATTGCTTCTACAAAACCCCCGCACACAAAAGAGGGAGTGGAGGGGTCTGTGTCACAAAGTGCCTATAAAATCTGTGTTATACTGTATACATTTTAATACAAATAAATAATAATATAAATGCCACGCTAAATTTACTGGAAATTGAAAAATGTTAATCTAGGGATATAACAACCAACCAAAGACTACAATGGTAATCATAAGATCACAAATACATTTTTGAAAAGAAAGAGGAGAGGAGACTTCTGCTCCCCACCTAAAGAGGAACTCCTCGCATTCGGACTAGACTCCCTCTTTAATATGCAGTAGTGGGGCAGTCCAGGTCACGCCCCTAAAATAAAAACAAAGAAACAGAAAGAACCGGCACTCCAAATAAAAGTAATAAGGCAAAGTTGTATTAAGGCAGTGGTGCGTGAAGGCAACATGCCAAGCAATCAGTAGTACATGATAGTTCTGACATTTCGGGGGTACAGTATCCTTCTTCCTCAGGGAGGACTACCAAACAGTGACAAAGCAGTAGAGCCCTTTAAATATCAGTTGAAAAAACAGTTCAAAAATCCTGCCTGATGTCATAATGACATCAGCTGGTACAAGCAAACATGTGAGGAAGCATATTAGCATTGCAATAACACAAAAAGAATTGAAAACAATAACATTACTTACCTACACCCTCTGGGGCTCCCCAAAGTGAGTCAGAAGGACAGAGGGGGAGAGAATGACAGCCGGGCCTGGAATCTACCCGGCAACTGACGACGCTGTGTAAACAACAATCCGATTGGATCGCGGGTTACACATACGTCTCATTACACTGGACAGGCAGCACACATCCTGGAGGCCAGGGATCCCTGTGAGGGTCCCCGGACCATCACGTGGTGCGCTCAGTGTGGGCCATCACTCCCCCCAGGCGATGGGAGCAAAGTACGCTCTTGGGTGTAGTAAAACATAATTACACATAAATGAACCAGGAAGGGGAGAGGGATGGGGGGGGGAGAGGGATGAGGGGGGAGGAAGAGAGGGGAGGAAGAGAGGGGAGGAAGAGAGGGGAGGAAGAGGGGGGAGGAAGAGAGGGGAGGAAGAGGGGGGAGGAAGAGGGGGGAGGAAGAGAGGGGAGGAAGAGGGGGGAGGAAGAGGGGGGAGGAAGAGGGGGGAGGAAGAGGGGGGAGGAAGAGGGGGGAGGAAGAGGGGGGAGGAAGAGGGGAGGGAGGGGGGGAAGAGGGGAGGGAGGGGGGGGGAGAGATATATATAATACAATTCTGTGATTACTCACCTGTAGAATTGATTTTACTGTGTACAGCACGGCCTGTTTCATTCAATCATTACTTCTGGGTATTCCGCCACAAGGTGGCGCAGTTGACTGTAGAAGACTTGTGGCTCCTCCCGGCCCTATAAAAAGCCATGAATCACAAATAGACCCTCAGTGTTGAAAAGCAGTTATGCAAGAAGCCGGGAGATAAATTCTAATCAAGGAATACACAGCCTAAAAAAAGACTAACTAGAACCAATCACCATAAAGAGGCAACGATAACAAGGGAGGGATGAAACAGGCCATGCTGTACACAGTAAAATCAATTCTACCGGTGAGTAATCACAGAATTGTATTTTTCCAAGTGTACAGCACTGCCTGTTTCATTCAATCATTACTTCTGGGACATCCAATAGCAGTGTCCTTAAAGTAGGGTGGGATCCCCAATGAGTAACGGCAGGCAGTTCAAGCCACTACCGCCGGAAGCACCTTGCGGCCAAAAACAGCATCAGCTGAGGCCCTAAGATCAACCTTGTAAAACTTAGAAAAAGTATGAACAGAAGACCACGTAGCGGCCTTACAAACTTGTTCAACATAAGCCTGGTGCTGAAAACCCCAAGAGGCACCAATAGCCCTAGTAGAGTGAGCAGTAACACGGAAGGGAGGTTCCTTCACTTTAGCAGAATAAGCACGCACCACCGCTTGTCGAAGCCACTTGCTGATAGTAGATTTAGCGGGAGGTAAGCCCTTCCTAGTACCGGGAAGAACAAGAAGGGAATCAGACTTCCTAAAAGGCTCAGTGGCGACAAAATAATACTTGAGTGCCCTGACCACATCCAGAGAATGAAAGTTCCGTTCCTTGGAATTAGCAGGGGCAGGACAATAGGAATGTAAGACAATGTCCTCATTGAGATGAAAAGCAGAGACAACCTTGGGCAAAAATTCCGGGTTAAGACGGAACACCACCTATCCTGATGCCTCAAAAAAAAAAAAAAAAAAGGAGGTTTAATGGAAAGCGCCACCAGCTCAGAGACTCGATGCACCGAAGTAATAGCGACCAAAAAGGCCACTTTAAGAGTCAATATGGAAAGCGCAGCATTGCACAAGGGCTCAAAGGGAGGACCCTGTAAATCAGACACCAAGTTTAAGTCCCAAACCGGTAGCAGAGGCTTACGCGGCGGACGCACATGAGTAACACCCTGAAAGAAAGTCTTAACAAGCCTGTGGGTAGCAAAGGATCTTTGGAAAAAAATAGCAGGAGCCGAAACCTGTCCCTTGAGGGTATTAAGTTGAAGGCCCGAGTCCAGACCATGCTGTAAAAACTCCAGAATCCTGGGGATGGAAAATTCCTGACAAAAAAAGAGACTTGGACTCGCACCAAGCAATGTAAGCATGCCAGACCCTGTAGTAGATAAAAGACGAGGATTTCTTCTGAGCCTGAATCAAGGTATCAACCACAGAGGCCGGCAAACCCTTGCCCAGGTTTCAGCAGCCAAGCCGTTAAAGCCAGAATTTGTAAATTGGGATGGCGCAGCTGTCCCTGCGTGAGAAGCTCCGGATCCTCGGGTAAGACGAACCGATCTACTGCCATCTGTACGACGTCCGCGAACCATACCCTTCTCGGCCAGCGGGGGGCCACCAGAATGGCTGGTAACCCCTCCTGGGCTATCTTGCGCCACACCCGACCCAGCAGAGGAAAGGGAGGAAATACATAGAGGAGTCGAAACTCCGTCCAAGAAATTGCCAACGCGTCTGTGGCGAAGGCCAGAGGGTCCTTTGACAGAGAGACAAATTTTGGAAGCTTGTGATTGTGACGGGACGCAAACAAGTCCACGTCCGGCTGACCCCGGCGGCGACACAGGACGTGAAAGATCTTCATGCTGAGGGACCATTCCCCCAGGCGAGATGTCCCCCTGCTCAGAGAGTCTGCCTCCTGATTCTCCACCACTGGAATGTAAACTGCCGAGATGCAGGGAACAGTCTCCTCCGCCCAAGACAAGATCAGAGACACTTCCT
This sequence comes from Gastrophryne carolinensis, assembly GCA_027917425.1. Lineage (NCBI taxonomy): Eukaryota > Metazoa > Chordata > Amphibia > Anura > Microhylidae > Gastrophryne > Gastrophryne carolinensis. The sequence goes on along the minus strand of CM051243.1, from coordinate 91,220,218 downwards.
TGAGGGCCCGCTTCCCCCGGGTCCCTCCCTGATTATTGATGTAGGCAACCGCTGTCTGATTGTCCGAGCGGACCTGTACAGCACGACCCTGAAGGTGGGGAGTCAACTGAGAGAGAACCAACCTGATCGCCCGCAGCTCTAGTATATTGATGGGCGCATGGGCCTCCTGGGGACCCCAGCCGGTCAAACTGGCATCTGTGGTGACAATTTCCCAGCGCGGAGGCAGAAAGGACCTGCCCACTAGAAGATTCCTCGAGTCCAGCCACCACGAGAGAGACTGCCTGACCGGAGGGGACAGAGCAAACTCCTGATCCAGGGACTCCTGATTCCGATCCCAAACCAAAAGAGATGCAACTGAAGAGGTCTCATGTGGAACTAAGCAAAGGGAACCGCCTCGAAGCAAGACACCATGAGGCCCACCAACTGCATCCCCTGCCGAATGGAGGGGTGAGGACACGACAGCAGAACCCGTGCCTGCATCTGAATGCTCTCCACCTTCTGCTGAGGGAGAAAATACAACTCTGTGAAGTACTCACCTGTAGAGTTGATATTATACGCATACAGCACGTCCTGGTCCAGTAGTAGTAATAACATGTGGGTAATCCTCCGCATCCGGCGCCGTGCACTGCAGACATGTAGAAAACAAGCTCCTCCCGGCCCCACATATACCGAGGGACCTCCCACAAATCCCCAGCATTGAAAAGCAGTAAGAAGGAGAGGCCAGGAGAAACAACCACCCAAAACTGGCAAAAATATCAAAGATAACAATCACCAACAGGGGATCCAGAACAAGGTGAAAACAGGGTGGGGTGGAGCAGGACATGCTGTACGCGTATAATATCAACTCTACAGGTGAGTACTTCACAGAGTTGTATTATTCTAAGCATACAGCACGTCCTGCTCCAGTAGTAGTAATAACATGTGGGACATCCAATAGCAGTGTCCATAAAGAAGGGTGGGATCCCCAACAGAAGGCAACAGCAAGCAGTCTAAACTACTGCCGCCTGCAGAACCTTGCGGCCAAACACAGCGCCAGCTGAGGCCCGAACATCAACCTTGTAAAACTTTGTAAAGGTATGTACAGAAGACCAAGTAGCGGCCTTGCAAACTTGCTCCACAGATGCCTGGTGCTGAAAAGCCCAAGAAGCCCCAACCGCTCTAGTAGAATGAGCAGTAAGACGAAAGGGGGGAGTCTTCCCCTTAGCAGTATAGGCTTGAACAACAGCCTGACGAATCCATTTACTGATGGTAGACTTGGCGGGAGTCAAACCCTTGCTAGGCCCATGAGGCACAACGAAGAGAGCATCCGTCTTTCTAAAGGCCTGAGTGGTAACCAGGTAAGACTTGACACACCTGACCACATCCAAGGAATGTAAAACCCTTTCCTTAGGGTTACTAGGATTAGGGCACAAGGAAGGAAGTACAATATCTTGATTCAAATGAAACGCAGACACAACCTTAGGCAGGAAGTCTGGCTTTAAGCGAAACACCACCTTATCCCGGTGTCTCTCAAAGTAGTGATGGCTACCAGGAAGACAACCTTGAGCGTGAGCACAGCGAGAGCGGCCTCATGAATAGGCTCAAAGGGAGCCCCCTGCAGGGCCGACAAAACCAAGTTCAGATCCCAAATGGGAACCATAGGTTTCCGAGGAGGGCGCACATGAGTGACCCCCTGAAAGAAGGTCTTGATAAGAGAGTGCTGGGCAAAGGTCTTCTGAAAGAAGATAGACAGAGCCGAAACCTGGCCCTTCAAGGTACTAAGCTTAAGACCCAAGTCTAGACCATGTTGTAAGAACTCCAGCACCCTGGATACTAAGAATTCCCGGCAGGGAAGAGACCTGGATTCACACCAGTCAATGTAAGTACGCCATACTCTGTAATAGATGCCGGCAGAAGTCTTATTCCTGGCTTGCACCATAGTAGCCACAACAGATGCAGACAAACCCTTTTCTATCAAGATGGAGGTTTCAATAGCCAAGCTGTCAAAGCCAGCGTTAGTAAATTGGGATTGCGTAGAGACCCTTGAGTCAGAAGGTCTGGCAACCTTGGCAAATCGTACTGATCTACTGCCATTTGAACCACGTCTGCGAACCACACTCTTCTTGGCCACCTTGGGGCCACCAGAATCGCAGGTACCCCCTCCAGAGCGATCTTGCGCAGCACTCTGCCCAGAAGGGGAATTGGTGGAAACACATACAGGAGCCGAAACTCCCTCCAAGACATTGACAGGGCATCCGTGGCCAGAGCCAGAGGATCCTGAGACAGGTATACAAAGCTTGGTAGCTTGTGATTGTGACGTGACGCAAAGAGATCCACGTCTGGCACACCCCAACGGTGACACAGTGACTGAAATACCCTGTCGCAGAGGGACCATTCTCCCTGACGGGACGACCCCCTGCTCAGAGCATCTGCTAGCAGATTCTCCGTCCCCGGAATGTAGACAGCCGATATGCATTGTACTTTGGTCTCTGCCCAAGTTAGAATCAGAGACACCTCCTGGAGAGCACCCTTGCTCCGGGTTCCTCCCTGATGATTGATGTAGGCAACCGCCGTCCTGTTGTCTGAGCGTACCTGAACCGCCAGACCCTGCAGGTGCTGGGTCAATCGTTCCAGCACCAATCGGACCGCCCTGAGCTCCAGGACATTGATAGGAAGATGGGCCTCCTGAGGGCCCCACCTCCCCTGGAAGCTCAGGGACTTCCAGAACCCCCCCCCCCCCCAGCCCGAAAGACTGGCATCCGTTGTGACCGTCTCCCAAGAGGGAGCCAGGAAGGGTCTGCCCCTTGTCAAGTTCCTGTTGTCTAACCACCACGCAAGGGATTGTCTGACCGAGGGGGGAATCACCCAGCTGTCGTCCAGAGATGCTGGGTCCTTGTTCCATACTGACAGAAGATGAAGCTGCAGAGTTCTCAGATGAAACTGGGCAAAGGGCACCGCCTCGAAGCTTGCCACCATTGAGCCCACCAACTGCATTCCCTGCCGGATGGAGGGATGAGGGTTCGCAAGCAGGGATCTCGCCTGGGTTGTCAGAGCTTCCACCTTCTGCGGAGGAAGGAATATCCTTGACTGAACCGAGTCCAGAATCATCCCCAGAAACGGGGTCACTGAGGAGGGGGACAGAGAGGACTTTGGGTAATTGATCACCCAGCCGAAGGACTCCAGGGTGGACACCACCAATCGAGTGTCCAGCTCTGCCTGCCGCAGAGACCGAGAGGTGATTAGTATATCGTCCAGGTAAGGCAACACGCGTATGCCCTTTAGTCTTAAGAGAGACATCACCCCTGCCAGCACCTTGGTGAAGACCCTGGGAGCCAACGTAAGGCCGAATGGCAGGGCCACGAACTGATAATGCTGATCCAACAGCGCAAATCTGAGGAATCTTTGGTGCCCTGAGAACACCGGTACGTGCAGGTAAGCGTCCACAGATGTCATGAAGTACCCTGGACGCAGCGAGGCAATGGCCGAGCGCAGAGTTTCCATACGAAAATGCCTGCTTCTGACAAACTTGTTTAGGATTTTCAAATCCAGAATAGGTCTGACTGACCCGTCCTTTTTGGGCACCGTGAACAGGTTGGAATAAAACCCCATGCCCCTGTCTCTTAAGGGGACCTCGCAGATGACCCCGAGCTCCAGAAGGTCCTGCACAGCCAGCATCAAGACTCGAGCTGAGGCAGGATCCTGGGGGATCTGAGACCCAACGAACCTGGTAGGGGGCAGCACAGCAAATTCTATCTTGTAACCGGGGGAGACTACCTCCTGAATCCACCGGTATGGGACAAGGCGTCTCCAGACATGCTCGAAGTGCTGTAGACGTCCCCCCACCCTGACGGGTGAGGGCGCCCCTTCATGCTTGGGGGGTCTTGGCGGGGGGCTTTGGGCCCCCAGGAGGAGCCAGGACAGTGTCCTCTGTTCTTGTTCCAGGGTTCTGCGCAAGACCCAGAGAAGGACACCCCTCTACCCTGCTTGGTCCCACGGTAGGGGGTAGAATGGGAGCTTGGACCACGAAAGGGCCGAACCTGACGCTTGCGCTGGGGCATCTTGCCACCCTTGGCAAAGATATCTAATCTTTCTCCAAACAGGCGCAGTCCTTTAAATGGAAGCCCCGTAAGGGCCTTCTTGGCGACGTTGTCAGCAGCCCACTGGCGTAACCAGATCACGCGGCGTATGGCCACCACCAGAGCAGAAGATCTAGCGCTCAGTTTAATAGCATCGTCCGATGCAGATAGGATATAATTCACAATGGTCTCACGGGTGGCCAGAGCGTTGGCGGCCTCAGAGGGCAAGTCATCCGCCCCTTCCAGGGCAGTCTTAACCACCTGCGAGAGCGTGATACTTCATGTCTTCGCAGTTCCAGCACTGCAGAGAAATCTGGGAATTTGTGGGAGGTCCCTCGCTATATGTAGGGCCAGGAGGAGCTTGTTTTCTACATGTCTGCAATGCACGGCGGCGGAGGATTACCCACATGTTATTACTACTACTGGAGCAGGACGTGCTGTATGCTTAGAATAAACCTTGACCTGAGAAGTATCCAGCATCATGCCTAGGAAGGACCTCGCCAAAGACAGAGATAGTGACCACTTGGGATAGCTGATCAGCCAGCCGAAGTACTCGAGAGTGGATGTCACCACCTGAGTATCCCTCTCGTTCTGATGAAGAGACTGAGCAGCAATCAGAATGTCATCCAGGTAAGGAAGGATGCTAATGCCCTGATTCCTCAGGAGAGCCATGATGCCGGCCAACACCTTGGTGAAAACCCGAGGAGCCGAGGTGATACCGAACGGCAAAGCCACAAACTGGTAGTGTTGATCCCCCAGAGCGAACCTCAGGAACCTCTGGTGACCTGGGAAAATTGGCACGTGAAGATAGGCATCTTTGATGTCCACCGTGGTCATGAAGTCGCCCGGCCGAAGAGAACTTACGGCCGAACGTAAAGTCTCCATGCAAAAGTGCTTGAACCTGACAAACTTGTTTAGACCCTTTAAGTCCAGGATGGGCCTCAAGGAGCCGTCCTTCTTGGGCACAGTGAACAGGTTGGAGTAGTACCCCCGACCCTGTTCTTGAAGTAGAGGTACCTGACGCCAGAAGACATTGGACGGCCAGACGCAGTCCCTGAGCCGACACAGGGTTTTGGGATATCCGGGATCGGAGGAATCTTGGGTGCGGCCAGGCTGCAAACTATCTTGTAACCGGAGGACACCACCTCCTGAATCCACTGGTTTGAGACACAAAGCCTCCAGACGTGAGCAAAAAGCCGTCCCCCCACCCGGTCAGGTGAGGGCGCCCCCTCATGCCTGAGGAGCCTTGGGAGGGGGTTTGGGTTTGGTCCCCCAAGAGAGACCGAGACGACCGCGGGATCTGCCTTGGCCCCAAGAGTCTCTGCGACTACCCGAGAAAGGGGTGCCACGACCTCCCCTTGAAGGACGAAATGAGGAGGAGCCCCAAAAGGGCCGAGCCTTCTTTCTACGCTGGGGGAGCCTACCATCCTTGGCCAGAGCATCCAGACGCTCACCAAAAAGCCGGAAACTCGTGAAGGGAAGCCCAGTGAGAGCCTTCTTAGCGGCAGTGTCAGCAGCCCACTGACGCAACCAAACTGACCAACACATAGCCACCAACAGGGACGAAGCCCTACCGCCAAGCCGGACGGCATCGTCCATGGCAGCCAGCACAAAAGCAATAAAATGAGAGCAAAGCAAGAGGTCCTTATAATCCTCCCTATTCTTACCAGACCGGGCGGCCTCAGCAAGACATCTGACCTTCTCTTTAATGGCGATAGCCACAATGGCCACGGCGCAGACCGGGTGCAAACCGGCCCCCACAAAAGTAAAGGCATGACAAGCCAACTGATCCACACGCCGGTCCACACATCATGCAGCGTGGTAGTGTCAGGGGATGGCATGACCGAAGTGTTAGATAGCCCCAGGAACGGAGCGTCCACCTCAGGAGGGCGCGATCAGCGCTTAACCAAATCTGCCGAAAACGGATACCTCCTATCTAACCCCTTGGGCACCGAGGGTAATCTATTAGAACGTTCCCACTCCTTCAGAACCATATCTGAGAAATGGTCCAGGAACTCCAAACATTGCTTGCCAGGGTGGAATAGCTTGCCCTGCTTCTTCTTCGCCGCCTTAGGGGGGGCGATGTTTAATCTATCGAAAACCGCCGACAAGAGGCTATCGGTATCATCCGGGAGCCAAGTATCCTCATCAGAGTAGGACACTAGGTCACTATCGTAACAGTCCTGGCGATCCCCAGAGGAGTCCGTGTCACGGAAAAGCTTCCCCTCCTCCGGGGAGTCACGGCCGCCATACACATCAAGGTCCCCATCCTCCTCGGCAAATAGGGACAACGCAGCGTTAAGGTGTTGCTTCTTTCTAGAGACCTTGCCCGCCACCGGTCGGGCCAATTGCTGCTCAATGCTGGCCACGCACAGCGCCAGATCTGATTGCGACCCCCTGCTAGTGTCCCCCTCACTTGGGGCTAAATGCAGGCACGGAGGGCCAGGAGATGCCGTAGGTAAAGCAGGACTGGAAAGAGAAGCACTCGGCCCAGCCTGATCCGCAATGATACTTTGGGCGCACAACACACAAACCGTGCCACCACCACTCAAAGGGGATGCCCACACGACACACAGCCGAGGCTGCACCGATGGGCCCCCAAGCTCACTATCCCCAGAAGCCTCCATATGGTGATTATCAAAACAGGGCACAGTCAGTCCACCAGGAATGGCTAAATCAGAGCCGACCCGGGATGCCCCCAAGGGATGCCCCACAGAGCCGGACAGGCGGAGGGGGGGGGAGGTTATTGGGCCAAGAGAAAACACAATGCTGAATCCCGCCTGCAAAACATAAGTAATACAATCATGAGCATCCCACAGCACATGCACCGAACCCCACCCCCGTTCGGATCAACTCACGGACCAGCTGAGCCGCACCGCAACACGCGCAGGAGCCAGGACACCGCACGAAGATCACAGCGACGAGGGGAGAGGGACCAGGCAACGGAGAAAACCCCAGCAGGAGAGCGTAGCGCCCTTCAAAATGGCGCCGAAGAAGATCCTCAAGGGGCGGGCCGCATCCCGCGGCGCTGCCCCCCGCTAAAGGGCGAGAGACACCAGTGCCCATACTAGTAATAGCGCCGACGTCAGCCATACCCAGGTCCCCAATGTCTCCCACTCGCGGCGGCGATATAAAGAACTGCATTGAGCGGCGGAGAGCCAGCGTGCGCCCCCGACCCTGACCGCCCCCCCCCCCCACCGCGGCAGGACCGCGGAATAGGGAAGCGGGAGGGGAGAGAGGGGGGTACGGGGGGCGGAGAGCGCAACGCATGTGGGAACAACCGGCCCCGTAAGGAAGGGGGGGGCGGAGCCCCCAATAAGGAGAGTCCCCCACACAAACAGACCCCAATAAAAGACTCACCCAATGCACAACACCAAGGGCACAAGGGTTCCTCCGTCCTCCTAAGCTCACCATAGGCCTATGGACCGGCTACCCTTCAGTAATGGGGTCTGCGGTCTGGAGCAAAGCTCACTTAGCACCTCGACCCAGGCACTCTCCTACCGTCACCCGATCCGACAGCCAAGGCTGAGAGGCAGAAGGGTCCGGAAGCGGGTGGGAATAGGCTTGCAGGGCCGCAGGCTTGGTTGCCCTGCTCACCTGCGAAAAACCATAGAGAGCCATCTTCTGGTCTTCGTAGTCATGACTGCAGATAAAAACTGGGGGTCTATTTGTGATTCCTGGCTTTTTATAGGGCCGGGAGGAGCCACACGTCTTCTGCAGTCAACTGCGCCACCTTGTGGCGGAATACCCAGAAGTAATGATTGAATGAAACAGGCCGTGCTGTACACTTGGAAAAAAGGTGTATATAAAGGAAAGCAAAGAGGGGCATCTAAGGGAGATGGGGTAAAGTGAAAAATGAGAGAAAAGAGGGACAACTAGGAAAAAGGGATAAAAGGGGGAGGGAGGCGAGTAAAGAAAGGGAAGAGTGGAGACGAGAGGGATATGATAAAAAAGGAGATGGAAAAGAGACAAATTAGAAAGAGGGATGAGTGGGAATAGAGGTAACAGTGGGTGGGAATAGAAGAGGGGGAGGGGTAAGCAGGATGTGGATGGGAAGAGAAAAGAAGCAGTAAAGAAAGAGGGATATGAAACAAGGGATAATAGTGAAAGAGAGGGATACACATAAAGATAGTTAGAGAAAGATAGTGGTAAGTAAGAGGGATCTAGGTAAAGTTAGAAAAGGGGGATATAAATAGGGGAAAAAAAGATGGACAATAAAGGAAGAGGGATAAGAAGAGGAGTAGAGAGGAAGGGATGGATGTAGGGAGCGAGAGGGATATAATCAGAAAAGTGGGACAAAAGGAGAAGAAAGAGAGGGACAATTAGGAAGAGGGATTGGTGGAAATAAAAGTAGCGGTGGGTAAGAAATAATTGGCAATAGAAGAGGAGGAAAAGGAGGAAAGAGAAGGTAAAAGGGAGATGGATATGACAAGAAGAGGGACAATTAAAATAGAGGGATAAGGAAAAGAGAGGGATAATAGGTGAGAGGGGTGTCAGTTGAGAGTGGTTGGAAAAGAGGATAAAAAAGTCTTAAAGGGGCCACAGCACTCAAACCAGTCAGCAAGCTAACTGGTTTGAGTGCTGTGGCCCCTTTAAGACTTTTGTATTCTAATTGCCCTGCTAATGTGCACCTCCCTGGTTAGTTATAAAATGGTCTGAGCGGCTGCCACCCCCCTTTTGTTTCTTTTGAATTTGTGCAAGCACATGGTGTGTGGGGTCTAGGCTGTATTGCAAGGTCTTTGACCCTTCCACCCCATGGCTTGCACTTAAGGTTTAGGGCAACCTCAGGTAAGCCTGCTCCCAATTTATCTATTGCATTGTATGTCCCAAATGGGGCTCTTAGAGACTACAATTAGTACTAGAGTTAGGACTGCATCTCACAGGGGCACCTTGGCGCTGGTGGTGCAGCTTAAGCATACTTCTGCAGATGTGTGTGACCAAGCCCCCTGTTTTTAACCTAGTTTAGAGACAGATTGTAGGCTGGTCAGCAAGCTAACTGGTTTGAGTGCTGTGGCCCCTTTAAGACTTTTGTATTCTAATTGCCCTGCTAATGTGCACCTCCCTGGTTAGTTATAAAATGGTCTGAGCGGCTGCCACCCCCCTTTTGTTTCTTTTGAATTTGTGCAAGCACATGGTGTGTGGGGTCTAGGCTGTATTGCAAGGTCTTTGACCCTTCCACCCCATGGCTTGCACTTGAGGTTTAGGGCAACCTCAGGTAAGCCTGCTCCCAATTTATCTATTGCATTGTATGTCCCAAATGGGGCTCTTAGAGACTACAATTAGTACTAGAGTTAGGACTGCACCTCACAGGGGCACCTTGGCGCTGGTGGTGCAGCTTAAGCATACTTCTGCAGATGTGTGTGACCGAGCCCCCTGTTTTTAACCTAGTTTAGAGACAGATTGTAGGCTGGTCAGCAAGCTAACTGGTTTGAGTGCTGTGGCCCCTTTAAGACTTTTGTATTCTAATTGCCCTGCTAATGTGCACCTCTCTGGTTAGTTATAAAATGGTCTGAGCGGCTGCCACCCCCCTTTTGTTTCTTTTGGAAAAGAGGATAAGCCATAGGGGGGTAGTGGTGAGAAAGAGGAATCTAGGTAAGTGTGGGTAAGGGGGATGTAGAAAAGATGAAACAGGGACAAGGGAAAGAGAGGTGAAGGGGAGGCGAATGTTAGGGGAGAAGGAAAGGAAGGGAGAGAGGGACGAGGAAGGGAGAGGAGAGAATTAAGGAGGGGCAGCGGCAGGGAGAATAGCACGTAAAACCAAAGGAAGTGTTTAGGCCCCTTGGTTGAACAGTATCAAGTTTGTAGATCCAGAAAGCGTCTCTGCAATAGGCGGAGATGTCGGTCATCCCCGCGTCGTGGTTTCTCCGCCTGTTCAATAACCATCCCTCTTAGTTCATGTGTTTGATGATGATGTAATCCATGGTCTCCCCTTTCCTGTGCTTCTCAATACTAGTTCGAACATCACTTTGGTGTTGTTGGAAGTGTTTTTTAAAAGGTCCAATCTTGCCCACATAAAGGAAGTAGATATACGCAAAAGTCAGTCAGGCATGAGAATATACCCCGGATTTTGAACCGTTGACCGGTGTGGGGGTGGGAGAATTCTGGTCCGAGAATCAAGGAATTACAGACGTTACAATTATTACATCTAAAGCACCCAGTGCGACTGGTAAGTTTCATAGGTTTTTTAAGGTATTTTTCAGCAGGATTCGCTACAAGGGAGTCTCTCAAATTTCTGCTTCTCTGATAAACTTTAAGTAGTGGTCTCTTCACAACTGGGCACAAGGTGTTATCAGAAGATAATATGCATCTGTTTTTTTTTCCTTTGATATGTTTTTTTCCTTTGATATGTTCAATGGTGGGGGCTGCTTGGTTAAAAGTAAACAGGAAAGGAACACGTTCTTCCGTGCACCCCTCTTGTTTTGGGGCCCTCAGCGCGTTTTTGGGCTTGTGTTAGCACCGATTTGGGATACCCTCTAACGAGAAATTTCTGAAACATATTATGTAATTGTAGTGTATGTTTGTCGGGGTCCGAGTTGATTCTAAGAACTCTAAGGAACTGAGAGATGGGAGGCTATTGATGAGTTGTTGTGTGCACTTTCGTAACATAGTAATGTCTTCCTGTCTGTGGGTTTTGAGAATAGACCAGTGGTTATGGAACCATCAGAGTTTTTGTTGATTGCAACATCGAGAAAAGTAATATGTGTCGGATATCTCGGGGTTAAAGGTAATCGTAGGGAAAAAAAAAAACAATAATGTGATTACTCACCTGTAGAACTGTTATTATACGTAAACAGCACGCCCTGCTCCAGAGAGTAATGCCTTACGGCTCCTCCCGGCCCCTTATATTCCAGGGACCTCCCACAAAATCCCCAGTATTAACAAGCAGTTAGCAAGAAGCCGGGAGAATAATAACCATAATCAAACAACTTTAACCATGATAACAATCACCATACAGAGGCACTAAGAACAGTTAAAACAAGGGCGGGGTGGAGCAGGACGTGCTGTATACGTATAATACCAATTCTACAGGTGAGTAATCACAGAAGTGTATTACTCTAAGTATACAGCACGTCCTGCTCCAGGGAGTAATTCCTTACGTTTGGGACATCCAATAGCAGTGTCCGTAAGGTAGGGTGGGATCCCCAAAAGCAACAACATGCAGATCAAACCACTACTGCCTGCAGAACCTTGCGGCCAAAAACAGCATCAGCTGAGGCCCTAACATCAACCTTGTAAAACTTTGAAAAAGTATGAACAGAAGACCAAGCAGCGGCCTTGCAAACTTGTTCAACAGAAGCCTGGTGCTGAAAGGCCCAATAGGCACCAATAGCACGAGTAGAATGAGCAGTAAGGCAGAAGGGAGGATCCTTCCCTTTAGCAGAATAGGCCTGAATAACAGCCTGACAGATCTACTTGCTGATGGTAGACTTAGCTGGAGCCAGACCCTTCTTAGGACCCGAAGGGACAACAAAAAAATACAATTTTTTTCAGTATGTCCTGCTCCAGATATAGTACTTACACTTGGGTTATCCTCTGCCAGATGGCGCTGCACTGCAGAGACATGCAAAACAGGCTCCTCCCGGCCCCTCAAATACCCAGGGACCTCCCACAAATCCCCAGCATTGAAAAGCAGTGAACAAGAAGCCGGGAGAATTTAACCACCAACTGGTAACTATAAAAATTATGACAATCACCATACAGGGGATCCAGAATAATGCAAAAAACAGGGTGGGGTGGAGCAGGACGTACTGTATACAAATAATATCAATTCTACAGTATTTCACAGAATTGTATTATTCTTAGTATACAGTACGTCCCGCTCCAGATATAGTACTTACACTTGGGACATCCAATAGCAGTGTCCATAAAGTAGGGTGGGATCCCCAACAAAAAAGGCAACAGCAGTTTAAACCACTGTCCCCTGCAAAACCTTGCGGCCAAGGACAGCATGAGCTGAGGCGTTAACATCAACCTTGTAAACCTTGAAAAGGTATGAATAGAAGACCAAATAGCGGCCTAGCAAACTTGTTCAACAGAAGCCTGGTGCTGGAAGGCCAAAGAGGCACCAATAGCACGAGTAGAATGAACAGTAAGGCGGAAGGGAGGACTCTTCCCCTCAGCAGAATAGGCCTGAATCACGGCCTGACAGATCCATTTGCTAATAGTAGACTTGGCAGGAGCCAAACCCCTCCTGGGCCCAGAAGGGACCATCAAAAGAGCATCAGTTTTCCCGAAGGAAGCAGTGACTACCAGGTAACACTTCAGAAACCTGGCCATATCCAAGGAATGCAGAACCCTTTCCTTAGCATTGCTAGGATTAGGGCACAATGAAGGAAGAACAATATCTTGATTCAAATGAAAAGCAGACACCACCTTAGGCAGAAAGTCCAGCTTAAAGCGGAACACCACCTTATTGGGGCTGGATAGACAGAGCAGCCAGCTCAGACACACGCCTAACCGAAGTAAAAGCCACTAGAAAGACAACCTTGAGGGTAAGTACGGCCAGACCAGCCAAAGGGATCACCCTGCAAGGCACACAAAACCAAGTTCATATCCCAACAGGGACATAGGTTTACGTGGGGGACGCACCTGAGTAACCCCCTGAAAGAAAGTCTTAACCAAACAATGCAGAGCAAAAGACTTCTGAAAGAAGACAGACATGGCAGAAACCTGACCCATCCGAGTACTGAGTTGGAGTCCCGACTCCAACCATGCAGTAAGAACTCCAGAACCCTGGTGACTGAAAACACCCGACAGGGAAGAGACCTAGACTCACACCAGTCAAAGTAGGTACGCCATACCCTGTAATAGATGGAAGAAGTTTTCTTCCTAGCCTTCACACTGGTATCAACCACCGAAGCGGACAAGCCCTTTTTCCATCAAGATGGAAGTTTCAGCAGCCAGCCCGTCAAGGCCAGAGTTTGTAAATTGGGATGGCGTAAGGGGCCCTGAGTGAGCAGATCTGGCACCCTTGGCAGAACGTACTGGTCTACTGCCATCTGCACCACGTCTGCGAACCACTCTTCATGGCCACCTGGGGCCACCAGAATTGCTGGCACCCCTTCCAGAGCAATCTTGCACATAACCCTGCCCAGCAGGGGGAATGGAGGAAGGACATACAGGAGCTGAAAGTCCTGCCATGACATTGCTAGGGCATCCGTGGCCAAGGCCAGAGGATCCTGGGACAGGGAGACAAGGGCCGGAAGCTTGTGATTGTGATGGGACACAAACAGATCCACAACTGGTTGGACCCCATAGTGACAGAGGGATTAGCACATCCTGTCGCAGAAGGACCCCCACCGGAGCGAATATCACTGATATGCAGGAAACATTGTCTCCACCATGTTAGGATCATAGACACTTCCTGGAGGGTCCTCCAGCTCCAGGCCCCTCCCAAATGATTAATGTAGGACACTGTCGTCAGACAGACCGAGCGCCCCCAAGCTGGCAGGCCCAGAAGAGTAGTCAAGCGAGATAGAACCAACTGAAAACGCTCACTGTTTCAAACATCAATAGGCGTAAGGAACTTCTAAGGGCCCCACCTTCCCCAGAACCACAGGGAATTTCAGAAGAAACCCCCCCCCCCCCCCTTCAACCTGATAGATTGGCATCCATGGTGACCGTTTCCAGGAAGGGGCAAGAAGGAACTGCCCCCAGACAGGTTCCTTGAGTTCATCCACTCCAAGAGGGACCTCCTTACCAGGTGGGAAGGCCCACAGACCCTGCTCCAGGGATGCTGTCCTGTATTAACAATAGAAGTCGCAGAAGGGCCCAAGGGGAACTGAGCATAAGGGACCTCTTCTGAGCAAGCCACCAACGGGCCCACCAGCTGCATCCCTGCCTGGTGAAGGGACCGGGACAGCAATGAGGGACTGAGCCCATGCAACCAGATTGTCCACTTTATTGCTGAGAAGGAAGATTCTCGTTTGAACCGAATCCAGATTCATTCCTAGGAATGGAGTTACCAATTAATCTGTCAATGATCTGTTCAGCCGTGGGCAGTCAGGAAGACGCAACAGGCTGCGACTCCCTCTTTATATGCGACTCAGCAGGAGTGAGATTTAAGCATGGGGAAATAGGTGAAATGAAGCCTGTTTTGCATGTCTCTGCAGTGCAGCGCCATCTGGCGGAGGATAACGCCCAAGTGTAAGTACTATATCTGGAGCAGGACGTACTGTATACTAAGAATATCCAGGCAGCTTTGTTCTTTATTTTAGCGGCGGTGATGCACAGCAGGGCTGCCCTACTGCTGCCAATTGCGCGGGCCACATTTCAGTCGAGGCTCGAAGGCTGTTTTAATGCGCCGGGTCCCGGACCAACACCCGTTTGCTGCCGAATGGGTGTTGGTCTGCTTTAATGGGTTACAACCAAGATAATCTTTTCTGCAAACAGACAGTGAGGATCTGTCCTCACAATTCATATTCATACACCCAATTCATACACCCCCCAAAATTGTATTGGCATTAAAAACAAGTTCTCCTTTAGCAGCCCTTTAACTAGTCAGGCAGAAGGAACTCACCTCTACAAACTGCAGCAGCTTCTCGGTGGACACCTCAAAGGTTTTACGAGCAACTTCAGATTTGCGCAACTGGCAATCGAGGACAGTAATCCTGCGCTTCAAATCCTGTTCACTGTCCTGAAGAAGAAAAGGTAAGGCGGTTAAAGGAGCCCCAGCACTGCGCCCACAAGAAACCGTAACATGAACACGACACGAGGCTGTGACGAAACCTCGTGGCCTCCGTCCTCAACACAGGCCTTAAAGACCTGACAGTCTGTGGGGGGCCCTTTAACTACCACCAGTGAACAGAGCCCTGCCAGCCCCATAGGAACGTGACTCACTCTGTTTGATATACCCCAAGATAACAGGACGACCCAAGATTAATTTTCAACATCTATAGGCAAATGTAAAAAAACACTTACCTTAGGTCCAGTGGGGCTGGTTCCTCACGGTCACTTATTTAAAAATATGGAGAGAAATCATATACTTACCAAATATCCTGCTTACCCCTGGCTTTGAAACAGTGTATGAGTCTTCAGCTCACACATTGCTCCTTTTCATTTTGCCCCTCTCCACAACTACCTGAAGTGTGTAGTGCACCACCCTGCACTGTTCCTGAGCCACGTGTTCCATACCGCATGGTGAAGCCCACCTGAAGCCTGTTCCATGTGCTTCTCCTCCATTTCCTGCAGTAGTGCTTTAGCATGACTCCAAAGCTTGCCTCTACTTTTCTTTTGCTAATTGCCATTGCCTGGTGTTAGATACCATTTTCTGCACAGCCTTGTGAATATTTCTACAGTTATCACATTTGTCCACAATTTATGGAAGAACAGAGCACTGCCTGTTGTCTTATGGCTCCATTTACATGGTTATGACTCCCTGACCGCCAGGGTTGCTGGGCCTGACAATGATAGGTGAAGAAGACCATCACCTGATAAAAGGATTTTTGTGTAGCAGGGCAGTTGCATTCACTGACAACACCCTTACAGTGCATAAATTATCTAGACCAGAGGTTCCCAACCTTTTTTCATCAAGTACTACTTTCCATTTTCTGACTATATCAATTACCACGTGGGTGGTGCAGGAGTGCCGTCCATCACTTAAAAACAGAATCAAAACTCACAAAACAGCCATTTAAAGCAGAACAAACACCTTTTCACAACCTTCACCCACCCTCCCTGCCTGGGGACAAAGCAGTTGGCTCAGCAGTGATATAGTGGAAATACAATTCTGTGAAATACTCACCTGTAGAATTGGTATTATACGCATACAGTACGTCCTGCTCCATATATAATACTTACACGTGGGTAATCCTCCGCCAGAGGGCGCTGTTCACTGCAGACATGCAAAAACAGGCTCCTCCCGGCCCTTCATATACCCAGGGACCTCCCACAAATCCCCAGTATTGAAAAGCAGTGAGAAAAGAAGCCGGGAGAAACCAAACCAAACTGGTAAGAATAGCAATGATAACAATCACCATACAGGGGATCCAGAAAATGTAAAACCAGGGTGGGGTGGAGCAGGACGTACTGTATGCGTATAATACCAATTCTACAGGTGAGTATTTCACAGAATTGTATTATTCTAAGCATACAGTAAGTCCTCTAAGCATTTACACGTGGGACATCCAATAGCAGTGTCCATAAGGTAGGGTGGGATCCCCAACAAAAAGGAACAGCAGACAGTAAAGGTGCTGTCACCTGCAAACCTTGCTACCAGGTGCAACATGAGCAAAGGCTCCAAAGTCAACTTCATAACAAAAACCTTTTTGAAAGGTATGAACAAAAAACAAGCAGCGGTCTAGCAAACCTGCTTAACAGAAACTTGGTGCTGAAGGGCCAAAGGTACCCAAGCACAAGTAGAACAGAATAAAAAGAGAGGGAGATTCTTCCCCCTTAAAGGAATAGGCCAGAGTAACGGCCTAACCAGCCCAAATGCAACAGGAGCCTCGGTAAAACTTAGAACTCTCCCCAACGGGGAATTGAAAACTGGTCTCCCGCAAGACAGGCGGGGATACTGACCCCTTCACTAAAAAGGATCAGCAAGAAGCCGAAACCTTTACTCAGGACCAGGAAGGCAAACCATCCAAGATCAGTCCAAAGGGCGCATAGACCCTGGAAGCAAACAAGATCAGGCGCATACATATGGAGGCACCCGCAGACCCCAAAGGGCATCAGTCCCCCTAAGGGACAAGAAACAACCAGGAAAACTTCAACACCTGTTGAGGGAATGTAGACCCCTTACTTCAGCATGACTAAGAATAAAGGCTCATAGGCAGACTAAAAGGACATAAATAATGATCATAAAAAACACCACCTTGGACAAAAGGGTCCGGCGTAAGGCGGAATACCACCACATCATGGTGTGTGTGTATATATATATATATATATAGAACGAGGGCTAAGTAATCAGAGCCACCTTCTCAGGCACACGTCTGACTGAAGCAACAGCCCTCGGAGGGGCAACTTGAACTACAAAACAGCTCAGACAGCCTCCAGAATAAGTCCCAAGGGAAAAATCCGCAGGGCAAACAGAATGAAAATTGATCCCAACAGGGACCATAGAACTACTTGGGAGATGCACGTGAGCAATCCCCAAGAGAAGCTCAACAAGGAAGACTGAACAAGACTTCTACAGGAAGGCAGACAGGATAGAACCTGGACATTCAGAGTACCAAAATGGGGAGCCAACCCCAACCCATGCTGTAATAACTCTAGAACCCTGGGAACAGAGAGCGTCCAACAGGGGAGAGACCAAGACTCACGCCAATCAATATGGGTACGCCATACCCTATAATAGACGGAGAACGGAGAAGAAAAAGCTTGCTCCTAGCCCCCCATAGACAAAGTCACCCAGAAGATAACCCGTCTCCGAAAGGGTGAATGAATCAACTGTCAAGCCATCAGACTAGAGCCTGTAGATTGGGGCGACATAATAAGGAGCTTGAAAAAGGGCAGAACCACACTCCTGAGAGAGTGTACAGGTCCGCTGTCCTCAGCAGAAACATCTGCGAACCACAGTCCACTAGGCCACCCAGGGGCCATCAGTAGCACGGGTCCCCTTATCAGCGCAATCTTGCACAGAACCCCACATAGCAGGGTGAATGAAGAGAAGACATACAAAATAGAATGTCCAGACATAAAATTACTAAGCCCCCATGACCAGAGTCAGAATAATCTGGGGCAGTAAGAACAAGGGCAGAGCCCCTGTGATATTAACGGAACCTAACAGAGCCACCCTAGCTGGCTCTTAGAGGGACACCAGAATAGCACAACCTGCCACTGAAGTGAATACCATTGGAGTGAATACCACTGAGGTGCAGGGAACTTAGACCCCCACCTAGATCAGGATCAGAACCTTCCAGGAGAATCATCCTGCTTCAAGGTCCAGACCAATAAAAAAGTACATACCACTGTCCTCCAACAGGCCAAGAGTCCCCAAATAGACAGGTCCTGAAGAGGAGTAGTCCAGCAAGATAGAGCCAACTGAAGGCTCGCTGTTTTAACAAAATCAGTAGGTAAGATGGACCCTACCCAGGAACTGCGGGGGGTTTTTGGAAGAAAATCCCCCCCCCCCCCACCAACCTGCGAGACTTGGCACCCGAGGTGACCATTCACAGGAAGATGCAAGCAAAGAAGGGGGTGCCCCCTGACAGGGTCCTTAAATATAACCAGCTCAAGAGGAACCACCGTACCAAGGGGGAATGAGCACAGGCCTAGCTCCAGGGGTGCTGAGACCCCATCCAGGATCAATAACCTACTGTGCCGAAGAGCCCAAGGGCTCTGTATATAAGGGACATCATCTGATACGCCACCAACGGGCCCACCAGCTGCAATCCTGCCTGGTGAAAGTAAGATGTCAGCAAAGAGGGACAGATCCCCTGTAACCCGGAGTCCACTTGTTGCCAAGGAACAAGGCTCAAGCCTGAACCGAATCCAAGGAATGGAGATAGCGAATAAGGGACCATGAGGGATTGAGGTGACTGAGCACCCATCCAAATAACTCCCAGAGGACACCGCCGGCCGACTCGGCCTGAAGTAGAGATTGGGAAGTAAGAAAAGATGATCCGGTAGGTCCTAGTGCGGACTCCCCACAGGCATGTCAGAGACATAACCCCCATCCGCACCTTGGCGAGTAGCCTGGGAGCAGAAGAGAGGCCAAAAACAAGGCCCCAATCCGCAGGGTTGGTCCGTCAACACTGACTAGTAAAGGTCTTGGTGTCCAGAAGACACAGGGGAACTAAAAGGATCTAGATCTCCACAGGAGGCCAGAAGCCCCCCTTGCACAGGTCGCCTGTGTCCCAAGACAGAGATATCATGCAGGGACTACCTGTGGGTGTAGAATTGCCAAGCCTACCATAGGCCAGCATGGCCCAGACTGCCTCCTCATTTTGAGGGAAAGAGGAAGGTTAACACAGAGGCCATAGCCCCATTCTGTTAAGGGCAACCTGCAAGTAAGCCCAGACTCTGCAGGCCGAGTACGGCCTACACCAACTCCTGAGGGGGAAACAGGGGCTAGAAGCACCCTGACAACCTCTGAGAGGGACCGCCCAGCAAAGTCTATCCTGTGTCCAGGGGAACTACCTCCTGGAACCACCAGAAGGAGAAGATACACTCCCAGATAGGAGTCAGGTGCTGTGGCAGTCCCCTCGCCCAGAAGGGCGAGGGCGCCCCTTCACGCTTGGGAAGTCTTGGCAGATTTGGACTTAGCCCTGCCAGAGGGCCCAGGGCGTTGCCTGCCCACCCTGTGGTGGAAATCCACTCCGAAAAGTTGGAAGCACACCTCAGGTTCGTGTTTGACACTAACGTAGGGAGGGGGAGGGGTGCCCCTGCCCCGAGGAGGCCGAGACAGCCTTCTGCGTAGGGGTGCCTTACCCATTTTTCAAAAAAGGTCCAAACGGGCCCCAAATAGAGGCCGTCCTCTGAAAGGAAGGCCAGTGAGAGCCTTTTTCGTATCATCGTCAGCACCCCACTGTCACAGCCAGACCAGGCGGTGAATAGCTACCACAAGGGCAGAGGTTCTAGCACACATCTTAATGGTGTCATCCAGCGCTGAGAGGATAAACCTCACAAACACATCACAATCTGAGAGTGCATTAAAGACCTCCCAGGGGAGGTCCTCAGGTCGGTGATCAAGTAGTTTTCTAATGAGAGTCCTGGCGGCCACCGCAGTGATGGCCGCGGCACAGACCAGGCGCAGAGCCGACCCTGCACACGAAAAGGCGTGGAAAGCCAGTCTGTCAATGCGCCGGTCCTCAGCATCCCGAAGGGTACGGTAATGAGGAGCAGTCATGAAGGGGGGGTTAGTAACCCCTATAATCGGTGCATCCACCACAGGAGGTGCTGACCAAAAGTTAACCACATCAGGAGGGAAAGGGTACTTCCAATCCCAGACCCCTGGGAGCCCTTTAAGTTTACAAGGCGATTCATAAGATTCTGGAAATGCTTCTGTTCCAGGAATTCCAAGCGTGGCGGCGCTGTGTGGAAACTCTCCTTCTTAGGCTTGGGAGCCTCTCCAGGAGGGGAGATTGGCAAAACCTCAAAGATCTTAATAAGTAGTTCATCTGTGTCACACAGGCCCCAAGAACCGGGCCCAGAATCATCACGGCTCCAGGGCATCTCATCCGAGGAGCCCGAATCTGAGAATAGCTCACCTTCATCAGAAGGATCAAGGTCCTACATATCAGCAGATTCATCAGTATCATTAGGAACCGGAGAACCAGGAGGCGTCAGGGACCGCTTCTTTCCAGGGCCCAAGTGCACCGCCAAACTAGACAGCACCTGCTCAGCCGTAGGCAGCCTGCAAGGCACGACTTGCTGGTCATCCCCGCTCGAGTGAGACTCATCAGGAGTGAGATTTAGGTCCGGGGAGACAGGTGTATTGAAGTGAGGTGCAGCCACTCTGACCACACACTGTACACAGCCGGTCTTGTCCCCGAGGGACCCCGGGTACATAATTCTGAGATGCCTCCATATGGTGATTATCTGAGCAGTATGCCCGCAGGGATTTACACAATAGGCAACCCTGGATGCCCCAAGACCCGCTAGGTGTGGGAGAATTTTTTATGTGAACCCGCTATAATATATGTCAGGCCGGAAGAAGCCACCGAAATCTTGGCGTCTGAAAGACATAAAGGGGATAAGAGGGGGGTGTCAGTGCCATGCGCAGCTGAATAAAAAATCATAGGAACAAAAACCGCCCGGGAGGGCACTTACATGACCAAGGGAGGAGGCGGATCGCAACCATGCGGGCGCGCGAAGACCGTCAAAATGGCGCCAAGTGAACCTCGAGGGGCGGGCCTGATCTGGCCGTGACGCGGGGCGTGTCATGCAAAGTACCCGCCTCCCCCAAAGAGCGCGAAGCTCTAACCAGCGCAACATCAATGACAGCAGTGGATAGGATACACACACAGAGTGTAATTAAAGTGGACCAACACCCAGGATTTTGACTATCCTGGGTATTGGTCCACTTCCCCGGGGCACCCCGTTCGGGGGTGCCCCGCTGTGTGAAACCCCCCAGAAAGCCCCCAAAACTCACCTCTCCCCGCTCCCACATGGCTGCGCCGTCCAATCGGCGCCGACGTACAAGCTGATTGACAGCAACGTACAAGCAGCTTGCCCGTCGGCGCCTCCCGCGCGTCACTCTTGACGTGTGCGCGCCCGCGCCGGCCATTCAGAGACGGCCGGCGCGGGCGCACGCACGTCTAGAGGAGTGCGAGTGAGGCGGCGGTGGCGGAAGCAGCGGCTGCAGAGGTAAGGCTTTTCGGGGGTTTTGGCGGGTTTACACCCCGCGGGACATCCCGATCTCGGATGTCCCGCGGTGTGTGAGGTGATCGGCCCGGGAATCTTATAGATTCCCGGGCCGATCACCTCAGGGTGTTGGTCCACTTTAAGGAGATTGCTCTCAACACTAGAGAATGATGCTGCCGCCCGGGCTGCACACTTCTTGTAATGAAAGGACACACGCGCACAACCAGTCAAGGTTTATGTGGAGCAAGTAGCGCGGCACTGACTCCCAAGTTTAAATAAAAAGGCAACGGCCATAAACGTGTCTAACATTATGCTGGGACCGCCACACACATACCCCCCCCCCCCCTTTCTTTTCCCCCGAGCTATGGGAGGAAGCGAGGGAGAAGCGAACCTGCACCCAGGGTTCATTGCTATGAGGGGCATGGGCAACAATGCGGGAGGGGCATCTAATGGAGGCTCACCATCGGCCTAAACCGCCTACCCTATGGTGGGGGATTGCGGTGGAGCGTAGCTCCATGAGCACACGAGGTGCTGCCTACCTTCACCCGACCAGCGCAGCCCAGGCTGGGAGGCACATCTTATCGAAGAGGACGGGTGGTAATAGTCCTGCAGGGCCGCAGGCTGTAAAAGCCCCGCTCACCTGCGAGAGAGTGATACTTCATGTCTTCGCAGTCAGCACTGCAGAGAAATCTGGGGATTTGTGGGAGGTACCTGGGTATATGAAGGGCCGGGAGGAGCCTGTTTTTGCATGTCTGCAGTGAACATCGCCCTCTGGCGGAGGATTACCCACGTGTAAGTATTATATATGGAACAGGACGTACTGTATGCTTAGAATATATGTTTTTTTTCATCAATGAGGTCACACCCACAAGGCACTTTTGTGATCGCTGATCGGTTGATCTCAAAAGTGTGTCGTGCGGCAGCCGACTGACCGCATCCCTGGCTCCCTGTTTAGCCTGAGTGACTGGACGCACACTGCAGTTACAGGGATGCCGAGATGCGGCCTCCAATGAACACAGCATCGTGGGAGCCCCCGGTGAGTTAACTGGCGACCCCGGGGGTTCACAAAGCAGGGAAGAGGGTTTTGAGTGGCTTTAAAATGAATGAATCACACAAATAATTAGCATTAGGCAATTTTTTAATGGAGAAACTTAAGAGAAGTATAGATGGTAGAAGGTCGGGTTTGGGTACAGGTCAGTCTGCATCCTGACAGATTATCTAGTACCACTAGTGGTACTGTTACCACCTGTTGGGAACTGCCCTCTCTGATTGTCAATGGAGGGTGGCAGGGTGCTGGACTATAAATGTGCATGAACAGATGTAAGAAAAGGCTTAGGCACGTTAGGACAGGATTCTAACTCAACTCTAGCTTGCTCCCATCTCTTTCTTTACCTTTCATCCCATATTTTTACTTCATTCTCCCTCATTGTTTCCTAGATAGATCACTTTTCATTACTGTATGTAGATACTTCCCTTGTAAATAAACAGCATATTCTTGGTTAATCATTATCTGTCAAGCAACTCAAAAAAAGCAGATATTACACCTGGATTGTCTCTTTAATTGATAAGTACTACCTTAATTATGAATAAGTATGCAAAATTAAAGTCCACGGCTATGTATGCTGCACTAGATGCTGACTCGATGCTCTGAGCCAAGTTGGTCTCTAATGCAGCAAAAATACAATTCTGTGATTACTCACCTGTAGAACTGATATTATGAGTATACAGTACGTCCTGCTCCAGATAAGATTCATAACACTTGGGAATTACTCCGCCAGATGGCGCTGGACTGCAGAGACAGCGAAATTGGCTCCTCCCGGCCCGGGACCTCCCACAAATCCCCAGCATTGACAAGCAGTTAACAGAATTAAAACAGAACCAACTAGTAACTATAACAATGATAACAATCACCATACAGGGGATCCAAGATAATACAAAACAAACAAAACCAAGGGTGGGGTGGAGCAGGACGTACTGTATACTCATAATATCAATTCTACAGGTGAGTAATCACAGACATAGAAACATAGAAGGTTAACGGCAGAAGGAGACCATACGGTCCATCTAGTTTGCCCTTGTGTGTATACTGTATGTACTCTTTATCTTAGGATAGATGTGTGCTTATCCCAGGCATGTTTAAATTCAGTGACTGTTGATTTTTCAACTACCTCTGCTGGAAGTTTGTTCCAAGCATCTACTACTCTTTCTGTAAAATAATATTTTCTAACATTGCTCCTGATCTTCCCCCCGACTAGCTTCAGGTTGTGCCCCCTTGTTCTATCATTAAGCTTCTTCTTAAAACACTTCCCTCCTAAACCTTATTCAATCCTTTCACATATTTAAAGGTCTCAATCATGTCCCCCCTCTCCCTTCTTTCCTCCAGACTGTACAAATTAAGTTCTTTAAGTCTCTCCTGATAAGTCCTTCCACCATTTTCGTTGCCCGCCTTTGGACACGTTCTATTTGAATAATGTCTTTTTGCAGGTAAAGTCTCCAGAACTGCACACAGTATTCTAGCTGTGGCCTTACCAGGGCTCTATACAGTGGCATCACAACCTCCCTCTTCCTACTGGTGATGCCTCGAGCTATGCAGCCGAGCATCCTGCTTGCTTTTCCCACTGCCTGGCTACACTGTCCACTCATCTTGCAGCTATCAGTAATCAGTACCCCTAAATCTCTCTCCTCCGAGGTCCTGGCTAACACAGTGCTGCCCATACGGTACTCAGAGCAGGGATTCCGTCTACCCAAGTGCATGATTTTACATTTAGAGACATTAAACTCTAGTTTCCACAGTTTTGACCATCTATCCAGTAAAGCTAAATCATTTTCCATGTTGCAGACACCTCCCGGAATATCCACCCTATTACTAACCTTTGTATCATCAGCAAACAGACAAACTTTTCCTACCAAGCCTCCTCCTATGTCACTTACAAATATATTAAAAAGAATGGGGCCCAGGACAGAGCCCTGCGGCACACCACTTGTAACTCGCCTTTGTTCAGATTGCACACCATTTACAACAACACTCTGATACCGATCCCTCAGCCAACTGGAAATCCACTGAACTATCCAGGGATTGAGTCCTACCTTCAATAACTTATCTATGAGCTCCTTATGTGGTACAGTGTCAAAGGCTTTGCTAAAATCCAGATAGGCGATATCCACAGCACCACCTTCATCTAACACTTTAGTGACATTGTCAAAGAAATCAATAAGATTGGTCTGACATGATCTACCGTCAGTAAGGCCGTGCTGTTCTGGGTCCAGTAGGTCATTAATTTTTAGATGGAAAATTATCTGTTTTTTTAAGAGTGTTTCCATTAATTTGACCACTATAGATGTTAAACTAACTGGCCTGTAATTACTGGCTTCTTCTCTACTCCCCTTTTTATGGATTGGTACAACATTGGCCATTCTTCAATCATCTGGAACCTCACCAGTTGAAAGAGAATGGTTAAGTAAATCAGTCAGAGGGGCTGCAATCACAAACCTAAGTTCCCTTAGAACTCTGGGGTGGATTCCATCTGGACCCATCGCCTTACTTACCTTTAGATGTGCCAGCTCGGCTAAGACATCAGCCTCCAGAAACTCCGGAGCTGTGCCCTCCCAGCTGGATGCTGTGCTATGGCAATGCCTGCTACTATCTGAAAATACCGAACAAAAGTAGCTATTCAGATGGTCAGCCACAGCCTTATCTCCATCAATATATTTATTTTCCCTATTTCTAATTTTTGAGACTGCATTGTTTTTCTTCTTCCTGTCACCAATATATCTGAAAAAGGTTTTATCTCCCCTCTTCATAGATTTGGCCATTTCTTCCTCCTTTTGCCCTTTAGCAGTCCTTATAATCAGTTTTGCTTCCATCTGTTTAATTTTATATGCCTCTCTGTCAGCTACACTTCCACTTACTTTATACTTCTTATAGGCAAACTTCTTATCTTTTATGATAGTGCTGACTTCCCTAGTAAACCGTAATGGTTTCTTCTTCCTTTTATTCTTGCTAGTTTGTTTCACATATTGCTTAGCTGCCTTTAAGATGGCCATTTTTAATAGTGACCACTGGGCACTCACTTCTGCTACTCTGTTCCACTCACCTAATTTTCTTTCTACATACTCCGTCATTTCCTTAAAGTTTGTCTTCCTAAAGTCTAGCACTTTGGTTCTGGTGTGTGATTGCACAATGTCTGTTTTTATTCTGAACCATAAGCATTGATGGTCACTGGAACCCAGATTTTCTTCAACCCTGACCTCGGACACCAGATGCCCATTGGTCAGAACTAAGTCCAGAATGTTATCTCCTCTAGTTGGCAATGTCACAAGTTGTTTTAGAGACACTCCATTAAGTGCCTCTAATATAGTCCTGCTCTTGCATGCCGATGCACTTGGGATATTCCAGTCCACATCAGGCATGTTGAAGTCACCTGTAATTACAATGTCCCCCTTCTCTGCCATTCCACTGATTTCATTTATTAACAGGTTATCTAGATCCTCAGATTGTCCAGGGGGCCTATATATCACACCAATTCTGACCACAGCTCCCTCCTTAGTCTGCATGGTAACCCAGAGAGTTTCTAGTTCATTATGTGTAGGCTGAATTATTGTTGATTGAAGTGTAGTCTTGACATAAATGGCTACTCCACCGCCCTTTCTATCCAATCTGTCTTTTCTGTACAACGTGTAACCGGGTATGGCTATCTCCCAGTCATTGTGATCCTTGAACCAAGTCTCTGTTATTGCAACAAGATCCAATTCATCCCTGGATATGATAGCCATTAATTCACAGAGCTTGTTGCCCAAGCTGCGAACATTGGTACACATCATGTGGATGTTGTTGGTATTGTATTTTAGTGTGTCCTTGATCTTTTCCACCTCTAGCCTACCACTAACCGGGCTTCCTGCTTCAACGTCCTGCTTCATCCTAAATGGTGGGGGACAGAAATCACCCTTACAAGTTACATCTCTGTCCCCTTCCTCTAGTTTAAATCAAAAATGCTCTGAGTTCCACTCCAAGTTCTTCTGTGCCTTTCTGTGAAGGATGCAAGCCATCCCTCTTAAACAACTCATTGTTCGACCACCTTCTAACATCATGACTAATACATCCAAAGCCTTTGTCTTCACACCACTGACGTAACCACAAGTTGAACTTGGCAATGTTGAGTGCCTTTTTTCCCTGATTACATACTGGCAAAACTTCAGAAAAGGTGATGGAACCTGTTATTTTGCAAAGTTCCTGACTAAAATTTTGGAAGTCCCTCTGTACAACAAACAAATCTTTTTGGGATAAGTCATTTGTGCCAAGATGTAGCACAATGTCCACTCGGTTATGTTTGCTTGCAGACTTCACAATATTTAGAATACGTTACTTATCCCTATTAACCGTGGCACCTGGGAGACACCTCAATTCCTTTAGCTCATCTTTATCCTGTCCAAAGTCCACACCTCTAATTGTTGAGTCAACAACCAGAATATGCCTTTTCCCATTGGTTGGCTTGGTAACTGTTCCTTGCTGCCCTTTTGTACTCATTTTATATGGTCCCTTATTTACGTCCGCTTCCTTTGATCTTCTCAAATCCTGCCCAGACTGAGCAGATACATCCACATCAAGCTCAGAAAGAACAGCAAATGGGTTATATTGGCTTAGTCCAAAATGTTGATGTTTTTGTTCTACATTGCGCAATCTTCCAGAGCCAACAGTCTTTCACTGTTGTTCCACTCCTCTCTTGTGAAGTCTTTGTGGGAGTGGTGGCTGTATATCAAGCTGCTTTACTGCCTCGGATAGGTTCACAACTTAAGACTGAAGAGTAGAAATTAAAGACTGTAATTTTGAAATTCTATTATTCTTAGTATACAGTACGACCTGCTCCAGATAAGATTCATAACACTTGGGACATCCAATAGCAGTGTCCATAAAGTAGGGTGGGATCCCCAAAGGTAACAACAGACAGGTCAGACCACTGCCGCCTGCAGAACCTTGCGGCCAAAGGCAGCATCAGCTGAGGACCTAACATTAACCTTGTAAAACTTTGAAAAGGTATGAACAGAAGACCAAGTAGCGGCCTTGCAAACTTGTTCAATAGAAGCCTGGTGCTGAAAAGCCCAAGAGGCACCAATAGCACGAGTGGAATGAGCAGTAAGGCAGAAGGGAGGATTCCTCCCCTTAGAAGAGTAGGCCTGAATCACAGCCTGACGGATCCATTTGCTGATAGTAGACTTGGCAGGTGCCAAACCCTTCCTAGGACCAGAAGGGACCACAAAAAGAGCATCAGTTTTTTATGCAAGGTGCAGTAGCCACCAGATAGTACTTCAGACACCTAACCACATCCAAAGAATGCAAGACCCTCTCCTTAGCATTACTAGGATTAGGGCACAAGGAAGGAAGAACAATGTCCTGATTCAAATGAAAGGCAGACACAACCTTAGGCAGAAAATCTGGCTTGAAGCGAAACACCACCTTGTCCTGGTGTCTCTCAAAGTAGGGGGGCTGGATAGAAAGTGCTGCCAACTCAGAAACACCCCAGAGGTGATAGCCACCCGGACAACCTTGAGAGAAAGAATGGCCAGGGCAGCCTCCTGCACAGGTTCAAAGGGAACACCCTGCAAGGCAGACAAGACCAAGTTCAAATCCCAAAAAGGTAACATAGGCTTACGTGGGGGACGCACATGAGTAACCCCCTGGAAAAAAGTCCTGATCAGAGAATGCTGGACAAAGGACCTCTGGAAGAAAACAGCCAGGGCAGAGACATGACCCTTCAGAGTACTGAGTTGGAGCCCCAGCTCCAACCCATGCTGCAGGAACTCCAGGATCCTGGGAATAGAGAACACACGACAGGGAAGAGACTTAGACTCACGCCAGTCAATGTAGGCACGCCAAACCCTAAAGAAGACTTCTTCCTAGCCTTTATCATGGTATCAACAACCGAGGCAGACAGCCCCTTCTCCATCAAGATGGAGGTTTCAGCAGCCAGGCCATTAAAACCAGAGTTTGTAAATTGGGATGGCGTAGCTGCCCCTGAGTGAGCAGGTCTGGCACCCTGGGCAGAGCGTACTGATCTACTGCCAGCTACACCACGGCTGCAAACCACACTCTTCTTGGCCACCAGTAATGCTGGCACCCCCTCCTGAGCCATCTTGTGCAGAACCCTGCCCAACAGGGTTGGAGAAAAGACATACAGGAGCTGAAAGTCCTGCCATGACATTGCTAGAGCATCTGTGGCCAAGGCCAGAGGATCCTGGGATAGGGAGACAAAGGCCGGGAGCTTGTGATTGTGACAGGACACAAACAGATCCACATCTGGTTGGCCCCAACGGTGACAGAGATTGAAACACCCTGTTGCAGAGGGACCATTCTCCCAGGTGAGAGGTCCCCCTGCTCAGAGAGTCTGCCTGCAGATTCTCCACCCCGGGATGTACACAGCTGATATGCAGGGAACATTGTCCTCTGCCCAGGCCAGGATCAGAGACACTTCCTGGAGGGCCCTCCTGCTCCGGGTCCCTCCCTGATGATTGATATAGGCAACCGCCGTCTGGTTGTCCGAGCGTACCTGAACAGGCAGGCCCCCAAGGTGATGAGTCAAATGAGTCAGAACCAACCTGATCGCCCGCAGTTCCAGAATGTTGATAGGTGTGTGGGCCTCCTGAGGGCCCCACCACCCTTGGAACTGCAGGAACTTCCAGAACCCCCCCCCCCCAACCCGTCAGACTGGCATCTGTGGTGACCGTCTCCCAGCAGGGGGCCAGAAAAGAACTGCCCACCAACAGGTTCCTGGAGTCCAGCCACCACGAGAGGGACAGGCGTAGTCCTTTGAAGGAAAAACCAGTGAGAGCCTTCTTGACAGCGTTGTCAGCAGCCCACTGGCGCAGCCAAACCGAGCGGCGTATAGCCACCACAAGGGCAGAGGTTCTGCCACACATCCTAATGGTATCATCCAAGGCAGAGAGGACATAAGTCACAAAAACCTCACAACGAGAGAGTGCATTAAACTCCTCACTAGACACATCATCAGGGGCACCATCAAGGATACTTCTAAGCAGGGTCCTAATAGCCACAGCCGTAATGGCACAGACCAGGCACAGCACCATCCCCACACATGCAAATGCATGAGATGCCAGCTGATCAATGCGCCGGTCCTCAGCATCATGCAGCGTAGTAGAGTCAGGGGAATTCATGACAGAGGTGTTAGATAACCCTAGGACCAGGGCATCCACTTCAGGAGGGGATGACCAACGCTTCACCACATCAGCAGGAAAAGGATACCTTTTATCCCAACTCTTAGGTACACAGGGAAGCCTGCTGGGATGCTCCCATTTCCTGAGCACAAGATTATTAAAATGGGCTTGCTCAGGAAATTCTAAACATGGCTTAGCAGTATGAAACAATTCCCCCTGTTGCCTGGGGGCCGCAACCGGGGGGGAAATAGACAGTACCTCAACAATCTAGTCAACAGCCTATCAGTATCATCTGGGGCCCAGGGGTCAGAGCCAGAATCATCATGACCCCCTGGGCCTCTCATCAGATGACTCCGAGTCAGAGAATAACTCCCCTTCTTCCAACGGGGTATAGCCAGACAGTTCCAAAAACTCATCAGCTTCCATAGGGAAAAGAGGGACATCAGGCGTTAAGTGCCGCTTTTTAGCAGAGGCCTTATGCGCCAAGGTATTAGCAACCAACGTCTCAACATTAGCCAGTCTGGAAGAGGCATCATGCTGAGAATCCCCACTGTTATAGAACTCAATGGGAGTCAAATTTAAGCTTGGGGGAGTAGGTGAAGCCATACGAGGCGCAGGCCCAGCCACTGGTAAACCAGGCTGCAGCGCAAGCACCTGCCGGGCACAAGGTATACAGACCCGCACATTGTCAGCACTAGTAGGGGACACCCCACAAGCTACACACAGCCGGGCTTGTCCCGAAGGAACCCCGAGCACAGTATCCTGAGATGCCTTCATATGGTGATTATAGCGGCACAATAGGCTGATAGGGATTCACGCTATAAAAAGCAGCCCGGGATGCCCCAATAGCCCGCTAGGGAAGTGGGAGTAATTTACACACTAGGCCTCACAAGTTTAATAACTAAATAGAGGGAGTAGGGCCGGGAGAAACCAATAGAGGTCGGCCCGTCTGAAATACATAAGCAAAGGGGAACTGTAAGTGACATATGAAATGACAAATGGTAAATAAAGCCACCCGAGAGGGCACTCACGGACCGCGGTAGGTAGACGGCAGTCATGCAGCAGCCTGATCCAGAGAAAATGGCGCCGGGTATACCTTGAGGGGCGGGCCGCGGAGACAGTGACGCGGAACCCCCCCGAAGAGCGCGAAGCCGCACACGTGAGAAGCAGCCAATAATGACTGAGATAACGCCGTTGCCAAGCGCGGAGCACAGTGGAAGCGCGCGCGCGGCGGCATATTTAAAAAAGCAACCAGCGCAACCAAGTCAGTGTGGCGACTGACACCAGCCAAACAAATACAGTGAAGCACCAAGGCAAATTCACCTACACATGACCCTTCAGAGTACTGAGTTGGAGCCCCAGCTCCAACCCATGCTGCAGGAACTCCAGGATCCTGGGAATAGAGAACACACGACAGGGAAGAGACTTAGACTCACGCCAGTCAATGTAGGCACGCCAAACCCTAAAGAAGACTTCTTCCTAGCCTTTATCATGGTATCAACAACCGAGGCAGACAGCCCCTTCTCCATCAAGATGGAGGTTTCAGCAGCCAGGCCATTAAAACCAGAGTTTGTAAATTGGGATGGCGTAGCTGCCCCTGAGTGAGCAGGTCTGGCACCCTGGGCAGAGCGTACTGATCTACTGCCAGCTACACCACGGCTGCAAACCACACTCTTCTTGGCCACCAGTAATGCTGGCACCCCCTCCTGAGCCATCTTGTGCAGAACCCTGCCCAACAGGGTTGGAGAAAAGACATACAGGAGCTGAAAGTCCTGCCATGACATTGCTAGAGCATCTGTGGCCAAGGCCAGAGGATCCTGGGATAGGGAGACAAAGGCCGGGAGCTTGTGATTGTGACAGGACACAAACAGATCCACATCTGGTTGGCCCCAACGGTGACAGAGATTGAAACACCCTGTTGCAGAGGGACCATTCTCCCAGGTGAGAGGTCCCCCTGCTCAGAGAGTCTGCCTGCAGATTCTCCACCCCGGGATGTACACAGCTGATATGCAGGGAACATTGTCCTCTGCCCAGGCCAGGATCAGAGACACTTCCTGGAGGGCCCTCCTGCTCCGGGTCCCTCCCTGATGATTGATATAGGCAACCGCCGTCTGGTTGTCCGAGCGTACCTGAACAGGCAGGCCCCCAAGGTGATGAGTCAAATGAGTCAGAACCAACCTGATCGCCCGCAGTTCCAGAATGTTGATAGGTGTGTGGGCCTCCTGAGGGCCCCACCACCCTTGGAACTGCAGGAACTTCCAGAACCCCCCCCCCCCCAACCCGTCAGACTGGCATCTGTGGTGACCGTCTCCCAGCAGGGGGCCAGAAAAGAACTGCCCACCAACAGGTTCCTGGAGTCCAGCCACCACGAGAGGGACAGGCGTAGTCCTTTGAAGGAAAAACCAGTGAGAGCCTTCTTGACAGCGTTGTCAGCAGCCCACTGGCGCAGCCAAACCGAGCGGCGTATAGCCACCACAAGGGCAGAGGTTCTGCCACACATCCTAATGGTATCATCCAAGGCAGAGAGGACATAAGTCACAAAAACCTCACAACGAGAGAGTGCATTAAACTCCTCACTAGACACATCATCAGGGGCACCATCAAGGATACTTCTAAGCAGGGTCCTAATAGCCACAGCCGTAATGGCACAGACCAGGCACAGCACCATCCCCACACATGCAAATGCATGAGATGCCAGCTGATCAATGCGCCGGTCCTCAGCATCATGCAGCGTAGTAGAGTCAGGGGAATTCATGACAGAGGTGTTAGATAACCCTAGGACCAGGGCATCCACTTCAGGAGGGGATGACCAACGCTTCACCACATCAGCAGGAAAAGGATACCTTTTATCCCAACTCTTAGGTACACAGGGAAGCCTGCTGGGATGCTCCCATTTCCTGAGCACAAGATTATTAAAATGGGCTTGCTCAGGAAATTCTAAACATGGCTTAGCAGTATGAAACAATTCCCCCTGTTGCCTGGGGGCCGCAACCGGGGGGGAAATAGACAGTACCTCAACAATCTAGTCAACAGCCTATCAGTATCATCTGGGGCCCAGGGGTCAGAGCCAGAATCATCATGACCCCCTGGGCCTCTCATCAGATGACTCCGAGTCAGAGAATAACTCCCCTTCTTCCAACGGGGTATAGCCAGACAGTTCCAAAAACTCATCAGCTTCCATAGGGAAAAGAGGGACATCAGGCGTTAAGTGCCGCTTTTTAGCAGAGGCCTTATGCGCCAAGGTATTAGCAACCAACGTCTCAACATTAGCCAGTCTGGAAGAGGCATCATGCTGAGAATCCCCACTGTTATAGAACTCAATGGGAGTCAAATTTAAGCTTGGGGGAGTAGGTGAAGCCATACGAGGCGCAGGCCCAGCCACTGGTAAACCAGGCTGCAGCGCAAGCACCTGCCGGGCACAAGGTATACAGACCCGCACATTGTCAGCACTAGTAGGGGACACCCCACAAGCTACACACAGCCGGGCTTGTCCCGAAGGAACCCCGAGCACAGTATCCTGAGATGCCTTCATATGGTGATTATAGCGGCACAATAGGCTGATAGGGATTCACGCTATAAAAAGCAGCCCGGGATGCCCCAATAGCCCGCTAGGGAAGTGGGAGTAATTTACACACTAGGCCTCACAAGTTTAATAACTAAATAGAGGGAGTAGGGCCGGGAGAAACCAATAGAGGTCGGCCCG
This sequence comes from Gastrophryne carolinensis, assembly GCA_027917425.1. Taxonomy (NCBI): domain Eukaryota; kingdom Metazoa; phylum Chordata; class Amphibia; order Anura; family Microhylidae; genus Gastrophryne; species Gastrophryne carolinensis. The sequence continues at coordinate 91,187,047 of CM051243.1, read as the reverse complement.
TCTGAAATACATAAGCAAAGGGGAACTGTAAGTGACATATGAAATGACAAATGGTAAATAAAGCCACCCGAGAGGGCACTCACGGACCGCGGTAGGTAGACGGCAGTCATGCAGCAGCCTGATCCAGAGAAAATGGCGCCGGGTATACCTTGAGGGGCGGGCCGCGGAGACAGTGACGCGGAACCCCCCCGAAGAGCGCGAAGCCGCACACGTGAGAAGCAGCCAATAATGACTGAGATAACGCCGTTGCCAAGCGCGGAGCACAGTGGAAGCGCGCGCGCGGCGGCATATTTAAAAAAGCAACCAGCGCAACCAAGTCAGTGTGGCGACTGACACCAGCCAAACAAATACAGTGAAGCACCAAGGCAAATTCACCTACACCCCCCCCCCCCCCCCCCCCGAGAGCTACAAGGGAGAGCGAGGGAGGACAGCGGCCAATTAACATAGGGCCCACCGATAGACAGGGGCAAGGGAAAGAGGGCGGGAGGGGCATCCCATAGAGGCTCACCATATGCCTATACCGCCTACCCTTTGGTGGGGGATTGCTGTGGAGCACCGCTCCTAAGCACCTGACAGTGGTGCTGCCTACCGTCACCCGGACCAGCGCAGCCAAGGCTGGGAGGCAAATTAATAATTGAACGGGTGGGAACAGTCCTACAGGGCCGCAGGCTAATAGCCCCGCTCACCTGCGAGAAGAGAGAGCCATCTTCTTGTCCTTCGCAGTCCAGACTGCAGAGAAAATCTGGGGATTTGTGGGAGGTCCCGGGTATTTGAGGGGCCGGGAGGAGCCAATTTCGCTGTCTCTGCAGTCCAGCGCCATCTGGCGGAGTAATTCCCAAATGTTGTGAATCTTATCTGGAGCAGGACGTACTGTATACTAAGAATATTGATGCTGTGCAGATGCCCATATCCTCTGAAGGTGAACTGGAGGAGGGAGAGGTCTTGGATGACACGACAGAGCTGTGTGTCAGGTGAGGTGTCTTCTCATTTTTGCAGGAGCCCAAGTGAGGTGCTAACGCTGCTTATGTCAAACCTCAACCTGCTCGCAGTTTTGCTGACATTTCATCACTTCAGTTGACACTTTTCAGCGATAAGTGGCGCCTCTTAATGAAATAATAGATATCTGTGATCAGCCGGGCAGAAAAAGGTGCACAGCAGCTACTGAGATTATTTCAACTGTAGCCCCTTAGGTTTTATGGCCGGTCCATTTCTCAGGGAGAGATTGCTTTTAGTGGTGATGAACGGCAAAAGTTTGGACAGGGAAACCCCCACCGAATGGGGGCTATCAGCTCCAGTCCTGATGCCATGCACCCCAGCCAGCCTCAGTGTGTTTCCCTGCTGGCAAAAACAAAGGAATAGGTTTCCTCACTGATTGGCTGCAGGAGGCACATCATGTGGGCATCCACCACCAACATGCTCTATTAAAGCGGACCCTGAATAAGAGCCTATCTTATATGTGTCCCACACCCCATGCATACAGATTGCTCACATTAAAAATACAATTCTGTGATTACTCACCTGTAGAATTGATTTTACTGTGTACAGCATGGCCTGTCTCATTTCAATCATTACTTCTGGGTATTCCGCCACAAGGTGGCGCAGTTGACTGCAGAAGACTCCTCCCGGCCCTATAAAAAGCCAGGAATCACCCACAGACCCCCTGTGTTGAAAAGCAGTTATGCAAGAAGCCGGGAGATAAACCATGATAAAAGAATACACAGCCTCAAAAAGTCTAACTTTACCATAAAGAGGCAACCAAGGGCAACGATAACAAGGGAGGGATGAAACAGGCTGTGCTGTACACAGAAAAAATACAATTCTGTGATTACTCCCCTGCAGAATTGGTATTATATGTATACAGCACGTCCTGTTCCAGAAGATATTCCTTACACTTGGGATATACATCCAGTAGATGGCGCTGGACTGCAGAGACAGAAAAGTGGCTCCTCCCGGACCCATATATACTAGGGACCTCCCACAAAATCCCCAGTATTTGAACATAAGAACAATGTAAAGATAATGTAACGATGTAAAGATAATGATAACAAGGGTGGGGTGGAACAGGACGTGCTGTATACATACAGTATAATACCAATTCTACAGGTGAGTAATCACAGAATTGTATTATTCTAAGTATACAGCAAGTCCTGTTCCAAAAGATATTCCTTACACTTGGGACATCCAATAGCAGTGTCTGTAAGGTAGGGTGGGATCCCCCAAAAGTAACAGCAGACAGTTTAAACCACTGCCGCCTGCAGAACCTTGCAGCCAAAAGCAGCATCAGCTGAGGCCCTAACATCAACCTTGTAAAACTTTGAAAAAGTATGAACATAAGACCAAGTAGCGGCCTTGCAAACTTGTTCAACAGAAGCTTGGTGCTGAAAAGCCCAAGAGGCACCAATAGCACAAGTAGAATGAGCAGTAAGGCGGAAGGGAGGCTCCTTCCCCCTAGCAGAGTAGGCCTGTATCACAGCCTGACATATCCAGTGGACTTAGCCGGATCCAGACCTTTCTTAGGTCCAGACGGAAGCACAAAAAGAGCACCAGTCTTCCTGAAGGATTCAGTAGCCACCAAATAGAACTTCAGAGTTCTGACTACGTCCAAAGAATGCAAAACCCTTTCCTTAGGGTTACTGGGATTGGGACACAGAGAAGGCAAAACAATGTCCTGATTGAGATGAAAGGCAGAAACAACCTTAGGCAGAAAATCTGGCTTAAAACGAAACACCACCTTGTCCTGGTGTCTCCTAAAATAAGGAGGCTTGATGGAAAGCGCCGCCAACTCAGAAACACACCTAACAGAAGTGATAGCCACCAAAAAGACCACCTTAAGCGTAAGAATGGACAAAGGAGCCCCTTGCAAGGGCTCAAAGGGAGACCCCTGCAGGGCAGTTAAGACCAAATTCAAGTACCAGACTGGTAACATAGGCTTACGCGGGGGACGCACGTGAGTAACCCCCTGGAAAAAGGTCTTGACCAGGGGATGCTGAGCAGAGGATCTTTGGAAAAAAATAGCCAAAGCAGACACATGGCCTTTCAGAGTACTGAGCTGAAGACCCAGATCCAAACCATGTTGGAGAAACTCCAGAATCCTAGGAATAGAAAACACACGTCAGGGAAGCGAGTGGGACTCGCACCAGTCAATGTAAGTAAGCCAAACCCTGTAGTAGATGGAAGAAGAGGACCTCTTCCTAGCCCTGACCATGGTATTCACCACCGAGGCAGGCAGCCCTTTTTCCATCAAGATGGAGGTTTCAACAGCCAGGCCGTCAAAGCCAGCGTTTGTAAATTGGGGTGGCGTAGGTGTCCCTGAGAGAGCAGATCTGGAACCAGTGGCAGGGCGTACTGATCTACTGCCAACTGCACGATGTCTGCGAACCACACTCTTCTTGGCCAACATGGGGCCACCAGGATGGTTGGCACCCCTTCCTGAACTATCTTGCACAGCACCCTGCCCAGCAGTGGAAACGGGGGAAACACATACAGGAGCTGGAACCTCGTCCAAGACATTGTCAGGGCATCCATGGCCAAGGCCAGAGGATCCTGGGACAGAGAGACAAAGACTGGAAGCTTGTGATTGTGACGGGACGCAAATAGATCCACATCCGGCTGACCCCAGCGGTGGCACAGGGAGCGAAACACCCTGCTGCTGAGGGACCACTCTCCCAGACGAGAGGTCCCCCTGCTCAGAGAGTCTGCCTCCAGATTCTCCACCTCCGGGATGTACACAGCTGAGATGCAGGGAACATTTTTCTCCACCCAGGACAGTATCAGGGACACTTCCTTGAGGGCACGCTTGCTCCGGGTCCCTCCCTGATGATTGATGTAGGCAACCGCCGTCTGGTTGTCCGAGCGGACCTGAACAGCCTGACCCCTCAGGTGTGGGGTTAAGTGGACGAGAACCAACCTGATTGCCCTCAATTCCAGAATGTTGATAGGGGCATGGGCCTCCTGAGGGCCCCACTGACCCTGGTATTTCAGGGACTTCCAGAATCCCCCCCCAACCTGTCAGACTGGCATCCATGGTGACAGTCTCCCAGCAGGGGGCCAGAAAGGACCTGCCCCCCAGCAGGTTCCTTGAGTCCAGCCACCACACTAGAGACCGCCTGACCTGAGGGGACAAGACAAACACCTGATCCAGGGACACAGGGTCCCGATCCCATACTGACAAGAGGTGAAGCTGAAGAGGCCTCATGTGGAACTGAGCATATGGAACCGCCTCGAAGCAGGACTTCATCAGGCCCACCAGCTGCATTCCCTGCCTGATGGATGGATGAGGACAAGACAGCAGGAGCTGAACTTTCTCTTGAAGGACCTCCACCTTCTGCTCCTTCTGCTGAGGAAGAAAGATATTTACCTGAGCTGAATCCAGAATCATGCCCAGAAAAGACTTCACCATGGAAGGAGACAGGGAAGATTTGGGGTGATTGATCAATCACCCCAAATATCTGCGAACCTGCCGAATGATTTCAGTGTGGACACCACCCGCTGAGTGTCCAGCACTGCCTGATGGAAGGACTGGGAAGTGATAAGCATGTCGTCCAGGTAGGGAAGAATTTGAATGTCCTGAGATCTCAGCAGGGCCATCACTCCTGCCCGCACCTTTGTGAATACCCTGGGGGCCAAGGTGAGGCCGAAGGGCAAGGCCACAAATTGGTAGTGCTGATTCTCCAGAGCGAACCTGAGGAATCTCTGATGACCTGGAAAGATAGGTACGTGAAGGTAAGCATCCTTGATGTCTACAGAGGTCATGAAGTCCCCTGGGCGTAGGAAAGTCACAGCTGAGCGCAGAGTCTCCATGCGAAAATGTCTGAATCTGACAAACTTGTTGAGAAGCTTTAAATCCAGGCTGGGTCTGATGGACCCATCCTCTTTGGGCACAATGAAAAATACAATTCTGTGAGATACTCACCTGTAGAATTGGTATTATACGCATACAGCACATCCTGCTCCATCTGTAATACTTACACATGGGTAATCCTCCGCCAGATCGCTGCTCACTGCAGACATGCAAAAACAGGCTCCTCCCGGCCCTTCATATACCCAGGGACCTCCCACAAATCCCCAGTATTGGAAAGCAGTGAGAAAAGAAGCCGGGAGAAACCAACCACCAACTGGTAGCAAAAGTAATGATAACAATCACCATACAGGGGATCCAGTAAAATGTAAAACCAGGGTGGGGTGGAGCAGGACGTGCTGTATGCGTATAATACCAATTCTACAGGTGAGTATCTCACAGAATTGTATTATTCTAAGCATACAGCACGTCCTGCTCCATCTACAATACTTACACATGGGACATCCAATAGCAGTGTCCATAAAGTAGGGTGGGATCCCCAAAAACAAGGCACAGCAGACAGTAAAGGCGCTGTCACCTGCAAAACTTTGCAACCAGGTACGACATGAGCAGAGGCTCTAATGTCAATCTCATGACAAAACCTTTGAAAGGTATGAACAGAGACAAGCAACAGTCTAGTAATTTTTTCAACAGAAAAAACCTGGTGCTGAAGGGCCAACGGTACCCAAACACCAATATAACGGAATAAAATGAGAAAGGGAGATTTTTCCCCTTAAAGGAATAGGCCAGTGTAACGGCCCAACCAGTCCACAGGCAACAGAAGCCTCGTGGAAAACTTAGAACTCTCCCTAAGGGGAATGAGAACTGGTCTCCCGTCAGACAGGCGGGAATACTGACCCCTTCATTAGCAAGAAGCCGAAACCTTTACTCAGGACCAGGAAGGCATCCAAGTAAGATCAATCCAAAGGGCGCAGTGGCCCTGGAAGCAAGCAATATCAGGCGCATACATAAGGAGGTGCCCGCAGACCCCAAGGGCATCAGTCCCCCTAAGGGACAAGAAACCACCAGGAAAAATTGCAACACCTGTTGAGGGAATGTAGACCCTTTACTTCAGCATTATTAAGAATAAGGTCCATAGTTAGACTAAAAGGACTTAAACAATGATCATAAAACACCACTTGGACAAAGAGGTCCGGCGTAAGACGGAATACCACCACGTCATGGTATATATATATATATATATATATATATATATATATATATATATATTGAGCCAAGGCTAAGTAACCAGATCCACCTTCTCAGGCACACGTCTGACTGAAGCAGAAGCCCCCAGAGAAGCGACTTGGACTACAAGAAAGCATCCAGCATAAGTCCCAAGGGAACAATCCGCAGGGCAAACAGAATGAAAATGGATCCCAACAGGAACCACAGAACTACTTGGGAGATGCCCTTGAGAAACCCCAAGAGAGCTCCTCACAAGGAAGACTGAACCAGACCTCTACAGGAAGACAGACAGGACAGAACCTGAACCTTCAGAGTACCGAGATGGGGAGCCAACCCCAACCTATGCTGTAACGACTCTAGAACCCTGGTAACCGAGAACGTCTAACAGGGAAGAGACCAAGACTCATGCCAATCAATATGGGTACACAATGACCCACAATAGACGGAGGGAGAGGAAGCCAAGGAAGCTTGCTCCTAGCCCCCCATATACCAGGTCACCCAGAAGATAAGCCCGTCTCCAAGGGGTGAATGAATCAGCTGTCAAGCCCCAGACTAGAGTCTGTAGATTGGGACGACAAAGAAGGGGCCTGACAAGGGCAGAACCGCACTCCTGAGAGAGCGAACTGGTCAGCTGACCTTAGCAGAAGCATCTGCGAACCACAGTTCACTAGGTCATCCGGGGGTCAACAAACTCACGGGTCTCTTAATCGGCACAACCGTGCGCAGAACCCCACACAGTAGGGTGAATGAAGAGAAGGCATATAAGATAGAAAATCCATGCATAATTTTACTAAACCCCCATGACCAGAGTCAGAATATTATGAGACAGTAAACGCAAGGGCGGAGCCCCTGTGGTATAAGCGAGACCCAACAGAAGCACCCTAGTTGGCTCACAGAGTGACACCAGGATAGCAAAACCTGCCACTGAGAGACATCCATTGGAGCGAATACCGCTGAGGAGCAGGGGGCGTAGACCCCCGCCCAGATCAGGATCAGGAACCCTCCAGAGGGATCATCCTGCTTCAAGCTCCAGACCAGTAATAAAACAGGCCATTGTCTTCCAACAGGCCAAGATTCCCAAAATAGACAGGTCCTAAAATAGGAGAAGTCCAGCCATATAGTCAACGGAAGGCTCATGTTTTAACAAACCAGTAGATAAGATGGACCCTCTAAGGGACCCTACCCAGGAGCCACAGGGTTTTTTTTGGAAGAAATCCCCCCCCCCCCCCCCCTCCCGCGAGACTTGGTACCCAAAGCGACCATTCACAGGAAGATGCAAGCAAGGAAGGGGGTGCCCCCTAACAGGGTCCTTGGATATAATCAGCTCAAGAGGAACCGCCGTACCAAGGGGGAATGAGCACAGACCTAGTTCCAGGGGTGCTGGAACCCCAAGTAGGATCAGTAACCTACTGTGCAAAAGAGCCCAAGGGCTCTGTATATAAGGGACATCATCTGATACGCCACCAACGGGCCCACCAGCTGCAATCCTGCCTGGTGAAAGTAAGATGTCAGTAAAGGGGGGGACAGAGCCCCTGTGACCAGGAGACCACTTGTTGCCAAGGGAGAAGGCTCAAGCCTGAACCAAATCCAAGGAATGGAGATAGCAGATAAGGGACCATGAGGGATTGAGGTGACTGAGCACCCATCCAGTAACTCCCAGGGGACACCGTCTGCCAACTAATCCACTCGGCCTGACGTAGAGATTGGGGAGTAAGGAAAAACGACCAGGTAGGTCCTAGTGCGGACGCCCCCCCAGGCATGTCTGAGACATCACCCCCCTTTGCGCCATGGCGAGCAGCTTGGGAGCGAAAGAGAGGCCAAAAACAAGGCCTCCATCCGCAGGGTTGGTCCTGCAACACCGACTAGTAACGGTCTTGGTGTCCAGCAGACACAGGGGGAGCTAATAAGACCTAGAACTGCACAGGAGGCCGGAGGCCCCCCTTGCACAGGCCACGCCTGTGTCCCAAGACAGAGATGTCATATAGGGACTACCTGTGAGAGTAGAATTGCCAGGCCTACCATAGGCCAGCACGGTCCAGACTGCCTCATACTGTTGAGGAAAGGAGGAAGGACAATATAGAGGCCATAGCCCCATTCTGTTAAGGGCAACCTGTAATTAAGCCCAAACTCCGTAGGCCTAGCACGGCCTGCACCAAATCCTGAGGGGAAAACAGGGGCTAGAGGCACCCTGACAACATCTGATAGGGACCGCCCAGCAAATGCTATCCTGTGTCCAGGGGAACTACCTCCTGGAACCACCAGAAGGAGAAGATACACTCCCAGATAGGAGTCAGCTGCTGCAGCAGTACCCTGGCCCAGAAGGGCGAGGGCGTCCCTTCATGCTTGGGAGGTCTTGGCAGATTTGGACTTAGTCCTGCCAGAGGGCCCAGGGCGTTGCCTGCCCACCCCATGGTGGAAATCCACACCGAACAGTTGGAAGCACACCTCAGGTTCGCGTTTGACACTAACGTAGGGAGGTGGAGGGGTGGCCCTGCCCCGGGGAGGCTGGGACGGCCTTCTGCGTAGGGGTGCCTTACCCTTTTTTCCAAAAAGGTCCAAACGGGCCCCAAATAGTCGCCGTCCTCTGAAGGGAAGGCCAGTGAGCGCCTTTTTCGTAGCATCGTCAGCACCCCACTGTCGCAGCCAGACCAGGCGGCGAATAGCTACCACAAGGGCAGAGGTTCTAGCACACATCTTAATGGTGTCATCCAGCGCTGAGATGATGAACCTCACAAACACATCACAATCCCCCCAGGGGAGGTCCTCAGGTCGGTGGTCAAGTACTTTTCTAACAAGTCCTGGCGGCCACCGCAGTGATGGCCGCGGCACAGACCGGGCGCAGAGCCGTCCCTGCACCTGAAAAGGCGTGGGAAGCAAGACTGTCAATGCACCGGTCCTCAGCATCCCGAAGGGTACGGTAATAAGGAGCCGTCATGAAGGGGGGGGGGGGGGGGGGTTAGTAACCCCTATAATCGGTGCATCCACCACAAGAGGTGCTGACCAAAAGTTAACCACATCAGGAGGGATTAGGGTGCTTCCAATCCCAGACCCCTGGGACCCCTTTAAGTTTACAAGGTGATTCCCATTCTTGGGATATAAGATTCTGGAAATGATCCTGTTCCAGGAACTCCAAGCGCGGCGGCGCTGTGTGGAAACTCTCCTTCTTAGGCTTGGGAGCCTCTCCAGGAGGGGAGATTGACAAAACCTCAAAGATCTTAATAAGAAGTTCATCTGTGTCACACAGGCCCCAAGACATCTCATCCGAGGAGCCCGAATCTGAGAATAGCTCACCTTCCTCAGAAGGATCAAGGTCCTGCATATCAGCAGAGTCATCGGTATCGTTAGGAACCGGAGAGCCAGGAGGCGTCAGGGACCGCTTCTTTCCAGGGCCCATACGCTCCGCCAAACCAGACAGCACATGCTCCGCCGTAGGCAGCCTGCGCGGCACGGCTTGCTGGTCATCCCCGCTCGAGTGAGACTCATCAGGAGTGAGATTTAGGTCCGGGGAGACGGGTGTATTGAACAGAGGTGCAGCCACTGGCAAACCTGATTGCAGGGTCAGTGCCTGTTCAGCACACGGTCCGCAGACCCGTGCTCTGTCAGCATCAGCATGGGGCTGACCACACACTGCACACAGCCGGTCATGTCCCAGAGGGACCCCGGGTACATAATTCTGAGATGCCTCCATATGGTGATTATCTGAGCAGTATGCCCACAGGGATTTACGCAATAGGCAACCCTGGATGCCCCAAGACCCGCTAGGAAGTGGGATAATTTGTTATGTGGACCCACTGTAATATATGTTAGGCCGGGAGAAGCCACTGAAGTCCTGGCGTCTGAAAGACATAATGGGATAGGGGGGGGGGGGGTCAGTGCCATGCGCAGCCGAATAAAACACATAGAAACAAATACCGCCCGGAGGGCACTTACATGACCAAGGGAGGAGGCGGAACGCACCACGCGCGAAGATTGTCAAAATGGCGCCAAGCGAACCTCGAGGGGCGGGCCTGATCTGGCTGTGACGCGAAGCGCGTCATGCCGAGTCCCCGCCTCCCCCAAAGACAGCGAAGCTCTAACCAACGAAAAGAGAAAAACAGTAGTGGATAGTACGCACATACATAATGTTGCCGTCATGCTAGAAAATGATGCTGCCGTCTGGTACACTAATGTTAATGAAAGGAAAAACAGGCTGGCAACCATAAACTTATGTGGTGCAAGGAGCGCGACACTGACACCCAAGTACAATAAAAGATCAAAGGCCTTAAACGTGTTACATTGCACTAGGACTGCCACACATACCCCCCCCCCCCCCCCTTCTTTTCCCCCGAGCTACGGGAGGAAACGAGGGAGAAGCGGACCTTAGTCCAGGGACTAACTCTGTGAGGGGCACGGGCAACAACGGAGGGGCATCCACTAGAGGCTCACCATCAGCCTAACCGCCTACCCTATAGTGGGGGATTGCGGTGGAGCATGGCTCCGTTAAGCACACAAGGTGTTGCCTACCTTCACCCGACCAACGCAGCCCAGGCTGGGAGGCATATTCTTCATAAAAAGGACGGGTGGAAATAGTCCCACAGGGCCACGGGCTGTAAAGCCCCGCTCGCCTGTGAGAGCGTGATACTTCATGTCTTCGCAGTTCAGCACTGCAGAGGAATCTGGGGATTTGTGGGAGGTCCCTGGGTATATGAAGGGCCGGGAGGAGCCTGTTTTTGCATGTCTGCAGTGAACAGCATCCTCTGGCGGTGGATTACCCATGTGTAAGTATTATAGATGGAGCAGGACGTGCTGTATGCTTAGAATAGATTGGAAATAATAGCCTTTGCCCCTTTCCTTCAAGGGCACCCGGCAGATGACACCTAGGTCTAGAAGGCCTTGGACAGCCAGGGAGAGACACTGAGCTGACAAGGGGTTTTGAGCTAACCAAGATTTGATGAATCTTGGGGGCGGCCAGGCTGTAAACTCTATCTTGTAACCGGAGGATACTGCCTCCTGAATCCACCGGTCTGAGACATGACGCCTCCAGACGTGAGCCAAGAGCCGAAGTCGTCCCCCCACCCGGATGGGTGAGGGCGCCCCTTCATGCCTGAGGGGTCTTGGGGGAGGACTTAGTCTTGGGACCCCAGGGGGGGCCAGGGCAGCCCCGTCCTCTGCCCTGCCCCACAAATCTCCACGGGCTCCAGCAAAGGAAGCTCCCCGTCCAATTCTGGAGCCCCTGAAGGAAGGAGAAAAGGCACCTGAACCCCGAAAGGACCGGGGCTGCCTCCTACGCTGAGGTAACTTGCCACCTTTAGCAAACAAGTCCAAACGTTCCCCAAAGAGGCGCAGCCCCTTGAAAGGAAACCCAGTGAGAGCCTTTTTGGCAGCATTGTCAGCTGCCCACTGGCGCAGACAGACCGAGCGGCCTATCACCACCAACAAGGCAGATGCCCTGCCACACATTCTAATGGTATCATCCAGGGCAGAGAGAACATATGTAACAAATTCCTCACAACGCAGAAGAGCTCTATACTCTTCACTACCTGCATCATCAGGGGCCCCATCTAAGAGACCCCTGAGCAGGCTTTTAATAGCAACAGCCGTGATAGCAGAGGCACAGACCGGACGGAGCGCAGTCCCAACACAGGAAAAGGCATAGCAAGCCAGCTGATCCATGCGCCTGTCCTCCCCATCCCTCAGTGTAGTAGAGTCAGGGGAATGCATGACAGATGTGTTAGACAACCCCAGAACTGGTGCATCCACCTCTGGAGGACATGACCAACGTTTAACCATCTCAGCAGGAAAGGGATATCTCTTATCCCAACTCTTTGGTACCCTGGGAAGCCGGCTAGGCCGTTTCCACTCCTTGAGAATCAGATTATTAAAGTGAGTTTGTTCAGGAAACTCCAAACGTGGCTTAACAGTATGAAACAGCTCCCCCTGCTGCCGCAGGACCACGGCAGGAGGAGAGATACAGGGCACTTCAAAAATGTGACCCAAAAGTCTGTCAGTATTATCTGAAGCCCATGGGTCAGATCCAGACTCAGCATAACCCCTAGGCTGATCCTCAGATGATTCTGAATCAGAAAATAATTTCCCTTTTTCCAGGGGGGGAATTATAGGAAAGAGAGTAACACCGGGTGCCAGATGCCGCCGCTTAGCAGGAGCCTTACGCGGACCAGACCCGGCAATATGCCTTTCAATACTGGCTACCCGGGCAGCCAAATCAGACTCCCCACTGGTTTGCACCTCACTGGGAGTCAGATGTAAGCGCGGGGGGGGGGGGGGTAGGCGAAGCCAGAAGGGACGCACCCTGACATCATCACTTATAGGGGATACCCCACACACGGCCGGGCTTGTCCCGAAGGAACCCCGAGCACATTATCCTTAGAAGCCTCCATATGGTGATTATCACGGCACAACAGGCCAATAGGGATTGATGCTAATAATAGCAACCCCGGATGCCCCAATAACCCGCTGGGGAAGTGGGAGTAAGGGAATATAATAGCCCTCCAATAAGAGTTAACACTAAATAGAGGGGATAGGACCGGGAGAAACCACAAAGCTTGACCCGCCTGCAAGACATAAGCAAAAGATCCCATAAGCAATGTACAATACAGAGAAATATAACATAAATCAGCCCGCAGGGCACTTACAGACCACCAGCCAATAATGGCGCAGCAGCGCCTGAGGTGATGGCGCCGCCGACCGCGGAGCGTAGTACAAGCGTGCGGCGGTGGCAAAGGCAAAAGAAACCAGTGCAATCAATTCAAAAGGGATCAAAACACAACACACAACATATAGTAAAGACATGCACCCCCCCCGAGATCTACAAGAGAGAGCGAAGGGGAAGCGACGGCCAGCCTAAAGGGAGCCAACTGCGTTGACAGGGGCATAAGACACGGGAGGAGCATCCCATAAGGCTCACCATGGGCCTATACCGCCTACCCTTTGGTGGGGGACTGCGGTTGGAGCAGCGCTCCTTAGCACCTGACAGCAGTGCTGCCTACCCTCACCCGAACCAGAGCAGCCTGAGCTGGGAGGCAGTAAAAGGAAACGGTGGGAATAGTCCTACAGGGCTGCAGGCTAATAGCCCCGCTCACCTGCGAGTAGAGAGAGCCATCTTCTAGTCATCGCAGCCAGGACTGCAGAGAAGAACTGGGGATTTTGTGGGAGATCCCTGGTATATATGGGGCCAGGAGGAGCCACTTTTCTGTCTCTGCAGCCCAGCACCATCTACTGGATGTATATCCCAAGTGTAAGGAATATATTCTGCAACAGGACGTGCTGTATACTTAGAATATCAATTCTACAGGTGAGTAATCACAGAATTGTATTTTTCCAAGTGTACAGCACGGCCTGTTTCATTACAATCATTACTTCTGGGACATCCAATAGCAGTGTCCTTAAGTAGGGTGGGATCCCCAATGAGTAACGGCAGGCAGTTCCGACCACTACCGCCTGAAGCACCTTGCGGCCAAAAACAGGATCAACTGAGGCCCTAGCATCAACCTTGTAAAACGTGGAAAAAGTAACAGAAGACCACGTAGTGGCCTTACAAACTTGTTCAACAGAAGCCTGGTGCTGAAAAGCCCAAGAGGCACCAATAGCCCTAGTAGAGTGAGCAGTAACACGGAAGGGAGGTTCCTTCCCTTTGGCAGAATAAGCTCGCACCACCGCCTGTCTAATCCACTTGCTGATAGTAGATTTGGCTGGAGGCAAGCCCCTCCTAGGTCCGGAAGGAAGAATAAAAAGAGAATCAGACTTCTGAAAGGGCTCAGTGGCGACCAAATAATACTTGAGCGCCCTGACCATATCCAGAGAATGAAGGTTCCTTTTCAGGGGCAGGACAATAGGAAAGTAAGACAATGTCCTCATTGAGATGAAAGGCAGATACAACCTTGGGCAAAAATTCCGGGTTAAGACGGAACACCACCTTATCCTGATGCCGCTCAAAATAAGGAGGTTTACTTGAAAGCGCCGTCAGCTCAGAGACTCAACGCACTGAAGTAACAGGGACCAAAAAGGCCACCGTAAGAGTCATTATGGACAACGCAGCATTGCACAAGGGCTCAAAAGGAGGACCCTGTAGAGGAGACAACACCAAGTTTAAGTCTCAAACCGGTAGCAGAGGCTTACGCGGGAGACACACATGAGTAACTCCCTGGAAGAAGGTCTTAACAAGCCTGTGATTGGCAAAGGATCTTTGGAAAAAAATTGCCAGAGCAGAAACCTGTCCCTTGAGAGTACTAAGTTGAAGGCCCGAATCCAGACCATGCTGTAAAAACTCCAGAATCCGGGGAATGGAAAATTCCCGACAAAAAAAGAGACTTGGACTTGCATCAAGCAATGTAAGCATGCCAGACCCTGTAGTAGATAAAAGATGAGGATTTCTTCCGAGCCTGTATCAAGGTATCGACAACAGAGGCCGGCAAACCCTTGCCCATCAAGATAGAGGTTTCAGCTGCCAAGGCCGTTAGAGCCAGCGTTTGTAAATTGGGATGGCACAGCTGTCCCTGCGTGAGAAGCTCTGGATCGTCGGGCAGGACGAACCGATCTACTGCCATCTGTACGACGTCCGCGAACCATACCCTCCTCGGCCAGCGGGGAGCCACCAGAATGGCCGGTACCCCCTCCTGGGCTATCTTGCACAGCACCCGACCCAGCAGAGGAAAGGGAGAAAATACATAGAGGAACTGAAACTCTGTCCAAGGAATTGCTAGCGCGTCAGTGGCCAGAAGGCCACAGGGTCCTTTGACAGGGAGACAAATCTTGGAAGCTTGTGATTGTGACGGGACACAAACAAGTCCACGTCCGGCTGACCCCAGCGGCGACACAGGTCGTGAAAGATGCTGAGGGACCATTCCCCCAGGCGAGACGTCTCCCTGCTCAGAGAGTCCGCCTCCTGATTCTCCACCCCTGGGATGTAAACCGCCAAGATGCAGGGAACAGTCTCCTCCGCCCAAGACAAGATCAGAGACACTTCCTTGAGGGCTTGCTTGCTCCGAGTCCCTCCCTGATGATTGATGTAGGCAACCGCCATCTGATTGTCCGAGCGGACCTGTACAGCAAGACCCCGAAGGTGGGGGGTCAACTGGGAGAAAACCAACCTGATCGCCCTCAGCTCTAGGATATTGATGGGCGCGTGGGCCTCCTGGGGACCCCACTGACCCTGGACCCAGCGCGGAGGCAGAAAGGACCTGCCCACTAGAAGATTCCTTGAGTCCAGCCACCAGGAGAGAGACTGCCTGACCGGAGGGGACAGAGCAAACTCCTGATCCAGGGACTCCTGATCCAATCCCAAACCGTCAAGAGATGCAACTGAAGAGGTTGACACCATGAGGCCCACCAACTGCATCCCCTGCCGAATGGAGGGGTGAGGACACGACAGCAGGGCCCGTGCCTGCGTCTGAATGCCCTCCACCTTCTGCTGAGGGAGAAATACCTTGACCTGAGTAGTATCCAGCGTCATGCCCAGGAAGGACCTTACCAAAGACGGAGATAGTGAAGACTTGGGATAGTTGATCACCCAGCTGAAGGACTCGAGAGTGGACGTCACCACCTGAGTATCCCTCTCGGCCTGATGAAGAAACTGAGCAGCAATCAGAATGTCGTCAAGGTAAGGAAGGTTGCGAATATTGTGGTTCCTCGGGAGAGCCATGACGCCAACCAGCACCTTGGTGAAAATCCGAGGAGCCGAGTTAATACCAAACTTCAAGGCCACAAACTGGTAAAGTTGATTCCCCAGAGTGAACCTCAGAAACCTCTGGTGACCTGGGAAGATCGGAACGTGAAGGTAGGCATCCTTGATGTCCACCATGGTCATGAAGTCGCTCGGTCGAAGGGAACTCACGGCCGAACGCAACGTCTCCATGCGAAAGTGCTTGAACCTGACAAACTTGTTGAGGCCCTTTTAGTCCAAGATGGGCCTCAGGGAGCTGTCCTTCTTGGGTACCGTAAACAGGTTGGAGTAGTACCCCCGGCCCGGTTCCTGAAGAGGTACAGGGCAAATAACTCTGGATGCCAGAAGACGTTGTACGGCCAGCCGCAGGCCCTGAGACAACACAGGGTTTAGGGATATATGGGACCGGAGGAATCTTGGGGGCGGCCAGGCTGCAAACTATCTTGTATCCGGAGGAAACCACCTCCTGAATCCACCGGTCTGAGACGCACAGTCTCCAGACGTGAGCAAAAAGCCGAAGCCGTCCCCCCACCTGGTCGGGTGAGGGCGCCTCCTCATGCCTGAGGGGCTTTGGTAGGGGGTTTGGGCTTGGTTCCCAAGGAGAGACCGAAGCGACCACGTGATCTGCCTCGACCCGATGAGTCTCTGCGATTACCTGAAAAAGAGGATCCACGACCTCCCCTTGAAGGGCGAAAGGAAGAGGATCCCCGAAAGGGCCGAGCCCGCTTTCTACGCTGGGGAAGCCTACCATCCTTGGTCAGAGCGTCAAGACGCTCACCGAAGAGACGTAATCCAGTGAAACGGAGCCCAGTGAGAGACTTCTTAGCGGCGGTGTCAGCCACCCACTGACGCAGCCAGACGGATCTGCGCATAGCAACCAGCAGGCCCGAGGCCCTACCGCCAAGCCGGACGGCGTCATCCATGGCAGCCAGCACAAAGGCAACAAAAATACAATTCTGTGAGATACTCACCTGTAGAATTGGTATTATACGCATACAGCACGTCCTGCTCCATCTATAATACTTACACATGGGTTATCCTCCGCCAGAGGGCGCTGTGCACTGCAGACATGCAAAAAGAGGCTCCTCCCGGCCCTTCATATACCCAGGGACCTCCCACAAATCCCCAGTATTGAAAAGCAGTGAGAAAACAAGCCGGGAGAAACCAACTGGTAACAATAGTAATGATAACAATCACCATACAGAGGATCAGGACGTGCTGTATGCGTATAATACCAATTCTACAGGTGAGTATCTCACAGAATTGTATTATTCTAAGCATACAGCACGTCCTGCTCCATCTATAATACTTTCACATGGGACATTCAATAGCAGTGTCCATAAAGTAGGGTGAGATCCCCAAAAACAAGGCACAGCGGACAGTAAAGGCGCTGTCACCTGCAAAACTTTGCAACAGGTATGACATGAGCAGAGGCTCTAAAGTCAATGTCATAACAAGACCTTTGAAAGGTATGAACAGAGACAAGCAACAGTCTAGTAACTTATTCAACAGAAAAAAACTGGTGCTGAAGGGCCAAAGGTACCCAAACACCAATATAACGGAATAAAATGAAAAAGGGGAGATTCTTCCCCCTTAAAGGAATAGGCCAGTGTAACGACCCAACCAGCCCACAGGCAACAGAAGCCTCGTGGAAAACTCGTAACTCTCCCTAAGGGGAATGAGAACTGGTCACCCGTCCGAAGGCAGGAATACTGACCCCTTCACTAGCAAGAAGCCGAAGGCTTTACTCAGGACCAGAAGGCATCCAAGTAAGATTAATCCAAGGATGCAGTGGCCCTGGAAGCAGGCGATATCAGGCGCATACATAAGAAGGCGCCCGCAGACCCCAAGGGCATCAGTCCCCCTAAGGGACAAGAACCCATCAGGGAAAAATTGCAACACCTATTGAGGGAATGTAGACCCTTCCAATAGCATTCTTAAGAATAAGGTCCGTAGTTAGACTAAACGGACTTAAACAATGATCATAAAACACCACTTGGACAGAAGGTCTGGCGTAAGACGGAATACCACCACGGCATGGTGTGTATAATATATATATATATATATATATATATATATATATATATATATATATATATATCGAGCCAAGGCTAAGTAATCAGATCCACCTTCTCAGGCACACGTCTGACTGAGGCAGGAGCCCCCAGAGAAGCGACTTGGACTACAAAGCAGCTCAGACAGCATCCAGCAGAAGTCCCAAGGGAAAAATCCGCAGGGCAAACAGAATGAAAATGGATCCCAACAGGAACCACAGAACTACTTGGGAGATGCCCATGAGCAAACCCCAAGAGAATGCCTCACAAGGAAGACAGAACCAGACTCCTACAGAAAGACAGCCAGGACAGGACCTGGACCTACAGAGTACCTAGATGGGGAGCCAACCCCAACCTATGCTGTAAAGACTCTAGAACCCTGGGAACAAAGAACGTCCAACAGGTAAGAGACCAAAACTCATGCCAATCAGTATGGGTACACCATGATCCACAATAGACGGAAAAGGAGGAAGCCAAGGAAACTTGCCCCTAGCCCCCCATATACCAAGTCACCCAGAAGATAAGCCCGTCTCCAAGGGGTGAATGGATCAGCTGTCAAGCCCCAGACAAGAGTCTGTAGATTGAGACGACAAAAGAAGGGGCCTGACAAGGGCAGAACCGCACTCCTGAGAGAGCGTACAGGTCAGCTGACCCTAGCAGAAGCATCTGTGAACCGCAGTTCACAAGGCCACCAAGGTCATCAATCTCACGGGTCTCTCTATCAGCACAACTGTGCGCAGAACCCCACGTAGTAGGGTGAACGAAGAGAAGGCATATCAAATAGAAAGCCTATGCATAATTCTACTAAGCCCCCATGACCAGAGTCAGAATATTCTGGGATAGTAAAAACAATGGCGGAGCCCCTGTAGTATAAACGAGACCCAACAGAGCCACCCGGATAGCATAACCTGCCACTGAAAGGCATGTATCGGAGCGAATACCGCTGAGGAGCACGGGGCGTAGACCCCCGCCCAGATCAGGAACCCTCCAGAGAGATCATCCTGCTTCAAGCTCCAGACCAATAATAAAAACAGACCCTTGTCTTCCAACAGACCAAGAGTCCACAAATAGACAGGACCTAAAGGGGGAGAAGACCAGCCGTATAGTCAACGGAAGGCTCCCTGTTGCAACAACCCGTAGGTAAGATGGACCCTCTAAGGAACACTACCTAGGAACCACAGGGGCTTTGGAAGAAAGTCCCTCCCCCCGCCTACCTGCGAGACTTAGTACCCAAGGTGACCATTCTCAGGAAGATACATGCAAGGAAGGTGGTGCCCCCTGACAGGGTCCTTGAACATGATCAGCGCAAGAGGAACCACCTTACCAAGGGGGAATGAGCACAGATCAAGCCCCCAGGGGTGCTGGAACCCCATGTAGGATCAATAACCTACTGTGCCGAAGAGCCCAAGGGCTCGGTATATAAGGGACATAATCTGATACGCCACGAACGGGCCCACCAGCTGCAATCCTGCCTGGTGAAAGTAAGAAGTCAGCAAAGGGGGACAGAGCCCCCGTAACCAGGAGTCCGCTTGTTGCCAAGGAAGAAGGCTCAAGCCTGAACCGAATCCAAGGAATGGAGATAGCAGATAAGGGACCAAGAGGGATTGAGGCGACTGATCACCCATCCAGTAACTCCCAGGGGACACCGCCGGCGACCAATCCTCTCGGCCTGACGTAGAAACTGGGGAGTAAGGAACGACGACCCGGTAGGTCCTAATACGCCATGGCGAGTAGCCTGGGAGCGAAAGAGAGGTCACCAACAATGCCTCAAGCTGCAGGGTTGTTCCTGCCGCACCGCCTAGTAACGGTCTTAGTGTCCAGCAGACACAGGGGGAACTAAGAATTTCTAGAACGCCACAGGAGGTCGAAAGCCCCCCTAGCCCAGGGCGCCTGTGTCCCAAGACAGCGATGTCATATAGGGACTACCTGTGAGAGTAGAATTGCCAGGCCTACCATAGGCCAGTGTGGCCCAGACTGCCTCATACTGTTGAGGGAAGGAGGAAGGTTAATATAGAGGCCATAGTCCCATACTGTTTAGGGCAACCTGTAAGTAAGCCCAAACTCTGTAGGCCCAGTACGGCCTACACCAATACCTGAGGGAAAACCAGGGGCTAGAAGCACCCTGACAACCACTGAGAGGGACCACCCAGCAAAGCTATCCTGTGTCCAGGGGAACTACCTCCTGGAACCACCAGAAGGAGAAGGTACATTCCTAGATGGTGGACAGCTGCTGCAGCAGTACCCTCGCCCAGAAGGGCGAGGGCGTCCCTTCAGGCTTGGGAGGTCTTGGCAGATTTGGACTTAGTCCTGCCAGAGGGCCCAGGGCGTTGCCTGCCCACCCCATGGTGGAAATCCACACCGAACAGTTGGAAGCACACCTCAGGTTCGCGTTTGACACTAACGTAGGGAGGTGGAGCAGTGACCCTGCCCCGGGGAGGCCGGAGCGGCCTTCTGCGCAAGGGTGCCTTAACCTTTTTACCAAAAAGGTCCAAACGGGCCCCGAATAGTCACCGTCCTCTGAAGGGAAGGCAAGTGAGAGCCTTTTTCGTAGCATCGTCAGCACCCCACTGTCGCAGCCAGACCAGGCGGCGAATAGCTACCACAAGGGCAGAGGTTCTAGCACACATCTTAATGGTGTCATCCAGTGCTGAGGATAAACTTCACAAACGCATCACAGTCTGATAGCGCATTAAACACCCCCCAAGGGAGGTCCTCAGGACGGTGATCTAGTACTTTTCTGACAAGAGTCCTGGCGGCCACCGCAGTGATGGCCGCTGCACAGACCAGGTGCAGAGCCGTCCCTGCACACGAGAAGGCGTGGGAAGCTAGTCTGTCAATGCGCCGGTCCTCAGCATCCCGAAGGGTACGGTAATAAGGAGCCGTCATGAAGGGGGGGTTAGTAACCCCTATAACCGGTGCATCCACCACAAGAGGTGCTGACCAAAAATTAACCACATCAGGAGGGAAAGGGTACTTCCAATCCCAGACCGGCGGCGCTGTATATAAACTCTCCTTCTTAGGCTTGGGGGTCTCCCCAGGGGGGAGATTGACAAAACCTCAAAGATCTTAATAAGAATTTCCTCAGTGTCACACAGGCCCCAAGAACCGGGCCCAGAATCATCACAGCACCCAGGCATCTCGTTCGAGGAGCCTGAATCTGAGAATAGCTCACCTTCCTCAGAAGGATCAAGGTCCTGCATATCAGCAGTCATCGGTATCGTTAGGAACCGGAGGGCCAGGAGGCGTCAGGGACCACTTCTTACCAGGGCCCATACACTCCGCCAATCCAGACAGCACCTGCTCCGCCGTAGGCAGCACGCGCTGCTGGGGCTGACCACACACTGCACACAGCCGGTCATGTCCCAGAGGGACCCCGGGTACATAATTCTGAGATGCCTCCATATGGTGATTATCTGAGCAGTATGCCAGCAGGGATTTACGCAATAGGCAACCCTGGATGCCCCAAGACCCGCTAGGAAGTGGGAGAATTTGTTATGTGGACCCGCTGTAATATATGTTAGGCCGGGAGAAGCCACCTAAGTCCTGGCGTCTGAAAGACATAATGGGACAAGAGGGGTGGTGTCAGTGCCAAGCGCAGCCGAATACACATAGAACCATGCCGCCCCAGAGGGCACTTACATGACCAAGGGAGGAGGCGGACCGCACCACACGCGCGCAAAGGTTGTCAAAATGGCGCCAAGCGAACCTTGAGGGGCGGGCCAGACCAGGCTATGACGCGGAGCGCGTCATGCCGAGTCTCCGCCTCCCCCAAAGAGCGCAAAGCTCCAACCAACAGAAATAAGAAATACAGTTGGATAGAAGGCGCATGCAGAAAGATGCTGTAATGCTGGAAATGATGCTGCCATCTAGGCAGTTGTTAATGAAAAGACAAACGGCTCGCAACTGTATAGCAAGGAGTGCGACATTGACACCCAATTAAAATAAAAACCAAAGGCCTTAACGTGTTACTTCACACTAGGACTGCAACACATACCCCCCCTTTCTTTTCCCCCGAGTTACGGGAGGAAGCGAGGGAGAAGCGGACCAGCGTCCATGGACTAAATCTGTGAGGGGCACGGGCAAGAATGCGGGAGGGGCATCCACTAGAGGCTCACCATCGGCCTAACCGCCTACCCTATGGCGGGGGATTGCGGTGGAGCGTGGCTCCGTTCAGCGCACAAGGTGCTGCCTACCCTCACCCGACCCACGCAGCCCAGGCTGGGAGGCATATTCTTCCAAAGAGGACGGGTGGAAATAGTCCCGCAGGGCCTCGGGCTGTAAAGCCCCGCTCGCTTGCGAGAGCGTGATACTTCATGTCTTCGCAGTTCAGCACTGCAGAGAAATCTGGGGATTTGTGGGAGGTCCCTGGGTATATGAAGGGCCAGGAGGAGCCTGTTTTTGCATGTCTGCAGTGCACAGCGCCCTCTGGCGAAGGATAACCCATGTGTAAGTATTATAGATGGAGCAGCAAGTATTATAGATCACGCTGAGTGTGATCGTTCATTTGGGCTCTGTGCTTAGTTGTGCTGTCTCTATTTTGACGGGCCAATCCGGGGGCTCTGTGTAATATCCATTTATTTTTATGGTTACATATGTAAATGTTTTGCTCTTAGTCTCTCCTGGTCAGGGTTCCCCTGCAGGCACACACTTTGTCTGTCTTTAGTGACAGAAGCTGCGCCCAGAGCCTGTTTAGGCTCTTGTGGGCGGACGTCATCATGTGAGGGCTTCACTGCCCTCACTGTGATGTCACTTCCGCCTCCTCTCATTGGAGGCCTGGCCAGGCTGTTTTCCTAGCAACCAGCCTGCCAGTATGAGTGTGTTACCAGCTGCTGCTGCCATACAAGTAGTGCAGCACAGCGGTTTTTGCCTGGGGGGGCTCTGCCAGTGAGTATTTTTGATTATTATCTGTTTGATGTGTTTATTATAAGATGCCACTGTCAGTTCTGACAGCAGGCACCGCTGTGACGTCCCTCTGACGTCAGGTGGGCTTTTCTGACTCTGCTATTGGTTACTCATGTATATATAATGTGCTGTGTCTGTGTGCCACTTGTTGTGTGTTGACCCTGATGAAGGGGGCCTGCTGTAACCCCCGAAACGTTGGATTGGATTGAAACTCACTAATATAGTTCTATTTGTGCTTACTACTGGAGTGCTGGTTTTCTCTCGATTTCCCAATAATGAGAGGGATTCGCCCGCAAGGGCACTTACAGCTCAGGTGGAGGAGGAGACCGCCACGACGCGTGCGCGTGAAGCTAACCAAAATGGCGCCCGGCAAAGCTCGAAGGGCGTGCTAAATACTCCCCAGTGACGCGAAGCGCGCCGAACTAAGGCCCCACCCATTCTAAAGAGCGAGAAGCTCTGAAGTAAAAAATAAGGCCTATGCAACCAGCAGGCATAATGTACCATAGAGCGGACCGACAATAAGCGCGGGCACCGCGGCAACAACACCAAGTGGCAATCAAAGTAAAAAACACACAGTGGCAGACGAAATAAGGAGCAAGCAGCACGGCCCTGACATCTCTGAGCTAATAAAGGGCAGAATAGAAGCCACGAGCGTACCCTCCCCCCCCCCTCTTTTTCCCCTAAGTGGACGGGGAAAAGGGGGAGAATGGCAACCCGATAATAGGGTCCAGCACTACGCGGGGTACGGGACAATAATGCAGGAGGGGCATCCCTTGGAGGCTCACCATCAGCCTAAACCGCCTACCCTATGGTTGGGGAATTGCGGTGGAGTCTAGCTCCATAAGCACACCAGGTGCTGCCTACCTTCACCCGACCCACGCAGCCCAGGCTGGGAAGCATAAATTCACAATGAGGACGGGTGGAAATAGTCCCGCAGGGCCTCGGGCTGTCAAGCCCCGCTCGCCTGCGAGAGCGTGATACTTCATGTCTTCGCAGTTTCAGCACTGCAGAGAAATCTGCGTTTGTGGGAGGTCCTCCGGTATATGTAGGGCCGGGAGGAGCTTGTTTTCTTCATGATCTGCAGTGCACAGCGCTGAAGGTGGAGGTATACCCATACGTTATGAATATGTTCTGGAGCAGGACGTGCTGTATGCTTAGAATATACAATTTTGTGAATACTCACCTGTAAAATGGGTATTATAAGTATGTCACACACCCCGCTTCAAGACATTCATTACATGTGGGTATACTGACCTGTAGATGGCGATCTTGCAGAGATGTCAATAAAAAAAGTAAGACCCTCCCGGCCCATAAATACCTGGGACCTCCCACTCATTCCCCAGTATAAAGATAGCAGTAAGGTAAAGGGACCAGGAAAGCCAATTAAAACTAACAACGGTTCACCATATAAAGGATCCAGAATACAAAAGGGCAGGGTGAAGCGGGGTGTGTGACATTTTACCCATTTTACAGGTGAGTATTCACAAAATGGTATTATTCTAAGTATGTCACACACCCCGCTTCAAGACATTCATTACATGTGGGACATCCAATAGCAGTGTCCATAAAGGGCGGGGATCCAAAAAACAAGGCAACAAGGCACAAACTTAAATCACTGCAGCTTGCAGAACCTTGCGGCAAAAAACAGCATCCGCTGAGGCCCGCACATCAACCCTGTAAAACTTGGAAAAAGTGTGAACCGAAGACCAAGTAGCAGCCTTACAAACCTGCTCAACAGAAGCCTGGTGCTGGAAGGCCCAGGATGCCCCAACAGCACGAGTAGAATGAGCAGTAACACAAAAAGGGGGAATCTTCCCCTTAGCAGAATAGGCCCCAACAATGGCCTGGCGAATCCATTTACTAATGGAAGACTTGGCAGGAGCCAAACCCTTCCTAGGCCCAGAGGGCACCACAAAAAGGGTGTCAGTCCTACGAAAAGGAGAAGTAGCCACCAAATAGTACTTCACACAGCGAACCACATCCAAAGAATGCAAAACCCTCTCCTTGTCATTGCTAGGCTTAGGACACAAGGAGGGTAGAACAATGTCCTGATTAAGATGAAAAGCAGAGACCACCTTAGGAAGGAAATCTGGCTTGAAGCGGAAAACAACCTTGTCCTGATGCCTCTCAAAGTAAGGGGCCTTAATGGACAAGGCTGCCAACTCCGAAACACGCTGAACAGAAGTAATGGCAACCAGAAAAACAACCTTCTGAGTAAGCGTAGAAAGTGCAATATCCTGCAAAGGTTCAAAAGGAGGACCCTGCAAGGCAGAAATAACCAAATTCAAATCCCAAACTGGGAGCAAAGGCTTCCTAGGAGGCCGCACATGCGTAACCCCCTGGAAAAAGGTCTTAACCAGAGGATGAAGAGCAAAAGAAAACCTCCAGGGCAGAAACATGCCCTTTCAGCGTACTAAGCTGCAAACCTAGGTCCAGGCCATGTTGCAGAAATTCCAAGACCCTAGGGATAGAAAACGCCCTGCAAGGCAAGGCCCTGACCTCACACCAATCAATATAAGACCTCTAAATCCTACAGTAGATGGCAGAGGAAGACTTCTTTCTAGCCCTAACCAGAGTCTGAATGACAGCATCAGAAAGACCTTCCTCCTTCAAGATGGAGGTTTCAGCAGCCACGCCGTCAAAGCCAGCGTTGGTAAATTGGGGTAGAGCAGTGGACCCTGAGTGATTAGATCCGGCAGAAGGGGCAGAACTAACTGATCCTCTGCCAACCTTACCACGTCTGCGAACCAAACCTGTCTCGGCCACCTTGGGGCCACCAGGATTGCTGACGCGCCCTCTAGGGCCAGCTTGCGCACCACTTTGCCCACCATGGGAAACGGAGGGAACAGGTATAGAAACCCCAGATCCCTCCAGTTCAGAGACATGGCATCCGCTGCCAGAGCCAGCGGATCCCGCGAGAGAGACACAAATGCCGGAAGCTTGTGATTGTGACGAGAGGCAAAGAGGTCCACCTCCGGAGTCCCCCACCGGTGGCACAGCGACCGAAACACCTTGGGGCTGAGCGACCATTCCCCCCGGCGAGATGACCCCCTGCTCAGGGAGTCCGCCTCCATGTTCTCCACTCCCGGAATGTACACTGCCGAGATGCATGGAACATTGCCCTCTGCCCAATCCAGGATCAAAGACACTTCCCTGAGGGCACGCCTGCTGCGAGTCCCTCCCTGGTGATTGATGTAGGCGACCGCCGTCCGATTGTCTGACCGAACTTGAACCGGTAGTCCCCGTAACTGATGAGTCAAGTGACCCAGAACCAATCTGATGGCTCTCAACTGCAGAACATTGATGGGATCGTGAGCCTCCTGAGGCCTCCACAGTCCCCGAAGCTGAAGATCCTTCCAAAATCCCCCCCAACCTGACAGGCTGGCATCCTTGGTGACCGTCTCCCAATGAGGTGTCAGAAAAGACCTGCCCCTCGTCAGATTGCTTGGTTTTAGCCACCACCAAAGGGAATGCTGCACCCGGTGAGACATCAGAAAGGACTGATCCAATGACAGCTGGAGCGTCCTTGTGTGAAACTGGGCAAAGGGAACCGCCTCGAACGATGCCACCACCAGGCGCATCCCTAGCCGGATAGACGGGCGGGGGATGGATAGGAGACGCTGAGTCAATTCCTGAATCAGAAGAACCTTGGCTCGGGGGAGGAACACCCTGGCCTGAGAAGTATCCAGAGACATTTCCAGGAACTCCACCACCCTGGAGGGAGAGAGGCAGGACTTGGGATAGTTGATCACCCAACCGAAACTCTCCAGAGTGGACACCACGGTCCTGGTATCCAGCTGCGCCTGACTGAGGGAAGACGCCATGATGAGAAGATCGTCCAGATAAGGCACAATGTGGATACCCCTGGCTCTGAGGATGGCCATCACTCCTGCCAACACCTTGGTAAAAACCCTTGTAGCCGAGGTAAGGCCAAACGGAAGAGCCACAAACTGAAAATGTTGATTTTCCACGAAAAACCTTGAGAAAATACCATTTTGTGAGTACTCACCTGAAAAATGGATATTGTTGGTGTGCCACACACCCCGCTTCACTTCTTAAATATTCATCCATTAATGGGTTAATCCACCGCCAGGTGACGTAGTGCAGAGAGGAAGTCTTGTAACGAGCCCCCTTCCGGCCTATATATACCTGGTACCTCCCTTCAATCACCAGTATATTAAAAAGCAGAAAGACAAGGTACCAGTATTCCACCGGTAACCTCAAAATCAATTTTGATATAAATAAAAAGCTTCACCATATAAAGGCTTCGGTAATACCGAAAAGGGTGGGGGTGAAGCGGGGTGTGTGGCACACCAACAATATCCTTTTTTCATGTGAGTAGTCACAAAATGGTATTATTCTTGGTGTGCCACACACCCCGCTTCACTTCTTAAATATTCATCCATTAATGGGACATCCAAAAGCAGTGTCCACAAGGGAAGGGCATCTCAAGGCCAGGTGAAGCATAACTTAAATGACTGCAGTCTGCAGAACCTTGCGGCCAAAAACAGCATCCGCTGAGGCCCGCACATCAACTTTGTAAAACTTAGAAAAAGTGTGAACAGAAGACCAAGTGGCGGCCTTACAAACCTGTTCAACAGAAGCTTGGTGCTGAAATGCCCAAGACGCCCCAACAGCGCGAGTGGAATGAGCAGTGATACGAAAAGGGGGAACTCTTCCCTTAGCAGAATAGGCCGCAGTAACGGCCTGACGTATCCACTTGCTAATGGCAGATTTGGCTGGTGCCCAACCCTTCTTAGGCCCATGGGGCACAACAAAAAAGGAATCCGTCCTACGAAAAGGAGACGTGATAATCAAGTAATACTTAACACAGCGTACTACATCCAAACAATGCAAAACCCTCTCTTTGTCATTCCTAGGATTAGGACACAAGGAGGGAAGAACAATATCTTGGTTCAAATGAAAAGCAGAAACAACCTTAGGAAGAAAGTCTGGTTTGAACCGAAAGACCACTTTATCCTGATGCCTCTCAAAGTAAGGCGCCTGGATAGACAAGGCCGCCAACTCTGAGACACGCCGGCCCGAAGTGATCGCTACTAAGAAGACAATCTTCTGAGTCAGGGTATACAAAGCAATATCTTGCAAAGGCTCAAAAGGAGGAGCCTGAAGAGCAGAAAGAACCAAATTCAAATCCCAAACAGGGAGTAATGGTTTCCTGGGAGGCCGCACATGCGTAACCCCCTGGAAAAAAAGTTTTAACTAAAGGTTTAAGCGCAACACGCTTCTGAAAAAAGATAGATAAGGCAGAGACCTGCCCTTTCAACGTACTTAGCTGAAGACCAGAGTCCAGCCCTGATTGTAAAAACTTCAGAATCCTGGAGACCGAAAAGACCCTACAAGGAAAAGATCTTATCTCACACCAAGCGATATAGGCTTTCCAAGTCCTATAGTAGGTGATGGAAGAAGACCTCTTCCGGGCACTGATCAGAGTCTTAATGACAGAATCAGAAAGGCCCTCCTCCTTCAGGATGGAGGTTTCAGCAGCCAGGCCATCAAACCCAGCGTTGGTAAATTGGGGCAACACAATTGACCCTGAGTGAGCAGATCGGGCCGAAGAGGCAGAACAAACTGGACCACTGCCAGCCGAACGATGTCTGCGAACCTCACTCGTCTTGGCCACCCTGGGGCCATGAGAACGGCGTACACCTTTTCCAGAGCCAACTTCTGAAGAACCCTGCCCAGCATGGGCATCGGAGGAAACAGGTATAGAAATCCCCTAGCTCCCCAGTTCAGGGACATGGCGTCCACTGCCAGAGCCAGAGGATCCTGGGAGAGCGACACGAAGTTCGGGAGCCTGTGATAGTGATGAGGGGCCAACAGGTCCACCTCCGGGGTCCCCCATTGGAGACACAGTGAGCGAAACACCCGAGGATGGAGAGCCCATTCTTCCAGACGGGGAGAGCCCTTGCTCAACCGGTCCGCTACCTGTTTCTTCACCTCTGGAATGTAAACCGCCGAGAGACAGGGAACATGGAACACTGCCCAGGTCCGGATTAGGGACACTTCTCTGAGAGTACTCAGATTGCGAGTCCTTCCCTGAAGACCGACGTAAGCAACCGCTGTTCGATTGTCTGAACACATCTGGACCAGAAGGCCCAGAACGTGCTGAGTCAGGAGAGCAAGCACCTGACGGATGGTTCTCAGATTCAGGATAATGATGGGTAAGTGGGGCCTTTAAGGTCCCCACTGCCCCTGAAACTGCAGCTCCGTCCAGAATCCGCCCCATCCCGACAGACTGGCGTCCGTGGTGACAATTTTCCAAAGGGGGGTCAGGAAAGGCCTGCCCTACACAAGATTGGTCGAGACCAACCACCACAGGAGGGACTGCCGTACACGGGAGGACAACTGGAAGGACTGATCCAGCGACTGAGGTTGCTGGTCCCAACACGCTAACAGAAATAGCTGAAGCGTTCTCGTGTGAATTTGGGCAAAAGGAAGACACACTCTGTGTTGATGAGAGTTCAGGCCGGGATGAACCGACCCACGAACGAACCGTGAAGGAGGGTAAGACTCGAGTTCCAGGTCGTAACTGGCCGACACTACCTCCTGGAACCATCTGCCTGGAACCACTTGGTTCCAAACCTGGGAGTAGTGTCGCAATAGTCCCCCCACCCGCACGGGTGAGGGCAGCCCCTCATTGCTGAGAGGGCTTATCAGCAGGTTTGGGCTTGGTGCCCCAGGACTGAGTGGGCCGGCCACGGCCCCCTCCCCCGAGTCCAACCTGCGCCACTGGTAGCGGGAAAGGAAGCACCCCTGCCCGCTCTGAATCCTCGAAAGGAAGGCCTACCGGAACCTGCCCCCCCAAATGGGGACACGAGGCCTCTTGCGTTGTGGCATCTTACCACCCTTTGCGACTGAATCAATTTTCTCCCCGAACAGACGCAACCCCAAAAAGGGGAGAGCTGTGAGCACCTTTTTGGAAGCCGTGTCCGCTGACCACTGACACAGCCATACTGACCTGCGAATAGCCACCAGCATAGCTGCTGCCTTGCTACTCATAGTCAGCGCATCGTCCTGATGGGCCAGGACATAAGGAACAAAAGATTCACACTGCTTAAGCGCAGTGAACTGTTTGCAAGCGGGATTAAGATCCTCATATAGCCCCTGAATTAAGGACTTAATTGCCAATAGAAGAAGGGCTGAAGCACATACCGGGCGCAACGCTGACCCGGAATAAATAAAACCATGGCGAGCGTATTGGTCAATCCGACGATCTTCCCCATCCTTAGGGACAGTGGTCTCAGCTGACTGTACCATAGCCGTGCTGGAGAGCCCTAGTACAGGGGTATCGACGTCAGGAGGGACAGACCAAAGCTTCACCAATTCTGGCGGAAAAGGATAACGCTTTTCCCAACTGGAAGGAATTCCAGATAACCGCGTGGGATGTTCCCATTCCTTAAGAACCACCCTCTCAAAGTGGTGTTGTCTGGGAAAAACCAAACGCGGCTGAGGCTCCTTAAACAACTGACCCTTTGGCAGGGCGGCCGCCTCAGGTGGATCTAAACTCAAAATTTTAAACATTTGAGCCAGAATAGAGGGGGTGTCAAAAACAACCCCGCCAATCTCATCAGCCACAAGCTGACCTGCAGGCTCATCTGGCTCTGACGGGAATTCATCCTCGTCCGGGGATCCATAGGACCATTCCACAGGTTCACATAGCTCGTCCTGTGGAGCCGAAGGTACCGGAGTCAGGTGCCTCCGTTTTGCAGCGGCCTTTAACGCTGCTTTAACGGGCACTACTTTCCGGGGGCTGGGCTGTGCCGCCGCCTCGGAATGCGAATCCCCACTTTTGACAGTGTCATGCAGGGTCCGGAACAGGGAGGGAGAGGTAGGAGATGATGGAGGATGCGATGGGCCCGCAGCCGAAGCAACGGACTGGCGCGCAATAGTCTGCTTTGCACAAGGGATGCAAATAAAGACATCATCAGCTGGGAGTGGAACCCCACAACCTACGCACCCCCGAACGGCTCAGCAGAACCGTTTCCGGAAATTACGGAAGCCTCCATATGGTGATTTATGGTATTCGCAATACTTGGGACTTAAGGCATAAGCCAACCCGGGATGCCCCTTTATTAGTAATGTCCCGGAAGGGAGGTTTTTCTTTTTTTTTTTTTTTAAGTTAAGGTCCCCTTTAATAAACTATAGGCCGCGCCGGCCGTCTGCGAATGGCCGGCGGGGGCGCGCGCGCGCCGAAAGTGACGCGAGGGAAGCGGCGGCGGCGGCTGCCGCTTAGACGTTCCTGATCCTCGCTTGTACGTCGGCGCTGGGAGCGGGGAGAGGTGAGTTTTTCGGGGGGTTGGGGGGGTTTCACACAGCAGGGCACCCCGATCGGGGGTGCCCCACCGAAGTGGACCAATACCCAGGATAGTCAAAATCCTGGGTGTTGGTCCACTTTAATAAAAAGTGACTCCCCACAATATCACTACACAGAAATATACATTCCCCACTTAACGGCCCCAACGGGTGGGGCCGCTTACCTGGTCCAGCGAAGGCAGCAGCCGGAGCAAGACCGC
Organism: Gastrophryne carolinensis; assembly: GCA_027917425.1. Lineage (NCBI taxonomy): Eukaryota > Metazoa > Chordata > Amphibia > Anura > Microhylidae > Gastrophryne > Gastrophryne carolinensis. The sequence goes on along the minus strand of CM051243.1, from coordinate 91,155,874 downwards.
AGCCAGCACAGAAGACTAAGTGCGGCCGCGCGCCCATGCGACTTCCTGCTCTTGAAGGGAAGTAAACGCTGGGCCCGCCGCAAGACGCCGCATGACGTCGGCGCCGCGCCCCCGACGCCGCGTCATCGGGACCCGCCCCCCCCTACGCCAATCAGCCATGCCGGATAGCCGCATTGCCCCACGCATGAGGTCGAGCGGTAGGAGATAAGCTCCTAGGCACTTAAAGTGCCATCTACCATTTGCCCGGTGAGCAGCCTAGGCTGGGAGGCTTCCATTCCACCATAAAGGTATACAAACTCAAACCGGGCAGAAATAGACCAAAAGGGGGGTGGCGGGGTGAGAATACCCCGGCCTACCTGTAAGCAGGAGACTTCCATCTTCTGACTTGTCAGCAAGCAGAGAGAAAAATACTGGTGATTGAAGGGAGGTACCAGGTATATATAGGCCGGAGGGGGGCTCGTTACAAGACTTCCTCTCTGCACTACGTCACCTGGCGGTGGATTAACCCATTAATGGATGAATATTTAAGAAGTGAAGCGGGGTGTGTGGCACACCAAGAATATCTCTGGTGTGCCGGAAATATTGGAATATGCAGGTAAGCATCCTTGATGTCTATGGACGTCATGAAGTCCCCCTGACGAAGTGAGTGGATGGCTGAGCGCAGAGTTTCCATATGGAACTTTCGGGGGACTAACAAACCTGTTGAGCAACTTCAGATCCAGAATGGGACAAACGGATCCGTCCTTCTTGGGCACCGTGAACAAATTGGAATAGAAGCCCAGGCCCCGGTCTGAGTGAGGCACCGGACAGATGACAGCCATGTCCAAGAGACTTGCTACTGCCGCCCGAAGCCCCTGGGCGGCCAGAGGATCTGACGGCACCCGAGAACTGAAGAATCTGGAAGGGGGCCGGAACTCGAACTCCAGCTTGTAACCGGAAGACACCAGTTCCTGAATCCACCTGTCCGAGACCTCTTGGACCCAGACCCGGGAGAAGAGTTGCAGCCGTCCCCCCACCCGCAAGGGTGAGGGCGCCCCCTCATTGCTGAGCCGGCTTGGCAGCGGCTCTAGTCTTGGAGCCCCAATTGTGTCCTGGACGGGCCCGACCCCTGCCCCTAGGCCAGGAATCACCCCTGGACGAGGGGAAAGCCGAACCCCTGCCAACTCTAGCCCCACGAAAGGACTGAGAGAAGGAAGCCGCCCCCCGAAAGGGGCGACGTTGCTTCTTACGCTGAGGTAACTTACCTCCCTTTGCCACCGAATACAATCTCTCTCCAAAGAGCCGCAACCCCACAAAGGGAAGGGCCGTAAGCGACCAGTGCTTCACCGCGTCCGCCGGGAAGGGACATTTTTTGTCCCAACCTGGGGGGGACACCCGGAAGCCTAGTCGGCCTCTCCCATTCCTTGAGAATGATACCATCAAAATGCTTTTGATAAGGAAATTCCAAGCGCGGCTTGGTCACCTCAAAGAACTCCCCCTTCAGCGGTGGAGCCGCCTCGGGGGGAGAAATAGCCAGGACCTCAAACATATGAGCCAGGACCCTAGAGGTATCCAAGGAATCCCCCTGGCCCTGCTCGGTATCAGCACCCACAAACTGCTGGTCATCGGAGCCCTCAGACTCCTCATACAGCTCCCCTTCCTCACGCGGGGAACAATCAGACCAATCCAGGGAGTCAAACTCCTCCATATCAGAGGCCGGCGTGGCTGTATACAAATGTTTTCGCTTTGCCGTGGCCTTTTTAGCAACGGCACTGCACTGGAAAACAATTTTTCAAGATTGGCCAATCTGGCACACACCTCAGATTGCGACTCCCCGCCAATGACCACATAACATGGGGTACGTGTCAAGCGAGGGGGAGACGGAGAGGAGACTGGCGGAGTAGAACCAGACGCCTGAGATCCGGACTGCCGCGTAATGGACCGTTGCACACAGGGTACACAAAGAAATACATCATCCCCCAAAAGGGATACCCCACACCCCAAACACAGCCTGGATTGCCCCGAGGGGGGCACAAGCACAGTATCCGGGGAAGCCTCCATATGGTGATTTTTAATATATATATATATATATATATATATATATATATATATATATATAATGTCCCGAGGGAATTACGCAGTAATGCAACCCGGGATGCCCCTTTAAGTCCCGAGTGGGAGGAATTTACAGACACCTAAATTTAACCAGGGACCCTAGGACCGGGAGAACCCCCCTTTAATATAAACGATGGTCCACCTGGAACACACAAACACACAATCAGACCTACATAGCAATTGCCCAAAGGGTTAATAACAGCAGCGTTGCTAAGCAACCCCAAGGAGGGGCATAATCAAGAAGGAAAAACTAATTGGGCCCAAGGCCACTCACCCAACCGTCACCACCTCTGGAGTCCCTGGCAGTAGGAAGGAAAAAGGCGCATAGGCAGAGGAAGAGGGTTCGCACCCGGCCCCGCCCCTCCCCCGTCGCTCCCGGCCAGAATCCGGGACCTGAAACGCCGGCGCCGCGGTCTGAGTAAAGCCATGCACTGTAAAGCACCACACACACACACACATTATAATTAATAAAGAGGATCCATAAGGGACCCCCCCCAAGGGTATCCGGGAGAGGGGGAATCCATGTTAGGGTGGTAGCCAAGGGACGGGGCATCCCAAACCGGGGTCACCAACCCGGTTAGCCGCCCACCCCTTGTTATGGGGTCTCACGGCTCCTGAGCACCTAGGGTGCCATCTACCATTGCCCGGACCAGCAGCCTAGGCTGGGAGGCAAGTAATATAAATAAAAGAATCCGGGCAGGAATAGAACAATAGAGGGCCGGGAGTCATCCCGGCTACCTGCAAGGAGGAGACATCCATCTTCTGACTTGCTCGCCTCTGCAGAGATGAAAGATTGGGGAATGAGTGGGAGGTCCCAGGTATTTATGGGCCGGGAGGGTCTTACTTTTTTTATTGACATCTCTGCAAGATCGCCATCTACGGGTCAGTATACCCACATGTAATGAATGTCTTGAAGCGGGGTGTGTGACATACTTAGAATACAGTGGCCGTATCTACGACATCCCCCAGCGCCTGCCTGACATTGGCATCCCCAGAATGAACATAGTCAGCCTCTGTTTCCTGATACAATTCCCCCTCCTCTAACGGGCAATAATCTGAGAAATCAGCGGAATCGTCGTCAACATCCCACAAGGGCTGGGCCGAAGACAAATGTCTCTTTTTAGCCTGTGCCTTCTTGCCCACCGTGCTAGCAATAATGTTCTCGATGCTGGCCAACCTAGCCCAAACATCAGAAAGCGACTCCCCACTGGTACCAATGGCACTTGGGGTACGGATAAGGTGGGGAGGGGAAGGCAATGAAGCGGGAGGAGCCGACCCAGAAGGCTGGGTACCAGACTGCCGCGTTATGGCCTTTTGTGCGCATGGTATACAGATCAGCACATTCTCCCCCGTAAGGGATACCCCACACCCCACACATGGCCAGGATTGTCCCAGAGGGAGCCCGAGCCCAGTATCCTGCGGAGCCTCCATATGGTGAATTTTTGTGGTCAGTCGCAAGACCGCAGGGAATTTACGCCTAAGCAACCCGGGATGCCCCTTAAAAGTCCCGGTGGGAGGATTTGAGGTGAACAATTTTACACTAGGGACCCCAGGACCAGGAGGAACCCCTTAATATGCACATATACAGGGCAATCTGTAACACACAAAACAGGCAACATAAGTGCAATGCTAGATAAATATGGCAATAACACATACCTAACAGTATATACATATAAAAAAGTATATATATATATATATATATATATATATATATATCTAACTGTATTCTAGCCAGACATGCGAAAACCACACACAGATGCCCGCGACCAGTGGGGGCCCCCCGCTAGAGAGGAGCCCCCATACAAGCTAAGGAAGTGGCCATCCGGCCCTTACCACACGGAACGCAGCTCAGATCCTGTTTGAAAATGGCCCGCATGAAGAGGGAGAGCAGCAGCAACGTGGATCCCCTAGAAACGAGCCACATAAATGGCGCCAAAGAAGGGGGCCCCGCCCCCTTCCCGAACACAGCCTGAGGGGGAGAAGCTCCCCCAGGCTGATCACAGCCCTGACATGGCCCAAGTAAAACACTCCCTGTCTGCCACACGCACACACACACACAGTGAATCAAACACCAACACACACGGGAAGGCCAGGCAACCCCCCCCCCCCCCCCGGAGGGGAATAAGGGACCCGGAAAGGGGGAACCCTGCCAGAATCTGGCCATAGGCATAGAGGGATGGGGCATCCCACAACAGGATCACCAAAAAAACCTAGTGAGGTCTCACGGTGGAGTGGTGCTCCTACCTTCACCAGGACCCGCAGCCTAAGCTGGGAGGCTCAATATAGGGGCAATTTAGAAAGGGTTCTGGCAGTAATAGGGACAATAGACGGTCGGGCGCGAGCCCGGCTTACCTGTTAGTAAAGCAGTCTTCATCGTCTGTCTTGTCGCCTTCCCTGCAGAGAAGGAACTGGGAATTGGTGGGAGGTCCCAGGTATATATGGACAGGCAGGGGCTTTCTTTTTTTGTATATTCATCCCTGCAGAAGTTCGCCCTCTACTGGAGATTACCCATATGTCATGAAAATCGAAGTGGAGTGTATGGCACACTTAGAATAAGTCCTGATCAGAGAATGCTGGGCAAAGGACTTCTGGAAGAAAACAGCCAGGGCAGAAACATGACCCTTCAGAGTACTGAGCTGGAGCCCCATCTCCAACGCATGCTGCAGGAACTCCAGGATCCTGGGAATAGAGAACACACGACAGGGAAGAGACTTAGATGCACACCAGTCAATGTAGGCAGCAAACTCCAACTTGTAACCGGAGGACACTACCTCCTGAATCCACCGGTCTGAGACATGAAGCCTCCAGACGTGAGCAAAGTGCTGAAGCCGTCCCCCCACCCGGATGGGTGAGGGCGCCCCTTCATGCCTGAGGGGGCTTGGAAGAAGACTTAAGCTTGGTGCCCCAGGAGGAGCCAGGGCGACCACATCCTCTGCCCCTACCCCAGAAATCTCCTCGGGCCCCGGTAAGGGAGACCTCCCTCCACTGTCTGGCACCACAGTAGGGGGAAGAAAAAATACAATTCTGTGAAATAATGACCTGTAGAATTGGTATTATAAGTATACAGTACGTCCTGCTCCAGATAGATTACTTACACTTGGGTTATCCTCCGCCAGATGGCGCTGCGCTGCAGAGACATGCAAAACAGGCTCCTCCCGGCCCCTCAAATACCCAGGGACCTCCCACAAATCCCCAGCATTGAAAAGCAGTGAAAAAGAAGCCGGGAGAATTTAACAACCAAAAAGTGGTAACTATAACAATGATAACAATCACCATACAGGGGATCCAGAATAAAGCAAAAACCAGGGTGGGGTGGAGCAGGACGTACTGTATACTTATAATACCAATTCTACAGGTGAGTATTTCACAGAATTGTATTATTCTAAGTATACAGTACGTCCTGCTCCAGATATAATACTTACACTTGGGACATCCAATAGCAGTGTCCATAGAATAGCGTGGGATCCCCAACAAAAAGGCAACAGCAGACAGTTGAAAGCACTGTCACCTGCAAACCTCGCTACAAAAGCGACACGAGCAAAAGCTCTAACGTCAACATCAAAACAACCTTTGAAAGGGTACGAACAAAAAAACAAGTAGCGTTCAAGCAAACCTGTTCAACAAAATCTGGTGCTGAAAGGCCCAAAGATACCAAGGCACCAGTGGAATCGGAATAGAGTGAGAAGAACTCTTCCCCTTAAGGAATAGGCCTGAGTAACAGTCTAACAAGATCAAAGGCTAATAGTAGCCCAGGAAGAGGCCAAAACCTTCCCCAGGACCGGAGGGAACATCTATCCAAGTAAAATCTAGGCCCCAAGGCAGCTTAACCCCTGGAGGCAGACGAGATCAGGCACATCCAGATGAAGGTGCCCGCAACCCCAAGGAGCATCAGTCCCCCTAAGGGACAAGAGACAATCCAGGAAAAAAATTCCAGCACCTATTGGGGGAAAATAGATTCCCTTGCCTGAGCGTTACAAGGAATAAGGCCCAGAAGAAGGACAATGTCTTAATACCTGAGCCTAAGACATCACCTTAGGCAGAATATCCGGCGTAAGGCGGAAAACCGCCTCATCTCGGTGCATATACATCAAAGAACGAGGGCTAGCTAGACAGAGCCGCCCGCTCAGGCACACGGCCGGCTGAAGTAACAGCCCCAGAAGGACAACCTTACGGAAAAGAACAGTCAGACAGCATCCAGAATAGAGCCAAAGGGGAACACCCCTCGAGGCAAACAGGATAGAAATCAAATCCCAACAGGGGCCCTAGAACTACGTGGGGGATGCCGCTGACCAATCCTTGAAAGAATGGTCAACCCAGGCAAAGAACTGAGTAAAGACTTCTGCAGAAGACGGACAGGGCAGAGCCTGAACCACCAGGGCACCGAGTAGGAAAGCCAACTCCAACCCATGCTGTAATACTACGGGAACAGTGCGCGCCCACAGAGGAGAGACCAAAACTCACACCAATCAATATGGGTACCCCACGCAGAACAAGGAGTCCCAAACTCCCCGATCCACTCCCTATAGTGAATGGCACCACTCTAAATGATTAATCAATATCTGTTACTTTATTTGAATGAATCCACTATGTACATACATAATATTAAAAAACATTGGTTAAAATACATATATCTACACACAATTTACACACAATCCCCTACACATAAGGGGAAAAAGACAATCAAGGAGAACCAAAATGCATGGGGGGGGGGGGGGAAGGGGGAAACAGGCACTCTACACAGAGTATCCTGATAACCCCACTCCTATGGCTGAATGATTAAAAGATCCTATAATATAGATGCTGCTCTGTCCTTCAACGGCCGTTTATACATAAGTGTCCAATATACAATAAATTATATTCATATACAAAAATTTGTGCAAAACCATTAATATATCTACTCATATAAAGTGCCAAGTGCTATTAGTTCAAAACCTAACTATTCACAAACAAATTAAAGGACAGTCGTAGGGAGGAATCAGGCAAACATGGATGTAACATGACACAGTAACTTACATGACCGGCCAAAACCACCCCCGCCTCACCCGGGACCGATGCGTTGCGTGACTCCTCGCGTCACTTCTCCAGGGTCAGTAAAGACATACCCACCCTGCACATTGGTCCCCCTTATGTACTCACCCCTGCCCGTTCCCCCGCCAAACACCGGCTGTGTAATCACGAGAGCGGGCAGACACGCACCAGCCGGAAGCGCGTCGCCCTGCCATCGGTCACGTGACGCACACCGGCCGGATGTGCGTCACGAGCTTGCGTTCCAGGCACCGGAACGCACAGTTCCGGTGTCTGTAAACGCAAGACGCAAGCCGAGTCTGCGGGGCCACAGATGGCAGAGGTGAGTATCCAAAACATGTCAAAAAACAGGGACAACTATACATAAACTTATATTATGCCATAGTCAGTATCTTATAACAATATGAGAAATACAGGTTATAATATTTTATATCCTTGCAAAAATATCTTCATTTATGCCTAAAACTTTATATCCAGAACCACCATATCGGTATGCACATCGTGCCATTTGCTTATACCTAATATATATCCATATCCAACTCATGCCATTCTATTCCTTATACTTTTGATGTGTAATTGATTTATACCACTATCACCCTTTGTCAACAATCTGATAAACGTAAGTATGAGAGTTGGCCTGTGGGAATCTACACTATTGTATCCCACTCTGTTCTAGGAACTAACCACATATATCCATTTGAAGCTATATATCCAGAGGTCTTCTTGTACTCATATACCTGGGAATATCCTAGTTGACAACGGGCCTCCCACCATATAGGCTACCATGCCACTCTGGAACTTAACAAAAGAGGGCACAACTTTTGGCCATGGTACGACTTAACGTGCTTACAAAGGGGTATCATATCCCCCATATCTCTGCGGGGGGAAGAGGGAAAGGGAGGGGGAGGAAGAGGGAAAGGCAGGGGGAGGAAGAGGGAAAGGGAGGGGGGGAAAGAGGGGAGGACAGAAGGGGAAGGGGGGGAGGGAGGGGGGGGGGGAAACAAAGGGGGGGGGAGGGAAGGGGGGGGAGAAGGGGGAGGTCTGTCCCAAAATGGAGACTCTTGCCACTCTCATGGCCCCCACCCTGGAGAACAAAGCTCCTTATCCATACAATTGTATGTACTCTCGATGAGAGTCCATATACCCCACATATTGTTTTCTTTCCATATAACCATTTGCACATCCTATTAGAATTCCAAACAAGGTAAGAAGGGGAAAGACCCGGTGCTGTGCCTTGAAGTGATAGACTATAATGACTAAGTGAAAATATAAACATTACCAACATAACTTGTGCATGCTAAAATATGTGAAAATCATATGGGTAAACAATACCCCACAAGAGATGGAACAAGAGGAGGAAGAAGCCAACTCCTAGGCTTCCAGAAGTCACAGACACCCAGCAGATATGCCCATCTCCATCAAGGTGTATGAATCAACCGTCAGACCATCCAGACCAGAGTCTGTAGATTGGGGTGAAATAGAAAAGGGGGGCCTGAGTGAGCAGGCCAGCACTCCTGACAGGACGTACAGGTGCGCTGTCCACCGAACCACATCTGCAAACCACACTCCACTAGGCCACCCAAGGGCCGCCAGTGTCACTGGTTCCCCCTTCCAGAGAAAACTTGCACAGAACCCCGTCAAGCAGGGTGAATGAAGAGAAGACACACAGAACAAATGTCCAGCATAAAGTACTAAGCCTCATGACCAAGGTCAGAACAATCTGAGACAGGGAAACAAGGGCCTAGAACCCATGATAGTGACGGGCCCAGAAAGATCCACACTAGACGGATCACATAGAGACACAAGAATTAGCACATCCTGTCGCAGAAGGACATCCACAGGAGCGAATATCGCAGATATGCAGGGAACGCCGTCCTCCACCCAGATCAGGGTCAGATACCCTCCTGGGGGATCATCCTGCCTCCGAGTCCACACAGATAATCAATACAGGCCACTGTCGTCAGACAGACCAAGGAGCCCCCAAATAGCCAGATCCCGCAAGGGAGAAGCCCAGCGAGATAGAGCCAACCTGAAGGCCTACCGTTTCAAAAATAGACAGGTGAATGGACCCCCAAAGGACCCACCTCCCCCGGGAACCACAGGGGAATTTTGATGAAAAAAGTCCCCCCTCCGTCAACCAGATAGATTCGGTATCCAACTACAGGAAGACGCAAGGAAGGGGGGCACCCCCTGACCGGTACCTCTAGTACAACAGTCTCAGGGGAAAACCACCGTACCAAGGTGGAAGGGTACACGGACCCCGCTCCGGGGAAGCTGGAACCCAGTCCAGCATTTACAATATGAGTTGCAGAAGAGCCCAAGGGCACTGAGCATAAGGGACAACCTTAGAATAGCCACCAACAGGCCCACCAGCTGCAATCCAGCCTGGTGAAAGAGATGGGAACAGCAAAGAGGGACCGAGCCCATGTAACCAGATTGTCCACTTTATAGTCAAGGAAGCAGGTTCCCGCCTGAGCCGAATCCAAGTTCAACCCTAGGAATGTTGATACCAAATAAGGGGACAATGAGGAATTGAGGTGATTGAGCAACCATCCAAAGACTCCCAAAGGACACCACCAGCCGAGTAACAAACTCGGCCTGAGATTGGGAAGCAAAGAGGGACGACCAGGCAGTACCACGCGCGGACGCCCCCTTGGTCTCAGTAGGGACATCACCCCTGTCATCGCCTAATACCAAGAATTCTTTGTAACTCTGCACCACTATTGAAATCAGGGTGTGCTGGTTAGATACAGACCCCAAATGGGACAACAATACTCACAAAGGAGTGGGGTAATCCAGAACACCCCCACTAATATCTGTATATATATAACCGCACAACCACCAAGAATATATTACAATAGTAACCCGTTATTTCATATATGGGTATAATTACAATGTTGTAGAATACGCATAAGATTAAAAACTATATTAAAAACAAGAGGACCCCGGGTAAGTTTGTCATGCACTCAAAAGGGATATACAAATGGAATATATATATAATGAGGAGTCCCTATAAACCAGTGAACCCACAGTAAAAAAAAAAAAAATATATACAATAAAGTGCAAATGCAAAATTAGTTGATTTATCCTGTGCTATATACAATGCTATACAACGTTATATTCTCAAGGCTGTGCAATCTACATATCAGTGCAATAAGGACAATGGAGTGTCCTGTGCTAAGTGAGGGGTGAATAAACCCTATCTCCTAAGTATTTTCTACATAGCAACCATAAGTGAAAATCAATGGGACTAATAAAGATGGAGTACTTCACCAAATAATCAGAGCTGCTCCCCAGGGGTCCGTGAACACTAGACAACGACGCGTTGCGTGATCCGGACTGGATCACTTCCTCAGGTCGTCTCCCCTGTCATCGCCTAGGCAATCACTCTGGGAGCAGAAAAGAGGCCAGATAACAAGGCCACAATCAGCAGTGTTGGAGCACCAATACTAACCTGTAAGATCCTAGGTGCCCGGAAGGCACAATGGCAATGGAATAAGTGTCTTAGATCCCCACAGACGGCAAGAGGTCCCTGGCCACAGGGCACTGGCGGCCCAACTCAGAGAACCATGCAGATAATCGCCTGTGAACGTAAATTGCCTCACCTATGGAAGGCCATAATGGGTAGAGTGTCTCATCCTTTTGGAGGAATGTGGAAAGGTTGTGTAGAGGTCCCTGCCTCTGTTTGTTAAGGGCAACCTGCAGGTGACCCCAGACCTCGCAGGTCGCGCGTGGCCTGCGCCAACACCAGAAGAGAGGCAGGGACCAGAAACATCCTGACAATCTCGGGAAGGGGCCGCCCAGCAGACATTCCTGTATACAGAGGAAACTTCCTCCTGACTCCGTCAGAACGAGGCATGACGCCTCCTGATAGGAGCAAGGTGCTGCGGCCATCCCCTCGCCCGGGTGGGCGAGGGCGCCCCATCATGCTTGGGGGGTTTTGGTGAAAGATTTGGACTTAGCCCTGCCGGAGGGGCCAGGGCGTTGTCTGCCACTCCTGGGGCAGGAATCTATACCAAAAAGCTGGAAGGACACTCCTGGTTCGGGTTTGACACTAACATAGGGGGGTGGAGGGGTGCCCTTGCTCCGCCCTTTTTTCCAAACAGGTCCAGACGGGCCCTGAATAGGTGTCGCCCTCTAAAGCCCAGTAAGAATCGTTTTTGTAGCATCGTCAACACCCCACTGTCGCAGCCAGACCAGGCGGCGTATAGCTACTGCAAGGGCGGAAGTTCTTGCACACATGCTAATGGTGTCATCCAGTGCCAAAAGGATAAATCTTACAAATACATCACAACTGGAGAGTGCATTAAACACCTCCCAGGGGAGATCCTCAGGTCGATGATCAATCATCTTTCTGATCAGGGTCCTAGCGGCCATGGCACAGACCGGGCACAGAGTCGTCCCTGCATAAGAAAAGGCGTGGGAAGCCAGCCTATCAATGCACCGGTCCTCAGCATCCCGAAGGGTACGCTAAGTAGGGGCTGCAATAAAGGGGGGGTTAAGAACCCCAACGATCGGTGCATCCACCATGGGAGGTGATGACCAGCAGTTAACCACATCAGGGGGGGAAAGGGTATTTCCAATCCCAGTGCCCTGGAAGTTTACTAGGGCATTGCCATTCTTTGAGCACAAGAGCCTGGAAGAGATCCTGTTCCAGAAATTCCAAACGCAGCGGCGCTGTATGGAAACTCTCCCTTCTAGGCCTGGAAGCCTCACCAGGGAGAGAGATAGACAAGACCTCGAAGATCTTTATCAGTAATTCATCGGTGTCACACAGGCCCCAAGAACCGGGGCCCGAATCATCATGACTCCTCAGCCCCTCGTCAGATGAGCCCGAATCAGAGAATAGCCGACCTTCATCATAAAGAGCAAAACCCTGCTCAGCAGTGAACTCCTCAGATTCAGAAGGAATGGGCGAAACCGGAGGCGTCAGGGACCGCTTCTTACCTGGGCTCAAGCGCTCTGCCAACCTCGAAATCACCTGATCGGCCATAGGCAGCCTGCGCGGCACGACTTGCTGGTCATTCCCGCTCGAGTGCGACTCATCAGGAGTGAGATTTAAGCACGGGGAGAGAGGTGTATTGAAACGAGGCGCAGCCACTGGCAACCCTGACAGGGCCAGTACTTGTTCAGCACAAGGTCCGCAGACCCGTGCTCTGTCCACATCAGTATGGGGCAGTCCACACGCTGTACACAGCCGGTCACATAATTCTGAGATGCCTCCATATGGTGATTATTAATGTAATATATATATATATATATATATATATATATATATATATATATATATCAGTAGGGATTTACGCAATAAGCGACCCTGGATGTCCCAAGGACCCGCTAGGAATGTGGGAGAATTTTGTAAGCCCGCTACAATATATGTTAGGCCGGGAGAAGCCACCGGAATCTTTGACGTCTGAAAGACAGAAGGGTAATAAGAGGTGTCAGGGCCATGCGCAGCAGAAAAAAATACTAGTGATGAAATCGCCCGCGAGGGCACTTACCGAACCTGGGGAGGAGAAGGACCGCAACCACGCGCGCGTGCGAAGGGCAACAAAATGGCGCCAACTGAACCTCGAAGGGCGGGCTCAATCTGGGCGTGACGCGGAGCGCGCCGCGCAGGGTTCCCGCCTCCCCCAAAGAGCGCGAAGCTCTGAGTTAGCCGTCCAGGCTTGACAAGCCAAGCATAGGATATTATTAAAAGCATCTACTATGGACACTAATAGTCTGATGACGCCGCCACCCAGCCAGTAATTTTCATGAAACGTGAGAAGGCAAAGACAGTGGCGGCCAATAAAAAGAGCAAGCAGCGCAGCTCTGACACCCGGTTGCCGTCAAAGGCAAAAACTACGGCCATAAGCATAACAATGCAGTACACTGAGGCCACCACACACCCTCCCCCTTTCTTTTCCCCCGAATACGGGGGGAAACGAGGGAGGATGGCGACCCTTTACACAGGGTCCACCGCTACACGGGCCATGGGGCAATAGTGTGGGAGGGACATCCACTAAAGGCTCACCATCAGCTTAAACCGCCTACCCTTTGGTGGGGGACTGTGGTGGAGCGTGGCTCCGTTAAGCACGCATGGTGCTGCCTACCTTCACCCGACCAGCGCAGCCCAGGCTGGGAGGCACATCACAAATAGGACGGGTGGGAGTAGTCCAACAGGGCCGCAGGCTGTAATAGCCCCGCTCACCTGCGAGAGAGTGATACTTCATGTCTTCGCAGTCAGCACTGCAGAGAAATCTGGGGATTTGTGGGAGGTCCCTGGGTATATGAAGGGCTGGGAGGAGCCTGTTTTTGCATGTCTGCAGTGCACAGCACCATCTGGCGGAGGATAACCCAAGTGTAAGTATTATATCTGGTGCAGGACGTACTGTATACTTAGAATATACAGTGAAGCACCAAAGCATATTCACATCCCCCCCCGAGAGCTACAAGGGAGAGTGAGGAAGGGCAGCGGCCACTTAACATAGGGCTCACCAAAAGACAGGGGCAATAGGGCAGGAGGGGCATCCCATAGAGGCTCACCATATGCCTATACCGCCTACCCTTTGGTGGGGGATTGCGGTGGAGCAGCGCTCCTAAGCACCTGACAGCGGTGCTGCCTACCATCACCCGACCAGCGCAGCCAAGACTGGGAGGCACATTAATAATGGAATGGGTGGGAATAGTCCTACAGGGCCGCAGGCTAATAGCCCCGCTCACCTGCGAGAAGAGAGAGCCATCTTCTTGTCCTTCGCAGTCCAGACTGCAGAGAAGATCTGGGGATTGTGGGAGGTCCCTGGGTGTTTGAGGGGCCGGGAGGAGCCAATTTTCGATGTCTCTGCAGTCCAGCGCCATCTGGCAGAGGTAATCCCATGTGTAATGAATCTTATCTGGAGCAGGACGTACTGTATACTAAGAATATAGAGCTCTGTATGACTGAGGACCAGGAAGCAGCTACACACTGCAGGGAAGCTTTCCTAAGAAATGGTGAGTACCTCTCCAATGCAAGGCTAGTAGCTGGTTAGGTTAGTTTAGTTAGTTTAGATACCCTTTATTGGCTGAACATGAATGTTTTTTGCTAAGGAGTTAATACGCTCTGCGCGTCTCCTCTCTTGTTTTGCATGAACCAGCTTTGTACACGGAAGGGTCACAACACCCTGTGCTGTCCTCTGGGCTGCGCATCACGGCGAGCGCTGAATAATACAAGACAAACGATGACCTACTTTACTGAAAAGGGCCAGATCTCTGGTCACATGACCACTCTAGAGGAGCTATGGTAACCAGGGTGGCCAATCACAAGGGCAAAGTTAGCAGCTTGGCTTACTTTACTTTGTCCGGAGTGACCGGAGACGTGGGATTTCAGCTCGGCGATCTCGGCCTCCAGCAGGCGGATTACTTCCTCGTAGTCCTGCTCCACGCCGCACGCCTGTCTCTGCGCCATCTCGGCCAGGTGGATTCTGCTGCGCAGCGCTCGAGTCTCCTCCACGGCAGCTTTCACTTCCTGAAAAAAAAAAAAAGTTTTAATGTAATTGTTTGGAATTTGCACATTATTCAGGATGTGCTGTCTGCTATCTGAAGTGGACCTAAATTCTCCTCTAGAAACTCAGTAATAGGTAGCATCCAGGTTCACAAAGACGCCCCTATTCCCACCACCCCTACATTTTTGGGAATACTAACCTGTATAACGGGAGACAAGGAAACAGATGCATACTGCAGTGCTGCATGCCTCATTTCAGAGGAGTGATGGCTGCTGCACGTGTGTACAGCTGTTTCCTGTCCCCTTTAGGGATGATGCTTCTTTAGGAAACGTTGAGATCTCTCTATTGCAAGGCTCACTGATGGTGAGAGGGGAAAGGTTAGCTTATGCAGGTATCGCTTAAATTTGGGGTGTCCCTGAATGCGGAACAAAACCCACCAACCAGCCTGGAATCTAAAAGATTACAGGGCCGGCAGCTGACTTTCCTCAGGGACATCTCAAATCGGGTTGCCCTGCTGTGAAGCCCCCCTAGGCCACCAGTAATAGCTCACCATTCCCTAGTCAAATGGCATAAGGGCGGCCTCTTGTACAGTCAGAGCCCTTTGCTGTGTTTACATCCTTCAGCAAAGGGCTCTAATTGAATACAATGGGGAGCGCGTGCTCCCGCATCCCCGTCCCAGCCATTCAGATAGGCTGGGATGGGAACGGGCACACCGCGGGGGATGCGGCAGTGAATTCAATAAGAGCACTATGCCGAAGGATGTAAACACGTCAAATGGCTCTGACTGGACGAGAGGCCGCGCATGTGATGTTGGACCGAAGAGAGGCAAGTTTTACTGGGTGAACTAGGGGGAGCACACAACGGGGCGGGATGGATAGCCTGGGGGCACAGAACAAAACTCTGTAAAGTCACGGGTTTTGTTCCTTTTTTAAAGTGGACCAATTAACTCTCATCTAAGACTCCAGGGCCAGCCGACTTTAGTGCCCCTGGGCCATCCCGATTTGGCAGGCCCCACTGTGTAAATCCCCTGCTGTGGCCACACCCCCAGTATCCCTGGTTTTTGTGGGCCCTTGGGCAATAGAGTCTCAATAGGCCCCTTGCAGTGTGGTATGATACTACATACATGGCGATAAAGTTGCATGTATGGTGAAAAGAAAGAAAGAGACTGAAAAAAAGAATGAATAGATGGAAAAAAAATAAAGAAATCTAAAAAAATTTAAAGAAAAAGAACAAAAGCATAGAATGAATGACAGAAACAAAAAAAGAGGGAAAGAAACAAAGAATAGAAGGACTGACAGAAAGAAAGAAATGGCTAATCTGCCCCTGGCTGACAGTCCATATAGTCCTGGTTACTGCACGGCCCTGCGTCCTGCATAGGAGCTGCCCAGGGTAAAAGGAATGAGGTGGGCCTTCCCAAGGTGCAAAGGCCCCGGCACCTGCCCAGTGCTGACACCTGCCCTTCCTGTAGCTGAGGCACAGCCATTCAGATAGGCTGGGCGCTTGGTGCTGTGTATTAGTATGCAAATTGATGATTGGACAAGAGCCAGTGCGTGCTCTGAGGGAATGGCAGAAAGGCAAGTCATGTGGGTGATCTGGAGGTTTTCACACAGTGGAGCATCCCAAATCATGAAGCCCCAGGCACAAAAAACAAACAACAGTATAGTGAAAATCCTGGTGTAAGGTCCACGTTTTATTATTATTATTTAATATAATTGAATGTATACCCTAAAGAGATGCCTGTCTGCAGCACAGGACTCCCCCCCCCCCCCCCCTCCCAGGCCAACAGCCAACCCCTGTCGACTCCACCAGTAGCATAGTGCTCAAGTGCTTAAAGAGGAGCAACACCCCCTCAAGTCTGGGCTCCTGGGTGGGGAGGGGGTTGTCTACCTCTTTATGGGGCACCCTGAATTGAGGTGCCCCACTGTGTCGCCCAGCACACTCACTTCTATCACGACCCCTCTATCTAGCAAGGCGCGCACACCCATAGCAAGAGGCGGGGGATGCTCTCATCGATATTTGCTCTATTCAGATTTCCTTGTCAAACTAAGGTCAGTGCGACTGATGCAATGAGCAGGTGCCACGGGAGCGAGGAAAAGCTGAGTTTATGGTTCTGTTGCCTGTGCGTCGTTGCTGGATGAGTTAAAGCGGACCAAAAGCCACTGAACTTGTGAAATGCATTTGGCCAAAGCCCCTGCAGATACTTCCTTCTTAGGGTATAGAACAAGAAATGGATATTTCCGCTTTTCGAATCATCCTGGAACATGGATTTTTTGGCTGTCCCTCTCTGTACAGGTGATCAGTCATAGGTGTGGCGATCACATCATTGCCACACACAACAATGGCAATGAATGGAGGAGGCGGAGCTTTACAGCTAAAACAGGCGCCATTATCTGGGACCAGAGTGAAGCGGGAGCGGTGAAAATTAGCAACATGTGCTCTTCATGGGGGGAGTAATTCAAGGGATGTTAGTTAAAAATGTGTGTTTGGTCCGCTTTAAGAATTTTTATTTTTTTTTTACACTCCTCCACCTCCACATGACCAGAGCCGGACGTTCCAGCTGTGAAACTCAAGTACTGGATGAATATGCACCGCCAAATACACAATGGGGGTGTAGGCTCATGGGATGTAAACAAATCTAATAGAGAATCTAGGGCTGGGATTCTACATATATCCCATAAACAAATTCCATATAGTAAGCCGCACTCCCACGTAAAATTCAATACCTTCTTTTATTAATTGATTAAAAAGCCAATGCAACACAGTTTCAGCCGTGAAAATCTTGGGTTTTGTTCTGCTCTAAAGATTCAAGACTCAAGCATACACTGCCTCTCCTCCCCTCCGAAGGTAAAAAATACAATTCTGTGATTACTCACCTGTAGAATTGGTATTATATGTATACAGCACGTCCTGTTCCAGAATATTCCTTACACATGAGTAATACATCCACAAGATGGCGCTGGAATACAGAAAACAGCTTGTGGCTCCTCCCGGCCCTCTATAAGCCAGGGACCTCCCACAAATTCCTCAGTATTGACAAGCAGTTAACAAGAAGCCGGGAGAACAATAATAACAGGAATTCAAAAATCAACATATGAACAATCACCATACAGAGGTAACTAAGAATAATGATAACAAGGGTGGGATGGAACAGGACGTGCTGTATACATATAATACCAATTTTACAGGTGAGCAATCACAGAATTGTATTATTCTAAGTATACAGCACGTCCTGTTCCAGAATATTCCTTACACATGGGACATCCAATAGCAGTGTCCGTAAGGTAGGGTGGGATCCCCAAAAAGTAACAGCGGGCAGTTTAAACCACTGCCGCCTGCAGAACTTTGCGACCAAAAGCAGCATCAGCTGAGGCCCTAAAATCAACCTTGTACCTTCGAAAAGGTATGAACAGAAGACCAAGTTGTGGCCTTGCAAACTTGTTCAACAGAAGCTTGGTGCTGAAAAGCCCAAGAGGCACCAATAGCACAAGTAGAATGAGCAGTAAGGCGGAAAGGGAGGCTCCTTCCCCCCTTAGCAGAATAGGCCTGTACCACAGCCTGACGGATCCACTTGCTGATAGTGGACTTAGCTGAAGCCAGACCCTTCTTAGGTCCAGACGGGAGCACAAAAAGAGCATCAGTCTTCCTGAAGGATTCAGTAGCCACCAAATAGAACTTCAGAGTCCTGACCACATCCAGAGAGTGTAAAACCCGCTCCTTAGGGTTACTAGGATTAGGGCATAGAGAAGGCAAAACAATGTCCTGATTGAGATGAAAAGCAGACACAACCTTAGGCAGAAAATCTGGCTTAAAACGAAACACCACCTTGTCCTGGTGTCTCTCAAAGTAAGGGGGTTTGATGGAAAGCGCCGCCAACTCAGAAACACGCCTAACAGAAGTGATAGCCACCAAAAAGACTACCTTAAGAGTCAAAATGGACAAAGGGGCCTCACGTAAAGGCTCAAAGGGAGACTCCTGCAAGGCAGATAAGACCAAGTTCAAATCCCAGACTGGTAACATAGGCTTACGTGGAGGACGCACGTGAGTAACCCCCTAGAAGAAAGTCTTGACCAGACGATGGTGAGCAAAGGATCTTTGGAAGAAAATGGCCAAAGCAGAAACATGACCTTTGAGGGTACTAAGTTCAAGACCCAAATCCAAACCATGTTGCAGGAATTCCAAAATCCTAGGGATAGAAAACACCCGACAGGGAAGCGACTTAGACTCACACCAGTCAATGTAAGCATGCCATACCCTATAGTAGATGGATAACGAGGACTTCTTCCTAGCCCGAATCATGGTATTAACAACAGAGACAGGCAGACCCTTTTCCATCAAGATGGAGGTTTCAGCAGCCAGGCCGTTAAAGCCAGCGTTTGTAAATTAGGATGGCGTAGCTGCCCCTGAGTGAGCAGGTCTGGATCCTTGGGCAGAGCATACTGATCTACTGCCAACTGCACGACGTCTGCAAACCACACCCTTCTTGGCCAACAGGGGGCCACCAGAATGGTTGGCACCCCTTCCTGGGTAATCTTGCGCAGCACCCTGCCCAGCAGAGGAAAAAGTAGGGAACACATAGAGAAGCTGAAAGCTCTTCCAAGACATTGCTAGTGCATCCATGACCAAGGCCAGAGGGTCTTGGGACAGAGAGACACAGACTGGAAGCTTGTGATTGTGACGGGACGCAAACAGATCCACATCTGGCTGACCCCAGCGGTGGCACAGGGAGCGAAACACCCTGCTGCTGAGGGAGTCCCCCTGCTGAGGGAGTCTGCCTCCAGATTCTCCCCCCCCCCCCCCCCCCGGGATGTACACAGCTGAGATGTAGGGAACATTCTCCTCCACCCAAGACAGTATCAAGGACACTTCCTTGAGGGCCCTCCTGCTCCGGGTCCCTTCCTGACGAATGATGTAGGCAATCGCCGTCTGGTTGTCCGAGCGGACCTGAACCGCTTGACCCCAAAGGTGTGGAGTCAATTGGACGAGAACCAACCTTATCGCCCTCAATTCCAGGATGTTGATAGGGGTGTGGGCCTCCTGAGGACCCCACTGACCCTGGAATTTCAGGGATTTCAAGAACCCCCCCCCAACCTGTCAGATTTTGGCATCTGTGGTGACTGTCTCCCAGCCAGAAAGGATCTGCCCACCAACAGGTTTCTTGAGTCCAGCCATCACGAGAGAGACCGTCTGGCCAGAGGGGTAAGAACCAACACGTGATCCAGGGACCGAAGGACCCAATCCCATACTGACAAGAGGTGAAGTTGAAGAGGTCTCATGTGAAACTGGGCGTATGGAACTGCCTCAAAGCAAGACACCATCAGGCCCACCAGCTGCATCCCCTGCTGGATGGAGGGATGAGGGCAAGACTTAAGGAACCTGGCTTGGGCCTGAAGACTCTCCACCTTCTGCTGAGGGAGAAAAATCTTGACCTGAGATATATCCAGAGTCATGCCCAGAAAGGACCTCACCATTGACGGTGGCAGGAAAGACTTGGGGTGGCTGATCACCCAGCCTAAGGACTCCAGTGTGGACACCACCCGCTGGGTATCCAGCTCGGCCTGCTGGAGGGACTTAGACGTGATGAGAATGTCGTCTAAGTAAGGAAGGATGCGAATGCCCTGAGATCTCAGCAGAGCCATTACGCCCGCCAGCACCTTGGTGAATACCCTGGGAGCCGAGGTGATACCGAAAGGAAAGACCACAAATTGATAGTGCTGATCCTCCAGAGCGAACCTGAGAAATCTATGATGACCTGGAAAGATTGGTACATGAAGGTAAGCGTCCTTGTTATCTACAGAGGTCAGGAAGTCGCCCGGGCGTAGTGAATTGACAGCTGAGCGCAGAGTCTCCATGCGAAAGTGTTTGAATCTGACAAATTTGTTGAGGCACTTTAAATCCAGAATAGGTCTGATGGACCCGTCTTTTTTGGGAACAGTGAAAAGATTGGAATAGTAGCCTCTGCCCCTTCCCCTCAAAGGCACCTGGCAGATGACCCCCAACTCCAGAAGGTTTTGGACAGCAAGGCACAGACCCTGAGCTGACAGGGGGTTTTGAGCCATCCGGGATTTGATGAATCTTGGGGGCGGACAGGCTGCAAACTCTATCTTGTAACCGGAGGACACTACCTCATGAATCCACCGGTCTGAGACGTGAAGCCTTCAGACGTGAGCAAAGAGCCGGAGCTGTCCCCCAACCCGGATGGGTGAGGGCGCCCCTTCATGCCTGAGGATTTTGGTTTGGGACCCCAGGAGAGGCCAGGATGGCCACGTCCTCTTCCCTTCCCCAGTGATCTCCGCGGGCCCCCGTAAAGGAGACTCCTCGGCAAGTTCTGGGACCACGGAAGAATGGGAGAAAGGCACCCATCCCCCGAAAGGAACGGGACGGCCTCCTATGTTGAGGTAACCTACCGCCCCTGGCAAACAAATCCAAGCGTTCACCAAAGAGGCGCAGGCCCTTGAAAGGGAAACCAGTGAGAGCCTTCTTAGCAGCATTATCAGCTACTCACTGACGTAGCCAGACAGAGCGGCGTATAGCCACCAACAGGGCAGAAGTCCTACCACACATTCTAATGGCTTCATCCATAGCAGAAAGAAAATATGTAATAAATTCCTCACAAAGCAGGAGAGATCTGTATTCTTCTCTACCCACATCCTCAGATGCCCCGTCCAAGAGCCACTTAAGCACTCCTTTAATGGCAATAGCCGTGATAGCAGAGGCACAAACCGGGCGCAGCGCCGTCCCCACACAGGCAAAGGCATGACAGGCCAGTTGGTCCAAGCGCCGGTCCTCCCCATCTCGCAGGGTAGTAGTATCAGGAGAGTGCATGACAGATGTATTGGACAACCCGAGAATGGGCGCATCCACCTCAGGAGGACATGACCAACGCTTAACAACATCAGCAGGAAAGGGATACCTCTTGTCCCAACTCTTAGGCACCCCTGGCAGCTTGCTAGGCCGTTCCCATTCCTTGAGCACTAGATTATTAAAGTGAGACTGCTCAGGGAACTCCCAACGTGGCTTAACCGTATGAAAAAGCTCGCCCTGCTGCTGCGGAGCCACTGCAGGAGGGGAAATACAAGGCACTTCAAAAATGTGACTCAGCAATCTGTCAGTGTCATCAGGGGACCACGTGTCATCAGGGGACCACGGGTCTTCCCCAAAGGGAGTCCAAGTACCACCGTAAATCTTAGGTTGTTCCTCAGAGGATTCAGAATCAGAAAATAATTCCCCCTCCTCAAGGGGGTAGGGACCCGAGAGTGAGTAAGTGCCCTCATCTTCTACAGGGAAGAGGTAAACCGCGGGTGATAAATGCCGCTTCTTAGCAGAAGCCTTACGCGGGGCAGACCCAGCAAGATGTTTTTTAATGCTGGCCACCCGTGCAGCTAAATCAGGTTGAGACTCCCCGCTAGTATGCCCCTCGGTGGGGGTCAGATGTAAGGGCATTATCCCCAGAAGCCTCCATATGGTGATTTGAATGGCACAACAGGCCAGTAAGGGCTAACGCTAAAGAGCTACCCGGGATGCCCCAAGAACCCGCTAGGGAAGTGGGAGATAGTGAGGGGAGATGGCTGGGAGAAACCACAGTGCCGAAGTTTTAACCCGCCTGAAAGACATAACAAAACATTCCAATAAGAATACAGCAGAAGGAATATCCTGAGAAAAAAAAACACCCCACCAGCGTTACTCACAGACCGCAGGGAGCCAGCAGCACACGCAGCTAAAGACAGGCAAAATGGCGTCCGCAGACCTCGAGGGGCGGGCTGTTGAGACGTGATGTGAAAATCGTCATCCACAGAGCACGTCCCCCCGACCCGAAGAGCGCAAAACGCGCCCACGTGATCCGGCCGGCCAATAGCGGCCCGGTAGCTCTGAGGTAACTGACGCCGCCGTCCGCGGAGCGTTGTACAAGTGTGTGGTGGCGTACAAGGCGTTTACAGACAATGGGAGGAGTGAGGGTGGAGGGGGACACCTATGGGGATAAGGGTTTTTAACTGTCCAGGTAAAGCCTGGCAAAAACCCATGGAGCAGGGGGGGGCATCCCAAAAAGCTCACCATCAGCCTAAACCACCTACACTGTCAGAGCAGGGACTGCGGTAGAAGCATAGCTCCTCAGCACCCAACTGGTGCTTACTGAACTACCTTCACCCGAACCTTGTCAGCCGAGGCTGGGAGGCAGCAATATGGAACGGAACGGGTGGGAATAGTCCTGCAGGGCCGCAGGCATATGAGCCCCGCTCACCTGCGCCAACCTGCGCCAAGTGAGAGCTATCTTCTATCTTCGCAGTCCAGACTGCAGAAAAGAACTGGGGAATTTGTGGAAGGCTTATATAGGGCCGGGAGGAGCCACAAGCTGTTTTCTGCAGTCCAGCGCCATCTTGTGGATTTATTACCCATGTGTAAGGAATATTCTGGAACAGGACGTGCTGTATACTTAGAATATCTGGCAATTTCAGGGGGGTTTCACAAAGCTGGGCATCACATATTAGAATGCCCCTGGGGAGAACTTTTACCTGGCCCTAGAGTCTTAGATTCTTGGGTTGGATTTAAAGATTTTTGATCTGCTGTAAGAGAATTACTTATTTTCAGGACCAAAAAATTCCCACAGTGGAAATGGCTACTCTATAGGCGTGGGCCGCCCTGTGGTGATCACCAGATGGCGCTGCAAGTGCACAGCACTTGTAAGTATTCAATGTCAGTGTATGGGACCACACACACCGACACGGCCAGGGATTTGCATCGGGAACTGTGGTGCACCGCATCACAAATTGTGATCCCTCCACACCGGAACGGCTGAATGTAGCCTTATAATTTGGTGCAGCTGTAGGAGACCTGGGGGGGAAGTAAAAATCATTCCACACACCTACGGCGGGAACAGCAGCAGTCACAGAGACAGCCTCACCTCTCACACACCAGAATGATAATGAATGTCAGACCTTTACCTTTGCTGATCATTAACGGTGAAACCAGGAGGTCGCACCATTCACAGACCTCCTGTGCAAACAACAAATATGAGCACATTAAAGTGGACCAAAACTCACTATTTTCACAATCCCAGGTTTTAGTCCTTCCTCCTGGGGCACACTGATTTCGGGTGCCCCGCTGAGTGAAACCCAAGCAAACTCACCTCTCCTCAAGCCTAGTTGCAGTTGCAGGCGTTGTGGCGTGAACAGGCAAGTGATGCCGGCACTGGCCAGGCATGCAATTTGGACTCAGGGGGGGAGGTAAGAATATAGGGGGTCCTGGGGTGTTTGGCACAGCAGGGCATCCCAGTTTGGGAAGCTCGGGGGGGGGGGGGGGGGGGGGAGGTCCAGTCCAACGAGGGGGCTTCACACGCTTGCATGGTGTCCCCTGACTGGAGCTGACAACTGTGCTGTGCTTCTGCCTTTCAACCTTAGTCAGCCAATCAGCTTCTATACGTACTAGGGGTGTGATTTGGCAAGAATCTGGCAATACGATGCGTATTGCGATACACGTATGACGATACGATAAACCCTGATTCTGTCTGAAAGACGATATATTGGGATTTTTTTAAGTTTAATTTTAATTTAAATTAAAAAAATTACATAGTGCCCCCATTTTTGGAGGGAATTTAAAGGGTTAAAAACCCTTAAAAAAAAAAAATGGCGTGAGGTTCCCCTTACCCAGCATAACCAGCCTGTATCAGCTATGGGGAACCCCAAACCGGCATAGCCTAATGGTCACGGGCTCCTTTGCTCCCCCCAGCCTTTGGGGAGGCAGGTAATGGGGGGCTCGGGGTAATGCGGCTAGCGGGTGACTTGCCAGACCCAAAGCCTTGTGAACTGGTATAGGGGTCACATAAATCCCTTACCAGTTCACAAAGGGTTAACAGTAAAAAAAAAAAAAAAAAAAAAAACACACACATAGAGAAAATGTCTTTATAAAAAAAAAAAATTAAAAAAAAAAAATAAAACTTGTTTTCTTTACTCACCTCTGATTGTCAGCTTCTGTGTCCCTCGCCGATCCGATGACAGATGTGGTGATCGACGGCCAGAGGAGGGGGAGGCAGAAGATCAGAGGATCGGCTTCTTCTCTCCTCTGCCCAGCGATCACCGGGCATCTGACAGCTGAGCCGCAGTGAGCTGGAATGACGCCCGCGGGAGTGATGTCAACTCGTAAAGATGGTGGTGCCTGCCAGGAAGGCAAGGGGGGAGAGCCTATCGGGCGCCCCTGAAGAGCCCGGGGGGGGGGGGGGGGTTTGGAGGCCCCCGTTGAAGAGGAGAGTTTTTTTTTTTTTATTATTTTCTTTTAGTGTGTGTGTGTGTGTGTGTGTAGTCAGAATTGGTTCTAGAAAGAATTAATCGATTCTAATATCATCGGATGAAATATCGCGATTAAAGCAGATCAAAACCAGGGAATTTGACTTTCCTGGGCTTTGTTCTATGCCTCCGGAAGCAGGATGCCCCCCTTTGTGAAACCCCCTTGCTCACCCAAGAAAACTCACGTTCCTGGGCTCCAATGACGCATGCCCGGGCTCTCGTGCAAGGAGAGCGGCTCGCTGTGACTACATCACTCGGCATGTGGTTCTCATTGGGTTGAATAGGGTGCACTGCTGAATCCCCTGCCGTGCACGCTCTCCCCATTTCTCTCACAGTAATGAAGAAATAGAAAATTCTTTTTTTTTTTTTTCCTACACTGTGATGCCCAAATCGGAGTGTCGCCATATCACGTAGCCCAAAACTTAAACCACAAGCCCAAACTGATGAAGGACTTCTAGATGCAGATCTAAGAACTGAGAAAGTACATCTTTTTATAAGAGAAATGAAAATAAAAAGCCATTTATTCCACAATCATCAATTACTGGGCAGTTTAAATTCACACAGAAGTAACAAACCTCAAATAAATAATAAAGAGCAAATTACAAAGGAACACTTGTGCCACTGGAGAAGTACTCGGGAAAAGTGTCTGTATTGACCAGTGAGCAGGCATTAGCCTTTGTGGAGCAGTACTGAGTCGCTTCACACGGCTCCTTTTATCCGCTCTTACGCTCTGTTTAATGTGTAATATTGAATGGCGCAGTCACATTTAATCTGAACCTTTTTAACACGATGGGATTCTGTTCACTTCATCACAATCAGGCCCATTAAAGGCTGAAATATGAAGTGTCTGGAGGGTATTGATGGATGAGTAAAAACAGCTTGTACTGGACATGTTCATTAAGAGGAAAAGATATATACATCTTGTGGAGTGGCGCCATATATAGAAATACTCTCACCTCCGCACTTGCTAAATACTACACTAGAATACCCATCTGTGACACAATAAGGACACAATAATGAGCCACCCAACAGTAAGGACTGGATAATAAGAATAGAAAGAGAATCTATGTTTAAAGGCCTTTGGTTCATTTACATCGACTCTAGGGGGGAAAAGTTAAACCGGAACCACCACAATTTTGACTATCCCCTCCAAGTCTTTTAGCTTCCAGGGCCAGCCCCCCCCCCCCCCCCCCCACCCCACCCCACAGGTTTTGTTCCATCTAAAGGCAAGTTAAAGCGGGCTTTCAGTCAGAAAAAAGAAAATTCAGTAAATTGCTCTCCCCCCCCCCCATGATTAGCGGCGCGAGCTACACAGCTGACTGGAAAAGGACCAACACTCCAAACCGAGGTTTTGATACATCACATCTAAACCGGGGGGGGGGGGGGGGGGCATCCAGAATACTTGAGCCCCCCTCGCAGCAAACAGCACACAAAAAATACAATTTTGTGATTACTCACCTGTAAAATGGGTATTTGTAGTATGTCTCACACCCTGCTTCGGAAATGGTAATAACATTCGGGTTATGTCCAGTAGAGTGCAAACTTCTGCAGAGATGACTAGAAAAAAGAAGCCCCTCCCAGTCCATAAATACCTGGGACTTCCCACACATTCCCCAGTATAACAAAGCAGTAAGGGGACCAGGAAGAGCAAATAAAACATTTTACCAATAAAAAGTTCACCATATAGAGAGGATCCAAAATACAACTCAGGGTGGGACGAAGCAGGGTGTGAGACATACTTATAATACCCATTTTACAGGTGAGTAATCACAAAATGGTATTATTCCAAGTATGTCTCACACCCTGCTTCGGAAATAGTAATAACATTCGGGACATCCAATAGCAGTGTCCAACATGGGTGGGGATCCCAAAAGGCTATAATGCACAAATTAAACCACTGCAGCTTGCAGAACTTTGCGGCCAAAAACTGAGGCCCGCACATCAACCTTATAAAACTTGGAAAAAGGTATGAACAGAAGACCAAGTAGCAGCCTTACAAACTTGTTCAACAGAGGCCAGGTGCTGAAACGCCCAGGAAGCCCCAACAGCACGAGTAGAATGAGCAGTGATCTGGAAAGGGGGATCCCTCCCCTTAGCAGAATAGGCCCTAATAATGCCCTGACGAATCAATTTACTAATGGTAGACTTGACGGGCGTCAAACCCTTCTTGGGCCCAGAGGGCACCACAAACAAGGCGTCCGTCTTACGGAAAGGTGAAGTAGCCACCAGATAGTACTTTACACATCTAACAACATCCAGATAGTGCAAGGCCCTCTCCTTGTCATTACTAGGCTTAGGACACAAGGAAGGAAGCACAATGTCCTGATTGAGGTGAAAAGCAGAAACAACCTTTGGCAGGAAATCCGGCTTAAAACGGAAAACCACCTTGTCCTGGTGTCTCTCAAAGTAAGGGGCTTGAATAGACAGAGCCGCCAACTCAGACACACGTCGAACGGAGGTGATAGCCACCAAAAAGGCAACTTTTAAGGTGAAAATGGATAGTGCATCATCCTGCATTGGCTCAAAAGGAGGACCCTGAAGGGCAGACAATACCAAATTTAAATCCCAAACCGGCAACATGGGTTTGCGAGGGGGACGCACATGAGTGACCCCCTGGAAAAAAGTCTTAACCACAAGATGAAGAGCAAAAGACCCTTGAAAGAAAACCGCCAGAGCGGAAACCTGCCCCTTCAGAGTGCTAAGTTGAAAACCCTTGTCCAGACCATGTTGAAGAAACTCCAGAATTCTAGGGATGGAAAACACCCGACAAGGAAAGGCCCTAGCCTCACACCACTCAATGTAGGACCGCCAGGTCCTGTAGTAGATACTAGAGGAAGACTTCTTCCTAGCTCTAACAAGCGTCTGGACAACAGATTCAGACAAACCTTTTTCCCTTAGGATAGAGGTTTCAGCAGCCACGCCATCAAAGCCAGCGTTTGTAAATTGGGGCAACAAAGCTGACCTTGTGTGATCAGATCCGGAACCAGAGGCAGCCTGTACTGATTGACCGCCAGCCGCACAACGTCTGCGAACCACACCTGTCTTGGCCTTGGGGCCACCAGGATTGCTGACACACCCTCGTGAACCAGCTTGCGCACCACCTTGCCCACCATGGGAAAGGGGGGGGAACAGATACAGGAGACCAAGATCCCGCCAGGACAGAGACATGGCATCCACTGCCATGGGGCCAGGGGGTCCTGGGACAGAGACACAAATGCAGGGAGCTTGTGATTGTGACGGGAGGCAAAGAGATCCACTTCCGGAATCCCCCACCTGTGGCAGATGGATAGAAATACCTTGTTGCTGAGGGACCATTCCCCCCGGCGAGAGGTCCCCTGGAATGTACACCGCCGAGATGCATGGAACATTGCTCTCGGCCCATGCAAGAATCAGAGACACTTCCCGGACGGCACCCCTGCTGCGAGTCCCTCCTTGGTGATTGATGTAAGCCACCGCAGTCCGATTGTCTGATCGAACCTGAACCGGTAATCCCTGGAGATGATGTGTCAGGTGCAACAGCACCAACCGTACCGCCCTCAGCTCCAGGATGTTGATGGGGATGTAAGCCTCCTGAGGACCCCACAGCCCCTGGAACTGATGATTTCCCAGAAACCCCCCCCCCAGCCCGACAGGCTGGCATCTGTGATGACCGTTTCCCAATGGGGCGTCAGAAAAGATCTGCCCCCCTGAAGATTCTTCGAGTCCAGCCACCACTGGAGAGACCGCTGGACCAGAGGAGACATCACAAATAACTGATCCAAGGACAGAGGACATATGTCCCAAGCAGATAACAGATGGAGTTGAAGAGGCCTCATGTGAAACTGAGCAAAGGGAACCGCCTCGAAACAAGCCACCATCAACCCCACCAGTCTCATCCCTTGCCTGTTGGACGGCCGAGGATTGGACAAAAGGAGACGAATCAGATCTTGAACAGCATCCACCTTCGACTGGGGCAGGAACACACTGGTCTGAATGGTATCCAGATTCATTCCCAGAAACGAAGCCTCCCTTGACGGGGAGAGAAAGGACTTGGGGTAGTTGACCACCCAGGCGAATCTCTCCAGCGTTGTCACCACCGTCCTGGTGTCCAGCTCCGCCTGGCTGAGAGAGGATGCCGTGATGAGAAGGTCGTCCAGATACGGCACGATGCGAATGACCTGGGCTCTGAGAAGGGCCATTACACCCGCCAACACCTTGGTGAACACTAAACACATATGTATAGGCTGGCTGCCTGCCTGTTAAAGATTCATAAAGCTGTTTGGGACCATTTATAAACAGTAGATAATAAATAATACAGTATATAGTAAATGTATATAAAAAAACATGTAAACAATTGATATTGTAACAAACAGTGACAAGAAAAGAACAAATCTCCACATTTATATGTGACCCCTATTAATAATGGTAAAGTGCAATGTGCTAAAAGGCTATGTGCAAACCATGCTGAAAATAGCAGCAAAATAATGAACAAAGCTGTGTACTCTCTAATATCTAAAGTGACTAGTGCAAAACTAAACAAGTATCAACAAACCTATTAGGTTCCCAAACAACTATTTGTACCAATATGAGAAAGTTTTAAAGCAGGCATAGTTAAAAATTAAAAATTATCTGATATCACCGTAATAAGAATGAGTCCCAAGTGTCACCGGGGGATTCCTAAGCACCTACGCGTTGCGTGGCTCCGCCCACTTCCTCAGGATGCTGTATTGCTGCATGTGTTCCTCTCCTTCTTAAATAGCACACAGCCATAGTAAAACTGACATCGGCCTCAGGTGTGCTCGCACTCACAAACCGGAAGTGCGGCATGGCCAGTAATGAGTGGTATGACACCTCCATCCGGAGGGCCGTTCAGGAGAGGGAGCGCCGCGCCCGTATGACGCACACGCGCGCGTTCCCGCGACCCGCCCCCCGGCGCCTACCCCTGCAGTAGGAGGCGTCCGGGGGCGAGCGCAGGGCGCAGCGCGCATGCGCCAACCGGCGCAGCGTCTCTCATGGGGTTTTTTAGATTAGATGTCACCGGCTGGTATGCTATATCAAGGGGGGAGGGACACACGTGCCACATGTAAACACAGTCTTTTGAGCAATATATTGGTACTATGAATAGCAATATACAATGTTTTGAAGCACAATCTATAAGAGATATATATATATATATATATATATATATGTGTGTAACAAACAGGACTGAGTATGTAGGATGGGCATATACAAACAATAATTAACATCTAAGAAAGGTTCCATATCCTTGCAAAAATAATGCTCCTATTATCATGCATGTTTAATAATCGCAGTATACAAATAGTGAATGTAATGATGTTCTAATACAGAACGCACACATTAGAAGAATCTCTGTGTGGTAAACCATATTGAACAATGTTCCAGATTGCTCTATAAAAGTTCTCCATAGTGTGACCTCACTGAGTCTCCGAGATGAAAAGCTTCGATCTTACTGAATCACCGATGGTGCTGCCAGTATCCATCTAGCTAATCAAAACATCCCGGTAAATGATGTATCACTGATTTTTCATAGGGAATGACCTCCAAGTGCAATAAATGAGAGGGCCTCGGAGCATGGATGGATAACCAGGGTACTGTCCCTGTCCTTCCTGTTACTTGAATTCTCCAATAATCCATTTGATGCAGCTTGGTTAATGCCTGATTCATTTGGTATCGAGGGGGTTTTCACAAGCATCTTCTCTTCTAAATCCAGGTCCTTAAGAGCTCCATTGATGTTAGCATCCATATTGGCTCCAAGGATCTTTGTTTCATGGAAAGAGGGAGTATCTGGGGGATAATGTGCTCTAAAATATTAATGATCATTATTTTGCTGCTATTTTCAGCATGGTTTGCACATAGCCTTTTAGCACATTGCACTTTACCATTATTAATAGGGGTCACATATAAATGTGGAGATTTGTTCTTTTCTTGTCACTGTTTGTTACAATATCAATTGTTTACATGGTTTTTTATATACATTTACTATATACTGTATTATTTATTATCTACTGTTTATAAGTGGTCCCAAACAGCTTTATGAATCTTTAACAGGCAGGCAGCCTATACATATGTGTTTAGAGTCAGTTATAGGATTTGCCACCGGAGGGCACTGTCTCTTTATGTTTTTTAACAGAGTTTTGTCTTTGTATGTATGTATGTGGAGTTTTTTGGTACTTTATAATATTAAATAGATTGAATTATCTTAATTTTGGCTTGTGCGGCCTCATCTTTAAAACACCCGCTTGAGCCTGTGCTGGCAGACTCACCAGTGTGGAATCTGAGAAACCGATAATGTCCCGGGAAAACCGGCACATGAAGGTAAGCATCCTTGATGTCTATTAAAGTCATAAAGTCCCCTGGACGAAGGGAGTTGACGGCAGAGCACAGAGTCTCCATGCAAAATTTCTTGGTTCTGATGAACCGGTTGAGAATTTTCAAATCCAAAATGGGTCTTATGGAGCCATCCTTTTTGGGCACTGTAAAAAGGTTGGAGTAGTAGCCCTGACCTCTCTCCATGGGGGGAACCGAACAAACGACCCCCATATCCCCAAGGTCTTGCACCGCCATGAGAAGTCCCAGTGCGACACGGGGGTCCGCAGTAGCCCAAGACCTGAGGAATCTGGGAGGAGGCCGCCTCCAGGATCCAGTTGTCTGTGACCTCCCGGGTCCAGACCTGGGCGAAGAGCCGCAGCCGTCTCCCCACCCGTGAGGGTGCCCCCTCATTGCTGAGCGGCCTTGGGTTTGCACCACAGGCAGTCCCGAGACGGGCGCGTCCTCTGCCCCTACCCCAGGAATCACCTCTGAACACAGGGTAAGATATTCCCCTGCTTGCTCGAGAGCCACAAAAGGAGGGGTTGACAGAGCTTGAACCCCGAAAGAGTCTGCTTTTTGCGTTGCGGCAACTTACCTCCTTTTGCCACCGAGTCTAATTTTTCACCAAACAGGCGCATACCCACGAATGGTAGCCCTGTGAGCGCCTTCTATGCAGCAAAATCAGCCGTCCATTGGCACAACCAAACAAGCAACGCCGAGGTCCTACTACACATACAGATTGTATCATCCAATGCTGATAAGACAAAGGCAAGGAACATCTCAACGCGTCAACGCAGCAAATTCCTCACTGGAAGGACTCAGACCATCCAACAGACCCCTGATTAAGGCTCTAGTAGCCACGGCCGTGAGAGCTGAGGCACAAACCGGGCGTAAGGCCGAACCAACACAGGCAAAGGCATGCAAAGCCATTTGGTCGAGACATCGGTCCTCAAGGTAGTGGAATCTGGGGAGTGCACAACAGATGTATTGGACAATCGCAGAACTGGAGCGTCGACCTCTGGGGGTGACGACCAATGCTTAACCACATCCACAGGAAAGGGATACTTCCTATCCCACCCCTGAGGGATACCAGGAAGCCAGCTGGGCTTTTCCCATTCTATGAGGATCAGATTGTTAAAATGTTCCGGGAACTCCAAACGAGGTTTGGCCGTCCCCAAAAATTCCCCCCTTTGCGGAGGGGCCTCCGCAGGAGGGGAAATCGAAAGCACTTCAAAAATATGGGCCGGGAGTCTGGGGGTATCAACGGTATCCCCATGCTCCTTACCAGCATCAGCATCCAGGCACTGCTGATCGTCAGAGGCTTCAGATTCTGAAAACAATTCCCCTTCTTCAAGCGGGGAATAAACAGACCAATCAAAAATATCACGCTCATCATAATCAAAGGCCGGCGCAGCGGGCGCCCAATGCTGTCTCTTAGCTGGGGCCTTCCTGGCCGCAGAGCTAGCAATCATCTGCTCGATGTTAGCCAATCTGGCACAGACATCAGATTGCGAATCCCCACTCAAGACAACGTCACTCGGGGTCAAAGCCAGGCGTGGGGGATGAGGCCAGCGGGGCCGATCCAGACGCTAGGGACCCGGATTGCCGCGTAATGGCCTGCTGTGCACATAGTACACAAATTTGCACATTATCCCCCGCAAGGGATACCCCACAAACCACACACTGCCGGGGTTGCCCCGAAGGGATCCCGAGCCCGGTATCCTGGGTAGCCTCCATATGGTGATTTTTTAAGGTAGTCGCAATGACCAGTGGGAATTATGCTGTGAATCTACCCGGGATGCCCCTTAACGTCCGTTAGTGGGAGGATTTATTACTAATGACAAGAAAAAAAACCCAATTTGATCAAGGGACCTGAGGACCGGGAGAACCCCCTTTTTTAATCATTAAACCGGACCTTCAGCGTGATTTAATGAAAAGCCCAAACTCTTAAAAAACGGTTCCCCAGCATCTAAAATTAATATATTTTAAGTTTTTAGTCACTAACTTATTATTCTTTCCCCCACTTGGCTGCAACTCTGTTCAGGAATTTAGGATACGGGGCGGCCATCTTGACCCAGAAGCATCACACTTACTGAGGAGAGGATAGTGGGATAAGGTACAGGGGGGTGGGTTATAGCTGTGCTTTGCTTAGACAGAGCAGAGCTGGGAACAGGTAACGGTCAGCAGTCCCAGAATGCAGAGCAGCACAGTCAGGAGGCACTTCCTGTTTGCAGGCTGCCTGATAAGATGGCGGCTTCCATAAGCCGCCATCTTGGATGTTTAAAGGCTCATAACATGCATTAGATGCAGGTAGGATGATTTTTAATGTGGACAATCTGTATGTACAGGGTGTGGGAAACATATAAGATAGACTCTTATTCAGAGTGAAGGTCCGCTTTAAGCAAGCATTCATACTAATAAACATCCATAAGCACAATAAGGCACAATAAACAATCCCAGGTCTAAGAAAAAAAACGCAAGGGTTAAATAGTATCCCCAAGCGCTTGTGGTAATTAAGCATGGAATAACAGGATAATGAACCAAAAGCCCCACAGGGCACTCACAGCGTCCAGCTTGCTAATGGCGTCTCCCAGGACCAGAATGAGGAGGAAGGGGGGGCCAGCACGGATCGCACGCCGCACGTGGCTCTGCCCCCTCCCTACCCGGGAAGAGAAGGAGGCTCCCGGCCAATCAGAGGGCCGCAGCATAGCGCCAGAGGAGGGGGGCGGGCCGCAACAAGCGCGCTGAACGCCTGGCCCCGCCCCCTCCCCTGACTGCCAAGCTGAGGAGCCGGCAAAAGATACCGACCCGCCGCCGCAGACAGCAGTGGGCGCGCGGGCTGGCAGACCAGTGTACCAGTGCCACAAACACTCACAACCACGCTGGCATCGCCAGAAGTGAAGCACACACAGTACACAAGACCAAAATGAATGACAAAATGGAGGGTCAGCCCCCCCCCCCCCCCCCCTACTAACCGGGAACGGGGAGTAACGGAGGGGATCTCAAAGCTACCCAGATTATGTAGCGATGGTAATAACGGACAGGGCATCCCACACCAGGATCACCAAACCTGGCAGCCGCCTACCCCTGGGAAGGGGTCTCACGGAGGAGCATGGCTCCTGTGCAGTACACCTCTAAGGTGTACCCTACCCTCGCCCAGACCTACAGCCATGGCTGGGAGGCATAGGGACTTAAACAACAAGGTCCAGGCAGCAATAGGGGAAAAAAAAATGGCTGGGTGTACGCCCGGCTTACCTGCAAAGGAAAGAGACAGCCATCTTCTTGACTTGCTTCGCCTTCTGCAGAGACTAAACTGGGGAATGTGTGGGAGGTCCCAGGTATTTATGGACTGGGAGGGGCTTCTTTTTTCTAGTCATCTCTGCAGAAGTTTGCCCTCTACTGGACATAACCCGAATGTTATTACTATTTCTGAAGCAGGGTGTGAGACATACTTGAAATATTGTAATATTCACCTTCAATACGAGCCAGCGGCGAGTCCCGCGATTGGCCGCTGGCCGGCCACGTGGTCCGCAGTCGCATCCTCTGCGCCGGCCACTGGCAGGACCTGCCCCCGAGCTTCTTCCGATCACCAGACAGCGGGACAGACACCCGTTAAGGTAAAAACGGGTGTTGGTCTGGTTTAAGTCAATCCTTTAAAGCATTCAAATATCATTGTGCACTCACAGGCAGATAATTGGCAATACATGACGTGTTCGGGGGGGGGGGGGGGGGGGGGGGGTTAATCCTCCTTAGTCCTATCAAATAAGGTAAGACTAAATCGGGTAGGACTAAGGAGGCTTAAACCCCCAGACCGCTCACCAATTATTACCAATTGTCTGCCTGTGAGCATACAATTATATTTGGATGCTTTTAAAGTGGATCAAAACCCAGGATAGTCAGTAGTTTTGACTGTCCTGGGTTCTGGTCCTTTCCCCGAGGGCAGCACTGCTAGAGGGAAGCGGAGGATGCGGCCGTCAGAGCCGCTGCTCCTAGATGCGCCGCGGGACCGGGAATAGGTGATCTGGGGGGTTTCACACAGCCGGGCACCTCCGATCGGGGTGCCCCCGGGGAAAGGACCAAAACCCAGGATAGTCAAAATCCTGGGTTTTGGTCCACTTTAAACGTGATGGTTTAGGACCTTGGTTTGGAGAGAGGATCTTTTTTCTGATTCCAGTGGCAACACAGGGGTGACCAGTGGCGGAGGGGGGAGGGTAAAGACCGCATGGTGCTGTACAAACGCAAACATAAAATGCCAGGCGGGGAGAGGGGGTAGGGGGCCACAAAGCAACAGACTGCAAGAGAAGTGGCCAGCCCTTCCCAGCGCAGCCTGCCCTTAAAGCAGACCCAAAAATATACACATGCTGAATACAGTGAATGCATAATCATGAACACACACACATGTTAAAATGCAGTGATACAAGTGAAACACACATCCTCACAACCCCCCCCCCTCCCCCAGTGAAGGGAGAAGGGACCGTAACGGGAGAGTAAGGGGCTACGGGGACCCTCGGGACAGGGGCATCCCATTTCCGGATCACCATGCCGGATAGCCGCATTGCCCCACGCATGAGGTCGAGCGGTAGGAGATAAGCTCCTAGGCACTTAAAGTGTCATCTACCATTTGCCCGGTGAGCAGCCTAGGCTGGGAGGCTTCCATTTCACCATAAAGGTATACAAACTCAAACCGGGCAGAAATAGACCAAAAGGGGGGTGGCGGGGTAAGAATACCCCGGCCTACCTGTAAGCAGGAGACTTCCATCTTCTGACTTGTCAGCAAGCAGAGAGAAAAAATACTGGTGATTGAAGGGAGGTACCAGGTATATATAGGCCGGAAGGGGGCTCGTTACAAGACTTCCTCTCTGCACTACGTCACCTGCGGTGGATTAACCCAATAATGGATGAATATTTAAGAAGTGAAGCGGGGTGTGTGGCACACCAAGAATATAGAACTTCAGAGTCCTGACCACATCCAGATAGTGTAAAACCCGTTCCATAGGGTTACTAGGATTAGGGCATAGAGAAGGCAAAACAAAACAATGTCCTGATTAAGATGAAAGGCAGACACAACCTTAGGCAGAAAAGCTGGCTTAAAACGAAACACCACCTTGTCCTGGTGTCTCTCAAAGTAAGGGGGTTTGATGGAAAGCGCCGCCAACTCAGAAACACGTCTAACAGAAGTGATAGCCACCAAAAAGGCTACCTTAAGAGTCAAAATGGACAAAGGGGCCTCACGCAGAGGCTCAAAGGGAGACCCATGCAAGGCAGATAAGACCAAGTTCAAGTCCCATACTGGTAACATAGGCTTACGTGGAGGACACACGTGAGAAACCCCTTGGAAGAAAGTCTTGACCATACGATGGTGAGCAAAGGATCTTTGGAAGAAAATGGCCAGAGCAGAGACATGACCCTTGAGGGTACTAAGGTGAAGACCCAAATCCAAACCACGTTGCAGGAATTCCAGAATCCTAGGGACAGAAAACACCCTACAGGGAAGCGGCTTAGACTCACACCAGTCAATATAAGCATGCCAGACCCTATAGTAGATGAATGATGAGGTCTTCCTCCTAGCCTGAATCATGGTATTAACAACAGAGACAGGCAGCCCCTTTTCCATCAAGATGGAGGTTTCAGCAGCCAGGCCGTCAAAGTCAGCGTTTGTAAATTGGGATGGCTTAACTGCCCCTGAGTGAGCAGGTCTGGATCCTTGGGCAGAACATACTGATCTCCTGCCAACTGCACGACGTCTGCGAACCACACTCTTCTTGGCCAATGGGGGGCCACCAGAATGGTTGGCACCCCTTCCTGAGCAATCTTGCGTAGCACCTTGCCCAAAAGAGGAAAAGGAGGGAACACATAGAGAAGCTGAAAGCTCTTCCAAGACATTGCTAGTGCATCCATGGCCAAGGCCAGAGAGACAAAAACTGGAAGCTTGTGATTGTAATGGGATGCAAACAGACCCACATCTGACTGACCCCCAGCTGTGGCACATGGAGCGAAACACCCTGCTGCTGAAGGACCATTCTCCCAGACGAGAGGTCCCCCTGCTCAGGGAGTCTGCCTCCAGTTTCTTCACCCCCGGGATGTACACAGCTGAGATGCAGGGAACATTCTCCTCCGCCCAAGACAGTATCAGGGACACTTCCTTGAGGGCCCTCTTGCTCCGGGTCCCTCCCTGATGATTGATGTAGGCAATCGCCGCCTGGTTGTCCGAGCAGACCTGAACCGCCCGTCCCCGAAGGTGTCGAGTCAATTGGGCGAGAACCAACCTTATCACCCTCAATTCCAGAATGTTGATAGGGGTGTAGGCCTCCTGAGGGCCCCACTGACCCTGGAATTTCAGGGATTTCCAGAAGCCCCTCCAACCTGTCAGACTGGCATCTGTGGTGACTGTCTCCCAGCACGGGGCCAGAAAAGATCTGCCCACCAACAGGTTTCTTGAGTCCAGCCACCACGAGAGAGACCGTCTGGCCAGAGGGGACACAACCAATACCTGATCCAGGGGCCGAGGGTCCCGATCCCAAACTGATAAGAGGTGAAGTTGAAGAGGTCTCATGTGAAACTGAGCGTATGGAACCGCCTCGAAGCAAGACACCATCAGGCCCACCAGCTGCATCCCCTGCCGGATGGAGGGATGAGGGCAAGACCTAAGGAACCTGGCTTGGGCCTGAAGACTCTCCACCTTCTGCTGAGGCAGAAAAATCTTGACCTGAGACGTATCCAGAGTCTTGCCCAGAAAGGACCTCACCATTGACGGTGACAGGAAAGACTTGGGGTGGTTGATCACCCAGCTGAAGGACTCCAGTGTGGACACCACCCGCTGAGTATCCAATTCGGCTTGCTGGAGAGATTGAGACATGATGAGAATGTTGTCTAAGTAAGGAAGGATGCGAATGCCCTGAGATCTCAGCAGAGCCAGTACACCCGCCAGTACCTTGGTGAATACCCTGGGGGCCGAGGTGATACCGAAAGGCAGAGCCACAAACTGATAGTGCTGATCCTCCAGAGCGAACCTGAGGAATTTCTGATGACCTAGAAAGATTGGTACATGAAGGTAAGCGTCCTTGATGTCTACAGAGGTCAAGAAGTTCCCTGGACGTAGTGAATTGACAGCAGAGCGCAGAGTCTCCATGCGAAAGTGTTTGAATCTGACAAATTTGTTGAGGCGCTTTAAATCCAGGATGGGTCTGATAGACCCGTCTTTTTTGGGAACAGTAAAACGATTTGAATAGTAGCCTCTGCCCGTTTCACTCAAAACCCCCAACTACAGAAGGTTTTGGACAGCAAGGCACAGACCCTGAGCTGACAGGGGGTTCTGAGCCACCCGGGATGTGAAGAATCTTGGGGGCGGAATCTGGTAACCGGAGGACACTACCTCCTGAATCCACCGGTCTGAGACATGAAGCCTCCAGACATGAGCAAAGAGCCGAAGCCGTCCCCCCACCCGGTTGGGTGAGGATTTTGGTTTGGGACCCCAGGAGAGGCCAGGACGACCACTGCCTCTGCCCCTTCCCCAGTGATCTCCACGGGCCCCAGTAAAGGAGCCTCCTCGACCAGGTCTGGAACCACGGAAGGATGGGAGAAGGGCACCCATCCCCCGAAAGGACCAAGACGGTCTCCTACGTTGAGGTAACCTACCGCCCTTGGCAAACAAATCCAAGCGTTCACCAAAAAGACGCAGGCCCTTGAAAGGGAAACCAGTGAAATCCTTCTTAGCAGCATTATCAGCTACCCTTTGACGTAGCCAGACAGAGCGGCGTATAGCCACCAACAGGGCAGAAGTTCTACCACACATTCTAATGGCATCATCCATAGCAGACAGGACATATGCAACAAATTCATAGCAAAGCAGGAGAGATCTATACTCCTCTCCTCCCGCGTCATCAGAAGCCCTTTCTAAGAGGCTCTTAAACCCTTAATAGCAATAGCTGTAATAGCAGAGGCACAAACCGGGCGTAGCGCGGTCCCCACACAGGCAAAGGCATGGCAAGCCAGTTGGTCCATACGCCGGTCCTCACCATCCGTCAGGGTAGTAGTGTCAGGGGAATGCATGACATATGTATTGGACAGCCCCAGAACGGGTGCGTCCACCTCAGGAGGACATTACCAACGCTTAATCACATCAGCAGGAAAAAGATACTTTTTGTCCCAACTTTTGGGCACCCCTGGCAGCTTGCTAGGCCGCTCCGATTCTTTGAGCACCAGATTATTAAAGTGCGACTGCTCAGGGAATTCCAAACGTAGTTTAACCGTATGGAAGAGCTCACCCTGCTGCTGCGGAGCCACGGCAGGAGGGGAGATACAGAGCACTTTAAAAATATGAGCCAAGAGCCTGTCAGTGTCATCTGAGGACCATAGATCTTCCCCAAAGGGAGACCCTGTACCACCATAAACCCTGGGTTGCTCCTCTGATGATTCTGAATCAGAGAAAAATTCTCCCTCCTCCATGGGAGGTAGTGTCAAAAACTTCCTCAGTTTCCACAAGAGAGAGGGAGACGGTGGGAGACAAATGCCGCTTCTTAGCAGAAGCTTTACACGATGCAGACCCAGCAATATGTTTCTCAATGCTGGCTACCCGTGCAGCCAAATCAGGCTGAGACTCCCCGCTGGTATGCTCCTCATAGGGGGTCAGGCGTGGGGGGGGGGGGGGGGGTAGGCGAAGCCCGAGGGGGCGCAGGCCCAGCAACAGGTAACCTAGACTGCAGTGCAAATACCTGCTGGGTGCAGGATACACATACCCTGACATCATAACCAATTGGGGACACCCCACACGCTACACATAGCCGGGCTTGTCCCGAAGGAACCCCAGGCTCATTATACCCAGAAGCCTCCATATGGTGATTTGAACAGGCACAGTAGGCCAGTAAGGGTTAATGCTAAAGAGCTACCCGGGATGCCCCAATAGACTGCTAGGGAAGTGGGAGATAATGAGGGGAGAGGCCGGGAGAAACCACAGGATGAAGCTTTATCCCGCCTGAAAGACACAACAATATATTCCCATAAGAATACAGCATAAGAACAAATAGAGAAAAATTCACCCCACCGGGGTTACTTACAGACCGCAAGGAGCCAGCAGCGCAGGAGGAAGACAAAATGGCGTCTGCAGCCTTGAGGGGAGGGCCGTGGAGATATGAGGTAAATTGCTTCATCCACAGAGCCTGCCCCTTCCCCCCGAAGAGTGCGAAGCGCACCCACGTGATCTGGCCGGCCAGTAGCGGCCCGGCAGCTCTGAGGTGAATGGGGCTGCCAGCCGCTGAGCACAGTACAAATGCGCGACGACGTGCTTTAATAAAATACCAGGCACACATATGTCTAAAGTCACAAAACACCAGACACCCCCCCCCCCCCCGAAGGGGGAGAGTGAGAGAAGATAACAACGGAATACCCCGGGGGAAATGGCGCCCGGGGACAATATGAAGAGAGGAGGTGGAGGGGGAATGGGAATAGGGTTTACCGCACAGGATAACCTGGCCAAACTCATGGCAGTGGGGGCATCCCAAAAAGGCTCACCATTAGCCTAAACCGCCTACTCTGTTAGAGCAGGGACTGCGGTAGGAGCCTAGCTCCTCAGCACAAAGTGCTTCTATTGCCTACCTTCACCCGAACCTTATCAGCCGAGGCTGGGAGGCAGTCAATGGGACGGAACGGGTGGGAATAGTCCTGCAGGGCTGCAGGCAATAAGCCCCGCTCACCTGCGCCACGAGAGAGCTGTCTTCTATCTTATCAGCGCAGACTGCAGAAATAAACTGGGGATTTTGTGGGAGGTCCCTGACTTATATAGGGCCGGGAGAGGCCACAAAGCTGTTTTTTCTGCAGTCCAGCATCATCTTGTGGAGGTATAACCCAGTAGTCCTCAAAGTTCCTCCTCAAGGGCCGAGACAGGCCAGGTTTTGCAGCTCTCCACGCTACTCCACAGGTGAATTAACTGGTGCTCAGACAGAGCTATAGCCCTAATTATTACATCTGTGCATCAGCATAGAGAGCTGCAAAACCTGGCCTGTCTCGGCCCTTGAGGAGGAAGTTTGAGGACTACTGGTATAACCCATGGGTAAGGAATATTCTGGAACAGGATGTGCTGTATACTTAGAATATATTTCTTTACCATAAGAACTGTAATTATGTGGATTACTGAACTCACGAGCTGTTAACTTCTAAAAAAAAGGATAAGATCAGTGTTTGCCAACCAGTGGTATGTGAGATTCTATTAACTTGTACCCAGCAGCATTGCAGAATGATTTGTACCCAACCCCATCTGCTGCTATCTAGTCTTCTCCCGCACCTGATTTGTGTAAACATTTAAAGTGATTGACCACCCCCCCAAAAAAAAAACGAGGTAGAGAAGCAGCCTTGTGACCGATGGGTTTCAGGTTCAAATCCAGGCCATGGGACATGACTGAAATGCTCTTAAACCTTCACACTGAATAAGAGCATATCTGATATGTCCCCCCCCCCCCCCTGTACATACAGATTGCTCACATTAAAAATTATCCTTCCTGCATCTACTGCATTTTCTGAGCATTTAAACATTCAAGATGGCGGCCCATGTAGGAGTTTCAGGCTGCATGAAAACAGGAAGTGTCTTCTGACTGTGCCGCTCTGCATTCTGGGATTGCTGTCCTTTCCCTATCCCCAGCTCTGCTCTATATGTGCAAAGCACAGCTATAACCCCACCCCCTGCACTTTATCCCGCCCCCCCCCCCCTTCAGTATGTGATGCTACTGAGCCAAGTTGGCGGTGCTCATAACCTATAGTGCTGAACAGAGTTGCAGCCCAGTGGGGAAAAGAATAAAAGGTGATTAAAAACTTTAGATATATTAAATTTAGATGCTGGGGAATAATTTTTTAAGGGTTTGGGTTTTTCATTAAATTACGCTGAAGGTCCGCTTTAAGTAAGGCACCTAGCTGCTCCCCTGGCTAGAGCAGCCCAGCGCTCTGGTGTGTTCACTAGTGTGTGGTTTGTTGCTCACAGATTAAAAATCTGCCTACCTGCATCTATTGCATGTTATGAGCCCTCCAAGATAGCGGCTCATGAAGCATCAGACAGCCTGCAAACAGGAAGTGTCTTCTGACTGTGTCGCTCTACATTCTGGAATTGCTGTGCTTTCCCTGACCTCAGCTCAGCTCTGTCTGTGCAAAGCACAGCTATAACCTGCCACCTGCACTTTATCCCGCTCTCCTCTCCTCAGTATGTGATGCTTCTGAGTCAAGATGCCAGCGCCCGTATCCTAGAGTCCTGAACAGAGTTGCAGCCCGGTGGGGGAAAGAATAATAAGTTACTAAAAACTCAAAAATACAATTCTTTGATTACTCACCTGTAGAATTGGTTTTATTGGTGTCCTGCTCGGGTCGCTTCATTCTTGACAATTGGGTATCCGCCACAAGGTGGCGCAGTTGACTGCAAGACGAAACTTGTGGCTCTTCCCGGCTCATATAAAGGCAGCTATTTCCCTAATAATCCCCAGCGTTGAAAAGCAGTAAATACAGAGACAAGCCGGGAGGCCAGAGACCATGTTACTTCACACAGCCCCAATATAAACTCTCTCAAACGTTAATCACCATAACAAGGCAAAAGAAGATAACAGAACAAGGGTGGGATGAAGCGACCCAAACAGGATACCAATAAAACCAATTCTACAGGTGAGTAATCACAGAACTATATTTTTCTTGGTATCCTGCTCGTGCCCTAGTGAGCAAAAGCACGTAGTTCATGACACTACCGCCTGATGTACCTTACGGCCAAAAACAGCATCAGCTGAGGCCCTAACTTCAACCTTGTAAAACTTAGAAAAAGTATGAACGGAAGACCAAGTAGCAGCCTTACAAACCTGTTCAACCGAAGCCTGGTGCTGAAAGGCCCAGGAAGCACCAATAGCTATAGTGGAGTGAGCTGTAACACGAAAAGGCGGTTCCTTCCACTTGGCAGAATACGCTTGAACCACAGCCTGTCTAATCCTGTCACAGCCTGTCAAATCCACTTGCTGATAGTGGACTTGGCTGGAGGCAAGCCCTTCCTAGGCCCGTCAGGAAGGA
Organism: Gastrophryne carolinensis; assembly: GCA_027917425.1. NCBI lineage: Eukaryota > Metazoa > Chordata > Amphibia > Anura > Microhylidae > Gastrophryne > Gastrophryne carolinensis. Next base: position 91,112,682 of record CM051243.1, on the reverse strand, counting down.
CAAAATACCATTTTGTGAGTACTCACCTGAAAAATGGGTATTGTCAGTGTGCCACACATCCCGCTTCCCCTTTAAAAATACGGACATATGGGTTACACACCTGCAAGTTGACGATGTGCAGAGAGACGTCTTGAAACGAGCCCCCTTCCAGCCTATATATACCTGGGACCTCCCATTAACAAACCAGTGTATACAAAAGTAGAAAGACAAGGTACCAGGTAATCCAATGGTAACCTCACAAAATAATAATAACCATAAGCTTCACCGTATAAAGGATTCGGGATACCGAAAAGGGCGGGGGTGAAGCGGGATGTGTGGCACACTGACAATACCCATTTTTCAGGTGAGTACTCACAAAATGGTATTATTCTCAGTGTGCCACACATCCCGCTTCCCCTTTAAAAATACGGACGTATGGGATATCCAAAAGCAGTGCCCAAAAAGGGATGGGTATCCGAAGGCAATGAAGCATAACTTAAACGACTGCGGTCTGCAGAACTTTGCGGCCAAACACAGCATCCGCTGAGGCCCGCACATCAACCTTGTAAAACTTAGAAAAAGTATGAACAGAAGACCAAGTAGCGGCCTTACAAACTTGTTCAACAGAAGCTTGGTGCTGAAAAGCCCAAGATGCACCAATGGCGCGAATAGAATGAGCAGTGATGCGAAAAGGAGGAACTTTCCCCTTAAAAGAATAGGCCGCAATAATGGCCTGACGTATCCATTTGCTAATGGAAGATTTAGCTGGGGCCAAACCCTTTCTTGGCCCACATGACACAACAAAAAAGGCATCAGTTTTACGAAAAGAAGAAGTAGTAATCAAGTAGTGCTTAACACAGCGAACTACATCCAAACAATGCAAGGCCCTCTCTTTGTCATTCTTAGGATTAGGACACAAGGAGGGAAGAACAATATCCTGATTCAAATGAAAAGCAGATACTACCTTTGGAAGGAAGTCTGGTTTATACCTAAAAACCACTTTGTCCTGATGCTTCTCAAAGTATGGCGCCTGAATTGACAAGGCCGCCAACTCCGAGACACGCCGAACAGAAGTGATAGCTACCAAGAAGACAACCTTCTGAGTCAAGGTAGAAAGAGCAATATCCTGCAAAGGCTCAAAAGGAGGAGCCTGAAGAGCAGAAAGAACTAAATTCAAATCCCAAACTGGGAGTAATGGTTTCCTGTGGGGCCGCACATGCGTAACCCCCTGGAAAAAAGTCTTAACTAAAGGGTGAAGCGCAAAATGCTTCTGAAAGAAAATAGATAAGGCAGAAACCTGCCCTTTCAAAGTACTTAGCTGGAGTCCAGAATCCAGCCCTGATTGCAGAAAATCCAGAATTTTAGAAACTGAAAAGACTCTACAAGGTAAAGATCTGGCCTCGCACCAAGCAATATAGGCTCTCCAAGTCCTATAGTAGGTGGTAGAGGAAGATTTCTTCCGGGCACAGATCAGAGTCTTAATAACCGAATCAGAAAGACCTTCCTCCTTCAAGATGAAGGTCTCAGCAGCCAAGCCATCAAACCTAGCATGGGTAAATTGGGGTAACGTAGTTGACCCTGAGTGAGCAGACCGGGCCGGAGAGGCAGAACGAACTGATCCACTGCCAGCCGAACGATGTCTGCGAACCACACTCGCCTTGGCCACCTTGGAGCCACGAGAATGGCGGACACCTCTTCCAGAGCCAGCTTCCGCATTACCTTGCCCAGCATGGGAATCGGAGGAAACAGATACAGGAACCCCCGACCTCCCCAGTTCAGAGACATGGCGTCTAGTGCCAGAGCTAGCGGATCCTGGGAGAGCGACACAAAGCTCGGGAGCTTGCAATTGTGACGAGAGGCAAACAGGTCCACTTCTGGTGTCCCCCACCGGAGACACAACGACCGGAAAACTTGAGGATGAAGGGACCACTCCCCTAAACGGGACGAGCCTCTGCTCAGAAGATTCGCTTCCATGTTTTCCACTCCCGGAATGTAAACAGCAGAGATGCAAGGAATCAGGATCAGGGACACTTCTCTGAGAGCACCCAGACTGCGAGTCCCTCCCTGACGATTGATGTAAGCAACAGCTGTTTGATTGTCTGAACGAACCTGAACAGGAAGGCCCAGAACATGCTGAGTCAAAAGAGCCAGAACCAGACGGATGGCTCTCAGTTCCAGAACATTGATGGACAATTGGGCCTCCCGAGGCCTCCACTGCCCCTGGAACTGACGATCCTTCCAGAATCCCCCCCCATCCTGAAAGACTGGCGTCCGTGGTGACAATTTCCCAAAGAGGAGTCAGGAAGGACCTGCCCCTCAAGAGATTGTCCGAGACTAACCACCACTGAAGAGACTGCCGGACCCGGGGAGACATCTGGAAGGACCGATCCAACGACCGCGGATGCCGGTCCCAGGATGCCAACAGATGTAGCTGAAGCGTCCTTGTGTGAAATTGTGCGAAGGGAACTGCCTCGAATGAGGCAACCATCAACCCCACCAGCCTCATCCCCTGACGGATGGATGGCCGAGGGTTGGCAAGAAGGACCTGAGCCAATTCCTGAATCAGACGCATCTTGGTCTGAGGCAGAAATAACTTGTGTTGACAAGAGTCCAATGACATTCCCAAAAAGGACACTATCCTGGCCGGGACCAGGGAGGACTTGTGATAGTTGATCACCCATCCAAAACTTTCCAACATGGAGACCACCATCCTGGTGTCTGTCTCCGATTGAACGAGCGAAGGAGCCATGATGAGTAGGTCGTCCAAGTTAGGGACCACCCGAATGCCCCGAGATCTGAGAATGGCCATCACCCCTGCCAGCACCTTGGTGAACACTCTTGGAGCCGAGGAAAGGCCGAATGGAAGTGCTGCAAACTGGAAATGCTGATCTCCCATCACAAACCTGAGAAAACACTGATGAGCTTGGCAGATGGGAACATGAAGATAAGCATCTTTGATGTCTATGGACGTCATGAAATCCCCCTGCCGAAGGGAACCGATGGCTGACCGCAGAGTTTCCATGCGAAACTTCAGAGGGCGGATGAACTTGTTGAGACACTTCAGATCTAGAACAGGACGAACTGATCCATCCTTTTTGGGGACTGTGAAAAGGTTGGAGTAAAAACCGAGACCCAGCTCTAAATGCGGCACCGGCCGGATGACCGCCATTTCCAAAAGGTTCTTTACCGATGCCAGGAGCCCCTGCACAATCAAAGGATCGGTAGGCACCCGAGACCGGAAGAATCGTGAAGGAGGGCGAGACTCGAACTCCAGTTTGAGACCGGACGACACTACCTCCCGGACCCATCTGTCCAGGACCGCCTGATCCCAAACCTGGGAGAAGTGTCGCAAACATCCCCCCACCCGCACGGGTGAGGGCAGCCCCTCATTGCTGAGCGGGCTTGCCTGCAGGCTTGGGCTTGGTGCCCCAGGATTGGCCGGAACGGCCACGGCCTCTGCCCCTGGACCAACCTGTACCCCTGGTAGAGGAATAAGAAGCCCCTCTGCCTGCTCTGGCTCCCCTAAAGGAGGGCCCAAACGAAGCTGCCCCCCGAAAGGAGCGACGTGGCTTCTTGCGTTGCGGCAATTTACCACCCTTGGTAACTGTGTCCAATTTTTCGCCAAACAGGCGCAAACCCACAAAAGGGAGCGCTGTAAGCGCCCTCTTAGAGTTAAGGTCCGCCGTCCACTGGCGTAGCCATATTGAGCGGCGGATGGCAACCAGTAGTGCCGCTGTCCTGCTACTCATAGCAAGTGAATCATCCTGAGCATTTATGGCAAATGAAATAAAGGTTTCACATTGCTTGAGAGAAATAAATTCATCACAAGCGGGATCAAGTCCTGCGCACAGATCCCTAATAACAGACTTAACCGCCAAAAGAAGAAGCGCCGTAGCGCATACTGGCCGCATACCTGAACCAGCACTGATAAACCCATGGCGGGCCAATTGATCAATCCGCCGATCCTCACCATCTTTAATGGTAGTAATGTCAGGGGAGTGTAACACAGCGGAATTAGATAGCCCCAACACAGGAGCATCTACATCAGGTGGGATAGACCAAAGCTTAATTAAATCCTCTGGAAAGGGATACCGCTTATCCCAAGAAGGAGGAATGCCAGCCAGGCGCGCAGGATGTTCCCATTCTTTAAGAACAACTTTGACAAAGTGCTGTTGTTTGGGAAATACTAGGCGCGGCTTTGGTTCTGTAAATAACTCACCCTTCGGCGGAGGATCCACAACAGGCGGATCTAAAGCCAAAATTTTAAACATTTGGGCCAAAATGGAGGGAGTGTCCACAGACACCCCTGCAGCCTGAACGTCAGCCAAAAGCTGATCTGGAGGCTCGTCCGGCTCCTCAAGGAGCTCCCCTTCCTCATCAGGGGGATATTCGGACCATTCTAAGGAATCACACACTTCATCCTCAGGGCCAGGCGCTGCTAAGGAAAGGTGCTTCCTCTTCGCCGTAGCTTTGTGAGCCATAGTGGCGGAAATAATTTTCTCGAGATTGGCCACTCGCACAGCCATCTCGGATTGCGAATCCCCACTTTTGACAGTGTCAACCGGGGTCCGGGATAAGGGAGGGGGGGTAGGGGATGACGGAAGCTGCGAAGAGCCAGAAGCCGGAATACCAGACTGACGTGCAATAGTCTGCTTTGCGCATGGAACGCAAATTAATGCGTCATCGCCTGGGAGCAGGGCCCCACATCCCGCACACAGCCTAGGCCCCAAAGAGCCCCCGGTAACATCGGAAGCCTCCATTACGGTGAATTTATGGTATTCACAATTACCCTGGGATTTTTAAGCATATAAGCAACCCGGGATGCCCCCTTAATAAACCGATCGGGGTGCCCCGCTGTGTGAAACCCCCCCGAACTCACCTCTCCCCGCGCCGATGGACAAGCCGCGGACAAGCGGCTCCTCCGCCGCCGCCTCCCGTGCGTCCCTCTTGACGCGCGCGTGCCCGCGCCGGCCATTCACAGACGGCCGGCGCGGGCCCGCGCACGTCTAAGGAGTTTGGGGTGTTTGGGGGGGTTTCACCCCGTGGGACATCCGAGATCGGGCCGATCACCGGTGGGTGTTGGTCCACTTTAAACACGGCAGTGAGGGATCTTCCTCCCTCTCCACATGTGAGCCGTGACCCGGAACTGGCCAGGAGAACTTCCTCCCGGCGTCTTGCCACGCCCCCTTACCCAGAATGACGCGGCCCGTCTAATGACGGGCCGGCTGAATAATGGAGGGAAATTCAAACTGAATAGCACATGTGCTGCATAGAGTGAAAAAGACAGTGTAAAACACAAAAATACACACATACACTCACTCACCCCCCGCGAAGGGAATAGGGATCAAGTGGAAAAGGGTGCTCTAAAACTGGACCTCGGGACGGGGGCATCCCAAATCCGGATCACCAGCCGGATAGCCGATCGCCCCTCAAGCGGAGTGTCACGGAGGAGATAAGCTCCTTGGCACCTATAGTGCCATCTGCCGCTGCCCAGTAAACAGCCTGGGCTGGGAGGCTTCCATTAACCTTTTAAAGGCAAACACAATTTAAAACTGGGCAGAAATAGACTAAAAGGGGGTGCCGGGGTAAACCCCGGCTACCTGAAAGCAGGAGATATCTCTTCTGTCTTGTCGCCTCATGCAGAGAGGAAAAACTGGTTTGTTAATGGGAGGTCCCAGGTATATATAGGCTGGAAGGGGGCTCGTTTCAAGACGTCTCTCTGCACATCGTCACCTTGCAGGTGTGTAACCCATACGTCCGTATTTTTAAAGGGGAAGCGGGATGTGTGGCACACTGAGAATAAAGAGAATACGACTTCCTAAAGGATTCCGTAGCAACCATGTAGTATTTAAAGTGGACCAACACCCAGGATTTTCACTATCCTGGGTGTTGGTCCACTTCCGCGGGGCACCACGATCTCCCCCCAAAAGCTCACCTGACCCCGCTCCCACGTGACTCGCTCCACCAATCACAAGGTGACAGTGCCCGCCGCCACCTCTCGCGCGTCCCTCTTACAGGGAGCGCGCCGGCCATTCACAAACAGCCGGCGCGGGTGCGCTCCCTGCTAGAGGGATGCGCATGCGCCGTTGGAACGAGGAACAGGTAGGATTTGCGGGCGTCCTGGGGGGTTTCACACACGATCGGGGTGCCCCGCAGGCAGGGAGCTGATCGTATAGATTCCCGGGCCGATCAGCGGTGGGTGTTGGTCCACTTTAAGTGCTCTAACCACATCCAGGGAGTGGAGGGTCCGCTCCTTAGAATTAGTAGCCACCAGCTCAGAGACACGAAGCACCGAAGTGATAGCTACTAAAAAGACAACCTTCAGAGTCAAAATGGATAAGGCAGCATCGCACAAGGGCTCAAAGGGAGGCCCCTGAAGAGCAGAAAACACCAAATTCAAATCCCACACCGGAAGCATAGGCTTACGTGGTGGACGTAAATAAGTAACTCCTTGGAAAAAGGTCTTGATAAGTCTATGATTGGCGAAGGACCTTTGGAAGAAAATAGCCAATGCCGAAACCTGTCCCTTGAGGGTACTCAGCTGGAGACCCGAATCCCAGCCATGTTGTAGGAACTCCAAAAATACAATTCTGTGATAACTCACCTGTAGAATTGATATTATGAGTATACAGTACGTCCTGCTCCAGATAAGAATCATTACACATGGGAATTACTCCGCCAGATGGCGCTGGACTGCAGAGACAGCGAAATTGGCTCCTCCAGGCCCCTCAAATACCCGGGACCTCCCACAAATACCCAGCATTGAAAAGCAGTTAACGAGAAGCCGGGATAATTAAAACAGAACCAAACTAGTAACTATAACAATGATAACAATCACCATACAGGGGATCCAGGATAATGCAAACCCAAGGGTGGGGTGGAGCAGGACTTACTGTATACTCATAATATCAATTCTACAGGTGAGTAATCACAGAATTCTATTATTCTTAGTATACAGTACGCCCTGCTCCAGATAAGAATCATTACACATGGGACATCCAATAGCAGTGTCCATAAAGCGGGGTGGGATCCCCAAAGGTAACAACAGACAGGGCAGACCACTGCCGCCTGCAGAACCTGAGGCCCTAACATCAACCTCGTAAAACTTTGAAAAGGTATGAACAGAAGTGGCGGCCTTGCAAACTTGTTCAAACTTGCTGAAAAGTCCAAGAGGCACCAATAGCACGAGTGGAATGAGCAGTAAGGGCGGAAGGGAGGATTCTTCCCCTTAGCAGAGTAGGCCTGTATCACAGCCTGACGGATCCATTTGCTGATAGTAGATTTGGCAGGAGCCAAACCCTTCCTAGAACCAGAAGGGACCACAAAAAGAGCATCAGTTTTTCTGAAAGGTGCAGTAGCCACTAGATAGTACTTCAGACACCTAACCACATCCAAAGAATGCAAAACCCTCTCCTTAGCATCTCTAGGATTAGGGCACAAGGAAGGAAGAACAATGTCCTGATTCAAATGAAAGGCAGACACAACCTTAGGCAGAAAATCTGGTTGAAGCAAAACACCACCTTGTCCTGGTGTCTCTCAAAGTAGGGGGGCTGGATGTAAAGCGCCGCCAAATCAGACACACGCCTAACAGATGTTGATAGCCACCAAGAAGACAACCTTGAGAGTAAGAATGGCCAGGTCAGCCTCCTGCACAGGTTCAGAGGGAGCACACTGCAAGGCAGACAAGACCAAGTTCAAATCCCAAACAGGCAACATAGGCTTACGTGGGAGACGCACATGAGTGCCTGGAAAAAAGCCCTGACCAGAGAATGCTGGGCAAAGGACCTCTGGAAGAAAACAGCCAGGGCAGAGACATGACCCTTCAGAGTACTGAGTTGGAGCCCCAGCTCCAACCCATGCTGCAGGAACTCCAGGATCCTGGGAATAGAGAACACACGACAGGGAAGACACTTAGGGCCTTATTTATCAAGGGATAGCGCCAGTTAGTGTCTCACTAGCGCCAGGTAGCGCCAGCTATCGGCGGCTACCGACTCCAGAACGCCAGGCTGCGAACACAATCACGCATTTATCACGCTAAACGAGGCTAGCGCCGGCGAGAGCGTCAGCTAGTGCGGGATTCATCATGTTGCAGACTTCAGCGAACAGCGCCGCTGCTAATCCCATCACAGCGCCAGGTATGACCTCTCGCTACCTGGCGCTCTCCAATGCATTTCAATGGAGCAATCTTTAAATACTCATAATTAATTGATATTAATGTTTTTGTTTTTTAAATGTCAAAAATTCGGTGACCACTTCTGCAATGTTATATTTTTTTTTTAAGGTAAAAAAAAAAAAAATTTGTGCAGAATTGATATTACAGGTCTGATATTAATGTATTCATATTACAAAATGTTTATAAAAACTTGTTTATTATTTTTTTCCAAAAATAAGGTTGTTTGGGGGTTAAAAAACTACTTTTAACACATTGCAGCCAGCGCACTGGGGTTTAAACATGCATTTTACAGCGCAAGAATTTTTTGAGCGTGATTTGTTAATGAATATGCTGGGAGCCGTTTGCTATGGCCATTCGTTGTCATGCGCTCCCATACAGCGCGGAACCTGTCAAACAGCGACTCCTAACCCCGTATTCAACATTACCGCACACCGACTGAGTCGCTGTCAACAACCGAACAACGGCCAAGCACAGCTAATACTAGCCGGCGCTGTGAAAATCACGCTACTGTCGCTACCTGGCGCTATTAATAAATCGGCCTCTTAGACTCACACCAGTCAATGTAGGCACGTCAAACCCTATAGTAAATTGAAGAAGACGACTACTTCCTAGCCTTTATCATGGTATCAACAACAGGGGCAGACAGCCCCTTCTCCATCAAGATGGAGGTTTCAGCAGCCAGGCCGTCAAAGCCAGAGTTTGTAAATTGGGATGGCGTAAGTGACCCTGAGTGAGCAGGTCTGGCACCCTGGGCAGAGCGTACTGATCTACTGCCAGCTGCACCACGTCTACAAACCACACTCTTCTTGGCCACTTGGGGCCACCAGTATTGCTCGCACCCCTCCTGAACTATCTTGCGCAGAACCCTGCCCAACAGGGGGAATGGAGGAAAGACATACAGTAGCTGAAAGTCCTGCCATGACATTGCTAGAGCATCCGTGGTCAAGGCCAGAGGATCCTGGGACAGGGAGACAAAGGCCGGGAGCTTGTGACGGGACGCAAACAGATCCACATCTGGTTGCCCCAACGATGACACAGAGATTGAAACACCCCGTTGCAGAGGGACCATTCTCCCGGGGCAGAGGTCCCCCTGCTCAGAGAGTCTGCCTGCAGATTCTCCACCCCCCGGGATGTACACAGCTGATATGCAGGGAACATTGGCCTCCGCCCAGGCCAGGATCAGAGACACTTCCTGGAGGGCCCTCTTGCTCCGGGTCCCTCCCCGATGATTGATGTAGGCAACTGCCGTCTGGTTGTCCGAGTGTACCTGAACAGGCAGGCCCCGGAGGAGATGAGTCAGCTGAGTCAGAACAAACCTGATTGCCCGCAGTTCCAGAATGTTGATAGGTGTGTGGGCCTCCTGAGGGCCCCACCGTCCTTGGAACTGCAGGGACTTCCAGAAACCCCCCCAACCTGTCAGACTGGCATCCGTGGTGAGCGTCTCCCAGGAGGGAGCCAGAAAGGATCTGCCCCCCAACAGGTTCCTGGAGTCCAGCCACAACGAGAGGGACCGCCTGACTAGGGGGGAAAGCACAAAGACCTGGTCCAGGGACGCAGGAACCTTGTCCCATACTAACAAGAGGTGGAGTTGCAGAGGCCTCATGTGGAACTGAGCATAAGGGACCGCCTCGAAGCACGCCACCATCAGGCCCACCAGCTGCATTCCCTGCCTGATGGAGGGATGAGGGCAAGATAGCAGGAACTGAACCTGCGCTAGCAGACTGTCTACCTTCTGCTGAGGAAGAAAAATCCTTGCCTGAACTGTATCCAGATTCATTCCCAGGAAGGTACTGTCACCAAGGAGGGGGACAGAGAAGACTTGGGATGGTTGATCACCCAGCCAAATGACTCCAGAGTGGACACTACCAGCTGAGTATCCAACTCTGCCTGATGTAGGGACTGGGAAGTGATGAGAATGTCGTCCAGGTAGGGCAGCACGCGGCTGCCCTGAGACCTGAGCGGAGACATCACTCCTGCCAGCATCTTGGTGAACACCCTGGGAGCTAAAGTGAGACCAAAGGGCAATGCCACAAATTGGTAGTGCTGATCCTCCAGAGCGAACCTGAGGAACCTTTGATGACCTGGAAACACAGGAATATGAAGATAAGCATCTTTGATGTCCACAGACGTCATGAAGTCCCCTGGACGCAGGAAACTGATGGCAGACCGCAGAGTTTCCATGCGAATCTTCAAGACCAGGATGGGCCAGACTGACCCATCTCTTTTGGACACTGTGAAAAGGTTGGAATAGAAGCCCTTGCCCCTTTCTCATAAAGGGACCTGACAGGCGACCCCCAGCTCCAGAAGGCTTGGCACCGCCAGCACTAGAGCCTGAGCTGACACAGGGTCCTGAGAAATCCAGGATCTGATTAATCTTGGGGGGGCCAGGCAGCAAACTCTATCTTGTAACCAGAGGACACTACCTCCTGAATCCACCGGTCTGAGACATGAAGCCTCCAAACGTGACCAAAGTGTTGAAGCCATCCCCCCACCCGAATGGGTGAGGGCGCCCCCTCATGCCTGAGGGAGCTTGGAAGAAGACTTAAGCTAGGAGCCCCAGGAGGAGCCAGGGCGACCACGTCCTCTGCCGCTACCCCAGAAATCTCCTCGGGCCCCGGTAAGGTAGACCCCCCTCCCCTGTCTTGCACCACGGTAGGGGGAAGAAAAGGAGCCCTGCCCCTGAAAGGGCCGAAACTGCCGCCTGCGCTGGGGTAACCTGCCTCCCTTACCAAACAGGTCCAGGCGGTCCCCAAACAGGCATAGTCCTTTGAAGGGAAAACCAGTGAGGGCTTTCTTGGCAGCAGCCCACTGGCGCAGCCAAACCGAGCGGCGTATAGCCACCACAAGGGCAGAGGTTCTGCCACACATTCTAATGGCATCATCCAAGGCAGAGAGGACATAAGTCACAAAAAGTGCATTAAACTCCTCGCTAGACACATCATCAGGGGCACCATCAAGGATACTCCTAAGCAGGGTCCTAATAGCCACAGCCGTAATGGCAGAAGCACAGCCCGGGCGCAGCGCCATCCCCACACATGCAAGGCATGGGACGCCAGCTGATCAATGCGCCGGTCCTCACCATCCCGCAGCGTAGAAGAGTCAGGGGAATGCATGACAGGGGTGTTAGATAACCCTAGGACCGGGGCATCCACTTCAGGAGGGGATGACCAACGCTTCACCACATCAGTAGGAAAGGGATACCTCTTATCCCAACTCTTAGGTACACCAGGAAGCCTGCTGGGACACTCCCATTCCCCGAGCACAAGATTATTGAAATGGGTTTGCTCAGGAAATTCTAAACGTGGCTTAGCAGTATGAAACAATTCCCCCTGTTGCCTGGAGGCCGCAACCGGGGGAGAGATAGACAGCACCTCAAAAATCTGAGCCAACAGCTTATCAGTATCATCTGGGGCCCAGGGGTCAGAGCCAGAATCACCATGACCCCTGGGCCTCTCATCAGATGACTCCGAGTCAGAGAATAACTCCCCTTCTTCCAAAGGGGTATAGCCAGACAGTTCCAAAAACTCATCAGCTTCCATAGGGAAAAATACCATTTTGTGAGTACTCACCTGTAAAATGGTTATTACGAGTATGTCACACACCCCACTTCCAAAGACCTTGCAGAGAGAGCGATCTTGCAGAGATGACATGGAAAAAGGAGCCCCTCCTGGTCCATAAGTACCGGGTTCCTCCCACTATTCCTCAGTCTTATTAAAAAGCAGTGAGAACCAGGAAGAGCCAATTATATTCAATAATAATCACCATATAAAGGATCCCTAGAAAAATACCATTTTGTGAATACTCACCTTGTAAAATGGGTATTATAAGTATGTCACACACCCCGCTTCAAGATATTCATTACCTGTGGGTAGTATGGTCCTGTAGAGGGCTTCTGCAGAGATGATTGGAGGAAAGAAAGCCCCTCCCAGTCCATAAGTACCTGGGACCTCCCACTCATTACCCAGTATAAAGAAAGCAGTAAGGTAAAGGACCAGGAAGAGCCAAAATACCATTTTGTGAGTACTCACCTGAAAAATGGATATTGTTGGTGTGCCACACACCCCGCTTCACTTCTTAAATATTCATCACTTCATGGGTTAATCCACCGCAGGTGACGTAGTGCAGAGAGGAAGTCTTGTAACGAGCCCCCTCCCGGCCTATATATACCTGGTACCTCCCTTCAATCACCAGTATATTCAAAAAGCAGTAAAACAAGGTACCAGTATTCCACCAGTAACCTCCAAAATTAATTTTGATATAAATAAACAAGGGCTTCACCATATAAATGCTTCGGTAATACTGAAAAGGGCGGGAGTGAAGCGGGGTGTGTGGCACACCAACAATATCCATTTTTCAGGTGAGTACTCACAAAATGGTATTATTCTTGGTGTGCCACACACCCCGCTTCCCTTCTTAAATATTCATCACTTCATGGGACATCCAAAAGCAGTGTCCACAAGGGAAGGGCATCTCAAGGCCAGGTGAAGCATAACTTAAATGACTGCAGTCTGCAGAACTTTGCGGCCAAAAACAGCATCTGCTGAGGCCCGCACATCAACTTTGTAAAACTTAGAAAAAGTGTGAACAGAAGACCAGGTGGCGGCCTTACAAACCTGTTCAACAGAAGCTTGGTGCTGAAAAGCCCAAGACGCCCCAACAGCGCGAGTGGAATGAGCAGTAATACGAAAAGGGGGAACTTTTCCCTTAGCAGAATAGGCCGCAGTAACGGCCTAACATATCCACTTGCTAATGGCAGATTTGGCTGGTGCCAAACCCTTCTTAGGTCCATGGGGCACAACAAAAAAGGAATCCGTCCTACGGAAAGGAGACGTGATAATCAAGTAGTACTTAACACAGCGTACTACATCCAAACAATGCAAAACCCTCTCTTTGTCATTCTTAGGATTAGGACACAAGGAGGGAAGAACAATATCTTGGTTCAAATGAAAAGCATAAACAACCTTAGGAAGAAAGTCTGGCTTGAACCGAAAGACCACTTTATCCCGATGCCTCTCGAAGTAGGGCGCCTGGATAGTTAAGGCCGCCAATTCTGAGACACGCCGGACAGAAGTGATCGCTACCAAGAAGACAATCTTCTGAGTCAGGGTAGACAAAGCAATATCTTGCAAAGGCTCAAAAGGAGGAGCCTGAAGAGCCGAAAGAACCAAATTCAAATCCCAAAAAGGGAGTAATGGTTTCCTGGGAGGCCGCACATGCGTAACCCCCTGGAAAAAAGTTTTAACTAAAGGTTTAAGCGCAACACGCTTCTGAAAAAAGACAGATAAGGCAGAGACCTGCCCTTTCAATGTACTTAGCTGGAGACCAGAGTCCAGCCCTGATTGTAAAAACTCCAGAATCCTGGGGACCGAAAGGACCCTACAAGGAAAAGATCTTATCCCACACCAATTGATATAGGCTTTCCAAGTCCTATAGTAGGTGACGGAAGAAGACTTCTTCCGGGCACTGATCAGAGTCTTAATGACTGAATCAGAAAGACCCTCCTCCTTCAGGATGGAGGTTTCAGCCGCCAGGCCATCAAACCCAGCGCTGGTAAATTGAGGTAACACAATTGACCCTGAGTGAGCAGATCGGGCCGAAGAGGCTGAATGAACTGGTCCACTGCCAGCCAAACGATGTCTGCGAACCTTATTCGTTTTGGCCACTTTGGGGCCATGAGAACGGCGTACACCCTTTCCAGAGCCAACTTCCGAAGAACTCTGCCCAGCAAGGGCCACGGAGGAAACAGGTATAGAAATCCCAGAGCTCCTCAGTTCAGGGACCTGACGTCCACTGTCAGAGCCCGAGGATCCCGGGAGAGAGACACGAAGCTCGGGAGCCTGAGATAGAGATGAGGGGCCCACAGGTCCACCTCCGGAGTCTCCCATTGGAGACACAATAAGAGAACCACCCGAGGATGGAGAGCTTATTCTTCCAGACGGGGAGAGCACTTGCTCAACCGGTCCGCTACCTGTTCCATCACCTCTGGAATGTAAACCGCCGAGAGACAGGGAACATGGAACACTGCCCATGTCTGGATCAGGGACATTTCTCTGATGGGTAAGTGGGGCCTCCACTGCCCCTGAAGCCGCAGCTCCTTCCAGAATCTGTCCCATCCCGACAGACCGGTGTCCGTGGAGACACCTCTCCAAGGGAGGGTCAGGAAAGACCTGCCCTATACAAGATTGGTCGAGACCAATCACCACAGGAGGAACTGCCATACACGGGAGGACAATTGGAAGGACTGATCCAACAACAGAGGTTGCTGGACCCAACACGCTAGCAGAAATAGCTGAAGTGTTCTTGTGCGAATTTGGGCAAAAGAAAGACACACAGCGTCTTGATGAGAGTTCAGGCCGGGATGAACCGACCCCTGAATGGACCGCGAGGGAGGGTGAGACTCGAATTCCAGGTTGTGACCTGTCGACACTACCTCCTGGATCCATCTGCCTAGAACCACATGGTTCCAATGGTAGAAGTGTCGCAATAGTCCCCCCACCCACACGGGTGAGGGCAGCCCCTCATTGCTGAGTGGGCTTATCAGCAGGCTTGGGCTTGGTGCCCCAGGACTGAGTGGGCCGGCCACGGCCCCTCCCCCGAGTCCAACCTGCGCCACTGGTAGCGGGAAAGGATGTACCTTTTCCCGCTCCGAACCTTTGAAAGGAAGGCCTACCGGAACTTGTCCCCCTGAAGGGACCACGAGGCCTTTTGCGCTGTGGCATCTTACCATCTTTTGCGACTGAATCAATTTTCTCCCCAAACAGACGCAACCCCAAAAAGGGGAGGGCTGTGAGCACCTTTTTGGAAGCCGTGTCTGCTGACCACTGACGCAGCCATACTGACCTGCGAATAGCCACCAGCATAGCTGCCGCCTTGCTACTCATAGTCAGTGCATCGCCCTGAGCGGCCAGGACATAAGCCACAAAAGATTCACACTGCTTAAGTGCAGTGAACTGTTTGCAAGCGGGATCAAGATCCTCATATAGCCCCCGAATTAGGGACTTAATTGCCAATAGAAGAAGGGCTGAAGCAACACCCGGGCGCAATGCTGACCCGGAATAGATAAAACCATGTCGAGCGTATTGGTCAATCCTGCGATCTTCCCCATCTTTGGGGACAGTGGTCTCAGCAGATTGTACCATAGCCGAGCTGGAGAGTCCTAGTACAGGGGTATCGACGTCCGGAGGGACAGACCACAGCCTCACCAATTCTGGTGGAAAAGGATAACGCTTTTCCCAACTGGAAGGAATACCAGATAACCGTGTGGGATGTTCCCATTCCTTAAGAACCACCCTCTCAAAGTGGTGCTGTCTGGGAAAAACCAAACTCGGCTGAGGCTCTTTAAATAACTGACCCTTTGGCGGGGCGGCCGCCTCAGGCGTATCTAAACTCAAAATATTAAACATTTGAGCCAGAATGGAGGGGGTGTCAAAAACAACCCCCTCTGACAAATCGCCGATCTCATCAGCCACATGCTGACCTGTCGGCTCATCTGACTCCGACGGGAGTTCATCCTCGTCAGGGGATCCATCGGACCATTCCACAGGTTCACAAAACTGGTCCTGTGGAGCCGAAGGTACCGGAATCAGGTGCCTTCGTTTTGTAGCGGTTTTAAACACTGCTTTAACGGGCATCATTTTCCGGGGGCAGGGCTGTGCTGCTGCCTCGGAATGCGAATCCCCACTTTTGACAGTGTCATGCGGGGTCCGGAATAGGGATGGAGAGGTAGGAGATGATGAAGGATGCGATGGCACCGCAGCCGAAGCAACGGACTGGCGCGCAATAGTATGTTTTGCACAAGGGATGCAAATAAAGATATCATCAGCTGGGAGTGGAACCCCACAACCTAAGCACCCCCCAAACGGAACAGCAGAACCGTTTCCGGAATCTACGAAAGCCTCCATATGGTGATTTATGGTATTCGCAATAATGGGACTTTTAAGGCATAAGCCGACCCGGGATGCCCCCTTTATTTTAGTAATGTCCCGGAAGGGAGGATTTATATAATTTTTTTTTTTTTTAAGTTTAGGTCCCCTTTAATAGAAACTATATATACTTATATATAGTCTATGTATATAAACATTAAAATCAATCCCAATAATTAGCCAGGCACATAGAGCCGGAGGGCTAGCATAAGCAGGGATCCCAGGATCTGCAAGGCAAGAAAACAACCATCAGATCCTTCACATGTGTATAACATATAAGTATGGCACCAAGTGCCCTTAAATGACGCCCCCTTGATAATAGTGATTTCTCACTGTATTATTAAACAATATCTCCCATTTAACGGCCCCAACGGGAGGGGCCGCTTACCTGTACCGCAATCAGCCGGTAAGCCTGCAGCCAGCCGCCATGAGCCGGCAGAAGACAAAGTGCGGCCGTGCGCCCACGTGCCTTCCTGTTTTGAAGGAAGCTGGGACGCTGGGCCGCGTCAGCGGGCCCCCCCCCACCCCCCCTACGCTGATCAGCTGGAACACTTTACAGCTGATCACAGCACGCGTGTCCAGGCAGCGGAGGGGGGAGGGTAAAAACCGCATGTGCTGACAAAGCTCAATGAATGCCAGGCGAGGAGAGGGGAGAGGGGGGGAGGGGGTCACAAGCAACCAACTGCCAGAGAGGTGGCCAGCCCATACCCAGCGCAAGCTGCCCTAAAGCAGACCCAAAATATACACATGCTACAGTGAATGTATAAACATGACATATATGTTAACATGCAGTGATACAGTGAAACACACATACTAAAGCACACCCTCACCACCCCCCCCCCAACGGGAGAGAAAGGGGCTACGGGGACCCTCGGGACAGGGGCATCCCATTTCCGGATCACCATGCCGGTTCGCCGCATTGCCCCACGCATGAGGTCGAGCGGTAGGAGATAAGCTCCTAGGCACTTAAAGTGCCATCTACCATTTGCCCGGTGAGCAGCCAAGGCTGGGAGGCTTCCTATTTCACCATAAAGGTATACAAACTCAAACCGGGCAGAAATAGACCAAAAGGGGGGTGGCGGGGTAAGAATACCCCGGCCTACCTGTAAGCAGGAGACTTCCAACTTCTGACTTGTCAGCAAGCAGAGAGAAAAAATACTGGTGATTGAAGGGAGGTACCAGGTATATATAGGCCGGAAGGGGGCTCGTTACAAGACTTCCTCTCTGCACTACGTCACCTGCGGTGGATTAACCCATGAAGTGATGAATATTTAAGAAGTGAAGCGGGGTGTGTGGCACACCAAGAATATATCAGTCATAACAACGCAAAGTTCACCATATGAAGGATGCAGAATCCAAAGGGCGGGTTGAAGCGGGGTGTGTGACATACTTATAATACCCATTTTACAAGGTGAATATTCACAAAATGGTATTATTCTAAGTATGTCACACACCCCGCTTCAAGATATTCATTACCTGTGGGACATCCAATAGCAGTGTCCATAAAGGGTGGGGATCCAAAAACAAGGTATAAAGCACAACTCAAACTACTGCAGCCTGCAGAACTTTGCGGCCAAAAACAGCATCCGCTGAGGCCCGCACATCAACCTTGTAAAACTTTGAAAAAGTGTGAACAGAAGACCAGGTAGCGGCCTTGCAAACTTGCTCAACAGAGGCCTGGTGCTGAAAAGCCCAGGAGGCCCCAACCGCACGAGTAGAATGAGCTGTAACACGAAAGGGAGGATCTCTCCCCTTAGCAGAATAGGCCCCTACAATGGCCTGACGGATCCATCTGCTGATGGTAGACTTTGTGGGTGCTAGACCCTTCTTGGGCCCAAAAGGCACCACGAAGAATGCATCAGTCTTGCGAAAGGCAGACGTTACCACCAAATAATACTTCACAACACGAACCACATCCAAAGAATGCAGGACCCTCTCCTTGTCATTGCTGGGGTTAGGACAGAGAGAGGGCAGAACAATATCCTGATTTAAATGAAAGGACGAAACCACCTTAGGAAGAAAGTCCGTCTTAAAACGGAAAACCACTTTATCCTGATGTCTTTCAAAATATGGAGCTTGAATAGACAGAGCCGCCAACTCAGAAACGCGTCTAACTGAAGTGATAGCTACCAAAAATGCCACCTTCTGCGTAAGGGAAGACAAAGGAATATCATGCAAGGGCTCAAAGGGGGGACCCTGTAGCGCAGAAAGAACCAAATTCAAATCCCAAACCGGAATCAAAGGCTTCCTAGGAGGCCGCACATGCGTAACCCCCTGGAAAAAGGTCTTAACCAAAGGATGTAGTGCAAAAGACTTTTGGAAAAATACCGCCAGGGCAGACACCTGCCCCTTCAGAGTACTGAGTTGGAGCCCTAAGTCCAGACCATGTTGCAAGAACTCCAAAATTCTAGAAACAGAGAATTCCCTACAAGGGAAGGCCCTAGACTCACACCAATCAATATAAGACCTCCAAGTCCTATAGTACACGGATGAAGAAGACTTCTTTCTAGCACGAATGAGAGTCTGAATAACAGCGTCAGAAAGACCTTCCTCCTTCAAGATGGAGGTTTCAGCAGCCACGCCGTCAAAGCCAGCGTTGGTAAATTGGGGTAACGAAGATGACCCTGTGTGAGCAGATCTGGCAGCAGGGGCAGAACGAACTGATCTTCTGCCAACCTTACCACGTCTGCGAACCAGACCTGTCTTGGCCACCTTGGAGCTACCAGAATTGCTGTTGCTCTCTCCAGAGCAAGCTTGCGCACTACTCTGGCCACCATGGGAAATGGAGGGAACAGGTACAGAAACCCCAGATCCCTCCAGTTCAGGGACATGGCGTCCGTCGCGAGAGCCAGTGGGTCCTTCGCCAGAGACACAAAAGCCGGGAGTTTGTGATTGTGACGGGAGGCAAATAGGTCCACCGCCGATGACCCCCACCTGAGACAAATTGAGTGAAAGACCCTGGGATTGAGACACCATTCCCCCTTGCGGGCTGACATCCTGCTCAGAGAGTCCGCCTCCGTGTTCTCCACACCTGGGATGTAAACTGCTGAGATACACGGGACATGTCTCTCTGCCCAGTCCAGGATCAGAGACACTTCCTTGAGGGCATTCCTGCTGCGGGTTCCTCCCTGGTGATTGATGTAGGCCACCGCCGTCCGATTGTCCGACCTGACCTGGACCGGCAAGTCTCGCAGTTGATGAGTCAAATGACAAAGAACCAACCTGATGGCCCTCAATTCCAGAACATTGATAGACTCGTGAGCTTCCAGGGGACTCCACAAACCCTGAACTTGCAGATCCTTCCAAAAGCCCCCCCATCCTGAGAGGCTGGCATCCGTAGTGACTATCTCCCACTGAGGAGTCCGAAAGGATCTGCCCCTCAGTAGGTTGGTTGAGTTCAGCCACCACCGAAGCGAGCGGCGAACCCGGGGAGACATCTGAAAAAGATGATCCAGCGACTGAGGAGACCTGGTCCAGACCGATAACAGATGGAGCTGTAGTGTCCTTGTGTGAAACTGAGCAAAGGGAACCGCCTCGAATGAGGCCACCATCAAACCCACCAGTCTCATCCCTAGACGGATGGACGGTCGAGGCATGGACATGAGCGACCGAACCAACTCCTGAATCAGAAGAACCTTGGACTGAGGAAGGAAAACTCTGGCCAGATCTGTATCCAGAGACATTCCCAGAAAGGATACTGTCCTGGACGGGTGTAGGGAGGACTTGGGGTAGTTGATCACCCAGCCGAACCTCTCCAGAGTGGATATTACCGTCCTGGTGTCCAATTCTGCCTGGCTGAATGACAGTGCCATGATGAGGAGATCGTCCAGATATGGCACAATGCGAATCCCCTGCGCTCTGAGGAGAGCCATCACCCCAGCAAGCACCTTGGTGAAAACTCTTGGAGCTGTAGTGAGACCGAAGGGAAGAGCTACAAACTGAAAGTGCCGATCCTCCACCGCGAACCTCAGAAACCTCTGGTGTGCGGGAAAAATGGGAACATGGAGGTAAGCGTCCTGAATGTCTATGGACGTCATGAAGTCCCCCTGACGAAGAGAATGAATAGCCGAGCGCAACGTTTCCATGCGAAACCTTCGCAGTCTGACAAACTTGTTGAGAATCTTTAGGTCCAGTATGGGCCGGACGGAGCCATCCTTTTTGGGGACCGTGAACAGATTTAAGTAAAAACCCCGACCCCGGTCTAATGAGGGAACTGGGCAAATGACTGCCATTTCCAGAAGACTCGATACTGCCGCCCGGAGCTGCTGCGCAGCCAGTGCCTCCGGGGACACCCGAGACCTGAGGAAACGCGGGGGAGGGTAGGACTCGAACTCCAGCTTGTAGCCGGAAGACACCAGAAGAACCTCCGCCGGAGGCGAGATAGCAAGCACCTCAAACATCTGAGTCAGAACAAGGAAGTCCCTGAGCTCCGATCGGAATCAGCACCAACAAATTGCTGATCATCAGAAATATCTGAATCCTCAAATAATTCCCCTTCTTCTAGAGGGGAATAATCTGACCAATCCAGGCCGTCCTCGTCATCATCATATTCAAAATGATTAACCGGTGATAAATGCTTCCTCTTAGCCGGTGCTTTCTTGGCAACTGTGGAGGAAATGAATTTTTCAATACTGGCCAACCTGGCACACACATCAGATTGCGACTGCCCCCCCCCGTGGCAATCTCACACGAGGCACGGGTCAAAGTGGGAGGGGGAGAGGATGAAGCCGGCTGCGCTGACCCAGATGCCTGGGGACCGGACTGCCGTGTAATAGTCTGCTGTGCACATGATATACATAGGAAAAAATCATCCCCTGTTAGGGATACCCCACAACCCATACACTTCCGGGATTGTCCCAAGGGGAGCCCGGAATCTTGGGATGCCTCCATAAGGTGAACTTGAATAGTCGCTATGAGTGAGGGAATTACGCTATTAAGCAACCCGGGATGCCCTTATATTGTCCAAGTGGGAGGTTTTGTAATAAATAGCAAAAGTACCCAGGTACTCTAGGACCAGGAGAAACCTAAAAAAATTCCTGGCAGTTCAGACTGAAAAACATAGAAAAAGACAGTAAGAGGTTCTCCCTATATAAACCTATATCTATTATACCTATATATATACATATATATATGCAAATATGTACAGATAAGCAACGGCCGCAGGGCCACTCACTGAGTCTTTGGGCGCCAATACACTGTGTCCTCTGCATGAGGTAACACAGATCAGAGCGGGAGACGCAGCAGGGGGGCGTGGCCAGCGTGGATTGCACGCTGCAAGGCTCCGCCCAGCAGCTTCAAACTCCTAAAGGGCGCGGGCTGCGGCCTCATACCGAAGGCCCGGCCCCGCCCCCTCACTGAAGAGCGTGAGGGGAGAAATCCTCCCCAACAAGTTTACATTATGACTATTCATACCAGAAAAGTAAACATTTTAAACAAACATTTCAAATAAATCTATTTTCCAGGCGCCCCCATAGAAAAACACCAGAAGCTGAATAAGAGGCCTCCACACAATTAAAAAAGGGGAATAGGCCATTTAAGGGGAAAATTTAACTCTTGGACAGGGCATCCCAAACCGGAGTCACCAACCCGGTATAACCGCCTACCCTCTTTATAGGGTCTCGCGGTGGAGCATAGCTCCTGAGCACCTGACGTGCTGTTATACCCTCGCTCGGACAGCAGTCAAGACTGGGAGGCATTTAAATAGCTATATATTAATAAAGGGAATAAAGAGTCCGAACGGAAATAAAAATATATATAGGCCGGGAGTAGACCCGGCTACCTTAAAGTCCCCCTGTGCAAGGAGGAGATATCATCTGCTGCTTGCTCGCCGTCTGCAGAGATGAAGACTGGGTAATGAGTGGGAGGTCCCAGGTACTTATGGACTGGGAGGGGCTTTCTTTCCTCCAATCATCTCTGCAGAAGCCCTCTACAGGACCATACTACCCACAGGTAATGAATATCTTGAAGCGGGGTGTGTGACATACTTAGAATAAAGGGCGGGGGAAGTGGGGTGTGTGACATACTCGTAATAACCATTTTACAGTTGAGTACTCACAAAATGGTATTATTCCTAGTATGTCACGCACCCCAATCCAAAGATCCATGACACTTGGGACATCCAATAGCAGTGTCTATAATGGGTGGGGATCCCCAAGGAATAATGCATAACTTAAATTACTGTAGCTTGCAGAATTTTGCGGCCAAAAGCAGCATCCGCTGAGGCCCGCACATCAACCTTGTAAAACTTAGAAAAAGTATGCGCAGAAGACCAAGTTGCAGCCTTGCAAACTTGTTCAACAGAAGCCTGGTGCTGAGAAGCCCAAGAAGCACCAATAGCACGAGTAGAATGAGTGGTGACACGAAAAGGGGGAACCTTCCCCTTAGCCATATAGGCCCCAATGATGGCCTGACGTATCCACCTACTAAGGGAAGATTTGGCAGGAACAAAACCCTTCTTGGGCCCAGAAGGCACAACAAAAAAGGGCATCCGTCTTGCGGAAGGCCGAGGTAGTAACTAAATAATACTTAACACAACGAACTACATCCAAAGAATGTAAGACCCTTTCCTTGTCGTTACCAGATTTAGGACACAAGGAAGGAACAACTATATCCTGATTTAGGTGGAAAGCAGACACCACCTTAGGAAGGAAATCCGGTTTAAAACGGAAAACAACCTTGTCTTGATGCCTCTCAAAATAAGGGGCTAGAATAGACAAAGCCGCCAGTTCAGAAACTCGGCGGACAGAAGAAATAGCAACCAAAAAGGCAACCTTCTGAGTAAGAATAGGACGAGGAATATCCTGCAATGGCTCAAAGGGAGCAGCTTGCATAGCCGAAAGCACCAAATTAAGATCCCAAACAGGAAGTAAAGGCTTTCTGGGAGGCCGCACATGCGCGACTCCTTGGAAAAAGGTCTTAACCAAAGGATGAAGAGCAAACAACCTTTGAAAGAAAATAGCCAAGGCAGAGACTTGCCCTTTCAAAGTACTAATCTGGAATCCCATATCCAGACCTCGTTGCAGATATTCCAAAATTCTAGGAATAGAAAATACTCTACAGGGCAAAGCCCTGGATTCACACCAATCAATATAGGACCTCCAAGTCCTGTAATAAATGACAGAGGAAGACTTCTTCCTAGCTCTAATAAGAGTCTGAATAACTGCATCAGAAAGACCTTCTTCTTTCAATATGGAGACTTCAGCAGCCATGCCGTCAAAGCCAGCGTTTTTAAATTGGGGTAACAAAGTTGTCCCTGAGTGATGAGATCTGGAAGAAGAGGCAGATGGAACCGATCCACTGCCAGCCTTGCGACATCTGTGTACCACAGACGTCTTGGCCACCTTGGCGCCACCAGAATTGCTGGCGCCTCCTCCAGTGCTAACTTGCGCACCATCTTCACTGATCATGGAGAATGGGGGAAACAGATATAGGAACCCCAGATCCTTCCAGGCTAGAGACATCTGCTGCCACTGCCAGAGGATCCTGGGATAGAGACACAAAAGCTGGCAGCTTGTGATTGTGACGAGAAGCCAACAGGCCCAACCGTGGAGTCCCCCACTTGTGACAGAGGAACTGAAAGACCCTTGGATTGAGAGACCATTCTCCCTGGCGAGAACATCCCCTGCTCAGGGAGTCCGCCTCCACATTCTCTATCCCCGGAATGTAAACTGCTGATACGCAGGGAACATTGATCTCTGCCCACTGAAGGATCAGAGACACTTCCCGGAGGGCACCCCAACTGCGAGTCCCTCCCTGGTGATTGATGTATGCAACAGCTGTTCGGTTGTCTGACCGAATCTAAACTGGCAGACCCTGTAAGAAATGGGTCAGTCGAAGTAGAACAAGACGTATGGCCCGAAGCTCTAATACATAGATTGGAGAATGAGCCTCCTGAGGCCCCCACAATCCTTGGAACTGATGCTTCTTCCAGAAGCCCCCCCAGCCTACCAGGCCGGTATCCGTGGTAACCAGTTCCCAACGCGGAGTCAGAAATGACTTGCCCTTCTGGAGGTTGTGCGATATTAACCACCACTGAAGGGACTGCAAAACGTGGGGAGACAACAGACAAGTCTGATTTAATGATAGTGGGCACCTGTCCCACTTTACCAAGAGGAAGAGCTGAAGCGTCCTTATGTGAAACTGGGCAAACGGGACTGTCTCGAATGCAGCTACCATCAATCCCACTAGTCTCATCCCTAGACAGATAGACTGACGAGGGTTGGACAAGAATAGACGAATCAAGTCCTGAATCAGAACCATTCCAGAATCAGGCCCAGGAAGGGAATTTCCCTGGATGGACAGAGAGGATTTGGGCTAACATATTACCCATCCAAACCTCTCTAGCGTAGAGACCACCATCCTGGTGTCCAACTCTGATCGTTCGAGGGAGGAGGCCGCGATAAGAAGATCGTCCAGAAAAGGCGCAATGCGGATGTCCTGGACCCTGAATATAGCCATCACTCCTGCCAGCATCTTGGTAAAGACTCTTGGGGCCGAGGTAAGGCCGAATGGCAGGGCCACAAATTGATAATGCTGGTCTTCTATCGAGAACCTGAGAAATCTCTGGAAAATAGGAATGTGCAAATAAGCATCCTTGATGTCTATGGATGTCATGAAGTCCCCCTGACGGAAAGCACTGATTGTTGATCGCAGAGACTCCATGCGGAATCTTCTGAAATGGATAAATTGATTGAGTCTCCTTAGGTCTAGGATAGGCCAAACAGAGCCGTCCTTCTTGGGTACCGTGAATAGGTTGGAGTAAAACCCCAAACCCCTTTCCGCCGGAGGCACTAGGCAGATGACAGCCATGTTTAACAGATTCGCTACTGCTGCCCGCAGTCCCTGCGCAATTGCCGGATCTGATGGCATCCGGGACATGAAAAATCTGGGAGGAGGCCGAGACTCGAATTCCAGTTTGTAACCGGAAGAAACTACTTCCAGAACCCAATTTTTCTCCAAATAGGCGCAATCCCACAAACGGAAGCGCTGTAAGTGATTTCTTGGCTACAACATCCGCCGCCCACTGCCGCAACCATACTGACTGCCGAATGGCGATTAACAAGGCAGAGGTTCTGCTGCACATGAGCAGAGTATCATCTAAAGCAGAAAGTACAAAAGATGCAAACATCTCACAACGCTTAAGAGCGGCGTACTCATCAGAGGCCGGATCAAGCCCTGAGTTATTCATTAGGTCTCTCACAACAGACCTAATAGCCAC
Source organism: Gastrophryne carolinensis (assembly GCA_027917425.1). NCBI lineage: Eukaryota > Metazoa > Chordata > Amphibia > Anura > Microhylidae > Gastrophryne > Gastrophryne carolinensis. Next base: position 91,087,391 of record CM051243.1, on the reverse strand, counting down.
CGACATAAGCGCCGAAGCACCGACAGGCCGCAAGGCCGAGCCTACACTGGAAAAAGCGTGGCACGCCATTTGATCAATACGTTTGTCCTCTCCATCCTTGAGTGTAGTGGAGTCAGGAAGTACAGGGGCATCCACCTCAGGAGGTGATGACCAACATTTAACCGTATCAGCTGGAAAGGGATCTTTGTCCCAGCCCAAGGGAATGCCATGAAGCCGTGCAGGCTTCTCCCATTCTTTAAAAATAATATCATCAAAATGCTTTTGATTTGGAAATTCCATACGAGGTTTAGAGGCTCCAAAGAATTCCCCTCTCTTGAGAGGGACTACTTCAGGAGGAGTAATAACCAAAAACTCAAATAACTGGGCAAGAGCTTTTGGGGTAACCACAACACTCTCTTCACCCTGCTCACTTTCAGTACCAACAAATTGCTGTTTGTCAGAAACATCTGAATCCTCATATAATTCCCCTTCTTCTAACTGAGAAGGGTCAGACCAATCAAGCAATTCGCAATTGTCCAACTCACTTGCCAAGACGGCATGAGTCAAATGCTTTCTTTTAGCTGAGGCCTTCTTAGCCACAGAGGTAGACATAAATCCTTCAAGATGAGCCAATCTGGCACATAAATCAGAATGCGACTCACCACCCAAGACAATATCATTGGGGGTACGGACAAGTCACGGCGGAGTAGGAGAAGAGGCAGTAGCCGCAGACCCTGAAGCCTGGGCCCCAGTTTGCTGCATAATGGTTAACTGCACAAGGGACGCAAGAACTGCGTTATCCCAAACAAGGGATGCCCCACATCCAAAACATTGCCAAGTCTGTGCCAAGGGAATTGCAAGCTCATTAACCTGAGATGCCTCCATATGATGCTTTAGTATTATACTTATAATTGATTATAGTCGCCAAGTATATCTGGGTTTTACGCAATTGCTACCCGGGATGCCCCTTCAAGTCCCAAGTGGGAGGGTTTTTTTTTTTTTAAATACTTTAGGACTACTTAAGGGCAGACTAGATGGAGCATAAGGTCTCCTTCTGCCATCAACCTTCTACGTTTCTATGTTGTTGGTCTTTAACACATAGAGCCAGGCAACATGATTCCAGGTCCACCTTAAAGTGGAACACAAAACCTGAACATAAGGGCAGGAGGACATAAGCCAAACATACACATCACTCAAAACCAATACTTATATCTGTGTATCTATAAGACAGATTTTCTTCAGTAGTCAAAACCCAGAATATACAGAGTCAAGGCTCCAAGAAGGCTGGACAACAGGCCAGCTGCTCCAGCCACAAGTAATGGCTTTAGCAGCAGTTAGGCTTGCACACAAGCGTAGGTGAGGCAGCTCAGCACAGGGGAGTGTTTACAAAGAAACTCCAGCCTGTGCAATAAAAGTGTTGTCTCTCTAGACAGAGCTGGAGCTAGCTACTGAAAAATGCCATTGAGTGAATCACAGAGTAAATATATACATAAGAATATATAACACAAGTGGCAAAAACGCACGTGTCCTGAGGAAAGACAGGAAGGAGAGACAGGAAGGAGAGGGCGGGCCAGAAAAAAAAAACAGTGAAGCCAATATAGCTGAGCTCCTGGCCCTGCCCTCTCCTTAACCACAGCTGAGGAGCAGCAGCCTAAACCAGCTGAAAATCAACAATGGCCGAATTTGAAGATTACACCATCTATTTTAAAAGCAAAGACTTGCCACAAGCTGAGCTTCCTGCGATACTTGTGCTGTTGAACAGTGCTAAAACACACACAGACACATACACATAATTTTCCCATGTGATTTTTTAGCTTTAGGTGGAAAGCAGACACCACCTTAGGAAGGAAATCCGGTTTAAAACGGAAAACAACCTTATCTTGATGCCTCTCATAATAAGGGGCTTGAGTAGACAAAGCCTCCAGTTCAGAAACTCGGCGGACAGAAGTAATAGCAACCAAAAGGCAACCTTCTGAGTAAGAATAGGAAGAGGAATATCCTGCAATGGCTCAAAGGGAGCAGCTTGCATAGCCGAAAGCACCAAATTAAGATCCCAAACAGGAAGTAAAGGCTTTCTGGGAGGCCGCACATGCACGACTCCTTGGAAAAAGGTCTTAACCAAAGGATGAAGAGCAAACGATCTTTGAAAGAAAATTGCCAAGGCAGAGACTTGCCCCTTCAAAGTACTAATCTGGAATCCCATATCCAGACCTCGTTGCAGATATTCCAGAATTCTAGGAATAGAAAATACTCTACAGGGCAAAGCCCTGGATTCACACCAATCAATATAGGACCTCCAAGTCCTGTAATAAATGACAGAGGAAGACTTCTTCCTAGCTCTAATAAGCCGTCATGTCGTCAAAGCCAGCGTTTGTAAATTGAGTGATGAGAGCTGGAAGAGGAGGCAGATGGACACGATCCACTGCCAGCCTTACGACGTCTGGGTACCACAGATGGCCACCTTGGCGCCACCAGAATTGCTGGCACCTCCTCCAGTGCTAGCTTGCGCACCACCTTGCTGATCATGGAGAATGGGGGAAACAGATATAGGAACCCCAGATCCTTCCAGGCTAGAGACATGGCATCCACTGCCACTGCCAGAGGATCCTGGGATAGAGACACAAAAGTTGGCAGCTTGTGATTGTGACGAGAAGCAAACAGGTCCAACCGTGGAGTCCCCCACTTGTGACAGAGGAACTGAAAGACCCTTGGATTGAGAGACCATTCTCCCTGGCGAGAACATCCCCTGCTCAGGGAGTCTGCCTCCACATTCTCTATCCCCGGAATGTAAACTGCTGATATGCAGGGAACATTGATCTCTGCCCACTGAAGGATCAGAGACACTTCCCGGAGGGCACCCCAACTGCGAGTCCCTCCCTGATGATTGATGTAGGCAACAGCTGTTCGGTTGTCTGACAGAATCTGAACTGGCAGACCCTGTAAGAAATGGGTCACTCGAAGTAGAACAAGATGTATGGCCCAAAGCTCTAATACATTGATTGGAGAATGAGCCTCCTGAGGCCCCCACAATCCTTGGAACTGATGCTTCTTCCAGAAGCCCCCCCAGCCCACCAGGCTGGCATCCGTGGTAACCAGTTCCCAACGCGGAGTCAGAAATGACTTGCCCTTCTGGAGGTTGATGCTGAAGCATCCTTATGTGAAACTGGGCAAACGGGACTGCCTCGAATGCAGCTAGCAGCAATCCCACTAGTCTCATCCCTAGACGGATAGACTGACGAGGGTTGGACAAGAATAGACGAATCAAGTCCTGAATCAGAACCATTTTGGACTGAGGAAGAAAAACCTTGGCCTGAAATGTTTCCAGAATCAGGCCCAGGAAGGGAATTTCCCTGGACGGACAGAGAGAGGATTTGGGGTAACTTATTACCCATCCGAACCTTTCTAGCGTAGAGACCACCGTCCTGGTGTACAAATCTGATTGTTCGAGGGAGGAGGCCACGATAAGAAGATCGTCCAGGAAAGGCACAATGCGGATGCCCTGGACCCTGAATATAGCCATCACTCCTGCCAGCATCTTGGTAAAGACTCTTGGGGCCGAGGTAAGGCCGAATGGTAGGGCCACAAATTGATAATGCTGGTCTTCTATCGAGAACCTGAGAAATCTCTGGTGACCCGGAAAAATAGGAATGTGTAAATAAGCATCCTTGATGTCTATGGATGTCATGAAGTCCCCCTGACGGAGCACATCGATCGTTGATCGCAGAGACTCCATGCGGAATTTTCTGAAACGGATAAATTGATTGAGTCTCCTTAGGTCTAGGATAGGCCGAACAGAGCCGTCCTTTTTGGGTACCGTGAATAGGTTGGAATAAAACCCCAAACCCCTTTCTGCTGGAGGCACTAGGCAGAGGACAGCCATGTTTAACAGATACGCTACTGCTGCCCACAGTCCCTGCGAAATTGCTGGATCTGACGGCATCCGGGACATGAAAAATCTGGGAGGATGCCGGGACTCGAATTCCAGTTTGTAACCGGAAGAGAATACTTCCAGAACCCAATTGTCTGATACCTCCTGAACCCAGACCTGGAAGAAGAACCGCAGCCGCCCCCCACCCATAAGGGTGAGGGCGTCCCCTCATTCCCTCTAGGGGCTGAAAAGGCCGATCCTCTACCGGATCTAGACCCCCGAAAGGAAGGGTTAAAAGAGGCCATTCCACAAAAGGAACAACGTTGTTTCTTACGCTGAGGTAATTTACCTCCTTTAGTGACAGAATCCAATCTTTCTCCAAAGAGGCGCAATCCCACAAAAGGGAGCGCTATAAGTGATTTCTTGGCTACAATATCAGCTGCCCACTGCCGCAACCAACAACTAACAAGGCAGAGGTTCTGCTGCACATGACCAGAGTGTCATCTAAGGCAGAAAGTACAAAGGATGAAAACATCTCGCATCGCTTAAGAGCGGCATACTCATCAGAGGCTGGATCAAGCCCTGAGTAATTCATTAGGTCTCTCACAACGGACCTAATAGCCACTGTCATGAGTGCTGAAGCACCAACAGGCAGCAAGGCCGAGCCCACACTGGAAAAAGCATGGCACGCCATTTGATCAATACGCTTATCCTTTCCATCTTTAAGTGTAGTGGAGTCAGGAGAATGCAACACAGAAGAATTGGATAAATTAAGCACAGGGGCATCCACCACAGGTGGTGATGACCAACGTTTAACAGTATCAGCTAGGAAGGGATACTTCTTGTCCCAGCCCAAGGGAATGCCAGGAAGCCGCGCAGGCTTCTCCCATTCTTTAAGAATAATATAAAAAAAAAAATGCTTTTGATCTGGGATTTCGAAACGAGGTTTAGAGGCTCCAAAGAATTCCCCTTTTTGAGGAGGGACTACTTCAGGAGGAGTAATAACCAAAACCTCAAATAACTGAGCAAGAGCTTTTGGGGTATCCACAACACTTGCTTCACCCTGCTCAATCTTTGAAACACAAATGGACCCCCCAAATAAGGCTTAAGGGACCAGGAGAAACCCCTTTTTAAATAAGGAGTTTCCACCTACAGAGAAAACAAAAAAAACAGTCACCAAATGCACACAATATAAATAAATGACAGAAAAAAAACTCCCTTCAGCCAAGCTGAAGGGTACTCACAGCCCATGCAATAAGCTCACATCATGAGGTAAGGCCACAGGGAAGCAGGAAACAGGAAGTCAAACAGAGCATACCAGGTGCTCTCTGAATAAAAGCATGCCCAAGCCCTGCCCACTTCCAGGATCACATGGCCAAAAATTGAGGGAAAATTCAAATCTGAACAAAGCCAGAAACAAAGAGCTTTAATAAGTAAGCAAAAAATGCTGCCTAGACAGAGATAGGACAATCTAAATAAAACATTTCCTATTAAATAGTATAGTAAAACATACATAATAAAAATAAGAAATAAAGACTTATTTTATACATCTCTTTCTTTTTTTTGTGTGTGCATGGTGACAAAAAAGCCCAGATAACACCCCCCCCCCCTTCCCCCCTCCTTTTTACCCAGCAGGGTTAAAGGAGAACTAAGGGGAGAGGATAGACATGCACCCATAAGGCACAAGGGGATTATAAAGGGACAGGGGCATCCCATGCCGGGAACACCAACCCGGAAGCCGCCTACCCACATTTGGGTCTCACGGGGGAGTAATATTTCTGTATACACCAGAAGGTGTATGTATCTATCTTTGCCTGAACCACACAGCCAGGGCTGGGAGGCATACAATATAACCAAACAGGTTTAAAGAGTTTCAGACAGAAATAGAGAAAAAAAGGGGCCGGGAGCAAGCCCGGCTACCTGCAGCTTGACGGAGAGTCATCTTCTGAATGCTTTGCCGACTGCAGAGACTAAAAGACTGAGGAATAGTGGGAGGAACCCAGTACTTATGGACCAGGAGGGGCTCCTTTTTTCCATGTCATCTCTGCAAGATCGCCCTCTACAGGCCGGGTTCCCAAGTGTCATGAATATCGGGAAGTGGGGGGTGTGACATACTAGGAATATAAGAGAAAGCGTGAGTGAAGAGTCACCTCAATGATATAATCAGTCTTATTGATCATGGAATATCGTATATTCTTGTAATGAAATTGTATGGTATATGAAATTGTGAAATAATACCATTTTGTGAAATACTCACCTGTAAAATGGGTATTATAAGTATGTCACACACCCCGCTTCAAGATATCCATAACATGTGGGTATTACCGACCTGAAGAGGGCGTTCTGCAGAGATGATAGCAAAAAGAAAGCCCCTCCCTGATCCATAAATACCTGGGACCTCCCACTCATCACCCAGTATATAGAAGCAGTAAGGTAAGGGACCAGGAAGAGGCAAATATAAACCAAAGCAACGCAAAGTTCACAACATAGAGGATCCAGAATACAAGAAGGGCGGGTGAAGCGGGGTGTGTGACATACTTATAATACCCATTTTACAGGTGAGTATTTCACAAAATGGTATTATTCTAAGTATGTCACACACCCCGCTTCAAGATATCCATAACATGTGGGACATCCAATAGCAGTGTCCATAAAAGGGCGGGGATCCAAAAACAAGGCAACAAGGCACAACTCAAACCACAACAGCTTGCAGAACTTCGCGGCCAAAAAACAGCAGCCGCTGAGGCCCGAACATCAACCTTGTAAAACTTGGAAAAAGTGTGAACAGAGGACCAAGTAGCGGCCCTACAAACTTGCTCAACAGAGGCCTGGTGCTGAAAAGCCCAGGACGCCCCAACCGCACGAGTAGAATGAGCAGTAACACGAAAAAGGGAACACCTCCCCTTGGCAGAATAGGCCCCAATGATGGCCTGACGAATCCAATTACTAATGGAAGATTTGGCAGGAGCCAAACCTTTCCTAGGCCCAAAGGGCACCACAAAAACAGCATCAGTCTTACGAAAGGAAGACGTAACCACCAGATAACATTTCACAACACGAACTACATCCAAGGAATGCAGCGCCCTTTCCTTGTCGTTGCTGGGATGAGAACATACCCCTCGATTCAAAGAGCAAAAGTTAATTGATTTCGGATCGAGAATCGTAAGTTTGGGTGGGTGTTAGTCATTTTTTCCTGTTTTTTTGGCCATTTACGACTCGCACGAGCCTACGTTCGAATGCGTATATGCTCTTACGATCATCGCAAGTTTGTTCCTAAATTTTAGGATCAAAACGTAAAACTTAGGATCAAATCCTAAAACTTAGGATCAAAACGTAAAACTTAGGATAATTGGATGTGTTTCGGTGTGATTCAGAGAACAGTTTTCAAACCTCTAAATACGTTTTAAAAGAAAGCCACTGCCGACACCTTTTAGCAGTCGTATTGCTGTTCTGGAACAGGTTTTTTGGCTATGTGGAGGAGTCTGCGCGTCTTGAGCTGCAATGAACTGCATATATCAGCATGGCCGAGCCCATAAATTGTATTGCAATGCATACCTGATTCATGTATGCCTTATAAAAGCATTTTAATGTGGACCTTAATTAGTCCTTTGCATGTAAACCTTTATTTGGCAATATATTTGCGTTAATTAAAGAAACTTATGTCCTTTGTTATTTATTTTTAAATTGATGTACTAGAATAATATTTTTAGATTGCATTTATTGGTGTAGTTGTTTACCTTTGCTTTGTTTAATTATTTAAGCACATCTTTGGTCAGATGCATCACACTTACTGAGGAGAGGAGAGCGGGATAAAGTGCAGGATGTGGGTTACTGCTGTATTTTGCACAGACACAGCAGAGCTGGGGGCACGGAAAGGTCAGAAATCAAAGAATCCAGAGCAACACAGTCACAAGGCCCTTTCTGTTTGCAGGCTGCCCGATAATACCTGAGCCGCCATCTTGCCTGTTTCTAGGCTCATAACATGCAGAAGTTGCTGGGTGTTTTTTAATATTTGAGAGCAATCTGTATGTAGAGGGTGTGGGTAACCACACCAAAAATTTAAAGTTGTACCATTTGAAGCCAAAATATAAAAATTAAATCCACAAGTAAAAAATGCAAGTTAAGTAAAAATTAAACAAAGTTAGATTTACTTATGCAAATGCATTCATTCATTATATGGTTGGTTACTGCAAAATGAATGAAATAAAGAAAAATAAAAGACCAAATATTTAGAATGCACTTTAATGAGGTAAGTTTGTAGTGCGGAGCCGCAAGATCAGAAGGATTTACGTCCAGACAAAAAAGGAAAAAGGGCAAAACCAATGTTGCAACCTGAGAAATGAAACGGAAAAATCAGGATGGAAACTGACATAGGTCTGATTCCCGAACTGCCATACGAACGGACGTATATTTTAGGATAGAAACGTATTTGCTTATAGAATCACTCGCAAGTTCATACGAACGCACGAGCGGACGTGAAAAATAGGATGATCGGCACCAAAATCCAAGCTGTTACATGTTTCTTTGAATCGACCCTATAGAGAAGGCAGAACAATGTCCTGATTCAGATGAAAGGCAGAGACCACCTTTAGGAAGAAAATCCGACTTGAAACGAAAGACCACCTAGTCCTGATGCCTTTCGAAGTACAGAGCTTTAATGGGCAAAGCTGCCAACTCAGAAACGCGCCTAACCGAAGTGATGGCCACCAAAAAAGGCCACCCTTTGAGTAAGTGAAGACAAAGCAACCTCATTCAAGGGCTCAAACGGAGGACCCTGAAAAGCAGAAATAACCAGGAGCAAATCCCAAACTGGAACAAAGGGCTTCCTAGGAGGCCGTACATGCATAACTCCTTGGAAAAAGGTCTTGACCAAGGGATGAAGCGCAAAGGACCTTAGAAAGAACACCGCCAGGGCAGAAACCTGCCCCTTCAAGGTACTAAGGTGGAGCCCCAGATCCAGACCATGTTGAAGAAACTCCAGGATTCTGTAAATGGAAAACTCCCGACAAGGGAAAGACCTATCTTCACACCAGTCAATACAGGACCCCAGGTCCTATAGTAAATAGTAGAGGAAGACCGCTTCCTGGCGCTAATAAGAGTCTGAATCACCGCGTCAGAAAGACCTTCCTCCTTCAGGATGGCGGTTTCAGCAGCCACGCCGTCAAAGCCAGCGATGGTAAATTGGGATAACGTCGCCGACCCTGGGTGAGCAGGTCCGGCAGCAGAGGCAGAACGAACAGATCCTCTGCCAGTCTTACCAGGTCTGCGAACCAAACCTGCCTTGGCCACCTCGGAGCCACCAGAATCGCTGACGCTCCCTCCAAGGCCAGCTTGAGCACCACTCTGGCTACCATCGGAAACGGAGGGAACAGGTAAAGAAATCCCAGATCCCTCCAGTCCAAAGACATGGCAGCCACTGCCAGAGCCAGTGAACCCTGCGAGAGAGACACAAATACCGGAAGTTTGTGATTGTGACGAGAGGCAAAGAGGTCCACAGCAAATCGAACAAAACACCTGGGGACTGAGAGACCACTCCCCCTGGCGAGAGGAGGACCTGCTCAGAGAGTCCGCCTCTGTGTTCTCCACTCCCGGAATGTAGACACGGGACGTGGTTCTCCGCCCCATCCAGAATCAAAGATACTTCCCTGAGGGCACTCCTGCTGCGAGTCCCTCCCTGGTGATAGATGTAAGCAACCGCCGTCCGGTTGTCCGACCGAACCTGAACTGGCAGGCCCTGCAACTGATGAGACAAAAGAAACAGAAGCAACCTGATGGCTCTCAATTCCAGACATTGATGGTCTCGTGGGCCTCCTGCGGGCCCCACAGACCCTGAAAATGAAGGTCCTTCCAAACACCCCCCCAACCTGACAGACTGGCATCCGTGGTGACCGTCTCCCAACACGGGGCCAGAAAAGATCTGCCCTTCAACAGATTGGCAGACCCCAGCCACCATTGCAGGGATCGACGGACTCGGGGGGTCATCCGGAAGGACTGATCCAACGATAGCAGAGACTTGTCCCAAACCTTCAACAGATGAAGCTGGAGCATCCTTGTGTGAAACTGCGCAAAGGGAACTGCCTCAAATGAGGCCACCATCAACCCAGCCTCATCCCTAGCCGGATGGCCGGACAAGGGGCCGACACGAGAAGCCGAACCAACTCCTGAATCAAAAGAATCTTGGCCTGGGGCAGAAACCCCCTGGCCTGCGAAGTGTCCAGAGACATTCCCAGAAAGGTGACAATCTTGGACGGAGAAAGAGAGAACTTGGGGTGGTTGATCACCCAACCGAACCTCTCCAGAGTGGATACCACCGTACTGGTGTCCAACTCCGCTTGGTTGAAGGAAGAAGCCATGATCAGAAGATCGTCCAAATAGGGCACAATGCGGATACCCTGAACCCTGAGTAGAGCCATCACCCCCGCCAGCACCTTGGTGAACACCCGAGGAGCCAAGCTGAGACCGAAAGGGAGTGCCACAAACTGAAAATGCCGATCCTCCACCACGAACCTGAGAACCTCTGGTGTGCTGGAAAAATCGGAACGTGTAGGTAAGCGTCCTTGATGTCTATGGACGTCAGAAAAAGAGTGGATAGACGAACGCAGCGTTTCCATGCGGAATTTCCGCGGCCGGATGAACCTGTTGAGAAACTTCAGATCCAAGATGGGTCGGACCGATCCGTCCTTCTTGGATACCGTGGACAGATTGGAATAAAAACCCCTGCCCTGGCCCGAGACGGGCACTGGGCAAATGACAGCCATGTCCAGAAGACTCTCTACTGCCACCAGGAGCCCCTGCGCGGCCAGAGGTTCCGAAGGCACCCGAGACCTGAAAAATCTGGAAGGGGGACGTAGCTCGAACTCCAGCTTGTAACCGGAAGACACCACTTCCTGGATCCAACTGTCCGAGACCTCCTGATCCCAGACTTGGGAGAAGTGTCGCAGCCGTCCCCCCACCCACATGGGTGAGGGCGCCCCCTCATTGCTGAGCTGGCTTAGCAGCAGGTTTGGGCTTAGAGCCCCAACTGTGACCTGGACGGGCACGTCTTCTGCCCCTGTTCCCGGAATCTCCTCTGGAAGAGGGGAAGGCAAGTCCCCTACCAGATCTGGCCCCACGAAAGGAAGGGGTAAAGGAAGGTGCCCCCCGAAAGGGACGGCGTTGTTTCTTACGCTGAGGTAACCTACCACCCTTGGTGACAGAATCCAAAATGTCATCCAAGGCGGCTAATACAAAAAAACAAAAACAACTAACACCGTTTAAGGCCAAGGAACTCGTCACTACCAGGACGAAGCCCGGCAGAAGTCAACCGGTCCCTGACCACGGACCTGGCGGCCACCACCAGCAGCGCCGAATCGCAAAAGGGGCCGCATGGCAGACCCAACGCTAGCAAAACCATGACAAGCCATCTGGTCAATGCGTTTATCCTCTCCATCTATGAGGGTGGAACAAACAGAATTATTTAAAACAGAAGTGTTGGACAACCCCAAAACCAGGGGGGGGGGGGGATGCCCAACGCTTAACCGTATCCGAAGGGAAAATATATTTCTTATCCCACCCGAGGACTACCAGGGAGCCGAGCCGGCCTGTCCCATTCCTTAGCAATAATTTTGTCAAAGTGTCTTTGATTAGGAAATGCCAAGTGCGGCCTGGATTCCTCAAAAACTCACTCTTCTGCTGTGGAGCCTCCAGGAGGAGAAATAGCCAAAACCTCAAACATCTGAGCCAGAGCGTTAGGAGTATCCGAGGATCTCCCCAAGTCCCCCAGCCCAGCATCAGCGCCAACAAACTACTCATCGTCTGAATTATCAGAGTCCTCATAAACCTTCCCTTCCTCTAGCGGGGAATAATCAGAATAGTCAAAATTATTAACACCATCAAAATCATCCGCCGGCGGAGCCGGCGACAAATGATTTCTCTAGCCGGAGCCTTACGGACGGCCGAGCTGGAAATTAATTATTCACGGTCGGCCCATCTGGCGCACATCTCAGATTGTAGCTCCCTACCCATGACAACGTCACACGGGGTGCGTAACAAGCTGGGAGGAGGAGAGGAAGCGACCGGCGGTGCTGACCCAGACGCCTGGGGTTCGGACTGCTGCGTAATAGTTGCTGTGCCCAAGGTATACACAGAAGTACAGCATCATCAGTAATGGATACCCTGCACAACATACACTACCAGAATTGCCCCGAGGGTATCCCGAGCCCAGAATCCGGGGATGCCTCCATATGGTGAACTTGTGTGTAGTCGCTATGACCAAGGGAATTACGCGTATAAGCAACCCGGGATGCCCCTTTAATGTCCCAAGTGGGAGGATTTGAAATAGGTAATTTAACCCAGGGACCCTAGGACCAGGAGAACCCCCTAACCTAATGAAGGTCTACCTGAAGGCACAATCTGAACAAGCTATAAGCACGTGGAAAAGAAGGAAACAGCAATATGAAAGCAATGGGGCCCACAGGGCCACTCACCGTGACCTCCTTCCAAGCAAGATGGCGACCGCACCACAAGGAGCCAGCAGCCGCAGTATGGGAACAGGAAGAAGAAGAAGCGGGGCATGGCCAGCGCAGAAGAGCGCGATTGTGAGTGGCCCTGCCCCCCCTCCATTCATTGCTAGGCTCCGCAGTGGCGCCTGCCTAACGGGGCCGGGCCTCGGCGTCCCGCCGAAAACCCTGCCCCACCCCCTGTACTAGCATAGTGAGGGGAGAAATCCCCTCACAAGCGAGGCCAAGGCAAGAACCGGCGCCGCAGCGGTGACAGAGGCTGCGGCGCCGGTAAACTGCAAACGACAAGCGGGGAGGACGGGCCGCGACGGCGCTCCAGCGCCCGTCCCCGCGCCCCCCACCCCCCCTTCAGCATGTGAGGAGCTCTCCTCACCTCTAGCAACGCCGGTACCAGGATAAAGAGAGCAGACAGGCGAGCCGCGGCGACGTGCCCGCGCCCGGTCCCTCCGCCCCCAGCATAAGCCGAGGAGAGGGATCTCCTAAGCTGTGCCCACACGAGAGGCCGGCCCACGGTGGCAGCAGTATACAGTGAAAAACACCCACACTACACTAAATAAAAGGCCCCACACCCCCCCCCCCCCCCCCCCTCGAGGAGAAGGGCATCCGGAGAGGGGAACACCACCTGGGGTGAAATGGCCGAGGGACAGGGCATCCCAAACCGGGGTCACCAGCCCGGATCACCGCCTACCCTCTCATACAGGGTCTCACGGGTGAGCAGAGCTCCTGGGCACCTAATGTGCCATTCTACCCTCGCCCTGACCTCAGCCAAGGCTGGGAGGCATGTATAGGATAATAAGGGGCATCTGGGCGGAAATAGAATAAAAAGCGGGCCGGGAATAATCCCGGCTACCTCAAGTCCCCCTGTGCAAGGAGGAGGCATCATCTTCTGACTTGCTCGCCGTCTGCAGAGATGGAAAACTGGGTGATGAGTGGGAGGTCCCAGGTATTTATGGATCAGGGAGGGGCTTTCTTTTTGCTATCATCTCTGCAGAACGCCCTCTTCAGGTCGGTAATACCCACATGTTATGGATATCTTGAAGCGGGGTGTGTGACATACTTAAAATAAATGTGAAGCAAAAACTTCTTTTAACTTAAAAGCAGTGTGGTCACAATCAAATGCTCACCGAATATACCAAGGGTAGCCTCAACCTGGAACCAGTAGTGAATTGAACGAGCATGATTATGTACCAACGCCCTATTTAGGGGGTAGTCCAAGTTAGGATCCATCAAAGGGTCACGCATTCTTCATGGGGGAGTCTCAGTGGGCACCCTCATTTTCGATAGTGAATAGAGAGAGTAGGGCGGGGAGAAACCAATAGAGGTCGGCCCGTCTGAAAGACATAAGCGAAGAGAGCCCCGTAAGTGACATGTAAATGACATAGGGTAAATAAAGCCGCCGCGAGGGCACTCACGAACCGCGGTAGGTAGATGCCAGTCACGCAGCAGCCTGATCCATAGAAAATGGAGCCGGGTATACCCCAAGGGGCGGGCCGTGGGGACAGTGACGCGGAACGCGCCAATCGAGGCCCCGCCCCCCCGAAGAGCGCGTATCGCGCTACAGTGACGCGGAACGCGCCAATCGAGGCCCCGCCCCCCCGAAGAGCGCGAAGCCGCACACGTGACAAGCAGCCAATAATGGAGCAACAGCGCCTGAGGTAACGCTGCCGCCTAGCGCGGAGCACAGTGGAAGCGTGCGCGGCGGCAATTTTAAAAAAGCAACCAGTGCAACCAAGTCAGCGCGGCAACTGACACCAACCAGACAAAGCAAAATACAGTGAAGCACCAAGGCATATTCACATAGGGCAGCAGCCACTTAACATAGGGCCCACCGATAGACAGGGGCAATAGGGCGGGAGGGGCATCCCATAGAGGCTCACCATATGCCTATACCGCCAACCTTTGGTGGGGGATTGCGGTGGAGCAGCGTTCCTAAGCACCTGACAGCGGTGCTGCCTACCATCACCAGACCAGCGCAGCCAAGGCAGGGAGGCAAATTAATAATGGAACGGGTGGGAATAGTCATACAGGGCTGCAGGCTAATAGCCCCGCTCACCTGCGAGAAGAGAGACGTCTTCTTGTCCTTCGCAGTCCAGGTCCCCGGGTATTAGAGGGGCCGGCAGGAGCCAATTTCGATGTCTCTGCAGTCCAGCGCCATCTGGCGGAGTAATACCCATGTGTTATGAATCTTATCTGAAGCAGGACGTACTGTATACTAAGAATACATACACCAACTAATAAAGCTGTGGGAGATAGAACATAATAAAGGGTCCCAAGGTGGTCCCCCCCCCCCATATAGGCTCACTATAGCCTATGGCCGGCTACCCTATGTGATAGGGTCTGTGGCCCAGAGCAAAGCTCTGCCGAACGCCTGACCCTCGGCGTTCCCCTACCTTCACCTGATCAGAAGCCGAGGCTGGGAGGCAGAAGGGTCCACTGAAAACAGGCGGGAATAGGGCTGCAGCGGCCGACAGGCTTGGGACGCCCTGCTTATCTGAGATTTCCATGGAGAGAGAGAGAAAGATCCATCTTCGCAGTCAGACTGCAAGGGAACTCTGGGGATTATTAGGGAAATAGCTGCCTTTATATGAGCCGGGAGGAGCCACAAATTTCGTCTTGCAGTCAACTGTGCCACCTTGTGGCAGATACCCAATTGTCAAGAATGAAGCATCCCGAGCAGGATACCAAGAAAATATATTTTTAGATGCCGGGGAATAGTTTTTTAAGGGTTTGGGCTTTTCATTAAATCATGCTGAAGGTCCGGTTTAATTCGAAACTTTCCTACCTGTTTTACACTTGAAAGCTCGTCAGCCAGGCGATTCTTCTGTTTTTCCGACTCCAAAAGTCTCTCCTAGAAAGAAATAAAAATTAGAGTAACACAAAGTGTACACTATTGAAACCAACGTTTTCTGCCTTCACAAACCTATCCCCAGGTGGAGTGGCTGAAAACCAACCCACCCCCCATTTTCAGCCAAAGCAGGAGATCACTTTAGCCTCATTAGTGCTCCTATATCACATTTAGAGAATACAGCGATTACATTTTCTGGCCACTAGAGCTTATGACACTATATGTCATCTGTCGGGGCCACAGTAATGACAGCAAGAACTCCCACCACTCCACTGACTCTTGAGGCTCAACACCTGTATTCAGAATTACCACGGCTATGTACACTAAGAAGGGCCTAGTGACTACAGCAGCGCATTCTATGGAGAAGCAGCTAAGCTTAAAGGAACCAAAAAAGCCCCCAAACAAATGCATTTAATAGGAAAACTGAGCCTGGTTGAGGTGCACACAGTGCATGTGCAGAACGCTCAGCCAATCAGCTGCTGACGTCAGCGCAGTAAGGAAATTCGAATGGAGCGAGCGCTGCCAGCCTCAATTGTGCACTGCGGGTGTGTCCATGCCGGCTACTCAGAAAGACCTGGCGCAGGTGCTCGCCTAGCTAGGGGTGTGCTGGAGATACAGCCGCAGTGCAGGCTTGTGGAAGATCCGATTGGCAAGAATCTGGCATTATGATGCGTATCGCGCTACACGTATGACAATACAATATATCCCGATTCTGTTTCAAATATGATACATTGCGTCTTTTTTCAATTTAATTTTAATTTAAACAAAAAAAAAAATGATATAGGGTCCCTTCTGTGAAGTACTCACCTGTAGAATTGGTATTATACGCATACAGTACGTCCTGCTCCATATATAATACTTACAAGTGGGTAATCCTCCGTCAGATGGCGCTGTTCACTGCAGACATGCAAAAAACAGGCTCCTCCCGGCCCTTCATATACCCAGGGACCTCCCACAAATCCCCAGCATTGAAAAGCAGTGAGAAAAGAAGCCGGGAGAAACCAACCACCAAAACTGGTAATAATAACAATGATAACAATCACCATACAGGGGATCCAGAAAAATGTAAAACCAGGGTGGGGTGGAGCAGGACGTATTGTATGCGTATAATACCAATTCTACAGGTGAGTACTTCACAGAATTGTATTATTCTAAGCATACAGTACGTCCTGCTCCATATATAATACTTACACGTGGGACATCCAATAGCAGTGTCCATAAAGTAGGGTGGGATCCCCATCAAAAAAGGCACAGCAGACAGTAAAGGCGCTGTCACCTGCAAACCTTGCTACCAAGAGCGACATGAGCAAAGGATCTAACGTCAACGTCATAAAAAACCTTTGAAAAAGGTATGAACAGAAAACATGCAGCGGTCTAGCAAAACCCGTTTAACAGAAACCTGGTGCTGAAAGGCCCAAGGTACCCAAGCACAAGTAGAAACAGAATAAAAAGAGAAGATTCTTCCCCTTAAAAGAATAGGCCAGAGTAACAGCCTGACCAGTCCAAATGCAAACAGTAGCCTCGGTAAAACTTAGAGCTCTCCCCATCGGGGAATTTGAACCCTGGTCTCCCGCGTGACAGGCGGGGATACTGACCACTACACTAACAAGGATCAGCAAGAAGCCGAAACCTGTAATTAGGACCAGAAAGGACAATCCATCCAAGTAAGACCAGTCCAAAGGGCGCATAACCCCTGGAAGCAGACGAGATCAGGCACATACGGATGGAGACGCCCGCAAACCCCAAGGGGCATCAGTCCCCCTAAGGGACAAGAGACTTACTTCAGCGTTACTAAGAATAAGGCCCAGAGGCAGACAAAAGGTCTTGAATAAATGAGCATAAGACACCACCTTGGGCATAAGGCGGAACACCACCACATCATGGTGTATATATAATGAGCGAGGGCTAACTAAACAGAGGCACCCTCTCAGGCACACGTCTGACTGAAGCAACAGCCCCCAGAAGGGCAACTTGAAGTAAGAACAGTTCAGACAGCATCCGGAATAGCATCCGGAATAGGTCCAAAGGGAACACCCCGGAATAGCATCCGGAATAGGTCCAAAGGGAACACCCCGCAAGACAAACAGAATAAAAATTAATCCCAACAGGGACCAACAGGGACCCCACTACTTGGGGGATGCACCTGAGCAATCCCCGAAAGAATGCTTAACAAGGAAGACTGAACAAGACTTTTACGGAAAGGCGGCCAGGGCAGAACCTGAACCTTCAGAGCACCGAGATGGAGAGGCAACTCCAACCCATGCTGTAATAACTCTAGAACCCTGGGAATAGAGAACGTCCAACAGGGGAGAGACCTAGACTCACGCCAATCAATATGGGTACGCCATACCCTATATTAGACGGAAGAAGAAGCTTGCTCCTAGCCCTCCAAAGACAAAGTCACCCAGAAGATAAACCCGTCTCCAAAAGGGTGAATGAATCAACCGTCAGGCCGTCAGACTAGAGCCTGTAGATTGGGGCGACATAAGAAGGAGCCTGAAACGGGCAGAACCGCACTCCTGAGAGAGCGTACAGGTCCGCTGTCCTCAGCAGAAACATTTGCGAACCACACTCCACTAGGCCACCCAGGGGCCATCAGTATCACGGGTCCCCCCTATCAGCGCAATCTTGCGCAGAACCCCACCTAGCAGGGTGAATGAAGATAAAACATATAAAATAGAATGTCCAGACATAAAATTACTAAGCCCCCATTACCAAAGTCAGAATATTCTGGGACAGTAAAAACAAGGGCAGAGCCCCTGTGATAGTGATGGGGCCCAACGGAGCCACCCTAGTTGGATCTCAGAGGGACACAAGGATAGCACAACCTGCCACTGAAGGACAGCCATTGGAGCGAATACCACTGAGATGCAGGGAACGTTGACCCCCACCTAGACCAGGATCAGAAACCTTCCTGGAGGATCATCCTGCTCCAAGTTCCACACCGATAATAAATACAGGCCACTGTCCTCCGACAGACCAAGAGTCCCCAAATAGACAGGTCCTGAAGAGGAGTAGTCCAGCAAGATAGAGCCAACTGAAGGCTCATTGTTTTAACACATTCAGTAGGAAAATGGACCCCCTAAGGGCCCCTACCTGGGAACTGCGGGGGATTTTAGAAGAAAACCCCCCCCCCCCGTCAACCTGCGAAACTTGGTACCCATGGTGACCATCTACATGAAGATGCAAGAAAAGGAGGGGGTGCCCCCTGACAGGTTCCTTGAATTTAACCAGCTCAAGAGGAACCACCGTACCAAGGGGGAATGAGCACAGACCTAGCTCCAGGGGTGCTGGAACCCCGTCCAGGATTAATAACATGCGGTGCCGAAAAGCCCAAGGGCTCTGAATATAAGGGACATCATGTGACAGCAAAGAGGGACAGAGCCCGTGTAACCAGGAGTCCACTTATTGCCAAGGAAGAAGGTTCAAGCCTGAACCGAATCCAAGGAATGGAGATACCGAATAAGGGACAATGAGGGATTGAGGTGACTGAGCATCCATCCAAATGACTCCCAAAGGACACCACCGGCCGAATAACCCACTCGGCCTGGCGTAGAGATTGGGAAGTAAAGAAGGATGATCAGGTAGGTCCTAGCGCGGACGCCCACAGGCACGTCAGAGACATCACCCCCGCCCGCGCCTTGGCGAGCAGCCTGGGAGCAGAAGAGAGGCCAAAAACAAGGCCACAATCCGCAGGGTTGGTCCTTCAACACTGACCTGTAATGGCCTGGGTGTCCAGAAGAGACAGGGGAACTAAAAAGGATCTTAGATCTCCACAGGCGGCAAGAGGCCCACCGGGTACAGGGCCGAGCACGGCCTGCACCAACTCCTGAAGAGAGACAGGGACTAGAAGTACCCTGACAACCTCGGAAAAGGACCGCCCAGCAAACTCTATCCTGCATCCAGGGGAACTAACTCCTGGATCCACCAGAAGGAGGCGAGACGCTCCCAGATAGGAGCCGGGTGCTGCGGCAGTCCCCTCACCCAGAAGGGCGAGGGTGTCCCTTCATGCTTGGGAGGTCTTGGCAGATTTGGACTTAGTCCAGCCGGAGGGCCCAGGACGTTGCCTGCTCACCCTGGGGTGGGAATCTACACCGAAAAGTTGGAAGCACAGCTCTGGTTCAGGCTTGACACTAACATAGGGAGGGGTGTCCCTGCCCCGAGGGGGCCGAGACGGCCTTCTGCGTAGGGGTGCCTTACCCTTTTTTCCAAAAAGGTCCAAACGGGCCCCAAATAGACGTTGTCCTCTAAAGGGAAGTCCAGTGAGAGCCTTTTTTGTCTCATCGTCAGCACCTCACTGTCGCAGCCAGACCAGGTGGCGAATAGCTACCACAAGGGCAGAGGTTCTAGCACACATCTTAATGGTGTCGTCCAGCGCTGAGAGGATAAGCCTCACAAACACATCACAATTGGAGAGTGCATTAAAGACCTCCCAGGGGAGATCCTCAGGTTGGTGATCAAGTAGCTTTCTAATGAGGGTCCTGGCGGCCACCGCAGTGATGGCCGCGGCACTGACCGGGCGCAGAGCCGTCCCTGCACACGAAAAGGCGTGGGAAGCCAGTCTGTCAATGCGCCGGTCCTCAGCATCCCGAAGGGTACGATAATTAGGAGCTGTCATGAAGGGGGGGTTAGCAACCCCTATGATCGGTGCATCCACCACGGGAGGTGCTGACCAACAGTTAACCACATCAGGGGGAAAAGGGTACTTCCAATCCCAGCCCCCTGGAACCCCTGTAAGTTTACAAGGTGATTCTCATTCTTTGGATATAAGAGCCTGGAAATGATCCTGTTCCAGAAATTCCAAGCGCGGTGTCGCTGTGTGGAAACTCTCCCTTTTGGGCTTGGGAGCCTCTCCAGGAGGAGAGATTGACAAAACCTCAAAGATATTTATAAGTAGTTCATCAGTGTCACAAAGGCACAGCAGACAGTAAAGGCGCTGTCACCTGCAAACCTTGCTACCAAGAGCGACATGAGCAAAGGATCTAACGTCAACGTCATAAAAAACCTTTGAAAAAGGTATGAACAGAAAACATGCAGCGGTCTAGCAAAACCCGTTTAACAGAAACCTGGTGCTGAAAGGCCCAAGGTACCCAAGCACAAGTAGAAACAGAATAAAAAGAGAAGATTCTTCCCCTTAAAAGAATAGGCCAGAGTAACAGCCTGACCAGTCCAAATGCAAACAGTAGCCTCGGTAAAACTTAGAGCTCTCCCCATCGGGGAATTTGAACCCTGGTCTCCCGCGTGACAGGCGGGGATACTGACCACTACACTAACAAGGATCAGCAAGAAGCCGAAACCTGTAATTAGGACCAGAAAGGACAATCCATCCAAGTAAGACCAGTCCAAAGGGCGCATAACCCCTGGAAGCAGACGAGATCAGGCACATACGGATGGAGACGCCCGCAAACCCCAAGGGGCATCAGTCCCCCTAAGGGACAAGAGACTTACTTCAGCGTTACTAAGAATAAGGCCCAGAGGCAGACAAAAGGTCTTGAATAAATGAGCATAAGACACCACCTTGGGCATAAGGCGGAACACCACCACATCATGGTGTATATATAATGAGCGAGGGCTAACTAAACAGAGGCGCCCTCTCAGGCACACGTCTGACTGAAGCAACAGCCCCCAGAAGGGCAACTTGAAGTAAGAACAGTTCAGACAGCATCCGGAATAGCATCCGGAATAGGTCCAAAGGGAACACCCCGGAATAGCATCCGGAATAGGTCCAAAGGGAACACCCCGCAAGACAAACAGAATAAAAATTAATCCCAACAGGGACCAACAGGGACCCCACTACTTGGGGGATGCACCTGAGCAATCCCCGAAAGAATGCTTAACAAGGAAGACTGAACAAGACTTTTACGGAAAGGCGGCCAGGGCAGAACCTGAACCTTCAGAGCACCGAGATGGAGAGGCAACTCCAACCCATGCTGTAATAACTCTAGAACCCTGGGAATAGAGAACGTCCAACAGGGGAGAGACCTAGACTCACGCCAATCAATATGGGTACGCCATACCCTATATTAGACGGAAGAAGAAGCTTGCTCCTAGCCCTCCAAAGACAAAGTCACCCAGAAGATAAACCCGTCTCCAAAAGGGTGAATGAATCAACCGTCAGGCCGTCAGACTAGAGCCTGTAGATTGGGGCGACATAAGAAGGAGCCTGAAACGGGCAGAACCGCACTCCTGAGAGAGCGTACAGGTCCGCTGTCCTCAGCAGAAACATTTGCGAACCACACTCCACTAGGCCACCCAGGGGCCATCAGTATCACGGGTCCCCCCTATCAGCGCAATCTTGCGCAGAACCCCACCTAGCAGGGTGAATGAAGATAAAACATATAAAATAGAATGTCCAGACATAAAATTACTAAGCCCCCATTACCAAAGTCAGAATATTCTGGGACAGTAAAAACAAGGGCAGAGCCCCTGTGATAGTGATGGGGCCCAACGGAGCCACCCTAGTTGGATCTCAGAGGGACACAAGGATAGCACAACCTGCCACTGAAGGACAGCCATTGGAGCGAATACCACTGAGATGCAGGGAACGTTGACCCCCACCTAGACCAGGATCAGAAACCTTCCTGGAGGATCATCCTGCTCCAAGTTCCACACCGATAATAAATACAGGCCACTGTCCTCCGACAGACCAAGAGTCCCCAAATAGACAGGTCCTGAAGAGGAGTAGTCCAGCAAGATAGAGCCAACTGAAGGCTCATTGTTTTAACACATTCAGTAGGAAAATGGACCCCCTAAGGGCCCCTACCTGGGAACTGCGGGGGATTTTAGAAGAAACCCCCCCCCCCCCGTCAACCTGCGAAACTTGGTACCCATGGTGACCATCTACAGGAAGATGCAAGAAAAGGAGGGGGTGCCCCCTGACAGGTTCCTTGAATTTAACCAGCTCAAGAGGAACCACCGTACCAAGGGGGAATGAGCACAGACCTAGCTCCAGGGGTGCTGGAACCCCGTCCAGGATTAATAACATGCGGTGCCGAAAAGCCCAAGGGCTCTGAATATAAGGGACATCATCTGATCCGCCACCAACGGGCCCACCAGCTGCAATCCTGCCTGGTGAAAGTAATGTGACAGCAAAGAGGGACAGAGCCCGTGTAACCAGGAGTCCACTTATTGCCAAGGAAGAAGGTTCAAGCCTGAACCGAATCCAAGGAATGGAGATACCGAATAAGGGACAATGAGGGATTGAGGTGACTGAGCATCCATCCAAATGACTCCCAAAGGACACCACCGGCCGAATAACCCACTCGGCCTGGCGTAGAGATTGGGAAGTAAAGAAGGATGATCAGGTAGGTCCTAGCGCGGACGCCCACAGGCACGTCAGAGACATCACCCCCGCCCGCGCCTTGGCGAGCAGCCTGGGAGCAGAAGAGAGGCCAAAAACAAGGCCACAATCCGCAGGGTTGGTCCTTCAACACTGACCTGTAATGGCCTGGGTGTCCAGAAGAGACAGGGGAACTAAAAAGGATCTTAGATCTCCACAGGCGGCAAGAGGCCCACCGGGTACAGGGCCGAGCACGGCCTGCACCAACTCCTGAAGAGAGACAGGGACTAGAAGTACCCTGACAACCTCGGAAAAGGACCGCCCAGCAAACTCTATCCTGCATCCAGGGGAACTAACTCCTGGATCCACCAGAAGGAGGCGAGACGCTCCCAGATAGGAGCCGGGTGCTGCGGCAGTCCCCTCACCCAGAAGGGCGAGGGTGTCCCTTCATGCTTGGGAGGTCTTGGCAGATTTGGACTTAGTCCAGCCGGAGGGCCCAGGACGTTGCCTGCTCACCCTGGGGTGGGAATCTACACCGAAAAGTTGGAAGCACAGCTCTGGTTCAGGCTTGACACTAACATAGGGAGGGGTGTCCCTGCCCCGAGGGGGCCGAGACGGCCTTCTGCGTAGGGGTGCCTTACCCTTTTTTCCAAAAAGGTCCAAACGGGCCCCAAATAGACGTTGTCCTCTAAAGGGAAGTCCAGTGAGAGCCTTTTTTGTCTCATCGTCAGCACCTCACTGTCGCAGCCAGACCAGGTGGCGAATAGCTACCACAAGGGCAGAGGTTCTAGCACACATCTTAATGGTGTCGTCCAGCGCTGAGAGGATAAGCCTCACAAACACATCACAATTGGAGAGTGCATTAAAGACCTCCCAGGGGAGATCCTCAGGTTGGTGATCAAGTAGCTTTCTAATGAGGGTCCTGGCGGCCACCGCAGTGATGGCCGCGGCACTGACCGGGCGCAGAGCCGTCCCTGCACACGAAAAGGCGTGGGAAGCCAGTCTGTCAATGCGCCGGTCCTCAGCATCCCGAAGGGTACGATAATTAGGAGCTGTCATGAAGGGGGGGTTAGCAACCCCTATGATCGGTGCATCCACCACGGGAGGTGCTGACCAACAGTTAACCACATCAGGGGGAAAAGGGTACTTCCAATCCCAGCCCCCTGGAACCCCTGTAAGTTTACAAGGTGATTCTCATTCTTTGGATATAAGAGCCTGGAAATGATCCTGTTCCAGAAATTCCAAGCGCGGTGTCGCTGTGTGGAAACTCTCCCTTTTGGGCTTGGGAGCCTCTCCAGGAGGAGAGATTGACAAAACCTCAAAGATATTTATAAGTAGTTCATCAGTGTCACACAGGCCCCAGGAACCGGGGCCAGAATCATCACGGCTCCAAGGCATCTCGTCCGAGGAGCCCGAATCGGAGAACAGCTCACCTTCATCAGAAGGGCAAGGTCCTGCATAGCAGCAGACTCTTCAGTTTCAGTAGGAAACAGATAACCAGGAGGCATCAGGGACCACTTCTTTCCAGGGCCCAAGCGCTCCGCCAAACTAGATATCACCTGCCCAGCCGTAGGCAGCCTGCGCGGCACGACTTGCTGGTCATCCCCGCTCGAGTGCGACTCATCAGGAGTGAGATTTAAGCACGGGGAGACAGGTGTATTGAAGCGAGGTGCAGCCAATGGTAAACCTGATTGCAGGGCCAGTACCTGTTCAGCACACGGGCCGCAGACCCGTGCTCTATCAGCATGGGGCTGTCCACACGCTGTACACAGCCGGTCTTGTCCCCGAGGGACCCCGGGCACATAATTCTGAGATGCCTCCATATGGTGATTATCTGAGCAATATGCCCGCAGGGATTTATGCAATAGGCAACCCTGGATGCCCCAAGACCCGCTAGGAATGTGGGAGAATTTGTATGTGGACTCGCTATAATATATGTCAGGCCGGGAGAGGCCACCGAAAATCTTGGCATCTGAAAGACATAAAAAGAATAAGGGGGGTGTCAGAGCCATGCGCAGCAGAACGAAAGATCATAAGAAAAAAACACCCACGAGGGCACTTACATGACCAAGGGAGGAGGAGGATCGCAATCACGCGCGCATAGACCATCAAAATGGCGCCAAGCGAACCTCGAGGGGCGGGCCCGATCTGGCCGTGATGCGGAGCGCGCCAAGCCAGGTCCCCGCCTCCCCCAAAGAGCGAAGCTTCAACCCAGCGGTAATGTTCATGACAAGCAGTGGATAAGACACACAAGTTAGAATTTAGCTAAGGGAACCGCCGAAACTACTGAACGACACTGCCGCCCGGGCAGCACACTTCAGTAAGGAAAAAATACAACTCTGAAGTACTCACCTGTAGATAACAGAGTAAACAGTAACGCGGAAGAAACGCTCCCCTGAAGGAACATAGGTCAGTGTAGTGACCCAACCATCTCACAGGCAAGGAAGCCTTGTGGCAACTCTTGTAACACCCTCAAGGGGAACAAAAACAGGGCACCCGACCAAGGCGGGAATACAGACCCTCAATTACCAGGACGCCAAAGCTTCCCCAGGATCAGAGAACATCCAGAAGGAGCGCTCCAAGGCGCAATGGCGCTGGAATAGATATCAGGCGCATACCTAAGGAGGCGCCCGTAGACTCCAAGAGCAGCAGTCCCCCAAAGGCCAATAAGGCCAGCATGGGGAGAAGTGCAAAACCTGAAGAGGAACGTAGGCCCTCACAATTAGTATATTAGTAATCAGCCCATGACTATACAAAAAAGGGTCTGAACCAAGGGTCCAACAGACCACCTGGACCAGAAGCCCAGGATAAAGGGAACACCCCCAGGCATGGGGTACCTGTAGCCTCATATAGCCATACATGTATATATGAGTATACATAGCGCCAGGGAATAATTAGCCAGAACCATCGTCTCATGCCCAAGTCTGACGGAGTCAGGAGACCCCATAAGAGCGGTCTGGCCTCCAGGGCAGCTGATACCGTATCCAAGCAGGATCCCCAGGAAGTCCGCAGGGTAACAGGATGAAAGGTTTGATCCCCACAGGGACTTATGGAACTACTGGGGAGGTGCAGTTAAGCAACCCAAAGAGAATACTCTACAAGGGTGACAGAATCAGACTCCTGTAGGAAGGCCAAGGCAGGCCTACAGCATCAGAGTCCCCAGATGGGGAGCCAACCCCAATTTAAGCTGTAATGGCTTTAAGGCCCTGGGGACCGATAACGCCTCACAGGGAAGAGACTAAGGCCCCTGCCAGTCAATATGGGAACCACCAAGCCATTATAGGTGGAATAAAGGGAAGCTGGGGAGCTAGCCCCCAAACCTCCACTCATACTAGGTCACCCAGAAGATGAAGCCCGCCCCCAAGGGGCGATTAGCAATCAATCCCCAGACAGGAGGCCTTTGATTGGAAACAGGAAGAGACCTGATAAGGACAGTACTGCACCCCAACTGGGATATCACAATTCCGCAGCCCTCGGCAGGGGCGTCTGCGAGCCATTACTCCCAAGGCCGCCTAGGCCATAGATCCCATGGGACTCACTATCCAGCCAGCCGTGCGCAGAGCCCAAAGGTAGGTTGGTGAAAAGAAGGCATATGAAATAATAAGGCTAAGCCTAAATACTCAGGCCCACCAACAGGAACCAGAATATCCTGGGACAGTAGGGACAAGAGCAGAGGCCCTGTGTCAGAAGGGGGACCCCTCAGAGCCACTCTAGGCTCCCTGGGCAACCCGTGATGGCAAAACCTGCCGCTAAGGCAACCATAGAAGCGAATACCGCTGAGAAGCAGGGGAGGTAGAACCCCCCCCCCCCCCACCAGGCCAGGGGTAGCAACCTGTCACAATCTTTAAACCAGCATTAAAAACACACCATCGTCTTACAACAGGCCAGGAATCCCTCATGAACCGATCGGTCCTGAAGGAGGGGGAGGCCCGCCATATAGAGTCAAAGGGGGCCACCGTTTCAGCGAGCCCAGCAGATAAGGTGGACCCCCTAAGGGCCCAACCTAGGACCCCGTGGTTCGTGGGAGAGATTTGGCTCTCCCTTTCCAAACCTGCTAGACTTGGTACCCATGGGAATCATACTCTAGGAGATGCTAGCAAGGAAGGGAGGTGCCCCCCTGATGGGGCCCTTGCAAATGGGAAGTTCCAGAGGAACCAGCTTACCAAGAAGGCCTGAGCACAGACCAAGCACCGGGGTGCTGGGGCATATGAAGGTTTAGTAACCTACTGCGCTGAAGAGCCCGAGGGCTCGGTATATAAATGACATCTTGATGTGCCACCGACAGACCCACCAGCTGCCATCCTGCTTGGTGAAGGTAGGGCGCAAGTAAAGGGGGGCAGAGCCCCCGTAAACAGGGGTCCCCTAATGCCAGAGAAGAAGGCAGCAAGCCTGAACCGATTTCCCGGGACGGGGAATAGTGAATAAGTGACGGTGAAGGGATGGGGAGTTTAAGCAACCATCCAGTAGCTTCCAGGGGACACTGTCGGCCAACCGACCCATTTTTGTCTGATGCAGAGGCGGGGGAGTAAGGAAGACGACCCGGTAGGTCCCAACGCCGAAGCCCCACCTCAGGCGTGTCCCCATACCCGCCAGGCTAATAGCCTGGGCACGAAGGGAGGCCCCTGCAGCTCCTCAAGCTGCAGGGTTGATCCTGTGACACTGACTAGAATAGTCTTAGGCGTGCCGCAGACCCCAGAGAAGCTGAGAAGTGCTAGAGCCTCGCAAGAGGCCGACCCCCCCCCCCCCCCCCCCCGTGGCCCAAGACAGATATGTCATATATGGATTACTTGCAAAGGTAGAATAGCTAAGCCTGCCATAGGCCCATGGGGTCCAGACTACCGCGTACTGATGAGGGGGGAGGATGGAAAAAATGTATAGGGGCCATGGCCCCATCCCGTTAAGGCAATTGCCAAGGCGCGCCCAACACTGCAGGCCCAGTCCGGCCTGCGCCAGGTTCAGAAGGGAGAGCAGGGGCTAAAAACACCCTGACAGGAAACTAAGGGGGGGGGGGGGACCGCCAGCGAGAACCCATCCTGAGCCCAGGTGGGCTACATCCCAGAACCGCCGGAAGGAGAAGGCATATTCCTGGATGTGAGACAGCTGTGCAGTCGCCCCCTCGCCCAAACGGGCGAGGGTGCCCCTTCATGCTTGCGAGGTTTTGGCAGATTTGGACTTGGTCCTGCCAGAAGGCCCAGGGCGCTGTCTGCCCGCGCCATGCTGGAAATCCACGCCGAATAACTGGAAACACACCTGGAGCGGCCTTCTGCGGGAGGGTGCTATAGCCTTTTTGCCAAAAAGGTCCAAGCGGGCCCCGAATAACCTCCGTCCTCTGAATGGAAGGCAAGTGAGAGCCTTTTTTGTAGCTCCATCGGCGCCCCACTGTCGCAGCCAGACCAGGCGGTGAATGGTTACCACAAGTGCCGAGCTCCTAGCACACATCTTAATGGTGTCATCCAGTGCAGAATAAACTTCACAAAGGCTTCGCAGTCTGATAGGGCACTAAACACCCCCCAAGGAAGATCCTCAGGGCGGTGATCCAGTATCTTTCTGACAAGAGTCCTGGCGGCCACCGCAGTGATGACCGCGGCACAAACCGGGCGCAGGGCCGTCCCAGCACACGAGAAGGCGTGTGAGGCCAGTCTGTCAATGCGCCGGTCCTCAGCATCCCGAAGGGTATGATAAAAGGGGGCAGTCATAAAAGGGGGGTTTGTGACCCCTATAACCGGCGCGTCCACCACCAGGGGAGCTGACCATAAATTAACCACATCAGGGGGAAAAGGGTACTTCCATTCCCAGACCCCTGGAATCCCTTTCAGCTTACCAGGTGATTCCCATTCCTGGGATATAATATTCTGGAAATGTTCCTGTTCTAGGAACTCCAAGCGCGGTGGCGCTGTATTTTTTAGGCTTTTTAGGCTTGGGAATCTCCCCAGGGGGGGAGATTGACAAGACCTCAAAAATGTTTATCAGGATTTCATCCGTATCACACAGACCCCAGGAGCCAGGCTCGGATTCCTCACGCCCCGCGGGCATCCCATGGGAGGAGCATGGAGTCTGAGAATAGCTCAGCTTCCTCAGAAGGGTCAGGGTCCTGCATATCAGCAGAATCATCGGTATCGTTAGGGACCGGAGAACCTGGGGGCGTCAGGGACCGCTTTTTACCAGGGCCCATACGCTCCGCCAATCCAGAGAGCACCGGCTCCGCCGTTCTCGGCAACGCTCTCGGCACCTCTTGCAGGTCATCCCCGCTGGAGTGGGACTCATCATGAGCGATGTTTGGGAGCGGAGAGACGGGGGTGAGGAAGGGAGGATCCTCTGTTAGCAATGCCTGTGCTGCACACTGTCCGCAGACCTGTGCCCTGTCGGCCTCAGTCAGGGTCTGGCCACACACTGCACACAGCCGGTCACGTCCCGGAGGGACCCCGGTTCCATAATTGTGAAATGCCTCCATATGGTGATTTTTATGCAGTATAATGCAGGGAATTATGCGATAAGCAACCCTGGATGCCCCAACCCGCTAGTAATGTGGGAGAATTTGTAAAGAAGAGGACACAATGGGACAATGGGAGAGGAGTCAGTGCCATGCTCCGATTGAAAAAACCTAGAATCATACCGCCCCGGAGGGCACTTACATGACCGAGGGAGGAGACAAGCCACACCATGCGCGCGCGGGAAGATAGAGAAAATGGCGCCAACGAACCTCGAGGGGAGGGCCAGGCCAGGCTGTGACGCAAGATGCGTCAGGCCGAGCCTCCGCCTCCCCCAAAGAGCGCGAAGCTCTAACCGACAGAAAAGGTAGAACAGAGTGGATGAGAATAAGTCCCATGCTGACATGCTGAATGAAGCTGCCGAGCAGCAGATAGTTAGTAAAAAAGCCAGCACACGCTGTATAGAGAGACGCGACACTGACCCCCTAACTCAGGAACCGAAGTCTAAAGGCGAAATAGCACTAGGGCTGCCACACATACCCCCCCCCCTTCTTTTCTGACGGTGTCCATGGACTAATTTGTGAGGGGCACGGGCAAAATTGCGGGAGGGGCATCCTCTACCACCATCGGCCTGACCGCCTACCCTATGGAGAGGGATTGCGGTGGAGCATGGCTCCATTCAGCACACCAGGTGCGGGGATTGCGGTGGAGCATGGCTCCATTCAGCACACCAGGTGCTACCTACCTTCACCCGACCCGCGCAGCCTAGGCTGGGAGGCATATTTCTTCTGAAGAGTACGGGTGGAAATAGTCCCACAGGACCTTGGGCCGTAAGGCCCGCACGCCTGCGAGAGCGTGATACTTCATGTCTTCGCAGTTCCAGCACTGCAGATAAATCTGGGGGGATTTGTGGGAGGTCCTGCAGTGTATGTGGGGCCGGGAGGAGCTTGTTTTCTGCGTGTCTGCAGTGCACGGCGCCGGAGGCGGAGGACTACCCACATGTTATGACTATTCGGGAGCAGGACGTGCTGTATGCTTAGAATATACACACGCGCGCAACCTGTCAAGGATTATGTGGATCCAGAAGCGCGGCTCTGATACCCAGTTCAAGACAAAACAACGGCCATAAGCTTGTACAATATTACACTGAGACCGCCCCACACGCATACTCCCCCCCCCCCTTTCTTTTCCCCCGGGCTACAGGGGGAAACGAGGGAGGAAGGCGACCCTTCACCCAGGGTTCATCGCTACACGGGGCAATAATGCGGGAGGGGCATCTATTAGTGGCTCACCATCAGCCTAAACCGCCTACCCTATGGTGGGGGACTGCGGTGGAGCGTAGCTCCGTGAGCACACATGGTGCTGCCTACCTTCACCTGACCAGCGCAGCCCAGGCTAGGAGGCACATCATCGAAGAGGACGGATGGGAATAGTCCTGCAGGGCCGCAGGCTGTAAAAGCCCCGCTCACCTGCGAGAGAGTGATACTTCATGTCTTCGCAGTCAGCACTGCAGAGAAATCTGGGGATTTGTGGGAGGTCCCTGGGTATATGAAGGGCTGGGAGGAGCCTGTTTTTTGCATGTCTGCAGTGAACAGCGCCATCTGGCGAAGGATTACCCACGTGTAAGTATTATATATGGAGCAGGACGTACTGTATGCTTAGAATAATGACGTGAGGTCCCCCTTACCCAGCATAACTAGTCCATACCAGCTATGGGGGCTTGTAGAACAGGGGGCAGGGGCCTGCTTTGGTGGCCCCCGGCCCTGCAACCTACAAGCCAGCAAAGCCTATGGCTAAGGCACTTCTGCCCCCCCCCCCCCCAGGCTTCGGGGAGGCAGGTAATGGGAGGGCCAGGGGTTAATGGTAAGTCAACTTGCGAACCTCTTAATGTGTTCGTAATTAAAGCGACCATCTAGATACCCCTAATACTTTCAGAATAATGTTGTGGTTGGTACACCGTCCGGCCCCCATATATAAACCAAACTTGATTCAGGAATAGGTTGTCCTGAAGAAGTAAAACCGGGCTCGGATTGTGACCACACCTTATAGCTGTTAAAAATTCAGTTTTAATTTATTGAGAACATTTAAAGCTAAGTTTACCATTTTTTTTACACAATTTCTAACATTCTTACACAATGCAATACAAATATCTATTCCGCATTTCTTGAGTCATAAAAAACTCATTAAGAGTTACCAGTACAGTGTTTCATTAGTTTTTGAAATGAGGGCAGACATGTATCATGTTTCGCCTTCAACGGCTTCCTCAATGCCCTGATACTGGTGATGTCACAAAAAATGTTAGCGACATACATATGACTTGAAAATTCCACAAGGCGAACCGGTGGTGTGCTCTCATCTGGTTATTATGTTCCTTCTTGATAGGGATTCATAGGGATTCAATTTCAACCTTGCAGTGGTCCCTGTGTATGGTAGGAAAGGAACCTGTGTTAATGTATGATCCCCGTCTGTGCAGTGCAGTCGCGGTGGCGGGCAAAGTTAAGCTGCCGCAGTAGACATCCTGTTGTGTGGTCCCTCAGAACAACCTGTATCCGCGGTCCCCCACGCTGTTCCACGCTTTAGATGTGTCCGCCTCAGGTCCGCTGTTGCCTCTATGCCTAATGTGTGTCTGCGGTATATTTTGAAATATATAGAAATATAGAAATATACCGCAGACACACATTAGGCATAGCGGCAACAGCGGACCTGAGGCGGACACATCTAAAGCGTGGAACAGCGTGGGGGACCGCGGATACAGGTTGTTCTGAGGGACCACACAACAGGATGTCTACTGCGGCAGCTTAACTTTGCCCGCCACCGCGACTGCACTGCACAGACGGGGATCATACATTAACACAGGTTCCTTTCCTACCATACACAGGGACCACTGCAAGGTTGAAATTGAATCCCTATGAATCCCTATCAAGAAGGAACATAATAACCAGATGAGAGCACACCACCGGTTCGCCTTGTGGAATTTTCAAGTCATATGTATGTCGCTAACATTTTTTGTGACATCACCAGTATCAGGGCATTGAGGAAGCCGTTGAAGGCGAAACATGATACATGTCTGCCCTCATTTCAAAAACTAATGAAACACTGTACTGGTAACTCTTAATGAGTTTTTTATGACTCAAGAAATGCGGAATAGATATTTGTATTGCATTGTGTAAGAATGTTAGAAATTGTGTAAAAAAAATGGTAAACTTAGCTTTAAATGTTCTCAATAAATTAAAACTGAATTTTTAACAGCTATAAGGTGTGGTCACAATCCGAGCCCGGTTTTACTTCTTCAGGACAACCTATTCCTGAATCAAGTTTGGTTTATTAATGGTAAGTCACCCGCTAGCCACAGGTGACTTGCTAGACCCAGAGCCTTGTGAACTGGTATAGGGGTCACATAGATCCCTTACCAGTTCATAAAGAGTTAACAGTAAAGAAAAACACACCACATATAGAAAAAAAAAAAAAAAATACAATTCTGTGAAATACTCACCTGTAGAATTGGTATTATAAGTATACAGTACGTCCTGCTCCAGATAGATTACTTACACTTGGGATATCCTCCGCCAGATGGCGCTGCACTGCAGATACATGCAAAACAGGCTCCTCCCGGCCCCTCAAATACCCAGGGACCTCCCACAAATCCCCAGCATTGAAAAGCAGTGAACAAGAAGCTGGGAGAATTTAACCACCCAAAAACTGGTAACTTATAACAATGATAACAATCACCATACAGGGGATCCAGAATAATGCAAAAACCAGGGTGGGGTGGAGCAGGACGTACTGGATACTTATAATACCAATTCTACAGGTGAGTATTTCACAGAATTGTATTATTCTTAGTATACAGTACGTCCTGCTCCAGATAGATTACTTACACTTGGGACATCCAATAGCAGTGTCCATAAAGTAGGGTGGGATCCCCAATAAAAAAGGTAACAGAAGACAGATTAAACCACTGCCGCCTGCAAAACCTTGCGGCCAAAAACAGCCTCAGCTGAGGCCTTAACATCAACCTTGTAAAACTTTGAAAAGTAGCGGCCTTGCAAACTTGTTCAACAGAAGCCTGGTGCTGGAAGGCCCAAGAGGCACCAATAGCACGAGTAGAATGAGCAGTAAGGCGGAAGATAGGATTCTTCACCTTAGCAGAATAGACCTGAATCACAGCCTGACGGATCCATTTGCTGATAGTAGACTTGGCAGGAGCCAAACCCTTCCTAGGACCAGAAGGGACCACAAAAAGAGCATCAGTTTTCCTGAAGGACGCAGTTACTACTAGGTAATACTTCAGACACCTGACCACATCCAAGGAATGCAAAACCCTTTCCTTAGCATTGCTAGGATTAGGGCACAAGGAAGGAAGAACAATATCCTGGTTCAAATGAAAAGCAGACACCACCTTAGGCAGAAAATCCGGCTTAAAGCGGAACACCACTTTATCCCGGTGTCTCTCAAAGTATGGGGGCTGGATAGACAGAGCCGCCAGCTCAGACACACGCCTGACCGAAGTAACAGCCACCAGAAAAAACAACCTTGAGGGTAAGTATAGCCAGAGCAGCATCCTGAATAGGTTCAAAGGGAGCACCCTGCAAGGCAGACAAGACCAAGTTCAAATCCCAAACAGGGACCATAGGTTTTCGTGGGGGACGCACATGAGTAACGCCCTGAAAGAAAGTCTTAACCAAGGAATGCTGAGCAAAAGACTTCTGAAAGAAGACAGACAGGGCAGAAACCTGACCCTTCAAAGTACTGAGTTGGAGACCAGACTCCAACCCATGCTGTAAAAACTCCAGAACCCTGGGAACTGAGAACACCCGACAGGGAAGAGACCTAGACTCACACCAGTCAATGTAGGTACGCCATACCCTATAATAGATGGAAGAGGAAGTTTTCTTCCTAGCCTTCACCATGGTCTCAACCACCGAGGCAGACAAGCCTTTCTCCATCAAGATGGAGGTTTCAGCAGCCAGGCCGTCAAAGCCAGAGTTTGTAAATTGGGATGGCGTAAGGGGCCCTGAGTGAGCAGATCTGGCACTCCTGGCAGGACGTACTGATCTAATGCCATCTGCACCACGTCTGCGAACCACACTCTTCTTGGCCACCTGGGGGCCACCAGAATCACTGGCACCCCTTCCAGAGCAATCTTGTGCAGGACCCTGCCCAGTAGGGGGAATGGAGGAAAGACATACAGGGGCCAAAAGTCCTGCCATAACATGGACAGAGCATCTGTGGCCAAGGCCAGAGGATCCTGAGACAGGGAGACAAAAGCCTGGAGCTTGTGATTGTGACGGGATGCAAACAGATCCACATCCGGTATACCCCAACGGTGACACAGGGACTGGAATACCCTGTTGCAGAGGGACCACTCTCCCTGACGAGAGCTCCCCCTGCTCAGAGAGTAGCACAAGCAAAGGGAGAGTTTCCGCACACCAGTAAGAAAGGGGTGCACGATCCTGGGCTGTCCCTGGCCCAATTAGTCCAATAGAGAAGAAAACTGATGGATCCGCACGTCCTTAAAATGAGTATTTTATTCCAAATCCATTAAAAACATCGGTTGTCTCCAAAAAGATACCAAAACATCCAAAGCATGTAAAAACAGTACAGGACTCGGGCAGAAAGGAAAGGGGAGTCCTCTGACGCGTTTCGGGTCCTTCAAAGGCCCTTAGTCATAGATGGGGGCACCCCTTAAACTACGGTATTAAATAGGAAAAAGAAGAAAGACTCACCTGTAGCAGCAGCGCGGCCCGCGGCAGCGGGGAGCCACAATCAACGAGCAGCAATGACGTCCGGAATGGAGGGGGACGCGCCAGCCAATCACAGGCAGGGAACCGCAAACCAATCAGAGGAGGAAACCTCCTCACATGACAGCGGAAACCCTGCCAATGAGAGCGCGCGTCCTACCTCCAGCCAGGACGTCAGAGTGAAACCGTAACCACAGCAACCAACCCCGCTGGTGCAAGCAGCCTGCGGGAAGGCACTGGGCCACAGGAGCTGCCTGAGGAAGACCCGGGAGGCCCCGCTGTGCCAACACACTCTATAATAGGGAGTCAAGTCTAATGACTATATACAAATAGACTACAGGATACTCAATAGTAGCGCTAGGCGCACATGGGGGCATTAAACAAGTAAAGCAAAACCATTAATCATTGATCAAAGACTGTCATGAAATATGCCCTATGCCTTACTGAAAGCCATAAAACCACAGGTAAGAATAGGTAATGTAACACATAATGCATTATCATACGAGTACATTGTAAATGCATAATAATTAGTACAGATAATACCCGCCGGCACTACAGTAGGAAACATTCAATAGAATACATAAAATGAATCTCACAAAGGAATACTATAGGTGACGGAATATAATATAATGGATACGTATATATATATATATATATATATATATATATATATATATATATATTATTGTCCACAAAGAGTGGATTAAACATTCCTAATTAGAAGTAACCCTATTTATTGCATTCAATAGTTATTCAATAACTAGTGTCCTATATAGAATCTATATGGGTTACGAAGGAAGCAGGGAGACTGAAGGGGGGAAAACACCGATCATATAGGGGAAAAATTATTATAAGTGGCAGGGAGAAGAAGAAGGGAATATCAGGCTTCATTACTAATAGAGGGGCACACATTGCAATGGGCAATAGGGGACTAGATTATCTCTGAGTAATGAAAGAGACGTCCCATCTGTAGTTCATGCCATGTGGAAATCTGGTGGCCAAGGTAAAGATCCAATAGGCCTCTCTGGCTAATAACTTTTTATGCAGATCACCACCCCTAGGACCTAAAGAGACTTTTTCTATAACACTAATTTTGAAATTGGGACTCTGTTCCCAATGACACATGTTGTGATGGTGCGCAACATTGGACCTTTTAGGGTGATCTATTTTGTGGACGCCAGACAGGTGTTCCGTCAAGCGGATTTTAGCTTTACGGGTAGTGCACCCCACATATTGTTTCATACATATTTGACAGGTAATAAGATAAATAACTGAACGCGGGTTACAGTTGAGAATTGTCTTTATCTGGTAACGTATCCCAGTGGCTGTGGACATAAAATATTTGCCCTTATCTACTTTGTTACACATACCACATCTAGTACCACCACATGGAAAACAGCCTGTGGTGGATAACCAGGTTTGTCCATGTGGTGGATTTGACTGAAAAAGACTGGGAGACAGTAAATTGCCCAAATTGGGCGATCGTCGGCTGACAATCTTTACCCCTTGATCTATTATATTATGGAGGAGGGGGTCGGCTCTAAGTATGGGAAGATTCTTTCTGATAATTGCGGCTACCTGTTGGAACTCAACTGTGTAGGGTGTACTGAATACCGCTGCACTCTGTAGTGTTGGATTCTTCCTAGTTGACTTATGTGAGAGCATAGATGTCCGATCCCTATTGCGTGCAATGGACTCAGCCCTAGTGAGCATCCAAGTTGGATAGCCCCTGGTCCTTAATCTGGACTGGATGGCAGATACCTCTTCATCAAATGATTCTATTCTGCTACAGTTTCTCCTGCTTCTTATCATTTCTCCCACCGGAATTGATTTGAGTGTGTGGGGAGGGTGACAACTCGTGGCCTGTAGAATATTATTGCCCGCGGTGGGTTTGCGATAGGTACATGTATGCAAGACATTGTTGTCCTTATCGCTGGATATTTTTAAGTCTAAAAACTCCACCATATCGGGACTAGATTGAATTGTAAAACGCAAGTTAAAACTATTAGAATTACAATAAGCAACAAATTGATCCAATTCATCGGTGCTACCTGTCCAATGACGTCCTGGCTGGAGGTAGGACGCGCGCTCTCATTGGCAGGGTTTCCGCTGTCATGTGAGGAGGTTTCCTCCTCTGATTGGTTTGCGGTTCCCTGCCTGTGATTGGCTGGCGCGTCCCCCTCCATTCCGGACGTCATTGCTGCTCGTTGATTGTGGCTCCCCGCTGCCGCGGGCCGCGCTGCTGCTACAGGTGAGTCTTTCTTCTTTTTCCTATTTAATACCGTAGTTTAAGGGGTGCCCCCATCTATGACTAAG
The DNA here is from genome assembly GCA_027917425.1 of Gastrophryne carolinensis. NCBI lineage: Eukaryota > Metazoa > Chordata > Amphibia > Anura > Microhylidae > Gastrophryne > Gastrophryne carolinensis. Next base: position 91,050,437 of record CM051243.1, on the reverse strand, counting down.
GGCCTTTGAAGGACCCGAAACGCGTCAGAGGACTCCCCTTTCCTTTCTGCCCGAGTCCTGTACTGTTTTTACATGCTTTGGATGTTTTGGTATCTTTTTGGAGACAACCGATGTTTTTAATGGATTTGGAATAAAATACTCATTTTAAGGACGTGCGGATCCATCAGTTTTCCCCTGCTCAGAGAGTCTGCCAGTAGATTCTCTGTACACAGCCGAAATGCATTGAACATTGGCCTCTGCCCATGTCAGAATCCGCGACACCTCCTGGAGGGCCCCCCCTGCTCCGGGTCCCTCCCTGATGGTTGATGTAGGCAACCGCCGTCCTGTTGTCTGAGCGCACCTGCACAGACAGACCCCTCAGGTGATTGGTAAGTGGGCCTCCTGAGGGCCCCACCTCCCCTGGAACCACAGGGACTTCCAGAATCCCCCCCATCCTGACAGACTGGCATCCGTGGTGACCGTCTCCCAGGAGGGGGCCAGAAAGGACCTGCCCCCCAGCAAGTTCCTGTGGTCCAGCCACTACGAAAGGGACCGTCTGACCAAGGGGAGAAGCACACAGACCCCGTCCAAGGACGTTGGGTCCTTGTCCCATACTGACAGAAGGTGAAGTTGTAGAGGCCTCAAATGGAACTGAGCAAAGGGCACCGCCTCGAAGCACACCACCATCAGGCCCACCAACTGCATTCCCTGCCTGAGGAAGGGCTGGGGAAACGATAGTAGGAACCTCACCTGCACAGTTAGAGCTTCCACCTTCTGTTGAGGAAGGAATATCCTTGACTGAATTGTATCCAGAATAATTCCCAGGAATGGGGTCACCGAGGAAGGGGACAGAGAGGACTTGGGGTGATTGATCACCCAGCCGAAGGACTCCAGGGTGGACACCACCAGCTGAGTGTCCAACTCTGCCTGCTGTAGAAACCGAGAGGTGATGAGTATGTCGTCCAGTTAGGGCAGCACGCGTATGCCCCTTGACTTTACCAGAGACATCACCCCCGCCAGCATCTTGGTGAACACTCTGGGAGCTGAGGTTAGGCCAAATGGCAAGGCCACAAATTGGTAATGTTGATCTTCCAACGCGAATCTGAGAAACCTTTGGTGTCCCGGGAACACAGGGATGTGAAGGTAAGCATCTTTGATGTCCACAGACGTCATGAAATCCCCTGGGCGCAGGGAGCCAATGGCCGAGCGCAGAGTTTCCATGTGAAAGCGCCTGTTCTTGACAAATTTGTTGAGGATCTTTAAATCCAGAATGGGCCTGACTGACCCATCTTTTTTGGGAACTGTGAAAAGGTTGGAATAGAACCCCTCGCCTCTTTCTCTTAAGGGGACCCCGCAAATGACCCCCAGATCCAGAAGGCCTTGCACAGCCTGCATCAAGACCTGAGCTGAGACAGGGTCCTGGGGGATCCGGGACCTGATGAATCTTGTGGGGGGCCGCACAGCAAACTCTATCTTGTAACCAGAGGACACTACCTCCTGAATCCACCGGTCTGAGATGTGATGCCTCCAGACGTGCGCAAAGTGCTGTAGCCGTCCCCCCACCCTGACGGGCGAGGGCGCCCCATCATGCCTGAGGGGGCTTGGGAGAGGATTTTGGCTTCGACCCCCAGGAGGAGCCAGGACGTCGTCCTCTGCACCTGTGCCAGGAATCTGCACGAGCCCCCGCGAAGGACACCCCTTTTCCCTGCTTAGCACCGTGGTAGGGGAGTGAAAGGGGGCCCTGGCCCCGAAAGGGCCGAGACTGCCGCCTGCGCTGGGGTAACTTACCTCCTTTAGCAAAAAGGTCTAGGTGGTCCCCAAACAGGCGTAGCCCCTTAAATGGAAGCCCAGTAAGGGCCCTCTTTGCAGCATTGTCAGCAGCCCACTGGCGCAGCCAAACCGCGCGGCGTTTAGCTACCGCCAAGGCAGAAGTTCTGGCACACATCCTAATGGCATCATTCAAGGCAGATAGGATAAAGTTTACAAACACATCACAGTTAGACAGTGCATTAAACGTATCAGTTGGCAATTCATCAGGACCTTCAAGTACTTCTGATCAGGGCCTGAGCGTCACAGACGTAATGGCTGAGGCGCAAACCGGGCGCAGCGCCGCCCCCACAAATGCAAAGGCATGGCACGCCAATTGGTCAATGCGCCGGTCCTCAGCATCCCGCAGCGTAGTAGTGTCAGGGGAGTGCATAATAGAGGTGTTAGACAGCCCTAGAATAGGAGCATCGACCTCGGGGGGCGATGACCGGCACTTTACCATATCAGCAGGAAAGGGATACTTTCTGTCCCAACTCTTAGGTATACCAGGAAGTATACTGGGACGTTCCCACTCCTTAAAGTGGACCAACACCCAGGGGTGATCGGCCCGGAAATCTATAAGATTCCCGGGCCGATCACCTCCCACCCCGCGGGACATCCGAGATCGGGATGTCCCGCGGGGTGAAACCCCCCAGAAACCCCAAAAACATCTTACCTGATCCGCCGCCGCCTCTCCCGCGCGCCCCTCCAGACGTGCGTGCGCCCGCGCCGGCCCTCTGTGAATGGCCGGCGGGGGCGCGCGCGCCGAGAGTGACGCGCGGGAGGCGGCGGCGGCGGAAGCGGCTTGGACGTTCCTGATCCCCGCCTGGACGTTGGCGGGGATTGGCTGCCGCGTTCACGTGGGAGCGTTGAGAGGTGATTTTTTTGGGTTTCTGGGGGGTTTCACACAGCGGGGCACCCCCGATCGGGGGTGCTCCGCCGAAGTGGACCAAAACCCAGGATAGTCAAAATCCTGGGTGTTGGTCCACTTTAAGCATGAGGTTATTGAAATGGGTTTGCTCCGGAAATTCCAAACGAGCCTTAGCAGTATGACAAAGCTCACCCCTTTGCCTGGGAGCCGCAACAGGGGGAGAGATGGACAAAACCTCAAAAATCTGGACCAGCAGTCTGTCAGTATCATCCGGGGTCCAGGGGTTAGAGCCAGAATCGTCATGACCCCCGAGTCTCTCGTCAGATGACCCTGAGTCATAGAACAGCTCCCCTTCGTCTGATGGGGTGTAGCCATATAGATGCAACAACTCATCAGATTCCATAGGGGACGGAGCGGCATCAGGAGTTAAGTGACGCTTTTTAGCGGTGGCCTTACGCGCTAAGGTATTAGCAATCAATTTTTCAACACTGGCCAGTCTAGCAGACACATCAGGTTGAGAATCCCCGCCTGTATGTAATTCAATGGGGGTGAGACTCAAGCTTGGGGGAGTAGGTGAAGTGAGACGAGGTGCAGGCCCAGCCACCGGAGGGGCGGGTTGCAACGCTAGCGCCTGCTGTGCGCAAGGAACACAGACCCGTGCGCTGTCACCGCTGATAGGTGAGACCCCACAAGCTACACACAGCTGGGCTTGTCCCGAAGGAACCCCGGTCACATTATCCTGGGATGCCTCCATATGGTGATTAATAGGCACAATAGGCCAGTAGGGATTGACGCTGTAAGCTACCCTGGATGCCCCAATAACCCGCTAGGGAAGTGGGAATAATTATACTAGGCCCAACCAACAATTACACTGGGCCGGGAGAAGCCACTGGATTCACCCGTCTGAAAGACACAATGAGAAAAAAGGGACGTCAGAACCATGCACAGTAAGTAACGAGCATAAAAGCCTCCCGCGAGGGCACTTACAGACCGTGGAAGGAAGAACCGTCACACAGGAGCGCCCGCGACTGTACAGAATGGCGCCAAACGTACCTCGAAGGGCTGGCCAGAGCGGGCTGTGACGCGGAGCGCGCCAGGCCAGGCCCCCCTGAAGAAAGCGCAGCCCACAGACAGCAGCAAATGATAATGCAGAAGCGTCTGAGGTAACGCCACCGTCCGGCGCGGACATCCAAATGCAGGAAAAGTCGCGCACGGCGGCGGCCATATAATAGTAAAAACGACAAGTCAGCGCGGCGGCTGACACCACATATCTAGTCATACACGTAATCACTATACGCCCTGACCCCCCCCCTTTCCCCCCCGAAGGCTACGGAGAGAATGAGGGAAGATGGCGGCCCTTTGTACAGGACCCACCGCTACACGGGGCATGTGGCAATAATGCGGGAGGGGCATCCCATAAAGGCTCACCATCAGCCTATATCGCCTACCCTTTGGTGGGGGACTGCGGTGGAGCAGCGCTCCATAAGCACGCATGGTGCCACCTACCTTCACCCGACCAGCGCAGCCCAGGCTGGGAGGCACATCACACGAAGGATGGGTGGGAATAGTCCAACAGGGCCGCAGGCTAATAGCCCCGCTCACCTGCGAGAGAGTGATAATTTCATGTCTTCATGTCGCAGTAAGCACTGCAGGGAAATCTGGGGATTTGTGGGAGGTCCCCGGGTATTTGAGGGGCCGGGAGGAGCCTGTTTTGCATGTCTCTGCAGTGCAGCGCCACATGGCGGAGAATAACCCAAGTGTAAGTAATCTATCTGGAGCAGGACGTACTGTAGACTAAGAATAGTATTTTTTTTTCTTTACTCACCTCCGATTGTCAGCTCCTGTGTCCCACGCCGATCCGATGACAGATGCAGTGATTGCGGCACCCGTCGGGAAGACAGAGGGAGAGAGCCTGTCAGGCGCTCTGCTGAAGACTGAAGAGCCCCCGGAAGGGTGGGGGAGGGAGGCGGCTGAGGAAAACGATGGCCCTCCAGGTAAAGAGGACAGCCAGCCGGATCGAATGAGGGGTATGTTTCTTTTACTGTAGGGGGGACTGTAAGTCAGAATCGATACTAGAAAAAAATCAATTCTAGTATCGTCGAACACGCGACAGAATCAATTTTTTCTGACACCCCCTACCCTGCACCCAGTTTAAAACAATAAAAGGGTTTTCCACTGCCGATGCCACACCCACATGGCATTTTTGAGATTGCAAATTGGCAAGAATTCTGGAGGACATGACCCGTCTGCTGGCCGCACCCCGGCTGTCCTTTAGTTTGGGAGGCACTCCTGCCCCCACCTTTCTGAAAGGCCACAGGAGTGCGTCTCAGCTACAGGGAATATACAGAGAAAGGGGAAAGCGCCCACTAATTCCCCCAAAGTGGTTCCAGAGACTTATTGCACACACCCAAGAATTATATATAAAAATATATATTTATTGAATCAATTTAACATAAGCTACAGGGAAGCCGGGGGTGTGGCCGATGGCAAGGATGGGGGATCAGTGGGAGCTGCCAGTAAAGGAAAGTATACTGGCGGAGCAGTTCACCCAGTGAGGCATCCCAATATTGGACGCCCTGGGGGCAGACTAGCAGTAAGTGATACTTTTAGACTGTGCAGCTTTTGAGCTGCTTTAAAGCGGAAAAAACACAGCTTTTAGATTCCCTGGCAGGCTGCTGGCATTCCCCCAGTTCTATGAGACGCCAAGGCAGGCATACTCCCTCTCCCCAAGGCATCCAGATTCTGGATGCCCGCTGTATGAAAAAAAACCCAGGTTGCCGAGTAAACTCATCTTCTCCCCGATCCAATGAGGGGGCATGGGGCGCACTTGGCTCTGCTTGACTCGCCTTGAGCCTAGTCTTCAGCAAGTGTACTTGGATTAGAGGCCACACATGTGCCATAGGCCCGAGCATTGGTGAGTTTGAATGGGCGACCTGGGGGGTCTGACACAACGGGCTGCCCCGGAGGCAAGGACCATGGATTTTGGTCCACTTTAAAGCAGAACTATGGTAAAAAAAATGACTATAGTTCTGCTGTACTATATAGCAGCGGGGCAACATGACCCAGGTCATTCAAAGAAGATACCGGGCAATGTTAAGCTGTTCACAGTCAGGTGGGAGCATCCTGGAGGCTGATAGGCTGCGCCGCAGAAGAGGCTCAGAAATGGTGAGTATTCGGACGCCCGGTTTCTTGTTTAATGGTGGCAATGGGCAGCCTGGGTTGTGCTGCCCTGCTGCTATATAGTACAGAGAACTATGGTCACATTTTTTTACTATAGTTTCACTAAAGTGCTGTGTTGTATTTCCCGCGCAGTTCTGGGTGACTGACAATCTATCTGGACCACCTAGGTGGTACTTGAGATAATTAGAAAAAAAGGTTTGGGGAGCCCTGATCAATGGCTGTAACACATGGAACCTCTATGTTTGGTCGGCATTGTGGGCAAAGGTATAAAAAAGGTAAAGGGGTTACCTTACTATTATTAATCTTTTTGGTTTCCTTCAATAAACCTTTTGCTCGGCCACCGTGTATTGCATGTCATAGTGCCTCCTCTTTTCTTTTCATTTCTCCCCATCATGGCAGGCGCTGCACAATACGTCTCCGCTTGAGAGCTTCATTCTGCACACCTTGACCTGAGCCTTATAAAGACTGCGTGCGGAGAATGGCTTGTTCCTCATATAAAGCTTTTACCAGCGAGAGGTTTGTTAGGAATGACCCCCCCCCCCATCCCTCGGCCTCACTCCAAAGCTTTCCTCCATCTTCAAATGGTCATCCATCTACCTCCAGTAACTAGCAAATGTGTTCCGCCTAGGAAACTTTTTTTTTTTCTTTTAATCTTTGTGTTGTTAAAGTGGACCAACACCCAGGATTTTGACTATCCTGGGTTTTGGTCCACTTCAGGGGGGCACGTCGATTAGGGGTGTCCCGCTATGTAAAACCCCCCAGAACCCCGAAAAACTCACCTCACCATGCTCACGGACAAGCGGCGGACAAGACAGTGCGCCTGCCGCCGCCTCCCGCACGTCGCTCTGACAGGGCGCGCGCCCGCACCGGCCATTCACAAACGGCCGGCGCGGGCGCGCGCACGTCTAGAGGAGCGAGGTGAGTTTTTTGGGGGTTTTGGGGGGGTCCCTCACCGCGGGACATCCCGATCTCGGATGTCCCGCGGTGAGGGAGGTGATCGCCCCGAGAATCTTATAGATTCCCGGGCCGATCAGGGGTGGGTGACAGTCCACTTTAAAGTTATTTGTGTTTTGGGAATTACACACACAGAATTTTACCCCCATTTAACCCATCCATGCAGTCAGACAAGCATGGAACACAGAGCACTGGACTGCTCCTTGCTAACAGAACAAATATTTGAAACATTTGAAGGCCGTAAAATTGACAGCTGGAATAGATATTGGGCACCTATGGGCGCCATAGAGGTACATAGTATGTAAGACTTTAGTCCATCCAGTTCAGCCCGGCCAGGCACTCTTGTGCGGCAGAACAGGTAATTGCTTGATTGTTTTTTTTTGACTGGGTTTTATTGGGATTTTTATGTTATAGAGCAATACAAAGTAGCAAGTATCTGTGAAGGGTAAAGAAAATTATACATTCTTTTCCAAATTTAAAAAATGTAAAAACTGAAAAGTGTAGCGTGCCCATGTAATCAGCTCCCTGTACTCTGATACCCCTCAATAAAATCCACTGTGAACAATTGCCTTCAGAAGTCACCTAATTAGTAAATAAGAGTCCTGTATCTGTACGGTATGTCATTTCTTCTCACAATAACTAAAGTTGTTCCGTGAAGGACTCAGAGCTTTGTTGGTGACATTATTCAAATAGAACAGGTCCAAAAGTAGGCAACAAAAACAGCAGAAGGACTTAAACTTAAAACTTATCAGGAAAGACTTAAAGAACTTAATTTGTACAGGCTGGAGGAAAGAAGGGAGAGAGGGGACATGATTGAGACCTTTAAATATGTGAAAGAATTGAATAAGATTCAGGAGGGAAGTGTTTTTAAGAAGAAACTTAATCACAGAACAAGTGTTCTGGTGAATCCTAAGATAAAGAGTACATACAGTATACACATAAGGGCAGGCTAGATGGACAGTATGGCCCCTTCTGCCGTCAACTATCATGAAAACTGAGGAACATGCCAGGCAGCTCAGGGATAAAGTTGTGGTGAAGTCTAGATCATAGGTTAGATTATAAAAAAAATAGCCAAAGCTCTGAACATGTTATGGAGCTCTGTGCAATCCAACATCTGTAAATGGAAGGAGTATGACAAAATTACCAAGAAATGGCTGCCTACTGACAGCCCAGCAAGGAGAGCACGAATCAGAGAACAAGCCAGGAGTCCCAGGATCACTCTGGAGGAGCTGCAGAGATCCACAGCTAAGGGGGGAGAGTCTGGTCACAGGACAACTATTAGTCGTGCCATCCACAAATCTGACATTTAGAAGAAAAAGGCAATTCTGTGAAACTCCCCTGTAGAATTGCTTTTGTTTCCGATCCATTCCAGCCCGTCCAGAAGTCATCACGATTGGGAGTCACCCCTAGGGGGCGCTGACTGCAAGATCAGAGATGTAGCTCCTCCCGGCCCCCTATAAAAGGCAGCTGCCTCTCAATCCAGCCCCAGTAATTTAAAAGCAGTACTCAATAGAAGGCAGGCCGGGAGATCCAAAAGATAGGAGACCATGTTACTTCACATAGTCTCCGCTTGTACTCTCTCGAATCTAAAACTTGTATAAACAGTGTCCTATGAGCAAAAATGGTTCAATCACCATAACAGGTATGCAGGACATAATTCTACAGGTGAGTTTCACAGAATTGCTTTTTTCTTTCCAATCCATTCCAGCCCGTCCAGAAGTCATCACGATTGGGACATCCAAAAGTGTCCATATGGGCGGGATCCCCAGTGCGGAACAGCAGATAGTTCATTTCACTACCGCCTGAAGCACCTTTCGGCCAAAAACAGCGTCAGCTGAGGCCCTGACATCCACCTTGTAAAACTTTGTGAAAGTATGAACTGAAGACCAAGTAGCAGCATTGCAAACTTGTCCCACCGAGGCCTGGTGCTGAAAAGCCCAAGAAGCACCAATGGCTCTAGCAGAATGTAGATCTGTGATCTGTGATCCGAAAAGGGGTTTCCTTCCCACCTGGCGGAATAGGCTTGTACCACCGCCTGTCTAATCCACTTACTGAGTGTGGACTTGCCTGGTGGCAATCCCTTCCTAGAACCCTTGGTAAAGACAAAAAGCAAATCCGATTTCCGGAAGAATGCAGTCGCAGCCAGGTAATACCTTATGGCTCTGACCACATCCAAAGCATGGAGAGTCCATTCTTTGGAATTAGCCGGTGCTGGACACAAGGAAGGTAAGACAACTTCCTCATTAACGTTAAATGAAGAAACGACCTTAAGCAAAAAAATCTGGCTTAAAACAAAAAACCATCTTATCTCTGTGCATCTCAAAATAGGGTGGTTTCATACATAGCGTGGCCAGCTCTGATACGCGATGCACCGAGGTGATCACCACCAGAAAAAACACTTTGAGTGTCGGCATAGACAATGTAGCATCATTCAATGGCTCGAAGGGAGCACCCTGGAGAATGTAGCAGATAGCACTATATTTAAGTCCCATCCTGGTAAGACTAATTTACGTGGTGGACGGACATGGGTGACCCCCTCGAAAAAAGTCTTGATCAATCTATGATTGGCAATGGACCTCTGGAAAAAAATGGAAATGGCAGAGACCTAACCCTCGAAGGTGGTCAGCTGGAGGCCCAAGTCTAGACCGCTTTGTAGAAACTCAAGGACTCTAGAAACAGAATATTTCCGACAAGGAAGGCTCCTGGCCTCGCACCAAACGATATAGGCCCGCCAAACTCTGTAGTATATCATGGAAGAAGACTTCTTCCGTGCCTGAATCGTGCGAACAACTGTGGCCGATAACCCCTTCTCCGTCATGATGGAGGTTTCAATAGCCAGGCCGTCAAAGCCAGCGTACGTAAATTTGGGTGCTGTAGTGACCGCTGTGCGAGAAGCTCTGGATCGTCGGACATGATGTAGTGATCTATTGACATCTGTACTATGTCCGCGAACCAACTCCTCCTTGGCCAACGAGGAGCCACCAGGATGTCTGGTACCCCCTCCTGGCCTATCTTGCGTAGCACTCGGCCCAGGAGCAGAAACTGAGGGAATGCAAACAGAAGGTTGAACTCCGTCCAAGGTATCGCCAGAGCGTCTGTTGCTATGGCCAGAGGGTCTCTTGAGAGAAACACAAACCTTGGAAGCTTGTGATTGTGTCTGGACGAAAAAAGATCCACGTCCAGTTGATCCCAGCGGAGGCACAGAGCCTGAAAATTCTTCCTGCTGGGGGGCCATTCCCCCAGGCGCAAGGAGCTCCTGCTCATGGAGTCTGCCTCCTGGTTCTCCACCCCGGGATGTAAATTGCCGAGATGCAGGGAACATTCTCCTCTGCTCAATTCAGAATCCGGCTTACCTCCCTGAGTGATCTCTTGCTCCAAGTACCGCCCTGGTGGTTGATGTAGGCTACAACTGTCTGTCCGAGCGGACCTGAACCACATGGCCTCTTAAATACGGGGTCAGACGTAGTAGGACCAACCAAATTGCTCTCAGTTTCAAGAGATTTATGGGCAACCGGTTCTCCTTCGGACCCCACTGACCCTGGATCTTCTGGGTCTGCCAAATGCCTCCCCAGCCTGTAAAACTGGCATCCGTGGTAACTATTTCCCATTGGGGAGTCCGAAAGGGCTTGCCTACCGGCAGGTTCTGAGAATCCAACCACCACAAGAGGGATTGCCTGGCCGGAGGGGACAGCAAAAATCCATGTTCCAGGGATTCCGGCAACCAATCCCAGCTGGTCAACAGGTTCAGCTGTAGAGGTCTCATGTGGAATTGGGCGAAGGGCACTGCCTTATAGCAAGCCACCATTAGGCCCACCAATCTCATCCCTAGACGCACCGATGGCTGTTGACAAGCCAGCAAGGCCTGTACTTGCGTCTGAATTCCCAAGACTTTCTGCTGAGGCAGAAAGACCCTGACTTGACTGGTGTCTAGAGTCATCCCCAGGAAAGATCTCACTGTTGAAGCCGTGATATACGACTTGGGGTAGGTAATCACCCAACCGAAGGCTCCAGGGTTGACAGTACAGTCCGGGTGTCGCTCTCGGCCTCCTGAAGGGACAGGGCCGAGATCAGAAGGTCGTCTAGATAGGGTAATACACGAATACCCTGACTCCTCAGGATAGCCATGATGCCCGCCAGAACCTTGGTGAACACTCGGGGAGCTGAGGATATGCCAAAGGGGAGTGCCACAAACTGGTAATGTTGATCCTCCAGTTCAAACCTCAAAAACTTTTGATGTCCCTGAAAAATCGGGATGTGCAGATACGCGTCCCTGATGTCCACCGTAGTCATAAAGTCGCCGGGTCGAAGCAATCTCACCGCCGGCCGTGTGGAAATGTCTGACCTTTATAAAATTTGTTGAGACCCTTTAGGTCCAAGATTGACCACAGCGATCCGTCCTTCTTGGGGACCGTGAACAGGTTGGAACAAAACCCCTGACCCTGTTCCTGCCGGGGCACATGGCAAATCACCCCTATCCGCAGGAGGTGCTGAACAGCTGCTCTCAAAGCCTGTGCTTTTGGCGGATTTCGGGATGTTCTTGAACATAGAAATTTTGTGGGTGGTCTGGCTGCCAGCTCTATCTTGTAACCTGATGACACCACCTCCTGAATCCAACGATCCGAGACGTGACGTCTCCAGATTGGAGCAAAAAGCAGAAGCCGTCCCCCCACCCGTACGGGTGAGGGCACCCCCTCATGCCTGAGTAGGCCTGGCTGGGGGTTTGGGCTCCCCAGGCGGGGTTGGGCCGGCTACGGGACCTACCTCTGCCCCAGGTATCTCTGCGAGGACCGGAAAATGAAGAACCTCTTCCTCCTGGAAAGGGCCGGTAAGAAGAGGAGTGCCGAAAGGGCCGAGTAGGCATTCTTCTCTGAGGGAGCTTACCATCCTTGACCAGAAGGTCCAGACGCTCCCCGAACAGCCGACCCCCAAAAAGGGCAAACTTGTGAGGGACTTTTTGGCGGCCGCATTGGCCGACCACTGCTTCAACCACAGCGAGCGGCGTAATGCTACAAGCAAGGCCGGAATTCTGGCACCGAGCCTGACCACATCATCCATGGCAGTAACAACAAAGCTGATGAAGTCCAAACAGGCATTGAGCTCCTCCGCCCGCTTGCGAGATTTAGCCTTAGCTACAAGGAGTTTAACCTTTCTCCTCGTGGCTAGGGAAACAATTGCCGCGGCATACGCAGGCCGTAGGAGGGAACCAACAAAGGTAAAAGCACGGCAAGCCAACTGATCCATGTGTTTGTCTGCAGGATCATGTAAAGAAGCATTGTCAGGTGACGGCATAACCGTTGGACAGACCTGAAACCGGAGGGTCCACCTCGGGAGGATGAGACCACAACCGAATCAACTCGGCAGGAAAAGGGTACCGCCTGTCCAGGCCCTTCGGAACCGAAGGTAGCTTGGTGGGCCTCTCCCATTCCTTAAGTATCATATTAGAAAAGTGAGGCTGCTCGGGAAAAAACAGCCGCTGTCTTTTAGGCCGAAACAAATCACCCCTTTTCCTCCTAGCCATTCTGGTAGGAACAATGTGCAAGGTATCAAAAATGGAAGGAAGTAAACCTTCCGTATCATCCGGAAGGAAGGAATCCTCATCTGAGGAGGAACTAGAGATGCTGTCGTCTCCAGCGGAGAGCAACTCAGCCATTGAGAGTGGGTCATCTGGCAACTCACCTTCCTCTTCAGAGACCAAAGAATCATAAAAATCATCATCTGAGCAAACCGGCTCCAAATGCCGTTTCTTACTCGAGGCCTTTTTAGGGGCTGCCAACGAGATCTGTTTCTCAAGGCTAGACAGCCTGTGCGCAAAATCAGCGTGTGTCCCCTTGCTGGCTCCCCTTTCACTAGGGGCTAATTGCAGCAGCGGAGGATCCGGAGAGGCCAGTGGTAACGCAGGACTAGGGTCAGGAGCGACCCCCGCTCATGGTCCAAAACAATGTCTCTGGCGCAAGTGGAACAAATTCTGCTGAATCCACCCAGGGGATTCCGTCTGCACAAGGGGCAGAGTCTGTCCTGGCCCAAGTGGAGTACCCCGCTTACTATCCCCTGATACCTCCATTATTGTGATTTTGAATAAAAAAAGTTGTTAAGGCTAATAGACACTAATGGTCTAAGCCTATTAGCCGATCCCTCTTTTTAACAATGGGGAACATGAGAAACCACAACCCTCAACCTTCAGCCTACAGTCTAAAAACAAAAAGAGAAGATACAGTAATTACTAAATGACCAATAAGTGGTGTATAACATATAAACACATCATAGCAATATACATGGAATAAACAGTGACCATACTATTTCATAAAACATAAGCATCTATTCCCTTTTTTTCCCCTAAGGAATGACAATAATAAGAGGGACTCACGACCGCGCTGATCAGCGCTACAGTGAAGAAGGAGCAGCAACCAGAGGGACACGCCACCCAGGCCAGCCAGCTGCGCCACAGCAAGCAGCACGCGTTTCCAGCAGCATCCGGCCGGGGGGGCGTCACTGGGGCGACGGCCAGCCTGCGCGCCGCCACCCGTGACTCCACCCCCGGCGGAGAAGGGAGGGTATATATAAAGATATATATAAGTGGTTTCCCAGCAGGCTCACCATAAATGCCTGCGGCTGACATGCTCTTTTTAAAGAAAGCCCAGAGCCATGTGCTCTGCCAAAAAGCCCCAGACCCCAGAGTTTCACTCTAACGTACACGGATCCCTGGCATCAGCCAAAGCTGGGAGGCAAGGATGGATCAGAGGAGATCCGAGGAAATAGGGTCCTGCAGCCGGCCGACAGGCTAGGGGGCCCTACTCTGCAGCTAAAATTTTGAGAGAGTATAAGCGATCCTGTGCAATCAACTGCAAGAAAAATACAGTTTTGTCAGTACTCACCTTTAAAACGGATATTATAAGTGTGACATACACTCCGCTTCAACTCTTCATGACATTTGGGTTATTCTCCAGTAGAGGGCGAACTTCTGCAGAGATGAATGCAAAAAAGGAGCTCCTCCCAGTCCATAACTACCTGGGACCTCCCACCAATTCCCCAGTGTAAGATAGCAGTAAGGGGACCAGGAAGAACCAAATATAACCATACTAACAACATAAACAATGGTTCACCATATAAAGGATCCGGGATACCAAAAAGGGTGGGGTGAAGCGGAGTGTATGTCACGCTTATAATATCCGTTTTAAAGGTGAGTACTCACAAAATGGTATTATTCCAAGTGTGACATACACTCCGCTTCAACTCTTCATGACATTTGGGACATCCAATAGCAGTGTCCCTCATGCGTGGGAACAATAAACAGTAAAGAATGCACCAACTTAAACCACTGCAGCTTGCAGAACCTTGCGGCCAAAAGCGGCATCCGCTGAAGCCCGCACATCAACCTTGTAAAACTTGGAAAAAGTATGAACGGAAGACCAAGTAGCAGCCTTACAAACTTGTGCAACAGAAGCCTGGTGCTGAAAAGCCCAGGACGCACCAACAGCACGAGTAGAATGCGCAGTGATCCTAAAAGGGGGAGTGCTCCGCTTAGCAGAATAGCCCCCAACAATGGCCTGATGAATCAATTTGCTAATGGTAGACTTGGCGGGTGCCAAACCTTTCCTGGGCCCGCAGGGCACCACAAAAAAGGCATCCGTCTTGCGGAAAGAAGAAGTAGTCACCAAATAGTACTTAACACAGCGAACCACATCCAAATTGTGCAAAACCCTCTCCTTGTCATTGCTAGGCTTAGGACACAAGGAAGGGAGAACAATATCCTGATTGAGATGAGAAGCAGAAACCACCTTAGGAAGGAAATCTGGCTTAAAGCGAAAGACCACCTTGTCCTGGTGTCTTTCAAAGTAAGGGGCCTGAATCGACAGAGCCGCAAACTCAGAGACACGCCGAACAGAGGTAATAGCCACCAAGAAGGCAACCTTTTGAGTGAAAACAGAAAGAGCAATATCCTGTAATGGCTCAAAAGGAGGACCCTTGAGGGCCGACAGAACCAAATTCAAATCCCAAACAGGAACCATAGCCTTCCGAGGGGGTCGAACATAAGTGACCCCCTGGAAAAAAGTCTTAATCAGTGGGTGTAATGCAAAAGATCTTTGGAAGAAAACCGACAGAGCAGAAACCTGCCCTTTCAAGGTATTAAGCTGGAACCCAAGATCCAGATCGTGCTGAAGAAACTCCAAAATCCTAGGGATCAAAAACACCCTGCAAGGCAAGGCCCTAGCCTCACACCAGTCAATATAGGACCGTCAAGCCCTATAGTAAATGCCAGAGGAGGACCGCTTCCTAGCTCTGATCAAGGTCTGAACCACAGCCTCAGACAAACCTTCCTCCTTCAGAATGAAGGTTTCAGCAGCCAAGCCGTCAAAGCCAGCATTTGTAAATTGGGGTAAAGTAGTTGACCCCGAGATAACAGATCCAGAAACATGGGAAGCCGGTGCTGATCTACCGCCAGCCTTACAACGTCTGCGTACCAAACCCGTCTTGGCCACCTTGGAGCCACCAGAATTGCTGGTGCCCCCTCCAGAGCCAGTTTGCAAACCACCTTGCCCAGCATGGAGAAGGGAGGAAACGGGTACAGAAACCCCAGATCCTTCCAAGCAAGGGACAAGGAATCCACTGCCAGAGCTAGAGGATCCTGAGATAGAGACACAAAGGCCGGGAGTTTGTGATTGTGCCGTGAGGCAAAGAGATCCACCTCTGGAGTCCCCCACTTGGGACAAAGAAACCGAAACACCCTGGGGTTGAGAGACCACTCTCCTTGGCGAGAGAACCACCTGCTCAGGGAGTCCGCCTCCGTGTTTTCCACTCCCGGAATGAAGATCGCCGAAATGCAAGGAACATTGCTCTCCGCCCAATGCAGGATCAGAGAGACTTCCCTGAGGGCACTCCTGCTGCGAGTCCCTCCTTGGTGATTGATGTAGGCTACCGCCGTCCCATTGAACAAGTCTGAACCGGAAGACCCTGCAAGTGCAACGTCAGCCGTAACAGGACAAGCCGGATGGCTCTGAGCTCTAAGACATTGATGGGGTTGTGAGCCTCCTCAGGACCCCACACCCCGCTGAACTGATGACTTTTCCAGAAACCTCCCCAGCCCAACAGGCTGGCATCCGTGGTAACAGTCTCCCAGCGAGGAACCAGAAAGGATCTGCCCCTCAACAGGTTGCTCGACTCCAGCCACCACCAAAGGGACTGCCGAATCCTGGGAGACATCCTGAACGGTTGATCCAACGACAGCGGACACCTGTCCCAATGCGTCAATAGGTGAAGTTGAAGAGATCTCATGTGAAACTGCGCAAACGGGACCTCCTCGAAGGAGGCCATCATCAATCCCACCAGTTTCATCCCCTGTCGGATAGAAGGGCAAGGAGTGGCCAGAAGAAGGCGGATCAGATCCTGAATCCCCTGCACCTTGGTCTGGGGTAGAAACACTCTGGCCTGAATGGTATCCAGATTCATGCCCAGGAATGAAATCACTTGTGATGGCGAGAGAGAGGACTTGGGGCGATTGATCACCCACCCGAACCTCTCCAGGGTCGACACCACCTGGTGGGTGTCCAGCTCCGCCTGACGGAGGGAAGAAGCTGAAATCAATAGGTCGTCCAGATACGGCACAATGCAAATTCCCTGAGTTCTGAATAGGGCCATTATGCCCGCCAGAAACTTGGTGAAGACCCTCGGCGCTGAGGTCAACCCGAAGGGAAGGGCTAAAAATGTTGATCGTCCACCTTGAACCTGAGGAATCTCTGATGCACTGGAACAATTGGAACATGCAAATATGCATCCTTGATGTCTATGGATGTCATGAAATCCCCTTGACGAAGGGAATTGATGGCCGAGCGCAGAGTCTCCATGCTGAACTTCTTGGTTCTGATGAATCTGTTGAGGACCTTGAGGTCCAGAATGGGTCTTACAGAACCTTCTTTCTTGGGAACTGAGAAAAGATTGGAGTAGAAACCCCTGCCTCTCTCCGACGAAGGCACCGGGCATACAACTCCCATGTCCAGAAGGTTTTTTTACTGCTAACAGGAGCCCCTGAGCCGCCTGAGGGTCCAAGGGCACCCGAGACCTTAAAAATCTTGGAGGAGGCCAGTACTCGAACTCCAGTTTGTACCCGGAGGAGACCACTTCTAAGATCCAATTGTCTGTGACCTCCCAAGGCCAGACCTGGAAGAAGAGCCGCAGCCGCCCCCCCCACCCGAGCGGGTAAGGGTGCCCCTTCATTGCTGAGCTGGTTTCCCCACAGGCTTGGGTTTTGAACCCCAGGCAGAAGCGGGACGGGCCCGACCTCTGCCACTGTTCCAGGAAGAGCCTCTGACACCTGAGAAGGCCAAACCTCTAGCAGCTCTGGCACCGCGAAAGGAAGGATTGAAAAAGCCTGCCCCCCGAAAGGGACGGCGCTGTTTCTTCCGCTGAGGTAACTTACCTAGCTTTGCCACCGCATCCAACTTGTCTCCAAACAACCGCGTACCCAAGAAGGGAAGAGCTGTGAGCGATTTCTTGGCCGCAAAGTCCGCCGTCCACTGACGGAGCCATACCAAGCGGCGCATGGCCACCAATAAGGCTGAAGTCCTACTAAACATCACAATAGTGTCTTCCATAGCAGCCAAGACAAAATCCATGAACAATTCAAATCTTTTAAGCGTAGTGAACTCAGCGCTGGCTGGATAAAGGTGAGCGTCATTTAACCAGTCCCTAATCAGAGACCTAGCACCCACCGACACTAGCGCAGATGCACAAACAGGCCGCAAGGCCGAACCAACACTGGCAAAGGCATGGCATGCCATCTGATCAAGGCGCCTATCCTCACCATCCTTTAGGGAAGAGGCATCTGGGATGTGAAGTTGGTCAACCCCAAAACCGGCGCATCGACCTCGGGAGGAGAAGCCCAACGCTTAACCGCTTCCACCGGGAAAGGATACTTCTTATCCCATCCCTGAGGAACACCCAGAAGCCGACTAGGTTTCTCCCATTCCATAAGGATCAGTGCATCAAAATGACTCTGGGTAGGGAACTCCAAACGAGGTTTGTGGGCCCCAAAAAAATCCCCCTTCTTGAGAGGGGGCGCTTCAGGCGGCGCGATATCCAAAACCTCCAAAAGATGTGGCTGTGTCAACAGCATCCCCCAGCGCCTGCCCAACATCAGCCTCGCCAAACTGTACATCGTCAGCCTCTGACTCCTCATACAATTCCCCCTCCTCTAACGGGGAATAATCTGACATATCAAATGAATCATCATCCATATCCCAAGTCGCCTGGACCGACGACAAATGTCTTTTTTTAGCCTGGGTCTTCTTGCCCACCGCGCCAACCATAAATTTCTCGATGCTGGCCAACCTAGCACAAACATCGTACTGCGATTCCCCGCTGGCACCAATGTCACTTGGGGTACGGATAAGGCGGGGAGGGGAAGGCGATGAAGCGGGGGACGCCAACTGCCACGATATGGCCTTTTGTGCACATGGAATACAAATAAGCACATCCTCACCCGTAAGGGATGTCCCGCAACCCACACATGGCCGGGATTGTGCCAGAGGGAGCCCGAGCCCGGTATCCTGCGGAGCCTCCATATGGTGATTTTTGTGGTCAGTTGCAAGACCGCAGGGGATTTAAGCTGATAAGCAACCCGGGATGCCCCTTTAAAAGTCCCTGTGGGAGGATATTTAATGAACAAAATTTTGGCAAGGGACCCTAGGACCGGGAAAAAACCCCTTTAGCATGCACACACATGACAATCTGAAAGACACCTGAAAAGGGCCCATAAGAAAAAACATCTATAATCAATATATATACATACATAAGTAACTAAATATAGCACAATGAGGGCCATAAAACCAACAAGGATATATACATATAGACATGTGCTAGGATAAAAAGAGGCCCCCCGAAAGCTAATGAAGTGGCCCCGGGGCACTTACAGACCACAGTGATCGCCGCAGCAGGAGCAGCCAGAAGCCCAAGATGGCCACCGCCGAGCAGGAGAGTGTGAGGAGGTGAGGAGGAAGGGGGGCGGGCCAGCGCGGAACGCGAGCTCGCCAGGTCACGCCCCCCTCCCAGAGCCTCCAGCAACACGGATCCCAGCCGGAGGGCTGGGCCGCAGTAAGGCGCAAAACAGGGGGGGGGGGGAGGGGCAACTGCGGCTGCACAGAGGCCTGGCCCCGCCCCGAACTTAGCCTGAGGAAGAGAAGCTCCCCAGGCTGAGGTACGAAGTACAGCTGCCCTGTCAAGCACCAAACGACTGTCTCAAACCCTATGAAACACCGTAAAAATCACCATTCACACCACACATACACAAAGCGAAAATGACAGCAGAGGGGCGCCCCCCCCCCCCCCCCCCCCCAGGAGGGTTAAGGAAGGGACCCGGAAGGGGAATAAATCCAACACCAGGGTCTGGTCATGGATAAATATATGGGACAGGGCATCCCAAACCGGGATCACCAACCCCTTGCAATGGGGTCTCACAGAGGAGCAGCACTCCCTCAACACCTGAATAGGTGCTGCCTACCCTCACCAGGACCTGCAGCCAAGGCTGGGAGGCTCACATAGGGACAATTTAGAAAAGGTCCTGGCAGCAATAGGGACAAAAATGGCCGGGCGCCAGCCCGGCTTATCTGCAAGTAAGAGAAGTCTTCATCGTCTGTCTTGCTCGCCTTCCTGCAGAGAAGAAACTGGGGAATTGGTGGGAGGTCCCAGGTAGTTATGGACTGGGAGGAGCTCCTTTTTTGCATTCATCTCTGCAGAAGTTCGCCCTCTACTGGAGAATAACACAAATGTCATGAAGAGTTGAAGCGGAGTGTATGTCACACTTGGAATCAGAACTGGGGCTGGATTGTGAGGCAGCTGCTTTATAGGGGGCCGGGAGGAGCTACATCTCTGATCTTGCAGTCAGCGCCCCCTAGGGGCGGACTACCAATCGTGAGGACTTCTGGACGGGCTGGAATGGATTGAAAAGAAAAATTTGGAAGAGTTGCGAGAAGAAGCCATATTAAAAACAACTCAAGACATTCTGGGTGCAGTTTGCAGTCTCAAACTATGTAGAGGACACAGCAAGCATGTAGAATAAAGCCAACCCTGCACCCCCCCCCCCCCCCCCCCGATCACACAATCCCCACTGTGTGTCAGAGGTGATAGGAAGATGCATGAAGTTAAATACAAGGTAAACCTGGAAAAAAGACTGTTAAAGTGGACCATCACCCTCCGGTGATCGGCCCGGGAATCTATAAGATTCCCGGGCCGATCACCTCCCTCCCCGCGGGACATCCGAGATCGGGATGTCCCGCGGGGTGAAACCCCCCCAAACACCCCAAATCCCCTTACCTTGTCGTTGGCGACGGCCGGCCGCCGCCGCCACCCTCGCGCCCGGGGGTGCCCCACCGAAGTGGACCAAGACCCAGGATAGTCAAAATCCTGGGTGTTGGTCCACTTTAAAGGCTGCAAAATACAGCACTGGGCTTAACAGGACAGATCCCAGGGCCCTCATGTGGTTGCCATGTCACACATCATATCAATGGTGAGCAAGTCATTCCCTCTCTCAGGACACTGTAACAGGACTGGGCATCAGTCCGAGGCAAACTGATCTTCCAGTGATTTCTTTCTTACTAATACTTTTTTTTTATTTGGCATTCCTTCCTTTCTTTCTCTATCTTGCTCCGTTATTCCTTCTTTTCTTTCTTTCATTCCCATTCTTTATTTTTTATTTTTATGAAATTATTTATTTATTAAAGGTTTTCAGAAAGAAAGAAAACATTTTAACAATTCCAGCATGTGACAGAAGTACAGCATACAATGCTAGTTGTCCTCATTACATTATACATCAATAAACACATGTCCAACCAGCCACTGGCATACGTTACTCGCCTGAGCTTGATCCTAGTTTCTTACCGAGTGGCTTCCCGAGCGGAACTGACAATTATCATTAAGATAATACATTCAACCAGAAATGGAATTAGACACAGAAAATAGGGAAAGGGGGCAGGTGATGGGAAGAGGCGGGGAGGAAAAAAATACAATTCTGTGAAATACTCACCTGTAGAATTGATATTATTTGTATACAGTACGTCCTGCTCCAGATATAGTACTTACACTTGGGTTATCCTCCGCCAGATGGCGCTGCACTGCAGAGACATGCAAAACAGGCTCCTCCCGGCCCTCTCACAAATCCCCAGCATTGAAAAGCAGTGAACAAGAAGCCGGGAGAATTAACCACCAAAAAACTGGTAACTATAACAATGGTAACAAACACCATACAGGGGATCCAGAATAAAGCAAAAACCAGGGTGGGGTGGAGCAGGACGTACTATATACAAATATTATCAATTCTACAGGTGAGTATTTCACAGAATTGTATTATTCTTAGTATACAGTACGTCCTTCTCCAGATATAGTACTTACACTTGGGACATCCAATAGCAGTGTCCATAAAGTAGGGTGGGATCCCCAACAAAAAACGACAACAGCAGACAGTTTAAAATCACTGTCACCTGCATAACCATACGGCCAAGACAGCATGAGCTGAGGCCCTAACATCAACCTTGTAAAACTTTGCAAAGGTATGAACAGAAGGCCAAGGTAGTGGCCTAGCAAACCAGTTCAACAGAAGCCTGGTGCTGAAAAGCCCAAGAGGCATCAAAGCACGAGCAGAATAAGAATCAAAGCGAAAAGGAAGATTCTTCCCCTTGTTGGAATAGGCCTGAGTAACAGCCTGACGAATCCAATCGCTAACAGTAGACTTGGCAGAAGCCAAAAAACCCTTCCAAGTACCAGAAGGAACATCCATTCAGGTAATAACCAGGGCCAAAGCCGCCCAACTCCCCGAGAGCAGACGAGATCGGGCACATTCAGGATGTAGTGACCCTAGGCCTCAAGGAACATCAGTTCTCCTAAAGGACACAGTGACTACCAAGGAAAAAACTTCCAACATCTGTTCAAGGAATGCAGAACCCTTTCCTCAGCGTTGCTAGGAAAAAAGGCACAGCAGGAAGAACAATATCTCGAATCAATGAACAAAAGACACCACCTGATGCGGAGAGTCCGGCTTCAGGCGGAACGCCACCTTATCCTCGTGTATCTCAAAGAATGGGGGCTAGGTAGACAGAGCCGCCCGCTAACACAAGCCTGACCAAGGTAACAGTCACCAGAAGGACAACCTTGAGGGTAAGAACAGCCAGACAGCATCCTGAATAGGACCAAAGGGACAAAACCCTGCAAGCAGACAGAATGCAATTCAAATTCAAATCCCAGCAGGGACCATAGGATTACATGGGGGACGCACATGAGTACCCCCTGAAAGAAGTCTTAACCAAGGAAGACTGAAGCAAAGACTACTCAGGCAAGATGGACAGGGCAGAACCTGACCCATCAGAGTACTGAGTTGGAAAACCAACTCCAAATCATGCTGAAACCAACTCTAGAACCCTGGGAACCGAGAACGCCCAACAGGGAAGAGACCTAGACTCAAACCAATCATATTGTAGCAGTAGCAGCCTTACAAACTTGTTCAACAGAAGCCTGGTGCTGAAAGGCCCAGGAAGCCCCAACCGCACGGGTGGAATGAGCAGTGACTCAGAAAGGAGGATCCCTCCCTTTAGCAGAATAGGCCCTAAAAATGGCCTGACGAATCCATTTACAAATATTAGCCAAACCCTTCTTGGGACCCAAGGGTACCACAAACAAGGCGTCCGTCTTCCGAAAGGCGCTGTAGCCACCAGGTAGTATTTCAAATTCCTGACAACATCCAGAGAATGCAAGGCCCTCTCCTTGTCATTACCAGGATTAGGGCACAAGGAAAGAAGAACAATGTCCTGATTGAGGTGAAAGGCAGAGACAACCTTAGGCAAGAAGTCTGGTTTAAAGCGGAAACCTACCTTGTCCTGGCGTCTTTCAAAGTAGGGGGCCTGAATGGACAGAGCCGCCAACTCAGAAACATGCCAGACAGAAGTGATAGCCACCAAGAAGGCAACTTTCAAAGTGAGAATAGACAGCGCAGCCTCTTGCACAGGTTCAAAAGGAGGACCCTGAAGGGCAGACAAAACCAAATTCAAATCCCAAACCGGTAACATGGGTTTGCGGGGAGGGCGCACATGAGTGACCCCCTGGAAGAAAGTCTTGATGAAGAGCAAAAGACCTCTGGAAGAAAACAGCCAAGGCGGAAACATGCCCCTTCAGAGTGCTGAGCTGAAAACCCAAATCCAGTCCATGCTATAGGAACTCCAGTATCCGAGGGATGGAAAACACCCGACAGGGAAAGGCCCTAGCCTCACACCAGTCAATATAAGTACGCCAGGTCCCATAGTAGATGGTAGAAGAAAATTTCTTCCTAGCCCTGACTGAGTCTGAACAACCAAATCACACAGACCTTTCTCCTTCAGGATGGAGGTTTCAGCAGCCAAGCCGTCAAAGCCAGCGTTTGTAAATTGGGGTAACAGAGCCGTCCTTGAGTAAGAAGATCTGGAACCAGAGGCAGAGGATACTGATCCACCGCCAGCTGCACGATGTCTGCGAACCACATCTGTCTTCGCCACCTGGGGGCCACCAGAACAGCTGCCACTCTTTCCTGAATCAGCTTGCACAGAAGGGGAAAAGGAGGGAAGAGGTACAGGAGACCAAACCCCTGCCAGGACAGAGACATGGCATTCACCGCCAGAGCCAGAGGATCCTGGGACAGTGAGACAAATGCTGGCAGCTTGTGATTGTGGCGAGAAGCAAACAGATCCACGTCCGGCATCCCCCACCTGTGACAAACGGATAGGAAGCCCTCGCTGTTGAGGGACCATTCCCCCCGGCGAGAGGCCCCCCTGCTCAGAGAATCCGCTTCCAGATTCTCCGCTCCCGGAACGTAAACTGCAGAGATGCACGAGACATTGTCCTCGGCCCAAGACAGGATCAACGACACCTCCCGGAGTGCACTCTTGCTCCGAGTCCCCTCCCTGATGATTGATGTAAGCGACCACAGTCAGGTTGTCGGAACGAACCTGAACCGGCAGGCACTGGAGGTGAGACGCCAGCTGCGCCAGCACCAACTGAACCGCCCTTAGCTCCAGAACATTGATGGGGGTGTGGGCCTCCTGAGGGCCCCACATCCCCTGGAATTGGAGGGCTCTCCAGTAGCCCCCCCAACCTGACAGACTGGCATCCGTAGTGACCGTCTCCCAACACGGTGTCAGAAATGATCTGTCCCCCAGAAAATTCCTCGAGTCCAGCCACCACAGGAGGGACCGCCGGACCAGAGGAGAAAGAACAAAGGCCTGATCCAGAGACCTGGGCCTCTTGTCCCAGACTGACAGAAGATGGAGCTGAAGGGGTCTCATGTGAAATTGAGCATAAGGGACCGCCTCGAAGCAGGCCACCTGCCGGATGGATGGATGAGGGCTGGACAGCAAGAAATGAATCAGAGCTTGAAGATAGTCCACCTTCTGCTGAGGGAGGAAAATCCTGGCCTGAATGGTATCCAGAGTCATACCCAGGAAGGGGGTCACCCAGGACGGGGAGAGTGAGGATTTGGGATAATTGATCACCCATCCGAACATTTCCAGTGTCGCCACCACCGCCCGGGTGTCCCATTCTGCCTGCTGGAGTGAATGGGACGTAAAGAGAAGGTCGTCCAGATAAGGAAGAATGCGAATACCCCGGGCTCTGAGAAGGGCCATCACACCCGCCAACACCTTGGTGAACACTCTGGAGGTGAGACCGAAGGGAAGTGCCACAAATTGGTAGTGTTGTTCCTCTACTGCGAACCTGAGGAACCGCTGATGCCCTGGGAAGACCGGCACATGAAGGTAAGCATCCTTGATGTCTATTGAGGTCATAAAGTCCCCCGGGCGCAGGGAGCTGATAGCGAAGCGCAGAGTTTCCATGTGAAAACGTCTGGTCCTGATGAACTTGTTGAGAAGTTTTAGATCCAGGATGGGTCTGATGGAGCTATCCTTTTTGGAAACTGTAAAGAGATTGGAATAGTAACACAGACCTCTCTCTCCCGGAGGGACCTGACAAATGACCCCCATGGCCAAAAGGTTTGGTACTGCCAGACACAAACCCCGAACTGCCCGAGGGTCCGTAGGAACTCGGGACCTGAGGAATCTGGGAGGAGGCCAGTCCGCGAACTCCAGCTTGTATCCGGAGGAGACAACCTCCAGAATCCAATTGTCTGATACTTGTTGAGCCCAGACCTGAGCGAAAAGCTGCAGCCGTCCCCCCACCCAGAAGGGGTGAGCAGGCTTGGCAGCAGATTTGGGTTTGGCACCCCAGGAGGATCCAGGCCGGGCACGGCCTCTGCACTTGCCCCAGAAATCTCTCCTTTGCCCCTCAAAGGATAACCCCCTGCTTGACCTAGTCCCACGAAAGGAGGGAGTGAAGGACCCAGAGCCCCGAAAGGGTCGCGGTTGCTTTTTGCGTTGGGGTAGCTTACCTCCCTTAGCAAAAATACAATTCTGTGAGAATCTCACCTGTAGAATTGGTATTATATGCATACAGCACGTCCTGCTCCAGAACATATTCATAACGTATGGGTATACCTCCGCCTTCAGCGCCGTGCACTGCAGATCACGAAGAAAACAAGCTCCTCCCGGCCCTACATACACCGGAGGACCTCCCACAATCCCCAGCATTGAAAAGCAGTGATAAGAGAAGCCAGGAGAAAGAAAACCACCCAGAATTTCTGGTAATAACACCAAGTGAGTATAATCACCATACAGGGGATCCAGAACAAAGTGAAACCAGGGTGGGGTGGAGCAGGACGTGCTGTATGCATGTAATACCAATTCTACAGGTGAGATTCTCACAGAATTGTATTATTCTAAGCATACAGCACGTCCTGCTCCAGAACATATTCATAACGTATGGGACATCCAATAGCAGTGTCCACAATAGGGTGGGATCCCCAAGAAAAGGCACAGCCAACAGTAAAGCGCTGTCACCCTTAACCATGTAATCAACAACGAGAGCAATGCTCAAACCTCAACCTTTGAACCTTGTAAAGGGAGAATAGAACTCAAGCAGCAGACTGGCCGGCTTGACGCCAGAACATAGTGCTACAGGGCAAGCCCAGCACTAATAGTACAAGAACTAATAATAATAGGGAGGAAGAATCTTCCTCTAAAGGGATAGGCCAAAATAACTGTCTAACCATGCCGTTACAAGAGGGGGTAACCATGGTAACTCAAAACGCCCCCCCCCCCCCCCTACCCCGGCAGAGCCAAAAGGAAAAAGTCCAACAAGTCCGGAAGGACGAGCAACCAAACAGGACCAGGCCAGAGGGCCCTAATCCATGGCCACAATCAACCCGGTACTTCCAGAAGGGGGCACCGAAGACCCCAAAATAAGATCCCATCAGGGACGAGACAGATCCGGCAGATCTCTTACTCCAGTAAAGGGGCACAGATTCCTTCATCTCATAGTGATTAGACCATAGTCCCGAGACCAGAGGATCCGTCCAAGGCAGAAGGGACGAAAGAACGGCTGAATCCCAATTAGTGTGAGGCGGGTACCCTCACCTCATGGTATAGCTCTATACCAAGGAATGCATATATATACATAAAAAAAAAAAAAATATATATATATATATATATATATATATATATATATATATATATATATATATATATATATAATTACTAGGACCACCAATAGTGCCGTTCCATATGGCACTCCACTGCCTGGAGTAACCTCCCCAGAAGAGCAACCTAATGGAAGGAGCAGGTCAGACAAGGACCTGACTAAGAACTGTGGGAACCCTTGGTAGGGCTTCAGAATAAGTCCTCCCCCGAAGGGGGAACTAGGGATCCCCCAGGAAGGCACCTGAGCAGACCCTGAGGAATGCAAACAAAAGATTGGATCAGGTCTCGTAATAGGAGAACAGATCAGGCCCCAACTATAGACAGAGTCAATAGTGAGCCCATACCAAGCACTGCTTGTAGGACCCTAATCCCGGGAGCAGATACCATCCCGCCAGGGAAGGGGCTTAGACCCAGCGCATAGCATAGCGACAACATAAGCTAAACCAGCGTGGCAGAAGGAAGAGAATAAGGAGGAAGACAAGGTCCAGAACCTCCAGGGAACAAGACACCTCGAGATCTGTCATCTCGGGCAGGGTAAGCCCCAGATCCTGCCAATGCCAAGTATGTCTAAGGTAAAGGCACCATATTATGTTAAAAAAATAGTCCTCAAGAGGGAACATACCGTCCAGCTGTACTCAGCAGAACTCCCTGAGAACCCACACCCCGCTGGGCCTCCCAGGCCCCAAGCATAAGGTGGTGCTTGTCATCAGGGACCAGCGCAAGCTCTCCCCGCGCCCGGTAGGGCAAGGGTATAACATCTTCAAGTAAACTACCCAGCCAGAACCGCTAGCCCCAACCAGGGCAGACCAATCTGGCCAATAACAGGGGTAGACCCCTGTAATAGAGGCTGGGTCCCACAGAACCCTGCCGGTGTGAGTCCAGAGGCACAACAGAGACCTCCCAAGGAAGGGATACTTCAGGAAGGACAAGGAATATCAAGTCCCCTAAGGAATCAGGGCTCCCCTGTAAGGATCCAGGCCTGAGAATTCCGCAGGAACAAAGCGCAACCACTGTCCTATTAAGGCAGAAAGTCCCCCAATAGACGGGTACAAGAAGGAGTAGTCCCCAACTAGGACCCACAACGTGCTTCTTATGACCAAAATTCACCTAGGAAACCAGAACCTTCAAGGTCCCTTCCTAGGAACCCCCGGGGGATTCAGAAGAATAGGCCCCCTTTGTGCCAGAAAAGGTACCATCAGGGAAAGGCAAGGAGTATGGAATGCTCCCCCGCGGTACCGACGAGTCCAGTAGAAGAGTAAGTGCCTCCACAAGGTGGTAGGGTAGGCAAAACCAGGCCCAGGGTGCAAAACCTCTCATCCAGGGCTAATGGCTAAGTCACTTCAGAGCCCAAGATCCCCGGGACGAATGGTGTCCAAGGATGAGCCGCCAATCGGCTCACCAGAAAGCGAAGCTGTCTGGAGGAATCACTATACAGGACGGAGGACCGGAGGTCTCATACCTGCAAACTCCTTATAGTCAAGGAAAAAAAAAAAGGGGGGCACTGGGTGAAACCTACGTCTGGTGTAAACCAGGGATTAGAGGGTGGAGCCGAGTAGGACTCCAGTTTTTGTCAAGTTCCATCCCCACAGCTCCGTGTGAGGGAACAGTAGATCCTAAAAGGTCCCCTGTACCAAACGCCCCTTGGTGACGTGTGAGCCAACACACCCTTCGGGAGCCCAGTGCATACGAGGGCGCAAAACAGGGGCTTAGGTTAAGTCTCTACGGTTTAAGTGAACACCAATACCAGTCGTAGAGGGCTCAGTATCCCGAAGGTTCCCCAGAGCCTGGAAAAATCCAAAAATGCCCAGCAGCCAGGGGGTCCCTGGGGCATGGGGCACAGACAGCCCTGTCGAGGGCGCCAGGCCTAAAGATTATGGTACAGATGCCACACCCTCCTAGGTGTTAGGCAGATAAGCTCCCTCATCCTAGAAGGGAGAGAAGAAGGGAGAGAAGGAGGGGCAGACCCGCTCAGGGGCCCCAGATTCTATATGATAATGGCATTTAGCAGGGAAGCCATACCTGGCAGGCCCAGTTAAGCCTGCACCCATGCCCGAAGACGGGCATGGAAACATAGACCATAGACCGAAGGGAAGGACTGCCCAGCAAACACCGTTCCATCTCTAGGGTAACTACCTAAAGCCACCAGAGCGAGGCAAGATGCCTCCTGATAGGAGTAGTGTGCTGCGGCCTTCCCCTCACCCAGGTGGGTGAGGGCGTCCCATCATGCATAAGGGAAATCAGGGAAGGAAAAAGACTTAGCCCGACCGGAGGGCCCCGGGCCCTGAACGTCACTCCTGGGGCGGGAAATTGAACCAGACCCAGCAGGGGGCAACCCCGGTTCCTGTTCAACGGAATGATATGGAGGGGGAGGGGTCTCTCTGCTCCGCGGGGGGCGCAGCGGCCGCCTCTGACTGGGTGGGGTGGCCTGTTTCTCAAATAAGTCCAGACGTGCCCCAAACAGGTGATGTCCTCTAAAGGGGAGCCCCGTCAAGATCCTCTTAGTGTCATCGTCTGCCCCCCACTGACGAAGCCAGAGCAGGCGACGTATAGCCACCACTTGGGCAGAGGTCCTAGCACACATTTTGATGGTGTCATCCAAGGCCATAAGGATAAATTTAAGAAAGATATCGCAACTAGAGAGTGCATAAAACACCTCCCAGGGTAAATCTTCAGGCTGATACTCTAGCGACTTACTTATAAGAGTCTTAGCGGCCACTGCCGTGATAGCCGCGGCACAGACAGGGCGCAGCGTCGTGCCAGCACAGGTAAAGGCGTGGGAAGCAAGCCTATCGATACGCCGGTCCTCGGCGTCCCGCAGCGAGCTGTAAGCTGGAGAAGTAAGGAATGGGGGGTTAGGGACCCCAATAATCGGAGCGTCCACGGCTGGGGACGAGGACCAAATATCTATCATCTCGGGGGGAAAAGGGTATTTCCAAGCCCAATCATCCGGCGTCTTTTGAAGAGCAGCGGGACATTCCCACCCTTTGAGAACAAGTGCATGGAAGTGAGCTTGCTCAAGAAATTCCAAGCGAGGTGGCGCGGTATGAAAGCACCCCCCTCTCGGTCTGGAGACCGTGCCGGGAGACGAAACGGACAGTACCTTAAAAATCCTGAGTAACATGCCGTCAATGTCAGGCTGGTCCAAGACATCCAGATCAGCATCATCCTGACCCCTCGGTCTCTCCTCAGGGGAGCCTAGGTCAGAGAACAAGTCCCCTTCCTCCGAAGTGGTACTAGCACGTGTAGACAAGTACTCCGCAGAGCCCATAGCACAGGCCGAAGCCGCGGGAGAAGAAGGCCGTTGTCTAACTGGGCCGATCCGGCCAGCCAATCCTTCGACGATCTGGGCCAGCGTGGGCCGTCTAAGAGAGGGATCTATTTGTAACCCCTGTGGTAAGGTGCAAGGGGCCGTTATTGACGGCAGGTATGTAGCACCAATGTACCTGGCATTGGTGCAGTAAAGCCGTGTAGTCTGATTTCCAGCATCAGCTGCTGGTGGCAGTTTGCTGCTGTTGCTTTAGAATAGCCGAAAGGCTAACCTGGGACGGCTTTACTGGGATGGAGTAGAACAGGGTGGGACTCCATCCCACTACCCAGGTCCGGGTTTTGCGGGCTGTTTAAATAGCCTGGGGAATCAGCTGTGGCCTGTCCTTTGTCTAGAGCTCACATGGGAGTGAGACTCTGTGAGCCTGGCTGAAATCTCCTGTGGAGGCTGTTCATGCGGACCTGAGGCCTATTTGACTGTAAACAGGACGTTTGCTCAAGGACTAAAAGCTGTTTGCCTGATTGAATCATTTATGCTGCTGTTTCCTGAAAAGGTGATGTAACCTGTAGGGACATATGCTTTTGTGGATTTATGTGTGAAATAAACACAGACTTTACTTTGAACTGTTTGCCTCCGCCTCTATACTGCTGACACCCGGTCGCCTACCAGAGCTAATCTCCACATTTGGTGTCGGATGCGGGCACAGCAGTGAGGCCGTTGCTAGGAGCAACCGACGAAAAAGTTTTTGTTTTGTGCATGTCCTATATTAAACCTGCTGCTACCTGGGACTGCAGACAAAATGGAGGCAGTCCTGAAATCGCTCTTGGAGGCGAATCGGCAGCAGCAGGAGACCAACCAGCTGTTTTTGCAACATATGATGGCGCAGCAAGCTGCAGGTGCGCCCAAAAGTATTCCTGATGCACGAAAAGCTGTCCGCTCGGCGCTCACAAAAATGACCCCTTCAGATGACGTTGAGACTTACCTGGCGGTGTTTGAAAAGGTGGCTGCAAGGGAGAAGTTGCCGCATGACCAGTGGGCTGATGTCATCGCTCCATTTCTGGCGTCTGGACCCCAGCAGGTGTTGTTTGATCTCCCAGAGGACCAAGCCGCCGACTCTGAAGGGTGAGATACTGGCGAGACTGGGGGTGAATGTGTGGGTTCGGGCTCAGCGGGTGCATCAGTGGAGCTACCAGTCGGCAGAGCCCGCCCGACCCCAGTATTATAAACTGCTGCACCTGCTGCAAAAATGGCTGCAGCCGGAGTTGTTAAGCCCCACTGCCATGTTGGACCGCTTGCTGGCGGACATGTTTTGGAGGGCTTTACCGCACCCTCTTCAG
Organism: Gastrophryne carolinensis; assembly: GCA_027917425.1. NCBI lineage: Eukaryota > Metazoa > Chordata > Amphibia > Anura > Microhylidae > Gastrophryne > Gastrophryne carolinensis. The sequence goes on along the minus strand of CM051243.1, from coordinate 91,019,510 downwards.
CACTGGGTTGGCCAGGTATCCCCTGACAAAGCACTAGGGATGGTGGACCTAGTGGAGCGATATGAGGCCACCAGGAACTTGCAAGGCGGCTCCATGAGGAGGGATTCGGGGAAACCCCGGAGGTCCCCGCCCCAGCTCAGGCGAGTGGCATCCCCTAAACCCTCGAGGACCTACCCCCCAAAGTCCCTGCCCAAGTGTTGTGTTGGGGATGTAAGGAGCCGGGACATATCAGAGCCAATTGTCCCCACCAGGGGGAGCCCATGGACGTGAACTTTGGTTACCGCCCTTCCATGTATGCCAGGAGGCTGTGTGCTGCCGGTGTCCCTGAGCTTGTGGGGCAAAGTCACCTCTGTCAGGTGAAAGTGGGAGACACCCTGGCTGTGGCCCTTTTGGACTCGGGGAGTATGGTTACCCTGGCAAGACCCGCCTTAGTACTGCCCGATGAGTACACTGGGCGGAAAACCGGGGTTTTGTGCATTCATGGGGACTTGAGAGACTATGCCACAGCACAAGTGTCTCTCACCACCGTCTCCGGCAGCTGGAAACATGAAGTCGCTGTCGCCGCTAAACTCCCGTATGAACTGATTATTGGGAGAGACTTTCCAGGGTTCAGGTCCATGTGGGCCAAGTTGGCAGTTCCGGAAACCCGCGAGGCGGTTGTGTCCCCAGTAGACTGGCCCTACTCAGGGGAGACCCCGGTGCCCTGGGAACCGGAATTAGGAGGCACCGTGGAAAAGGTGCCCGGCCCTAAAATGGAAGAGGGGGAGTCAACCCCACTAAATGTTATGGTTGGAGATGTGGAATAGTTGGCAACAGGTCCAGAGTTGGCAGATCTCCATGTCCCCAAAATTAACTTTGGTACCGCTCAACACCAGGACCCGACACTGTCTCGGGCCTGGGAGAATGTTCTTGAGGTGGAAGGTGAACCACAACAGCCAGGGGCGGAGTTACAGTTTCCTCGCTTTGTGGTTCACCAGGAAATGTTGTACCGAGTAAACAAGGTACGTGAAGAGGTGGTGGAACAATTGGTGGTACCCAATCCATATCGCAAGTTGGTGTTGGATTTGGCCCACCAACATGTTCTGGGTGGACACCTAGGCCAGCAGAAAACTCTGGACCGCGTTTTACAACGATTCTACTGGCCCAGTGTGTACAAGGAGGTGGAGAGATATTGTGAGTCCTGCCCAACATGTCAGATGACCAGCCCTCAGCCTCATTACCGTGGTCCCTTAGTTCCTCTCCCAGTTATTGAGGTACCCTTTGAGCGGATTGCCATGGATCTAGTGGGTCCAGTGCCAAAGTCCACTAGAGGGCACCAACATATTCTAGTGATCTTGGATTATGCCACGCGGTACCCTGAGGCAGTGCCCCTGCGTCACACCTCTGCCAAGCTCATTGCTAAGGAGCTTATGGAAATGTTTTCCAGAGTAGGTCTGCCTAAAGAGGTCCTGACCGATCAAGGTACCCCGTTTATGTCGAAAGTAATGAAAGAGCTCTGTAAACTGCTGCAGGTGAAACAGTTGTGGACATCCGTTTACCACCCGCAAACAGACGGCCTAGTAGAACGGTTTAATCAAACTTTAAAGACCATGTTAAAAAGGGTGGTCGCCAAGGATGGGAAGAATTGGGACTTGCTGCTGCCCTATCTGATGTTCGCAGTGCGAGAGGTGCCCCAGGCCTCTACGGGGTTCTCGCCCTTCGAACTCTTATACGGTTGACATCCACGGGGCCTGTTGGATATAGCCAGGGAGGCCTGGGAACAGCAACCCACACCCCACAAAAGTGTGGTAGAGTACGTGACTCACCTACAGGAACGGATAGAGACCGTCTTGCCGCTTGTCAGAGAACACATGGAGGCAGCGCAGCGGGACCAAAGCAGGATTTATAATCGGCAAGCCAGGGTCCGGAACTTTAACCCCGGTGACAGTTGTGGTTCTGGTACCCACGGTGGACAGTAAATTTCTAGCTAGGTGGCAGGGTCCCTATGAGGTCATTGAAAAAGTTGGGGAAGTGACTTACAAGGTACATCAGCCTGGGCGGAGGAAGCCAGAGCAGGTGTACCATGTAAACCTGCTGAAACTATGGAAAGACAGGGAGACCCCTGGGGGTGACAGTCCCCGACCAGGTATGGTGGGGGTGGAGCTTCCCATCCCTCGGTCTGTTATTAGAGAAGCAGTAGTCGAGGTGAAAACTGGCGACAACCTCTCCTCTAAACAGACTCAGGAAGCCAGGGAGTTTATTAGCAGAAACACAGACATGTTTTCAGAACTCCCTGGGCGCACTTCGGTCATCCAACATGATGTTGTCACGGAACCTCAGGTCAAGGTCCGGTTGAGGCCTTACCGGGTACCTGAGTCCCGGCGACAAGCTATCGCGGAGGAAGTGCAGCAAATGCTCCGGTTAGATGTGATTGAAGAATCAAAGAGTGAGTGGGCCAGCCCCATAGTCTTGATTCCCAAGCCCGATGGTACGTTGCGGTTCTGTAACGATTTCCGCAAACTTAATGAAGTTTCCAAGTTTGATGCCTACCCTATGCCCCGGGTAGATGAACTCATTGAGAAACTAGGCCAAGCCAGGTACTTTTCGGTTTTGGACCTCACAAAAGGGTACTGGCAGGTGCCCTTGACTGAGGCTGCCAAGGAGAAAACAGCCTTTATCACACCAGAGGGACTGTTCCAATACAAGGTATTACCCTTTGGGTTACACGGCGCTCCCGCTACGTTCCAAAGGTTAATGGATATTGTCCTCAGGCCACATCGTCGGTATGCTTCGGCATATCTGGACGATATAATTATCCATAGCACGGATTGGGAAAGTCACCTACCCAAAGTCCAGGCCGTAGTGGATTCCCTCAGGAAGGCTGGGTTGACGGCAAACCCGAAAAAATGTGCTTTAGGCCTAGAAGAGACAAAATACCTGGGCTATGTGATTGGGCGAGGAGTGGTCAAGCCCCAGGTCAACAAACTAGAAGCCATTCGTAACTGGCCACGTCCTAACACCACCCGCCAAGTAAAGTCATTTCTGGGGTTGGTGGGATATTATATGCGGTTCATTCCCAATTTTGCCACCCTAGCGGCACCATTGCCAGACCTGTTAAAGGGACGCAAGTCTGTCATGGTGAAGTGGAATGAACAGGCCGAAAAAGCGTTCTCCGCTTTGAAGTCTGCCCTGTGTGGGTCTCCGGTGTTGGTGACACCCGACTTTAAGAGGGAGTTCATAGTGCAGACCGATGCCTCCGAGGCAGGTCTCGGTGCTGTACTGTCTCAGGAAGTCAACGGGGAGGAGCACCCCGTTGTCTACATGAGTCGCAAATTAACACCCGTGGAGACCCGGTATAGTATAGTGGAGAGGGAGTGTTTGGCCATTAAATGGGCCCTGGAGTCTCTTCGCTACTACTTGCTGGAGAGAAGGTTCCGGCTGATTACGGACCACTCTCCCCTCAAGTGGATGTGCCAGGCTAAGGACAGGAATGCCAGGGTCACCCGATGGTTCTTGTCATTACAAAACTTCAAGTTTACAGTAGAGCACAGAGCGGGACGATTATTGGGTAACGCGGATGCCCTGTCCAGAGCACATTGTTTGGCATGTGTCCACCCCCTCAGGGTTGAACAAAGGGGGGGGGGTATGTGGTAAGGTGCAAGGGGCCGTTATTGACGGCAGGTATGTAGCACCAATGTACCTGGCATTGGTGCAGTAAAGCCGTGTAGTCTGATTTCCAGCATCAGCTGCTGGTGGCAGTTTGCTGCTGTTGCTTTAGAATAGCCGAAAGGCTAACCTGGGACGGCTTTACTGGGATGGAGTAGAGCAGGGTGGGACTCCATCCCACTACCCAGGTCCGGGTTTTGCGGGCTGTTTAAATAGCCTGGGGAATCAGCTGTGGCCTGTCCTTTGTCTAGAGCTCACATGGGAGTGAGACTCTGTGAGCCTGGCTGAAATCTCCTGTGGAGGCTGTTCATGCGGACCTGAGGCCTATTTGACTGTAAACAGGACGTTTGCTCAAGGACTAAAAGCTGTTTGCCTGATTGAATCATTTATGCTGCTGTTTCCTGAAAAGGTGATGTAACCTGTAGGGACATATGCTTTTGTGGATTTATGTGTGAAATAAACACAGACTTTACTTTGAACTGTTTGCCTCCGCCTCTATACTGCTGACACCCGTTCGCCTACCAGAGCTAATCTCCACACCCCTCACTTGTACAAGACTCGACAGGAGTGAGGTTTCGGGAAGGGGTAAGGGGTGGGAAGGAGCGAGGAACAACCGCAAGCGCCGCTCGCAGTTCCAGCGTCTGTTCAGAACATGACGCGCAGACCCATGCCCCGTCCGCCTCAGCATGGGGGAGACCACACGATATACACAGCCGGTCCTGTCCCAAGGGGACCCCGGTAACGCAATCCTGAGATGCCTCCATATGGTGATTGTTCAATTATAGTATGTCGATAGGGATTTATGCCGTAAGCAACCCTGGATGCCCCAACTACCCGCTGATCAATGTAGGAGATTTTGGGAAGGCCCGCTCCTTATACTTGTAGGTATATAGGTATATATGTATATGAGGCCGGGAGAGGCCGCCGGGAACTCAGCGTCTGAAACACAATGGAAAAGAGATGTCAGGAACATGCGCAGATGGGCAGACAATAATGAGAGGGATTCGCCCGCAAGGGCACTTACAGCTCAAGTGGAGGAGGAGACCGCCACGACGCGTGCACGGGAAGCTAACCAAAATGGCGCAGAGCGAAGCTCAAAGAGCGGCTAAATACTCCGCCATGACGCGGAGCGCGCCAGACAAAGGCCCCGCCCATTCTAAAGAGCGCGAAGCTCTGAAGGAAAAATTAAGGCAATGGTGCAGCAGCCGGCCTAACGTACCATAGAGCGGACACCGACAGTAAGCTCGGACACCGCGGCAACCAAAATAAGTGGCAGTAAAATAGAAAAATACACACAGCAGCCGAAAAGAAGCAATAAGCGCGGCCTTGACATCTCAGATGCTAGTAAGGGCAGAACAGAAGGCACGAGCGTGACACACCGGTACACTAAGACCGCCACACGCGTACCCTCCCCCCCTTTTCTTTTCCCCCCGCAGACGGGGAAAAGAGGAAGAATGGCGACCCGATTAGGGCTCAGCACTACACGGGGTACGGGACAATAATGCGGGAGGGGCATCCCTTGGAGGCTCACCATCAGCCTAAACCGCCTACCCTATGGTTGGGGAATTGCGGTGGAGACTAGCTCCATAAGCACACTAGGTGCTGCCTACCTTCACCCGACCCGCGCAGCCCAGGCTGGGAGGCATTAATTCACAATGAGGACGGGTGGAAATAGTCCCGCAGGGCCTCGGGCTGTCAAGCCCCGCTCGCCTGCGAGAGCGTGATACTTCATGTCTTCGCAGTTCCAGCACTGCAGAGAAATCTAGGGGATTGTGGGAGGTCCTCCGGTGTATGTAGGGCCGGGAGGAGCTTGTTTTCTTTGTGATCTGCAGTGCACGGCGCTGAAGGCGGAGGTATACCCATACGTTATGAATATGTTCTGGAGCAGGACGTGCTGTATGCTTAGAATAAGGTCCAAACGACCTTAAAGGGGAGCCCCGTGAGTGCCTTCTTAGCGGCATTGTCAGCTGCCCACTGGCGCAACCAGACCAAACGGCGGATAAAGACAACCAAGGCCGAGTTCCTGCTACACATCCGAATGGTGTCATCTAAGGCAGCGAGAACATAGGTGATGAACATCTCACATTGTGACAAGGCTCTAAATTCAGCACTAGAAGGATCCCCATGGGAGCCGTCCAGAAGGCCCCTGATCAAGGTCCTAATAGCTACGGCCGTAATAGCGGAAGCACAAACCGGGCGCAAAGCCGCACCCAAACAGGCAAAGGCATAGGAAGCCAGTTGGTCAATACGCCGGTCCTCACTATCCTTCAAGGTAGTGGAATCAGGGGAATGCACCACAGAAGTGTTGGACAATCCCAAAATCGGGGCATCTACTTCTGCGCTAAGGCAATGCTGATCATCGGAAAAATCTGAATCTGAGAATAATTCCCCTTCCTAGAGAGGGGTATAGTCAGACAAATCAAGGAAATCATCTTGTTCCATAGTAAAGGCCGGCGCAGCAGGCGCCACATGCCGTCTTTTAGCTGGAGCCTTACGGGCCGCAGAGCTAGCAATCAGTCTTTCAATGTTAGCCAGCCTGGTGACAACATCAGGTTGAGACTCCCCGCTAGTGTTGATATCACTGGGAGTCATAATCAAGCGAGGGGGCGTGGGGGACGACACAGTGGGTTCCGACCCAGACACACGCAGCCCAGATTGCCGCGCAGGACATACCCACACATCATCACCCACATGGGATGCCCCGCACACCACACACAGCCGGGCTTGCCCTGATGGGACCCCAAGCACGACATCCTGAGATGCCTCCATATGGTGATATTTTATGTCAGGGTGACCAATGGGAATTACGCTGTGCAGCTACCCGGGATGCCCCTTAATGTCCGCTAGTGGGAGGATTTAAAAATTAAGCCCCCAATTTAACTATGTATAACATAGGGCACAGGACCGGGAGAAACCTCTAATTAGGTCGTCCAGTCTGAAAAAACACAACATAAAAACACACAGTCAGCATGTATAACAGTAAATACAATCAAATACAACAACAGTAAAAGAAAGTACAAGCTCGCAGAGGGCACTCACGGACGTCGCAGAGCTTGCGATCTAGGACGATGCCAGGGCAAGATGGCGCCGATCAACTCAGGAGGGGGCGGGCCACCATCGGAACGGGCAGGCGTTAGGCCCCGTCCCCTCCAGTAACGCGGGGACAGGCCAGGGACAGGCCAGGAACCGGCGGCCCGACAGCCAATCACCGCCCAGTGACGTCACCGGCCCGCCGCCGCAGTCGAGCACGCGCACGGGCCGTTCAAACAAACTGACATGTGAATTAAAGGCAGAGGAGAGGAGAGAAGGAAGGAGCGCTGAGCCTAAGTGCCAGCGCTCCAAAGCACAGTGTCACAGTCAAAGACAGATGAATCACTCCCACACGGACACTGACACCCCGCCCCCCGACCAACCGGGCAACGGGAAAAGGGGGGATAGGAGCCCATAGTCACATTCGGGGCATGTGATGAGGGATAAAGCGGACGGGGCATCCCATATCAGGCTCACCAACCTGTGCCGCCTACCCTTTGGTGGGTGATTTGTGGTGGAGCCATACTCCATTAAAAGCACCTCTAATAGGTGCTGCCTACCGTCACCAGACCACGCAGCCAAGGCTGGGAGGCAAGTAAAGAGTGGAATGGGTGGGAATAGGGAACAGGGCCAGGGGCTGTGCAGCCAAGGCTTACCTGCAAGGAGAGAAGCCATTATCTTGACCTTCGCAGCCCTACTGCAGAGAATGAACTGGGGAATTTAGGGGGAGGTCCCGGGTATATAAGGACCGGGAGGGGAATCTTTTTTGCCATCTCTGCAGTAAAGCGCCCTCTTGTGGACTACATCCCAGACGTAATGATTCATTACTGGAGCAGGGCGTGCTGCATACTTGGAATATCTATCTGACCCATGGAAGTAATGTGTGCGTTCTATGTAGGTAATGAGGCATCTGTGAACATCAATAGCTTGTGTGGATCCTACCGGATTATCTGAGTCTGGTAATAAGGAAGGAATGGTTATGTCCTGGGAACGGTGAATGGTAGATGACATCTTAGGTAGGTATAGGGAATCAGGCCTAAGAATGATTCTATCTGAAAGATGGAGCAATAAGGCTCTCGGATAGATAGAGCCTGTAGGTCACTAACTCGCAAGGCTGAAGTTTAGAGCTTAAGCAGACCTGATTTGATTGTTAGTACTTTATCTGAGGTTTAAAGGATCAAAGGGAGATCTAGCTAATCCTTTGAAGACCAGGACTAAGTTCCAGGAAGGACAACTGTTGAAGTACTGGTTTCTTCTGAGCTATAAAGAATCTGTTGATCAAAAGAGGTTTCGCAATCTAAAGGACAAAGAGAAAATATCGTCTTCCAGATGTGCAAGGCTGCTAGCGACCTATCCCAACACACTGCAGCTGTAACTGCAGCTAATGGAGCTCCTACAAAGTATTTTTTTTTTTTTTTTGAAAATTGGAAAAGCAGTTCTCATTTTCTTTACACTTCACAAGAACTTGATACTTTGTGTTGCTCTATAACATAAAATATGGTACATTGAATTTTGTGGCTGTAACAAAGGTCAAGGGGTATGAATATTTTGAATGTACTGTAGTGCAGTCTGTAGCAGCCTTAGTATAGAGAGTGTGTCATGGATGTGCTCTGTCCCACATTGGGAGCCTCTGGTAATCTTATCTGATCTATTGCTACAGAAGGCAGGTTTGGTGTTTCTTTTCTGCATGGATCCCAATGTGTGTTGGGACATATTATGCCTAATTAGACGCTCCCCTGGTTGGGATATCTGAAGCCTTGTTGGAACATCTGAAGCTCCCCTGGTTCTGATATCTGATGCCTAGTAGGGAAATCTGATGCCCTCCTGGTTGAGACATAAGACGCCCCCCCCCCCCCCATTTGGGAAATCTGAAGCCTAGGTGAGTTGACACCCCCTTGATTGCGACATCTGATTTGCCCCTGGGTAAAACATCGCCCACTCTCTGGTTGGAATGTATAATGCCTAGTTGGGATATCTATTTCCTAGTAGGAACATCTGATGGCCCACTGGTTGGGACATCTGATGCCTAGTTGGGATGTTTAAAGTGGACCAAAACCCAGGATTTGAGTATCCTGGGTTTTGGTCCTTGCTGTGTGAAACCCCCCTGGTCGCTTAAACCAACTCACCTCTTCCCGGTCCTATGGCGCATGAGCTGCCACTCGTCCAGAGAATACCACACCCTGTTAGTGGGATGCTGCTCGGGCACCCTGGGGGGTTTGACACATCGAGGCTGTGAATCTTATAGATTCCTAGGCTGAACTCCGTGGGTTCTGGTCCATTTTAATGCCCCTGGTAGGGACATCTGGCGGTGACATCTTCTACCCCCCCCCCCCCCCCCCCATTAGGACATCTGATGCTAAAGTTCCAACCCCACCTCTAGTTCTGGACATCTGATTTCCTCCCCTAGTTGGGACATTTGCCCCACCCCCCCCCCCCCCCCCCCCCGAGCATCTGACAATGCTGAAGTATGTTTCTAATTGTCATATGCTCAGTTCATCACCGTCACCTTAGCTAGTGCATAACACTTCCTGTGCATGATGTCAGGGGATGTCAGGATGACAGGACACATGGTGCTGGCTATGGATTGGACAATGGAAGTCAGGCCATCCTGCAGCCAGCAAAAGCGATGCCAGAGGAGTTGAGTATTGAAGGTGCTTGGAATGTGGTGCAGGGCAATGGTATGCTCCACCCACTACAAATTAAAGTTGAACAACACTCAATTTTGCGCCTTGTTGCACTTTTTTTGGCCTGAACTGTCCCCTTTAACATATTCCAAAGATTGTTTTATCTCGACACATCTTATGCTATGTAATTTGGTTTACACGATGTCTTTGCAGATTCCACTGTGGAAATTAACGCGATTATCCTCCTCACAATAACAAAAGTTTTTAACCAGTATTTAATAAAGAATCTATAGTTTTTTTTTATACTCCTTGCTCCATATAGTTTGTGTGGTAGGGGTTAGTGTTATAAATTCACTACTTACCTTCAGAACCCTTAGCTGAGCATACGCATCATCTCGGTCTTCCCTCACTTTATCAAGCTCCTCCTTCTCTTCTGAGAGGTCACATGACTGCATCTGTTTGTAAAGGAACACATTTCAGTATAAACTACATTTAACAAATTACTAATGTCTATCAGACGAGCACCCACTCATGCATTGTGGGGAAGGCAGAAAGATACGTGGAATGGGCAGTCTGGGGGGTTACACAAAGCGGGGCATCTGACATCAGGATACCCCCCTGGATTGGGGGCCAATTACCAGGACAGTCAAGATCCTGGTAACTGGTCCATTTTAAATGTCACCAGGTTCCGAGTTGCAGGCCGCAAACTATTATTATTATTATTATTATTATTATTATTAATATAAAATGATTATTATTATCTGTTCCAGCTGACAGAAGAACAGGCATGGAGACACAACTGCTACTTATTAGCAGCCTCCCCATAACGAACCCATGAGTTCCTTTTCCCACTGAACGTGAAAGGCACTGAAAACTGCAAGGAGGTTAAACTTGTTTTCTAGAACTGCCCTTGGATTTTGTAATATGGTCAGCTGAGTCCCTTGGATTCTTTAACAGTCTGCTGAAAACAATATATGCAGGGTTACTATACATTTAAAGAGGAAACAAAGGCGGGATTCTGATTATCCCAGGTTCTGTTCCGTGCCCCAGGAGAATGCCCATAGAAACCCACTTTTCCTCTGTCCAATGGCACATTCACAAGCTCTAGTCCCAGGGGCCCTGGCATCTTTAGGCGCCTACTCAGGCTCACACATGGTCATGGTATTATTTTACAGTGGACCCGAACCACCGAATGTCGAGTGCTGTGCGCAGATCTCCTCAGGGCTGGCCTCAGCAACACGGGATGATCAGCAACAATGGAGAAGGTGGCATGGAATAGAGGGCAATTGATGGAAGCTCAGAAGGTGGCGAGAACCAGGTGACAACTGACAGAAATGATGGAGTCTTTAGTGGCACCAGAGCAAGCAGTAAGGGCTGAAGGGTGCTTGGTTGCAGTAGAGAATGCAACAAGGACTAGAGGATGATTGCTATCGATGGTGGCTATAGGGAAGGTAATAAGGACTGGAGGGCGATCAGCAGCAGGAGATGACCCATTTGTGACAGCAGAGCTGAAAGGTGACATCATGTGACTCACTACTTTAGGGCCCACTAAGGCTCTCCTGCCCACGGGCCCCCACAATCCTGGAGCCGGCCCTGTCTAGTCCAATTAGGCTGTTTGCCATGCATATGTAATGCTCAGCGAATTGCTCTGTTTACATGCAAAGCTTCAGCAATCAGGAGCACACCGTCGGCCACGGTCGGGTTTGTCTTACTTTTCACCCTGCCTATCGTTTACAGTCTTAGGGAGACAGACAATGGAAACTGTTAAACTAACAGCAAAGTAAAAATACAATTCTGTGATTACTCACCTGTAGAATTGGGTATAGATGTGAATAGGTATGAGTATACAGTACGTCCTGCTCCAGATAGAATACTTACACTCAGGTACTACTCCACCAGATTGCGCTGGACTGCAGAGACATCGAAAATAGGCTCCTCCCAGCCCCTCAAATACCCAGGGACCTCCCAAAAATACAACTCTGTGAAGTACTCACCTGTAGAGTTGATATTATATGCATACAGCATGTCCTGCTCCAGATATAGTAATAACATGTGGGTAATCCTCCGCCACTGGCGCCGTGCACTGCAGACATGTAGAAAACAAGCTCCTCCCGGCCCTACATATACCGAGGGACCTCCCACAAATCCCCAGCATTGAAAAGCAGTGAGAAAGAGAGGCCAGGAGAAAACAACCACCCAAAACTGGCAATAATACCAAAGATAACAATCACCAAACAGGGGATCCAGAACAAGGTGAAACAGGGTGGGGGTGGAGCAGGACGTGCTGTATGCATATAATATCAACTCTACAGGTGAGTACTTCACAGAGTTGTATTATTCTAAGCATACAGCACGTCCTGCTCCAGATATATTAATAACATGTGGGACATCCAGTAGTAAAGAAGGGTGGGATCCCCAACAGAAGGCAACAGCAAGCAGTTTAAACTACTGCCGCCTGCAAAACCTTGCGGCCAAACACAGCGTCAGCTAAGGCCCTAACATCAACCTTGTAAAACTTTGTAAAGGTATGAACGGAAGACCAAGTAGAGGCCTTGCAACCTTGCTCCACAGAGGCCTGGTGCTGAAAAGCCCAAGAAGCCCCAACAGCTCTAGTAGAATAAGCATTAAGACGAAAGGGGGGAGTCTTCCCCTTAGTAGTATAGGCTTGAACCACAGCCTGACAAATCCATTTACTGATGGTAGACTTGGCGGGAGCCAAACCCTTCCTAGGCCCATGAGGCACAACGAAGAGAGCATCCGTCTTCCTAAAGGCCTGAGTGGTAACCAGGTAAGATTTGACACACCTAACCACATCCAAGGAATGCAAAACCCTTTCCCTAGGGTTACTAGGATTAGGGCACAATATCTTGATTCAAATGAAATGCAGACACAACCTTAGGCAGGAAGTCTGGCTTGAAGCGAAACACCACCTTATCCCGGTGTCTCTCAAAGTAGGGAGGCTGAATAGACAAAGCAGCCAAATCAGACACACGTCTAACCGAAGTGATAGCTACCAGGAAGACAACCTTGAGCGTGAGCACAGCGAGAGCGGCCTCATAAATAGGCTCAAAAGGAGCCCCCTGCAGGGCCGACAACACCAAGTTCAGATCCCAAACAGGAACCATAGGTTTCCGAGGAGGACGCACATGAGTGACCCCCTGAAAGAAGGTCTTGATAAGAGGGTGCTGGGCAAAGGTCTTCTGAAAGAAGATAGACAGGGCCGAAACCTGGCCCTTCAAGGTACTAAGCTTAAGACCTAAGTCTAGACCATGTTGTAAAAACTCCAGCACCCTGGAGACTAAGAATTCCCGGCAGGGAAGAGACCTGGATTCACACCAGCCAATGTAAGCACGCCATACTCTATAATAGATAGCAGCCGAAGTCTTCTTCCTGGCTTGCACCATAGTAGCCACAACAGATGCAGACAAACCCTTTTCCATTAAGATGGAGGTTTCAATAGCCAAGCCGTCAAAGCCAGAGTTAGTAAATTGGGATGGCGTAGAGACCCCTGAGTTAGAAGATCTGGCAACCTTGGCAGATCGTACTGATCTACTGCCATTTGAACCACGTCTGCGAACCACACTCTTCTTGGCCACCTTGGGGCCACCAGAATCGCGGGTACCCCTTCCAGAGCGACCTTGCGCAGCACTCTGCCCAGAAGGGGAATTGGTGGAAACACATACAGGAGCCGAAACTCCCTCCAAGACATTGACAGGGCATCCGAAGCCAGAGCCAGAGGATCCTGAGACAGGAATACAAAGCTTGGTAGCTTGTGATTGTGACGTGACGCAAAGAGATCCACGTCTGGCACACCCCAACGGTGACACAGGGACTGAAATACCCTGTCGCAGAGGGACCATTCCCCCTGACGGGACGACCCCCTGCTCGGAGCATCTACTAGCAGATTCTCCGCCCCTGGAATGTAGACAGCTGAGATGCATTGTACATTGGTCTCTGCCCATGTTAGAATCAGAGACACCTCCTGGAGAGCACCCTTGCTCCGGGTTGCTCCCTGATGATTGATGTAGGCTACCGCCGTCCTGTTGTCTGAGCGTACCTGAACTGCCAGACCCTTCAGGTGCTGGGTCAATCGTTCCAGCACCAATCCGACCGCCCTGAGTTCCAGGACATTGATAGGAAGATGGGCCTCCTGAGGGCCCCACCTCCCCTGGAAGCGCAGGGACCTCCAGAATCCCCCCCCATCCCGAAAGACTGGCATCCGTTGTGACTGTCTCCCAAGAGGGAGCCAGGAAGGATCTGCCCCTTGTCAGGTTCCTGTGGTCCAACCACCACGCAAGGGATTGTCTGACCGAGGGGGGAATCACCCAGATCTCGTCCAAGGATGCTGGGTCCTTGTTCCATACAGACAGAAGGTGAAGCTGCAGGGTTCTCAAATGGAACTGGGCAAAGGGCACCGCCTCGAAGCTTGCCACCATCGAGTCCACCAACTGCATTCCCTGCCGGATGGAGGGATGAGGGTTCGAGAGCAGGGACCTCGCCTGCGTTGTCAGAGCTTCTACCTTCTGTGGAGGAAGGAATATCCTTGACTGAACCGAGTCCAGAATCATCCCCAGAAACGGGGTCACTGAGGAGGGGGACAGAGAGGACTTTGGGTAATTGATCACCCAGCCGAAGGATTCCAGGGTGGACACCACCAACCGAGTGTCCAGCTCTGCCTGCCGCAGAGACCGAGAGGAGATGAGTATATCGTCCAGGTAGGGCAACACGCGTATGCCCTTTAGTCTTAAGAGAGACATCACCCCTGCCAGGACCTTGGTGAACACCCTTGGAGCCGACGTAAGGCCGAATGGCAGGGCCACGAACTGATAATGCTGATCCAACAGCGCAAATCTGAGAAACCTTTGGTGCCCTGGAAACACCGGAACGTGCAGGTAAGCATCCTTGATGTCCACAGATGTCCTGAAGTCCCCTGGGCGCAGTGAGGCAATGGCCGAGCACAGAGTTTCCATACGAAAATGCTTGTTTCTGAAAAATCTGTTTAGGATTTTTAGATCCAGAATGGGTCTGACTGACCCGTCCTTTTTGGGTACCGTGAAAAGGTTGGAATAAAACCCCATGCCCCTGTCTCTTAAGGGGACCTAGCAAATGACCCCTATGTCTAGAAGGTCCTGCACAGCCAGCATTAAGACCCGAGCTGAGGCAGGGTCCTGTGGGATCCGGGACCCAACGAACCTGGTAGGGGGCAGTACAGCAAACTCTATCTTGTAACCGGAGGACACTACCTCCTGAATCCACCGGTCTGGAACGAGGCGTCTCCAGACATGCTCGAAGTGCTGTAGACGTCCCCCCACCCTGATGGGCGAGGGCGCCACTTCATGCTTAGGGTGTCTTGGGGGGGGGCTTTGGGCATGGGCCCCCAGGAAGAGCTGGGACGGCGTCCTCTGTTCTTGTTCCAGGAATCTGCGCGAGACCCAGCGAAGGACACCCCTCTACCCTGCTTGGCCCCACAGTAGGGGGTCGAATGGGAGCTTGGGCACGAAAAGGCCGAATCTGACGTTTGCGCTGGGGCAACTTGCCACCCTTGGCAAAGATATCTAACCTTTCTCCAAACAGGTGCAGCCATTTAAATGGAAGCCCCGTGAGGGCCTTCTTGGCGACATTGTCAGCAGCCCACTAGCGTAACCAGACCGCACGGCGTATGGCTACCACCAGAGCAGAGGATCTAGCACTCAGCTTAATAGCATCGTCCGATGCAGATAGGATATAATTCACAAAGGTCTCACAGGTGGCCAGAGCATTGGCGGCATCAGAGGGCAAGTCATCCGCCCCTTCCAGAGCAGTCTTAACCACAGTCCTGAGCGCCACCGCCGTGATGGCTAAGGCGCAAACCGGGCGGAGCGACGCTCCCCCAAATGCAAAGGCATGACATGCCAATTGATCAACTCGCCAATCCTCTAAATCCTGCAGCGTAGTAGTGTCAGGGGAGTGCATAATAGAGGTATTGGACAGACTCAGAATCGGGGCATCGACTTCGGGCAGCGATGTCCAGATCGTCAGGAAATGGAAACTTCTTATCCACAGCTTTAGGAATCCCCTGGAGTTTGCTGGGATGTTCCCATTCTTTCAGCACAAGGCTATTAAAATGAGTTTGTTCGCGAAACTCCAACCTCACCCTAGCGGTATGAAACAGATCACCCCTTTGCCAAGGAGCCGCGGGAGGGGGAGAGAGGGATAACACATCAAAGATCTGGGTCAGCAGTCTATCAATGTCATCCTGGGACCAATGATCAGACCCCGACTCATCCTGACTCCTGGACTCGGCGTCGTAGGACCCTGAGTCAGAGAACAGTTCCCCTTCCTCTGATGGGGAATGTGCATAGGAAAGCAGTAAATCGTCAGATTCTACAGGAAGAATAGTAGATTCAGGATTCAAATGACGCCTCTTGGCAGTAGCTTTGCGCGCCAAGGAGCCAGCGATTACGTTTTCCACACTAGCCAGTCTAGTGGCCAAATCAGCATGAGAGTCCCCACTAGTATTTGGGGTTAGGCTCAAGCTTGGGGGAGTAGGGGAAGCAAGGCGAGGAGCGGACCCAGCCTCAGAAGAGGTGGGGAGACCGGCTAGCACCTGCTGGGCACAAGGGACGCAGACCCGTGCATTGTCACCGCTGCTAGGTAAGACCCCACAAGCTACACACAGACGGGCTTGTCCCGAGGGAACCCCGTTCACAATATCCTGGGATGCCTCCATATGGTGATTATTAAGTTCAATATGCCAGTAGGGATTGACGCTATAAAGCGACCCTGGATGCCCAAATAACCCGCTGGGAAGTGGGAGTGATTTCTTAAAATGGTCTGGACCGGGCGCTACACCGGGCCGGGGGAAGCCACCAAAGTCCGCGGTCTGAAAGACACAAGGGGAACAGTGATGTCAGAGCCAAGCGCGAAGAAGCAAAGCTAGGGAAAAGGTCGCCCGTGAGGGCACTTACAGAACTGCGAGGGGAGGACCGTCTTCACCACGCGCATGTGAGAAGGAAATGGCGCCAAGCGAACCTCGAAGGGCGGGCCAGAGCGGGCGATGACGCGGAACGCGCGAAACCCCCCCCCCCCCCCCCCCCCGGAGAGCGCGAAGCTCGAAGGCGCGCAGCCAATCAGAAGAAACAGTAGTTATGCTAGAAAATCACCTCAGAGAAGAATCTGACAGGGTGAATACAAGGATAAAAAAAAAAAAAAGCGCAATAGCGTCCCCGAACAGAGCTGCCGTACGCGCCAAGTAGAATACAATAAAAGTGCGGTTAACAAAAAACGTAAATGTGAAGCGCGCTCTGACACCCGGTAACGGCTATAAGTCTCTAGTGTAATCAAGGCAAGGCTAGGCCATTGTACGCACAACCCCCCCCCTCTTTTTCCCCCCACTAACGGGGGAATCTAGGGAGGAAGGTGACCCAATATACGGGGTTCACCGTTACACAGGGCGTGGGGGCACTGGTGCATGAGGGTCATCCAACTGAAGGCTCACCATTCGCCTTAGCCGCCTACCCTATGGTGGGAGATTGCGCTGGAGTCTAGCTCCGTAAGCACACTAGGTGCTGCCTATCTTCACCCGACCTATGCAGCCCAGGCTGGGAGGCATTAATTTACAATGAGGACGGGTGGAAATAGTCCCGCAGGGCCTCGGGCTGTCAAGCCCCGCTCGCATGCGAGAGCGTGATACTTCATGTCTTCGCAGTTCCAGCACTGCAGAGAAATCTGGGGATTTGTGGGAGGTCCCTCGGTATATGTAGGGCCGGGAGGAGCTTGTTTTCTACATGTCTGCAGTGCACAGTGCCGGTGGCGGAGGATTACCCACATGTTATTACTGTATCTGGAGCAGGACGTGCTGTATGCTTAGAATATCCTCAGCATTGAAAAGCAGTTAACAAGAAACCGGGAGAATAAAAACAACCCAAACTAGTAACTATAACAATAATAACAATCACCATACAGGGGATCCAAGATAATGCAAAAACCAAGGGTGGGGTGGAGCAGGACATACTGTATACTCATAATACCAATTCTACAGGTGAGTAATCACAGAGTTGTATTATTCTTAGTATACAGTACACCCTGCTCCAGATAGAACACTCGGGACATCCAATAGCAGTGTCCATTA
Organism: Gastrophryne carolinensis; assembly: GCA_027917425.1. Lineage (NCBI taxonomy): Eukaryota > Metazoa > Chordata > Amphibia > Anura > Microhylidae > Gastrophryne > Gastrophryne carolinensis. Next base: position 91,002,101 of record CM051243.1, on the reverse strand, counting down.
AGTAGGGTGGGATCCCCAAAGGTAACGGCAGACAGTTCAAACCACTGCCGCCTGCAGAACCTTGCAGCCAAAAGCAGCATCAGCTGAGGCCCTAACATCAACCTTGTAAAACTTTGAAAAGGTAAGAACAGAAGACCAAGTAGCGACCTTGCAAACTTGCAGAAGCCTGGTGCTGAAAAGCCCAAGAGGCACCAATAGCACGAGTAGAATGAGCAGTAAGGCGGAAGGGAGGATTCTTCCCCTTAGCAGAATAGGCCTGAATCACAGCCTGATGGATCAATTTGCTGATAGTAGACTTGGCAGGAGCCAAACCCTTCCTAGGACCAGAAGGGACCACAAAAAGAGCATCAGTTTTTATGAAATGTGCAGTAGCCACCAGATAGTACTTCAGACACCTAACCACATCCAAAGAGAGCAAAACCCTCTCCTTAGCAGTACTAGGATTAGGGCACAATGACAGAAGAACAATGTCCTGATTCAAATGAAAGGCAGACACTACCTTAGGCAGAAAATCTGGCTTGAAGCGAAACACCACCTTGTCCTGGTGTCTCTCAAAGTAGGGGGGCTGGATGGAAAGTGCCGCCAACTCAGACACACGCCTAACAGAGGTGATAGCCACCAAAAAGACAACTTTGAGAGTAAGAATGGCCAGGGCAGCATCCTGCACAGGTTCAAAGGGAGCACCCTGCAAGGCTGACAAAACCAAGTTCAAATCCCAAACAGGCACCATAGGCTTACGTGGGTGACGCACATGAGTAACCCCCTGGAAATAAGTCCTGATCAGTGAATGCTGAGCAAAGGACTTCTGGAAGAAAACAGCCAGGGCAGAAACTTGACCCTTCAGAGTACTGAGTTGGAGCCCCATCTCCAACCCATGCTGCAGGAACTCCAGAATCCTGGGAATAGAGAACACACGACAGGGAAGAGACTTAGACTCACACCAGTCAATGTAGGCACGCCAAACCCTGTAATAAATGGAAGAAGACGACTTCTTCCTAGCCTTTATCATGGTATCAACAACCGAGGTAGACAGCCCCATCTCGATCAAGATGGAGGTTTCAGCAGCCAGGCCGTCAAAGCCAGAGTTTGTAAATTGGGATGGCGTAGAGGACCCTGAGTGAGCAGGTCTGGCACCCTGGGCAGAACGTACTGATCTACTGCTAGCTGCACCACGTCTGCGAACCACACTCTTCTTGGCCACCTGGGGGCCACCAGAATTGCTGGCACCCTCTCCAGAGCAATCTTGCGCAGAACCCTGCCCAGCAGGGGGAATGGAGGAAAGACATACAGGAACTGAAAGTCCTGCCATGACATTGCTAGAGCATCCGTGGTCAAGGCCAGAGGATCCTGGGACAGGGAGACAAAGGGCGGAAGCTTGTGATTGTGACGGGACGCAAACAGATCCACATCTGGTTGGCCCCAACGGTGACACAGAGATTAGAACACCCTGTTGCAGAGGGACCATTCCTCCTGGCGAGAGGTCCCCCTGCTCAGAGAGTCTGCCAGCAGATTTTCCACCCCCGGGATGTACACCACTGATGCAGGGAACATTGGCCTCTGCCCAGGTAAGGATCAGAGACACTTCCTGGAGGACCCTCTTGCTCCGGGTCCCTTCCTGTTGATTGATGTAAGCAACTGCTGTCTGGTGGTCCGAGCACACCTGAACAGGCAGGCCCCGAAGGTGATGAGTCGACTGAGCCAGAACTAACCCGATCGCCCGCAACTCCAAGACGTTGATAGGTGTGTGGGCCTCCTGAGGGCCCCACCTCCCCTGGAACTGCAGGGACTTCCAGAAACCCCCCCCCCCCAACCTGACAGACTGGCATCCATGGTGACCATTTCCCAGGAGGGGGTCAGAAAGGATCTGCCCCCCAACAGGTTCCTGGAGTCCAGCCACCATGAGAGGGACCGCCTGACGAGGGGGAAAGCGCAAAGACCCGGTCCAGGAACGCAGGATCCTTGACCCATACTGACAAGAGGTGGAGTTGCAGAGGCCTCAAGTGGAACTGAGCATAAGGGACCGCCTCGAAGCACGCCACCATCAGGCCCACCAGCTGCATTCCCTGCCTGATGGAGGGATGATGACAAGATAGCAGGAACTGGACCTGCGCAATCAGACTGTCCACCTTCCGCTGAGGAAGAAAAATCCTTGCCTGAACTGAGTCCAGATTCATTCCCAGGAATGAAGTCACCAAGGAGGGGGACAGAAAAGACTTGGGGTGGTTGATCACCCAGCCAAATTACTCCAGGGTGGACAGCACCAGCTGAGTATCCAACTCTGCTTGATGTAGAGACTGGGAAGTGATGAGAATGTCGTCCAGATAGAGCAGCAGGCGGATGCCCTGAAACCTGAGCAGAGACATCACTCCTGCCAGCAACCGGAGGACACTACCTCCTGGGACACTCGTCTGAGACACGAAGCCTCCAGACGTGAGCAAAGTGCTGAAGCCGTCCCCCCACCCGGATGGGTGAGGGCGCCGCATCATGCCTGCGAGGGCTTGGGAGAGGACTTAAGCTTGGAGCCCCAGGAGGAGCCAGGGCGTCCCCGTCCTCTGCCCCTACCCCAAAAGTCTCCTCGGGCCCCAGTAAAGAAACCCCCCCTGCTTTGTCTGGCACCACGGTAGGGGGAGGAAAAATACAATTCTGTGAAGTACTCACCTGTAGAATTGGTATTATACGTATACAGTACGCCCTGCTCCAGATATAATACTTACACTTGGGTTATCCTCTGCCAGAGGGCGCTGTGCACTGCAGACATGCAAAAACAGGCTCCTCCCGGCCCATCATATACCCAGGGACCTCCCATGAATCCCCAGCATTCAAAAGCAGTGAACCAGAAGACGGGAGAATTCAACCACCAAAAACAACTGGTAATGATAACAATAACAACAATCAACATACAGGGGATCCAGAATAATGCAAACCAGGGTGGGGTGGAGCAGGACGTACTGTATACGTATAATACCAATTCTACAGGTGAGTACTTCACAGAATTGTATTATTCTAAGTATACAGTACGTCCTGCTCCAGATATAATACTTACACTTGGGACATCCAATAGCAGTGTCCATAAAGCAGGGTGGGATCCCCAACAAAAAGGCACAGCAGACAGTAGAGACACTGTCACCTGCAACCTTGCCACCGAAAGCGACAGGAGCTAAGGCTCCAGCGTCAAATCGTAAAAACCCTTGAAAGCGTATGAACCAAAAACCAAGGTAGCTGTTTAGCAAACTTGTACAACGAAACCTGGTGATGAAAGGCCAAAGGATACCTACTCACCAGTAGAAACAGAATAAGGCGAGAGAAGCTCAGCACCTCAAAGGAATAGGCCTGAGTAACAGCCTGACAAGATCAAAAGCAAACAATTATTCCAGGAAGAAGCCAATCTTCCCTAGGACCAGAAGGGAAAACCATCCAAGTAAAGGCTAGGCCAAGGGCCGCATAACCCCTGGAAGCAGGCAAGATCAGGCACATACAGAGGTAGGTGCCCACAAACCCCAAGGGGCATCAGTCCCCCTAAGGGACCAGAAACAATCGAGGAAAAAAATTCCAGCACCTGATGAAAAAAAATGCCCCTTGCCTCAGAATTACTAGGAATAAGGCACAAAAGAAGGCGATGTCTGAAACACATATGCCTAAGCCACCACCAGAAGTAGAAGGTCCGGCGTAAGGTGGAGCACCATCTTATCCTAGTGCATAACAAAGAACGAAGGCTAGCGAAACAGAGCCACCCGCTCAGACATACGTCTGACTGAGCCAGCAGACCCAGCCAGCAGACCCAAAGGACAACGATGACGATAAAAGACAGCCAGACAGCCTCCTGAGTCGGTCCAAAAGGAACGTCCCATAAGGCAAATGGAATAAAAAATTCAAGTCCCAACAGGGACCATAGAATTAAATGAGGCATGCAATGAGCAACCCCCGAAAGCAAGCTTAGCCGAGGGAAATAAGCAAAAGACTTCTGCCGGCCAGGGTAGAACCTGACCCTTCAGAGTACCGAGTTGGGGAGCCAACTTCTAGCCATGCTGTAATAACTCTAGAGCCCTGGTAACAGAGAATGACCAACAGGGAAGAGACCTAGGCTAACACCAAGCCATATGGGTAAGCCATACCTCATAAGAATGGAAGAAGAAGAAGAGCGCTGCTCTTTAGACTTCCATTAGCCCCAAACACAGAGGAGAGAATCCCGTCTCCATAAGGACGGAAGAACCAGCAGTCAGGCCGGCTAGGCCAGAGACTATAGAATTGGAGTGACGTAACGGGGGTCCTGAGCGAAACAGGGCGACACCCCTAGCAGAACGTACAGAACTACTACCCTAAGGTATCACGTCTGCGAATCCACACTCCACTAGGCCGCCCAGGGGCCACCAGTATCAATGGTCCCCCTACCAGGGCGATTCTGCACAGAAAGCCGCCTAGCAGGGGGAAGGGAGACAAGGCATACAGGCCAGAATGTCCCATCATAAAAATACTAAATCCTCATGACCACGGCCAGTGGAGCCAGGGACAGGGAGACGAGTGGCAGGAGCTTGAAAAAGTGACGGTGCACCAAACAATCCATACATACCAACAATCACCTTCACCCTTCTGAAGCCGCACGGGGGCGGCGGGCGCGGGTGGCCGGGTTACGTGTGGTCCCTCTTTCTGTGATGCATTACTGACATGCTTCTTGCCTGATATGAATATTTTGGGCACTGGTAGTATAACCATCATTTACTGTGCTGACATGCTTAACTGTGCCTTTTCCTTATGGTGCATCCTATATCACCTGTTATATTGATTATTGTTTATGCAGCAGTCTTAGTAATATTGGAATATTGGTTTGTTGTATATAGTTGGTGTATATAGTGTACTGTATATGTAGTTTTTCATCACTTCAGTTTTTTCATCACTGATAATTTTTAGTAATTGATTCTTTTGGGACATGGATTGATATGGATTGTATGGTTATATTTTTTATGTATTCACATATATATTTTTATTCAGCACTCTAGATTCATGACATTGCACAGCAGCTCTGATTAGCAGTGGCTGCTTTAAAAATATTTGGATCACTATTTTTAGTCTGCATATACTTACTCTGTATAGGGGATAGGAGAGTGGTATACATCATAGACCCTTAGTGGGGTCCTTTAAGTGCCGGCACAGCTACTGTGGTAAGTGGGTGCAGAGGTTTTTTACCTCTGCATACACAGACCTCAGTATCACATTTATAGGTATTCTTTTTGCCCATTTGGCATTTTTCACAGGTCGTGAGTGTGTCTGCATCACAATATTTGCAATACTGATTTCCCCGAGTTTGGGGCTGGTAGATACAGAGATATTAATATAAATTGGGACCCAATAATTGTTTTTAAGTGTCTTGTGTCATGTATGTGTATTTTATGAATTTCTATGTATTAATACATTTTGTAAGAAGAGTTTTGATGTGTCTTTGGTGCTCCTTATAGGGAGGGAGGCGTGTTTTTTCACGGCCACTCCCATTGAACTGGTTAAACAATCCATACTGGTTGAACTTCATACTGATCCAAGAAATAGCACAACCTGTCACAGAGGGACCTCCACAGGAGCGAATACCAATGATAAGCAGGCAACATTATCCTCCACCCAGAACAGGAACATATACCTTCCTGGGGAACCATCCTGCACTAGGTCCCACACAGATGATTAAGATGGGCCACAGTCGTCAGATAGACCGCCCAACAGGCAGGCCGGGAAGAGGAGAAGACAGGCAAGATAGCGTCAGCCTGAAGACTCACTGTTTCAATACTAATAGGTACAAGGACCTCCTAAAAGGCCCCACCTTCCCCACACCCGCATGGGGTTACAGAAGAAAAAATACAATTCTGTGAGATACTCACCTGTAGAATTGGTATTATATGCATACAGCACGTCCTGCTCCAGACATATTCATAACGTATGGGTATACCTCCGCCTTCAGCGCCGTGCACTGCAGATCATGAAGAAAACAAGCTCCTCCCGGCCCTACACATACCGGAGGAACTCCCACAATCCCCAGCATTGAAAAGCAGTGAGAAGAGAAGCCAGGAGAAACCAACCACCCAGAATAACTGGCAATAATACCAAGTGATTACAATCACCATACAGGGGATCCAGAACAAGTGAAACCAGGGTGGGGTGGAACAGGACGTGCTGTATGCATATAATACCAATTCTACAGGTGAGTATCTCACAGAATTGTATTATTCTAAGCATACAGCACGTCCTACTCCAGACATATTCATAATGTATGGGACATCCAATAGCAGTGTCCAAAATAGGGTGGGATCCCCGTGAGAAAGGCACAGCCAACAGTAAAGCGCTGTCACCCTCAACCATGCTACCGAACGAGAGCAATGCTCTAACCTCAACCTTTGAACCTTGAAAAGGGAGAACTGAACACAAGCAGCGGACTAGCCAGCTTGCTCGCCAGAACACAGTGCTAAAAGGCCCAAGCCGAGCACCAATAGTAAAAGAACGAAAAACAATAGGAAGGAATAATATTTCCTTAAAAGAATAGACCTGAGCCACATCTTAATCATGCTACTACAACGAGGGTAGCCATGACAACTCAAAACTTTCCCCAACAGGGAACACCAGTCCAGGTCATAAACGGAACCAGCAGTAATGCTAACAACGATACTCGGCAAAGCCGAAAAAGTACTTCAGGACCGAAAGGTCCATCAACCGAATAAGACCAACCGGAAGACCCTATGCCCATGGAAGCAAACAATCCGGTGCTTCAAAAAAGGGGACACCTGTAGGCCCCAAAAGGTAAAATCCCTATCAGGGACAAAGACAGGTCAGGCAGGCCTCTAACCCCAGTAGAGGGGCACAGATCCCTTAATCTTATATTAATTGGACAATAGCCCAGAGACCAGAGGATCAGGGTCAAGGCAGAAGGAAAACAAAACATTGCCTGGATCCAACTTGGCATAAGGCGGGCACCCTCACCTTGTGGTATAGAGTTATAAAACAAAGAATGCCCATATATATATATATATATATATATATATATATATATATATATATGACTAGGACCGCCCACCGAGCCATTCTTATGGCACACTTCTGACTGGAGCAACCGCCCCAGGAGAGCAACATAATGGAGAGAGCAGGTCAGACAAGGACCTGAATAAGGCCCCTGGGAACCCTTAGCAGGGCATCAGAATAAGTCATCCCCCAAGGGGAACTAGGAATCCCCCAGGAATGTACCTGAGCAGACCCTGAAGAATGCGCAACCAAAAAATTGGATCAAGCTTTGTAGTAGATGAAACAGGGCAGGCCCCAACCCTAGACGGAACCAAGTTGTGAGCCAATACCAACATTGCTGATAGGGCCCTAGTCCCAGGAACGGAGATCGTCCCACCAGGGATGGAGCTTAGACCCAGCAAAACAGCAAGGGTACAACTTAACCTAACATAGCGTGGCAGAAGGAAGAAAACGAAGAGAAAGAACAAGTCCTGACTCTCCAAGGAACAAGACACCCCGAGATCTGTCATCTCCAACGGGGTAAGCCCAAAGGCCTGCCAACGCAAAAGTGGGCCTAAGGTAAAGGCACCTTACTTGTGTCAAATAGGCCTTGAGGGTGAACATACAGTCCTACTGTTATCACCAGAATCTCCTGCATACCAACACCCCACTTAGCCACCCAGGCCCCTAGCATAAGGGTGCTGCTTGGTGTCTGAGACTAGCGCCCCCCCCCCCCCCCCCGGTAGGGCAAGGGGATAACATTTTTCAAGCAAAAAATCCAGCCAGAACCACTAACCCCACCAGGGCAGACCAATCTGACCAATAACAGGGTAGAACCCTGCGATAGAGACGGGGTCCTGCCAGTGTGAGCTCACGTCACAACAGAGACCCTCCCACAGGAGGGATACTACAGGAAGGATAAGGAATATTAATTCCCCCATAGAAAGAATCAGGGCTCCCCTGGAATAGAGCCAGGCCCAAGAGTTCCCCGGGAACAAGGAACAACCACTGTCCTACTATGGACAAAAGTCCCCCAATTGGGCAGGTACTAAGAAGGAGTAGTCCCCGAATGCTCATTGTGCCCAAAAAAACACCTAGGTAGCCGGATCCTTCGAGGTCCCTCCTAGGAACCACCTGGGGTTTCAGAAGAGAAAGACCCCCTTAGACATCCTGCCAGAGAAGGTAAACAGACCTAGACCCAGGGTGTAAACCCCTCATCCAGGACTAATGGCTAGAAGCCTCAGAGCCCAAAGATCACAGAGACAAGTGATGTCAAAGGACCAGCTGCCAACTGGTGCACCAGAAGCAATTCTGTCTGGAAAAATAACTAGACAGGACGGAGGACCAGAGGCCTCATACCAGTAAAATCCTTATAACCAGGAAAAAGGGCACTAGGTGAAGCCTAATCCAGGTACAACCAGGAACTAGAGGATGGAACAGAGTAGGACCAGAGTTCGCCAAGGTCCATCAAACAATTCCTTTCGTGAAGGAACAGGAGGGCTTGATAGGTCCTCTGGTAGATGCCCCCTGGTGTTGTGTGAGACATCACACCTTCCCAGAGACTAGCGCGCACATGGGCGCAACAGGGAACTCAGCCTAAGCCTCAACGGTGTCAGTGACCACCAATACCCAGCAGTAGTGGGCTCAATATCCAGAAGACTCCTTGGAATCTAGAAAAAAGTCTGAACACGCCACAAGCGGCCAGAGGACCCCTGGAGCATTGGACACAGACAGCCCTGCCAAGGGCGCCAGGCTGAATGCTTATGTATACAGATGCCACAACCCCCTAGGGGTTAGGCAGATAGACTCCCTCATCCTTGAGGGGAGGAAGGGGCAGACCCGCGCAGGGGCCCCAGTTTCTATATGATAATGGTGTTCTGCAAGGAAGCCATACCTGACAGGCCCAGTTAAGCCTGCACCCATACCTGAAGAAAGGCATGGGACCATAACTGGAGGAACTATCTCCTAAAGCCACTAGAACGAGGCAGGATGCCTCCTGATAGGAGTAAGGTGCTGTGGCCATCCCCTCACCCAGGTGGGTGAGGGCGTCCCATCATGCATGAGGGTTTTCAGGGAAGGAAACGGGCTTAGCCCGGCCCGAGGGCCCCGGGCATTGAACGTCACTCCTGGGACAGGATACCGAACCAGACCCTGCAGGGGGCATCCCCGGTTCCTGCTTAACAGTATGATATGGAGGAGGAGGGGTATCCCTGCTCCGCGGGGGGCGCAACGGCCGCCTCTGACTGGGTGGATTGTCCTGTTTCTCAAATAGATCCAGACGGGCCCCAAACAGGCGATGCCCTCTAAAGGGAAGCCCCGTCAAGGTCCTTTTAGCATCATCGTCTGCCCCCCACTGACGAAGCCAGAGCAGGCGAAGTATAGCTACCACTTGGGCAGAAGTCCTCGCACACATTTTGATGGTGTCATCCAGAGCCAAAAGGATACATTTAACAAAAATATTGCAGCTAGAGAGTGTGTACAACACCTCCCAGGGTAAATCTTCAGGCTGATGCTCCAGCATCTTTCTTATAAGAGTCTTAGCGGCCACTGCCGTGATAGCCGCAGCACAGACAGGGCGCAGCACCGTGCCTGCACAGACAAAGGCGTGGGAAGCAAGCCTATCAATGCGCCGATCCTCGGCGTCCCGCAGGGAGCTGTAAGGAAGGGGGGGTTAGGAACCCCAATAATCGGTGCGTCCACTAATGGGGACGAGGACTAAATATCTACCATCCGGGGGCCTTTGAAGAGCAGCGGGACATTCCCACTCTTTAAGTACGAGAGCATGGAAGTGAGCCTGCTCGAGAAATTCCAAACGCGCAGGCGCAGTATGGAAGCGCCCCCCTCTCGGCCTGGAGACCGCACCGGGAGGCGAAACGGACAATACATTAAAAATCCCGAGTAACATCCCGCCGATATCAAGCTGGTCCCAGTCGTCCTGACCAGCATCATCCTGACACCTCAGCCTCTCGTCAGAGGAACCTAGGTCAGAGAACAGGTGCCCTTCTTCCGACGTGGCGCTAGCACGTGTAGAAAAAGACTCCTCAGAGCCCATAGCGCAGGCCGAAGCCGCGGGAGTCCAAGGCCATTGTCTATCTGGACCCATCCGGCCGGACAAACCTTCAACAATCTGGACAAGCGTGGGCCGTCTAGAAGTGGTATCTATTTGTAACTCGCCGCTTGTACAAGACTCAACAGGAGTGAGGTTTAGGGAAGGGGAAGGGGAAAGGGGCGAGAAGGAGCGAGGTACAACCGCAAGCGTCGCTCGCAATTCCAGCCTCTGTTCAGAACATGATGCGCAGACCCGTGCCCCGTCCGCCTCAGCATGGGGGAGACCGCACAAAATACACAGCCGGTCCTGTCCAAGAGGGACCCCGGTAACACAATCCTGAGATGCCTCCATATGGTGATTGTTTAAAGATAGGATATCAATAGGGATTTATGCAATAAGCAACCCTGGATGCGCCAACTACCCGCTGATTAATGTGGGAGATTTTGGGAAGGCCCGCTCCTTATACGTATGAGTATATCAATGTATACATATATTATAAATATATGTATATGTAAATAGATATATATGGATATGAGGCCGGGAGAGGCCACCGGGAACTCAAAGAAAAGAGAAAGAGATGTCAGGATCATGCGCAGATGGACAAACAAAAATCAGAGGGATTCGCCCGCAAGGGCACTTACAGCTCAAGTGAAGGAGGAGACCGCCACGACGCGTGCGCGTGAAGCTAACCAAAATGGCGCCCGGCGAAGCTCGAAGGGCGGGCTAAATACTCCGCCATGACGCGAAGCGCGCCGAAATAAGGCCCCACCCATTCTAAAGAGCGCGAAGCTCTGAGGTAAAAATAAGGCAAGGATGCAACCCCGAGCCTAACGTTCCATAGAGCAGACACCGACAATAAGCGCGGGCACCGCGGCATCAAGATTATGTGGCAACCATGTAAAAAAACACACAGCGGCAGCCGAAATAAGGAGCAAGCAGCGCGGCTCTGACATCTCTGAGCTAATAAAGGGCAGAATAGAGGCCACGAGCGTGACACACCGGTACACTGGGACCGCCACACGCGTACCCCCCCCCTTTCTTTTCCCCCTAAGTGGATGGGGAAATGAAGGAGAATGGCGACCCGATAATAGGGTCCAGCACTACGCGGGGTACAGGACAATAATGCGGGAGGGGCATCCCTTGGAGGCTCACCATCAGCCTAAACCGCCTACCCTATGGTTGGGGAATTGCGGTGGAGTCTAGCTCCGTAAGCACACCAGGTGCTGCCTACCTTCACTCGACCCACGCAGCCCAGGCTGGGAGGCATTGTGATTTCAAAAAAGGACGGGTGGGAATAGTCCTGCAGGGCCTCGGGCTGTCAAGCCCCGCTCGCCTGCGAGAGCGTGATACTTCATGTCTTCGCAGTTTCAGCACTGCAGAGAAATCTGGGGATTGTGGGAGGTCCTCCGGTATGTGTAGGGCCGGGAGGAGCTTGTTTTCTTCATGATCTGCAGTGCACGGTGCTGAAGGCGGAGGTATACCCATACGTTATGAATATGTCTGGAGCAGGACATGCTGTATGCTTAGAATAACCTCCCCATCACCTGATAGGTTGGCATCCACGGTGATCATCTGTGGAAGGGGCAAGAAAGGAACTGTCCCCAGACAGGTTCCTAGAGTAAATCCACTCCAAGAGGGACTCCTAACCAAGGGGAAAGGCACACATGATCCCGCTCCAGGGATGCTGGGTCCCAGTCCAGTATTAAGAATAGAAGCTGCAGAAAAAAACCCCGGTAGAGAAATATAAGGAACTTCATCTAAGCAAGTCACCAAATGGGTCCACCAGCTGCATTCCTGCCTGGTGAAGGGACTGGAACAGCAAGTAGGGACTGAACCCACGCAACCAGATTGTCCACCTTATTGTAGAGGGAGGAAGATTCTCGCCTGAACCAAATCTAGATTCATCCCTAGGAATGGAGATATCAATCCAGAGGAGAAGGAGGACTTGAGGTGAATAAACACCCATCCAAATGACTCCCAAGCGACGCCACCAGCCGAGTAGCTAACTCGATCTGACATAGAGATTGGGAAGCGAGAAGGACCACCTGGCAGGCCTCACGCGGACGCCCCTTGGTCTCATCAGAGACATAGCTTCCATTAGTACCTTGGTGAGCACTGAGGGGGCAGAAGAGAGGAAAGATAACAAGGCCACGGGTTAGCAGTGTTGGACATCCAACACAAACCAGAAGAGCCTAGGTGTCTAGAAGACACGGGGAAGTGAGCATAAGCATCCTTGATCTCCCCGGAAGGCAAGGACCCACTAGGCGCAAAGCGCTAGTGGCCCATCCCAGATTTTTTCATGCAGAAAGCTGCCTGAATAGTAGAATTGCCGACAACCTGTGAAATCAGAAGGGCAGACTGACTCATCGTTTTGGGAGGATGTGAAGGGGTTGGTGTAGCAGCACCTGCCTCTGCCTGATAAGGGCAAACTGCAAGTGACCTCCAGGCCCCGCAGGCCGTGTATGGCCTGCACCAGCACCCGAACAGAGGCAGGGACCAGGAGTACCCTGACAATCATGAGGGAGGCCGCGCAGCAAACTTTATCCTGTATTCGGAGGAAACTACCTCCTGTATCCACCAGAAAGAGGCAAAATGCCTCCTGACAGGAGCAAGGTGCTGCAGTCATCCCCTCACTCAGGCGGGCGAGGGAGCCCCATCATGCTTGAGGGGATTTGGCGGAAGATTTAGGTTTAACCCCGCCGGAGGGCCCAGAGCGTTGTCTGTTGCTCGTGGGGCAGGGGTCTGTACTAAGACTCCGGGAGGACACCCCCGCTATGGCATGAAGGGGGAGGGGTGTCCCTGTCCCGAGGGGGCCGAGACGGGCGCCTGCGCCGGGGTGACTTGCCCTTTTTTCCAAACAGGTCCAGACGGGCCCCAAACAGGCGATGCCCGTTAAAGGGGAACCTGGTAAGAGTCGTTTTAGCAGCATAGTCAGCACCCCACTCTCGCAGCCAGACCAAGCGACGCATAGCCACCACAAGGGCTGAAGTCCTCGCACACATTCTAATGGTGTCATCCATAGCTAAAAGGATAAATCTTACAAATACATCACAACTGGAGAGTGCATTAAACACCTCCCAGGAGAGATCGTTAACGTGATGCTCAAGCATCTGTCCGATAAGGGTTCTGGCGGCCACTGCAGTGATGGCCGCGGCACAGACCGGGCGCAGCGCCGTTCCTGCACAGGAAAAGGCGTGTGTAGCCAGCTTATCCATGCGCCGGTTCTCAGTCTTTGTGGTTAGAATCACCATGACTCCTCGGCTCCTCATCGGATGAGCCCGAGTCAGAGAACAACCCTCCGTCATCAGAAGTGGTGCAGGCACGCAGAGTAGCGAACTCCTGCGATCCCTTACCAGAAGCAGAAACAGGGGGCGTCGAGGACCGCGTCTTATCAGGGCCCGAGCGTTTTGTCGACCCTGTAATAGTCTGGTCAGCCGTAGACAGTCTGGAAGACGCAGCCGGCTGTAACTCCCCACTCGTAAGCGACTCAGCAGCAGCGAGATTTAAGCCTGGGGGAATAGGAGAGTTAGGGCGAGGAGCAGCTCCTGGCGACCCTGGTTGCCGGACCAGTACTCGCTCGGCACAATGTGCACAGATCCGTGCGCTGTCAGCACCAAAGTGGGGGTAGCCACACGTTATACACCGCCGGTCTTGTCCCAGAGGGACCCCGGGCACAAAATTCCGAGATGCCTCCATATGGTGATTATCAATGCAATATAAGTCGGTAGGGATTTATGCAATAGGCAACCCTGGATGTCCCAAAGGCCCGCTAGGAATGTGGGAGAATGTTTTGTAAGCCCGCTCCAAGTTATGTTAGGCCGGGAGAAGCCACCGGAGTCTTTAAAGACAGAAGGGGAACAAGAGGTGTCAGGGCCATGCGCAGCAGAAGAATTAATAAAAAAATGAAATCGCCGGCAAGGGCACTTACTCACCAGGGCAGGAGAAGGACCGCCAACACGCGCGCGCGCGAAGATCCATAAAATGCCGATGACGGCGGCCGGGTCATCGCTGGGGGGGGGGGGGGGGGGGGGGGGTGACAACCCCTCTCCGGGATTTCCGGCGACGGGGGCGGATGACGTGGCGCGCGGCCTGCGCCGTCGAGTACAAAGGAGTCCAGCAGAGATCATCTGGCACCCCAATCAGAAGCCGTCGTGAACGGCGGAGCATGCTGTGGTCTCCTGTCATTTACTTGCATGGGCGGTATTTACTCTATGTTATGTTGTGTTCATGATTGGTATTTACATTTTTTCACTTGGCACTTTGCAACACTGCAGTCATTTGTTACTTATGGTTTAGCCCTTGTGTTCATATGTATATTATGTATTATTAAGCACTTCTTCCTGCGGACAGCAGGCATTTACCTTGTCACATTGTTTAATCCAGCAGCGTGGTGTATCATCACTCAGTTTTGAGATACACCCGTGGCAACACATTTTTCTATATAACGGGAGAGTGATATCATACGTTGTATCTGTTCCTTTTTAATACTTTTTTAATAGGGATAGTTTATAGCACAATTATATGTATACAATTCGTTATTTATTTTACATAGTGCACTTTACCATTAAAGTGGACCAACACCCACGGGTGATCGGCCCGGGAATCTATAAGATTCCTGGGCCGATCACCTCCCTCCCCGCGGGACATCCGAGATCGGGATGTCCCGTGGGGTGAAACCCCCCCAAACACCCCAAACCCCTCGCGCCCCTCTAGGCGTGCGCGCGCCCGTGCCGGCCGTCTGTGAATGGCCGGCGGCTTGTCGGGGAGAGGTGAGTTTTTCGGGGGGGGTTCACACAGCGGGGCACCCCGATCGGGGGTGCCCCACCGAAGTGGACCAAGACCCAGGATAGTCAAAATCCTGGGTGTTGGTCCACTTTAACACGTACCGCCCTCATTTGGGATTATCTATCTAATTATTGTATATAGGATTCATGTAACTCCTTCATTGATTCAGCTTAGCAGCTTTGTGCCTGCTAGCGCTGAGGGTTACACCTATCATTAATAGCATACTATCAGGAGACCTTCATTTTTAATTCGTCTTGTCTTGTGTATAGTTTTTAATTTTATATGTGATTAATAAAATATTTTGTATACTACTATTCATCTGTTGGAGTGCCCATTTTTATGAATTCCACTTTTTTTGCTTTTTCTTTGGATCCATAAAATGGCGCCGACCGAACCTCGGTGGGCGGGTCTGATCTGGGCGTGACGCGGAGCACGCCACGCCAGGTCCCCGCCTCCCCCAAAGAGCGCGAAGCTCTGAAGCAGCCGTTAAGGCTTGACAAGCAAGCATATAGTATGCCAGTAAAGGCATCTGCTAGTGGATACTCGTAAAGTCCAAAGACGCCGCCACCATTCCGACACCCGCAGGCGTGTACAAAAATTAGTTTCCTGCCCAAGTTGCAGGATAATAAGGCAGGACGTGGTGTACACGATTGCATAGTAAATTGAGAAGACAAAAACAAACGGCGGCGGCAGAATAGAAGGATTAAGCAGCGCGGCTCTGACACCTAGATGCCGGTCAGGGGCGAAGAACGGACATAATCGTGACAATAGAGTACACTGAGACCGCCACACACACACACCCTCCCCCTTCTTTTCCCCCGAATACGGGGGAAAGCGAGGAAGGATGGCGACCCTTTAAACAGGGTCCACCTCTACACGTGGCATGGGGCAATAATGCTCGAGGGACATCCACTATGAGGCTCACCATCAGCCTAAACCGCCTACCCTTTGGTGGGGGACTGCGGTGGAACAGGGCTCCGTTAAGCACGCATGGTGCTGCCTACCTTCACCCGACCAGCGCAGCCCAGGCTGGGAGGCACATCACAAGGAGGGCGGGTGGGAATAGTCCAACAGGGCCACAGGCTGTAATAGCCCCGCTCACCTGCGAGAGAGTGATATTTCATGTCTTCGCAGTCAGCACTGCAGAGAAATCTGGGGATTTGTGGGAGGTCCCTGGGTATATAAAGGGCCGGGAGGAGCCTGTTTTTGCATGTCTGCAGTGCACAGCGCCCTCTGGCGGAGGATAACCCAAGTGTAAGTATTATATCTGGAGCAGGACGTACTGTATACTTAGAATAGGAGCCCTGACCCCGAAAGGGCCGAGATTGCCGCCTACGCTGGGGTAACCTGCCTCCCTCAGCAAATAGGTTCAGGCGGTCCCAAAACAGGCGTAGTCCTTTGAAGGAAAAACCAGTGAGGTCTTTCTTGGCAGCATTGTCAGCATCCCACTGGCGCAGCCAAACCGAGCGGCGTATAGCCACCACAAGGGCAGAGGTTCTGCCACACATTCTAATGGTGTCATCCAAGACAGAGAGGACATCATTCACAAAAACATCACAACGAGAGAGTGCATTAAACTCCTCACAAGACACATCATCAGGGGCACCATCAAGGATACTTCTGAGCAGGGTCCTAATAGCCACAGCCATAATGGCAGAGGCACAGACCGGGCGCAGCGCCGTCCCCACACATGCAAAGGCATGGGATGCCAGCTGGTCAATGCGCCGGTCCTCAGCATCCCGCAGGGTAGTAGAGTCAGGGGAGTGCATGACAGAGGTGTTAGATAACCCTAGGATCGGGGCATCCACATCGGGAGGGGATGACCAACACTTCACCACATCAGCAGGAAAGGGATACTTCCTATCCCAACTCTTAGTTACACCGGGAAGTCTACTGGGACGCTCCCATTCCTTGAGCACAAGGTTATTGAAATGTGCTTGCTCAGGAAATTCCAAGCTTGACTTAGCAGTATGAAAAAGTCCCCCCCCCTTTGCCTGGGGGTCGCAAAAGGGGGAGAGATGGACAGAACCTCAAAAATCTGAGCCAACAGTCTATCAGTATCATCTGGGGCCCAGGGGTCAGAGCCAGAATCCTTCCATAGGGAAAAGCGTGACATCAGGCGTTAAGTGCTGCTTTTTTGCAGAGGCCTTACGCGCCAAGGTATTAGCAATTAACTTCTCAACACTAGCCAGTCTAGAAGACACATCAGGCTGAGAATCCCCACTTGTATGCAACTCAGAGGGAGTGAGATTTAAGCTTGGGGGAGTAGGTGAGGCGAAACGAATCGCAGACTTAGCCACTGGAAGGCCAGATTGCAGTGCAAGCACCTGTTTGGCACAGGGTACACAGACCCGTGCCTTGTCAGCGTCCACATGGGACTCCCCACAAGCTACACACAGCCGGGCTTGTCCTGAAGGAACCCCGGTCACATTATCCTGAGACGCCTCCATATGGTGATTATAGCGACACAATAGGCCGATAGGGATTAACGCTATACAGCAACCCGGGATTCCCCAATAACCCGCTAGGGAAGTGGGAGTAATTCACACTAGGCCTCACAAGTTAACCAACTAAATAGAGGGAGTAGGGCCGGAAGAAGCCAAAGGGGTTCGCCCGTCTGAAAGACATAATCAAAGGGGAGCCGTAAGTATACAATAATTTACAGCGGTAATAAAGCCGCCCGCGAGGGTACTCACGGACCGCGGTAGGTAGAAGCCCGTCACGCAGCAGCCAGAACCAAGCAAAAAAAAGGGCGTCGGTAAACCTCGAGGGGCGGGCCCGCATGAGCAATGACGCGGAACGTGCCAAAGACAGCCCCCCCGAAGAGCGCGAAGCCAACACGTGACAAGCAGCCAATGACGGCGCACAGGCGCCTGAGGTAACGCCGCTGCCAAGCGCGGAACACAAGAAAACGCGCACGGCGGCAATTTCAAGCACAATAAATGAAAACAAGTCAGCGCGGCGGCTGACACCAAGCATAATGTACTGAAGCACAAAATACCGTTTTGTGAGTACTCACCTTTAAAACTGATATTATGAGTGTGACATACACTCCGCTTCAACTCTTCATGACATTTGGGTTATTCTCCAGTAGAGGGCGAACTTCTGCAGAGATGAATGCAAAAAAAGGAGCTCCTCCCAGTCCATAAATACCTGGGACCTCCCACCAATTCTCCAGTGTAAGAAAGTAGTAAGGGTACCAGAAAGAACCAAATATAACAAAACTAACAACCAAGAAACAATGGTTCACCATATAAAGGATCCAAAATACCAAAAGGGTGGGGTGAAGCGGAGTGTATGTCACACTCATAATATCCGTTTTAAAGGTGAGTACTCACAAAACGGTATTACTCCAAGTGTGACATACACTCCGCTTCAACTTTTCATGACATTTGGGACATCCAATAGCAGTGTCCATCATGGGTGGGAACCATAAACAGTAAAGAATGCACCAACTTAAACCACTGCAGCTTGCAGAACCTTGCGGCCAAAAACGGCATCCGCTGAAGCCCGCACATCAACATTGTAAAACTTGGAAAAGGTATGAACAGAAGACCAAGTAGCAGCCTTACACACTTGTTCAACAGAAGCCTGGTGCTGAAAAGCCCAGGATGCACCAACAGCACGAGTAGAATGTGCAGTGACCCTAAAAGGGGGAGTCCTCCCCTTAGCAGAATAGGCCCCAACAATGACCTGACGAATCCATTTGCTAATGGTAGACTTGGCGGGCGCCAAACCTTTCCTGGGCCCGCAGGGCACCACGAAAAAGGCATCCGTCTTGCGGAAAGAACTTACTTAACACAGCGAACCACATCCAAATTGTGCAAAAACCTCTCCTTGTCATTGCTAGGCTTAGGACACAAGGAAGGGAGAACAATATCCTGATTGAGATGGAAAGCAGAAACCACCTTAGGAAGGAAATCTGGTTTAAAGCGAAAAACCACCTTGTCATGGTGTCTCTCAAAGTAAGGGGCCTGAATCGAAAGAGCCGCCAACTGAGAGACACGCCGAACAGAGGTAATAGCCACCAAGAAGGCAACCTTCTGAGTGAAAACAGAAAGAGCAATATCCTGTAACCGCTCAAAAGGAGGACCCTGGAGAGCCGAAAGAACCAAATTCAAATCCCAAACAGGAACCATAGCCTTCCGAGGGGGTCGAACATGAGTGACCCCCTGGAAAAAGTCTTAACCAGCGGGTGTAAGGCAAAAGATCTTTGGAAGAAAACAGACAGAGCAGAGACCTGCCCTTTCAAGGTACTAAGCTGGAACTCAAGAACCAGACCGTGCTGAAGAAACTCCAAAAAATACCACTTTGTGATTACTCACCAGTAAAATGGGTATTATAAGTATGTCTCACACCCTGCTTCGGAAATATTCATTACACTTGGGTTATGTCCAGTAGAGGGAGAACTTCTGCAGAGATGAATAGAAAAAAGAAGACTTGACGGCGCCAAACCCGTCGGGGGCCAGAGGGCACCACAAACAAGTCGTCCTTCCTACAGAAAAGGGAAGTAGCCAAGAAATAGAACGTCAACAAACAGCCAAAAAGTGCAGGGCCCTCTCCTCATCAATGCTAGACGAAGGACACAAGGAAGGACACAAGGAAGGACACAAGGAAGAACCACATCCTTAATGAGAAAACAGAAACCATATTAGGAAGGAAATCCGGCAAAAAACGGAACACCACCTCATCCCGGTGTCTCTCAAAGTAAGAGGCCTGAATAGACAGGCCGCCAACCCAGAAACACAGCGAACAGAAGTAATAGCCACTAAAAGGCAATCTGTTGTGTAAGCATAGAAAATTCAAAATTCAAATCCCAAACAGACGCAAGGCTTTTTGAGGACAAAAGGCCCTAGAAGAAGACCACCAGGACAGAGGCCTGCCCCATCAAAGCACTTAAGCTGGAGCCCCAGGCCCAGACCGTACTGACGAACGTCCAAAAACCTAGTGAACAAAAACACCTTGCAAGGCAAGGCCCTAGCCTCACACCCATCAATATAGGACCGCCAAGTCCTGTAGAAGATATTAAAGGAAGACCACTTCCTAGCCCAAACAAGTGTCTGAAGCACAACATCAGACAAACTTCTTCTATGAAGGTGGAGGAGGTTGCAGCAGCCATGCCGCCAAAGCCAGCGTTTGCAAACTGCAGAACGAACCAAACCTATCTTGGCCACCCTGGAGCCACCAGCATTGCTGACGCACCCTCAGGAGCCAGCTAGCGCACCACCTTGCCCACCATGGCGAAGGAAGGAAACAGGTACAGGAACCCCAGATCCCTCCAGGCAAGAGGCATGGCGACCACTGCCGGAGTCAGAGGAACCTGAGACCGAAACCCAAACGTTGGGAGCTAGTGATTGCAACGTGAGACAAAGAGAACCACCTCCGGAATCCCCCACTTGTGACAGAAGGACTGGAACACCTTGTGGTACAAAGATCATCCCCCTCAGTGAGAGGATCCCTAGCTCAAGGAGTCCGCCTCAGTGTTATCCACACCCGGAATGAATGCCGCTGAGATGCATGGAACATTGCTCTCCGCCCATGCAAGAATCAGTGAAACTTCCCTGAGGGCACTCCTGCTGCGAGCCCCTCCTTTGTGATCGACGTAAGCGACCGCAGTGCAATTGTCTAAGTGAACCTGAACCGGCAAGACCTGTAAGTGATACATCCAGCATGACAGAATCAAACGAATAGCTCTGAACTCCAAAAACAGAGATGAGAGCGTGAGCCTCCTGAGGACTCCCCATCCCCTGGAACTGAAAGTCCGTTCAGAAACCTCCCCAGCCCGACAGGCTGGCATTCGTGGTAACCGTCTCCCAACAAGGGGCCAAAAAAGGATCTGCCCCTCATCAGGCTGCTAAGCTCCAGCCACCACTGAAAGGATTGCCGAACCCTGGGAGACAGCAGAAAGGACCGAGCCAAGCACCGGGAACAGCCGTCCCAAGTCCGCAATAGACGGAGTTAGAGCGACCTCATGAGGAACTGAGCAAAGGAGACTGCCTAGAAGAAAAACCACCATCAATCCCACCCGGAAAGAGAGGCGAGGATTGTCCAGGAGAACAAATATCAGATCCTGAACCCTCTGCACATTAGGGTGAGGAAATAACACTCTGGCCTGACTGGAATCCAGATTCATGCCCAGAAATGAGATCTCCCTTGAAGGGGAGAGAGAGAACTTGGGGTGGGTGGGGTGGGGTGGGGTGGGGTGGGCGGTTCAGCTTCGTCACCACCCCGGAGTCCATTTCCACCCGGCATAGAAAAGATGCTGTAATGAGTAGGTCATCCAGATACGGCACAAAGGAAACTCCCTGGGCTCTGAGAAGGGCAATTATGCCCGCCAGCCCCTTGGTGAACACCCATGGCACCGAAGTCAACGCGAAAGGGAGGGCCACAAACTGAAAATGCCGATCTCTCACCCCAAACCTGAGAAATCTCTGGCGTGCGGGGTAGATGGTACATAAAGGTAAACAACCTTGATGCCTATAAATGTCACGAGATCCCCCTGGTGAAGGGAATTGAGGACTGAACGCAGGGTCTCCATGCGGAACATCTGGGATCTGATGAACCAGTAGAAAGGCCTAAAAAAAAAACAGAATGGTTCTGATGGTTCCATCCCCTTAGAGAACCACAAAGAGGTAGGAACAATAGCCCCGGCCCCTGCACGGCCCGGGGGTCCAAGGAAAACCAAGAACAGAGGAATCACCACTGAAGACAGAGAAGGCAGCACCTCTGCCTGCTCTGGCACCACGAAAGGAAGGATTAGAGGAGCCTGCCCCCCGAAAGGAGCAATGGCGCTTCTAGTGAGCCCGGATCCAGGGGAGCCTCCAAATGGTGATTTGTATGGTAGTCGCAATGACCAGCGGGAATTACGCTAGAAGCAACCCGGGATGCCCCTTAAGTCCGTTAGTGGGAGGATTTGCAAGCCCAAGGGACCCCAGGACACATTGACAAGGGGGGCCCCCATAAATAAGGTATCAAAACAAGCACTCATACAAGCAGAAGTAAACAGAGTGTAGCTAAACATAGAAATTAAATATATATATATTGAAGATAAAGCATATAAGACTACATAGCATGCTAATGTCATATGCAATGATACCAGAACCAGAAACCGCAAGGTGGGACAAAACGATCCCACGGTGTTCTGGGCCGGCGCTGGATAAAGCGCCCTAAACAAAAAGACAAGCAAAGCCCCGCAGGGCACTCACCGCCAGCCAACATGTACTTTTCTTAGCCGAGGCCATCCTCGATCTGACAGCCAGAGGAAGCAGACGAAGAGGGGTGGGTCAGAGCGGATCGCGCCGCGCCTGGCCCCGCCCCCTCCCCATCCTTACTTAAAACACCGGACGCCGCCGAGGGGGGGCCAGAGAGTGGGACGTGCCGCCGCCAGCGCGTCGAGCGCCCGGCCCCGCCCCCTCCCCATCCTCATTCAGATGAAGGAACTGGGCGCCGCCGAAGGCGCCAAAGAGAGAGTGGGGCGGGCCGCCGCCAGCGCGTAGAGCGCCCGGCCCCTCCCCATCCACAGTCAAATAAACCGGGCACCGCAGAGGGTGCTAGAGAGAGTGGGGCGGGCCGCCGCCAGCACGTAGAGCGCCCGGCTCCGCCCCCTCCCCGTCCACAGTCAAAGAAACCGGGCGCCGCCGAGGGCGCCAGAGAGAGTGGGGCGGGCAGCCGCCAGCGCGCCGAGTGCCCGCCCCCGCCCCCTCTCCTCACAGCAATGAGAGGAGAAGCTCCCTTCAGCCTCCTCACCAGCGACGCCACGACAGTGCGGCCGGCTCTCACTACGGCCGCCGCATGGCAGGAAGTAAAGTTAACAAGTAAAGTTAAAAACACACACACACTCATACACCCAATGAATGAAGGATTACTTCCCGATGCTCCATGACAACTGGACAAGGGAAAGTCACACCCCCCCCCCCCCCCACAGGGAATAAAGGGACAAGTAAAGGGAGGGAGGGATCCCCAACTACAGCAGTAGAAAGCGGGGGAACGGACAGGGCATCCCAAACCAGGGTCACCAACCCGGTTAACCGCCTACCCTTTAGTATAGGGTCTCACGGTGGAGCATTAGCTCCTAAGCACCTAGGGTGCCATCTACCCTCGCCCGGACCAGCAGCCTAGGCTGGGAGGCAGGGTAAATCAAAAAGAGATCCGGGCGGTAATAGATAAATTAGAGGGCCAAGAATCATCCCGGCTACCTGAAATCCCCCTGTGCAAGGAGGAGACATCATCTTCTGACTTGCTCGCCGTCTGCAGAGACGATTACTGGGAGGTGTTTGGGAGGTCCCAGGTATTTATGGGCCGGGAGGGGCTTCTTTTTTCTATTCATCTATGCAGAAATTTGCCCTCTACTGGACATAACCCAAGTGTAATGAATATTTCCGAAGCAGGGTGTGAGACATACTTAGAATATACCATTTTGTGAATACTCACCTGTAAAATGGGTATTATAAGTATGTCACACACCCCGCTTCAAGACATTCATTACACTTGGGTATACTGACCTGCAGATGGCGATCTTGCAGAGATGTCAATAAAAAAAGGTAAGACCCTCCCGGCCCATAAATACCTGGGACCTCCCACTCATTCCCCAGTATAAAGATAGCAGTAAGAGAAAGGGACCAGGAAAGCCAATCAAAACTAACAAAGGTTCACCATATAAATGATCCAGAATACAAAAGGGCAGGGTGAAGCGGGGTGGGGTGTGCGACATACTTATAATACCCATTTTACAGGTGAGTATTCACAAAATGGTATTATTCTAAGTATGTCACACACCCCACTTCAAGACATTCATTACACTTGGGACATCCAATAGCAGTGTCCATAAAGGGCGGGGATCCAAAAAACAAGGCACAAACTTAAACCACTGCAGCTTGCAGAACTTTGCGGCCAAAAACAGCATCCGCTGAAGCCCGAACATCAACCTTGTAAAACTTGGGAAAAGTGTGAACCGAAGACCAAGTAGCAGCCTTACAAACCTGCTCAACAGAAGCCTGGTGCTGGAAGGCCCAGGACGCCCCAACAGCACGAGTAGAATGAGCAGTAACACAAAAAGGGGGAATCTTCCCCTTAGCAGAATAGGCCCCAACAATGGCCTGGCGAATCCATTTACTAATGGAAGACTTGGCAGGAGCCAAACCCTTCCTAGGCCCAGAGGGCACCACAAAAAGGGCGTCAGTCCTACGAAAAGGAGAAGTAGCCACCAAATAGTACTTCACACAGCGAACCACATCCAAAGAATGCAAAACCCTCTCCTTGTCATTGCTAGGCTTAGGACACAAGGAGGGTAGAACAATGTCCTGATTAAGATGAAAAGCAGAGACCACCTTAGGAAGGAAATCTGTCTTGAAGCGGAAAACAACCTTGTCCTGATGCCTCTCAAAGTAAGGGGTCCTAATGGACAAGGCTGCCAACTCCGAAACACGCCGAACAGAAGTGATGGCAACCAGAAAAACAACCTTCTGAGTAAGCGCAGAAAGTGCAATATCCTGCAAAGGTTCAAAAGGAGGACCCTGCAAGGCAGATAAAACCAAGTTCAAGTCCCAAACTGGGAGCAAAGGCTTCCTAGGAGGCCGCACATGCGTAACCCCCTGGGAAAAGGACTTAACGAGAGGATGAAGAGCATAAGACTTTTGAAAGAAAACCGCCGAAACATGCCCTTTCAGCGTACTAAGCTGCAAACCAAGGTCCAGACCATGTTGCAAAAATTTCAAGATCCTAGGGATAGAAAACGCCCTGCAAGGCAAGGCCCTGACCTCACACCAATCAATATAAGACCTCCAAATCCTATAGTAGGTGGAAGAGGAAGACTTCTTTCTAGCCCTAACCAGAGTCTGAATGACAGCATCAGAAAGACCTTCCTCATTCAAGATGGAGGTTTCAGCAGCCACGCCATCAAAGCGAGCGTTGGTAAATTGTGGTAGAGCAGGGGACCCTGAGTGAGTAGATCCGGCAGAAAGGGCAGAACTAACTGATCCTCTGCTAACCTTACCACGTCTGCGAACCAAACCTGTCTTGGCCACCTTGGAGCCCCCAGGATTGCTGACGCACCCTCTAGGGCCAGCTTGCGCACCACTTTGCCCACCATGGGAAACGGAGGGAACAGGTATAGAAACCCCAGCTCCCTCCAGTTCAGAGACATGGCATCCGCTGCCAGAGCCAGCGGATCCCGCGAGAGAGACACAATGAGCGTCCTTGTATGAAACTGGGCAAAGGGAACCGCCTCGAACGATGCCACCATCAATCCCACCAGTCGCATCCCTAGCCGGATGGACGGGTGGGGGATGGATAGGAGACGCTGAGTCAATTCCTGAATCAGAAGAACCTTGGCTCGGGGGAGGAACACCCTGGCCTGAGAAGTATCCAGAGACATTCCCAGGAACTCCACCACCCTGGAGGGAGTGAGGCAGGACTTGGGATAGTTGATCACCCAACCGAAACTCTCCAGAGTGGACACCACTGTCCTGGTATCCAGCTGCGCCTGACTGAGGGAAGACGCCATGATGAGAAGATCATCCAGATAGGGCACGATGCGGATACCCCTGGCTCTGAGGATGGCCATCACTCCTGCCAACACCTTGGTTAAAAACCTTGGAGCCGAGGTAAGGCCAAACGGACAAACCTGAGGAATCTCTGGTGTGCCGGAAATATTTGAATATGCAGGTAAGCATCCTTGATGTCTATGGACGTCATGAAGTTCCCCTGATGAAGTAAGTGGATGGCTGAGCGCAGAGTTTCCATACGGAACTTCCGGGGACGAACAAACCTGTTGAGCAACTTCAGATCCAGAATGGGACGAACGGATCCGTCCTTCTTGGGCACCGTGAACAAATTGGAATAGAAGCCCAGGCCCCGGTCTGAGTGGGGCACCGGACAGATGACAGCCATGTCCAAGAGACTTGCTACTGCCGCCCGAAGCCCCTGGGCGGCCAGAGGATCCGACGGCACCTGAGAACTGAAGAATCTGGGAGGGGGCCGGAACTCGAACTCCAGCTTGTAACTGGAAGACACCACTTCCTGAATCCACCTGTCCGAGACCTCTTGGACCCAAACCTGGGAGAAGAGTAGTAGCCGTCCCCCCACCCGCAAGGGTGAGGGCGCCCCCTCATTGCTGAGCCGGCTTGGCAGTAGCTCTAGGCTTGGAGCCCCAACTGTGTCCTGGACGGGCCCGACCCCTGCCCCTGGTCCAGGAATCACCTCTGGACGAGGGGAAAGCCGAACCCCTGCCGACTCTAGCCCACGAAAGGACTGAGAGAAGGAAGCAGCCCCCCGACAGGGGCGACGCTGCTTTTTACGCTGAGGTAACTTACCTCCCTTTGCCACCGAATCCAATCTCTCTCCAAAAAGCCGCAACCCCACAAAGGGAAGGGCCATAAGCGACTTTTTGGACACAAAATCAGCCGCCCACTGGCGTAGCCAAATCGACCGCCGGATAGCCACAAGCAGGGTCGCAGCTCTGCTACACATCACCAATGTGTCGTCCAAGGCGGACAGCACAAAGGACAAAAAGGACAAAAATAACTCACACAAACCCGGAAGAGGCCAACAGTCCTCTAATAACCAACCTGGCAGCTACCAATAAAAACGCAGAAGCACAAACCGGCCGCAAGGCCGATCCAACACTGGCAAAACCATGACAAGCCATCTGGTCAATGCGTTTATCCTCACCATCCTTGAGAGTAGTGCACTCCGGAGAATGGAGGACTGGGAAGCTGGACAACCCGGAAGCCGAGTCGGCCTCTCCCATTCCTTAAGAATGATACCACCAAAATGCTTTTGATAAGGAAATTCCAAGCGCGGCTTGGTCACATCAAAGAACCCCCCCTTCAGCGGAGGAGCCGCCTCGGGGGAAGAAATAGCCAGGACCTCAAACATATGAGCCAGGACCCTAGAGGTATCCAAGGAATCCCCCTGGCCCTGCTCGGTATCAGCACCCACAAACTGCTGTTCCGCAGTGAGAACCAGGAAGAGCCAATTCAATATTCAATAATAATCACCATATACAGGATTCCTAGAACAAAAAGGGCGGGGGAAGTGGGGTGTGTGACATACTCGTAATAACCACTTTACAGGTGAGAATGGTATTATTCCTAGTATGTCACACACCCCACTTCCAAAGATCCATGAGACTTGGGACATCCAATAGCAGTGTCTATAATGGGTGGGGATCCCCAAGGAATAATGCATAGCTTAAATTACTGCAGCTTGCAGAATTTTGCGGCCAAAAGCAGCATCCGCTGAGGCCCGCACATCAACCTTGTAAAACTTAGAAAAAGTATGCACAGAAGACCAAGTTGCGGCCTTGCAAACTTGTTCAACAGAAGCCTGGTGCTGAGAAGCCCAAGAAGCACCAATAGCACGAGTAGAATAAGCGGTGACACGAAAAGGGGGAACCTTCCCTTTAGCCATATAGGCCCCAATGATGGCCTGACGTATCCACCTACTAAGGGAAGATTTGGCAGGAGCAAAACCCTTCTTGGGCCCAGAAGGCACAACAAAAGAGGCATCCGTCTTGCGGAAGGCCGAGGTAGTAACTAAATAATAGTTACTTAACACAACTAACTACATGTAAGACCCTTTCCTTGTCGTTACCAGGTTTAGGACACAAGGAAGGAAGAACTATATCCTGATTTAGGTGGAAAGCAGACACCACCTTAGGAAGGAAATCCGGTTTAAAACGGAAAACAACCTTATCTTGATGCCTCTCAAAATAAGGGGCTAGAATAGACAAAGCCGCCAGTTCAGAAACTCGGCGGACAGAAGTAATAGCAACCAAAAAGGCAACCTTCTGAGTAAGAATAGGAAGAGGAATATCCTGCAAAGGCTCAAAGGGAGCGGCCTGCATAGCTGAAAGCACCAGGTTAAGGTCCCAAACAGGAAGTAAAGGCTTTCTGGGAGGCCGCACATGCGCGACTCCTTGGAAAAAGGTCTTAACCAAAGGATGAAGAGCGAACAACCTTTGAAAGAAAATAGCCAAGGCAGAGACTTGCCCTTTCAAAGTACTAATCTGGAATCCCATATCCAGACCTCGTTGCAGATATTCCAGAATTCTAGGAATAGAAAATACTCTACAGGGCAAAGCCCTGGGTTCACACCAATCAATATAGGACCTCCAAGTCCTGTAATAAATGACAGAGGAAGACTTCTTCCTAGCTCTAATAAGATGGAGACTTCAGCAGCCATGCCGTCAAAGCCTGTGTTTGTAAATTGGGGTAACAAAGTTGTCCCTGAGTGATGAGATCTGGAAGAAGAGGCAGATGGAACCGATCCACTGCCAGCCTTGCAACGTCTGTGTACCACAGACGTCTTGGCCACCTTGGCGCCACCAGAATTGCTGACGCCTCCTCCAGTGCTAACTTGTGCACCATCTTCGCTGATCATGGAGAATGGGGGAAACAGATATAGGAACCCCAGATCCTTCCAGGCCAGAGACATGGCATCCGCTGCCACTGCCAGAGGATCCTGGGATAGAGACACAAAAGCTGGCAGCTTGTGATTGTGACGAGAAGCCAACAGGCCCAACCGTGGAGTCCCCCACTTGTGACAGAGGAACTGAAAGACCCTTGGATTGAGAGACCATTCTCCCTGGCGAGAACATCCCCTGCTCAGGGAGTCCGCCTCCACATTCTCTATCCCCGGAATGTAAACTGCTGATACGCAGGGAACATTGATCTCTGCCCACTGAAGGATCAGAGACACTTCCCGGAGGGCACCCCAACTGCGAGTCCCTCCCTGGTGATTGATGTATGCAACAGCTGTTCGGTTGTCTGACCGAATCTAAACTAGCAGACCCTGTAAGAAATGGGTCAGTCGAAGTAGAACAAGACGTATGGCCCGAAGCTCTAATACATAGATTGGAGAATGAGCCTCCTGAGGCCCCCACAATCCTTGGAACTGATGCTTCTTCCAGAAGCCCCCCCAGCCTACCAGACTGGTATCCGTGGTAACCAGTTCCCAACGCGGAGTCAGAAATGACTTGCCCCTCTGGAGATTGTGCGATATTAACCACCACTGAAGGGACTGCAAAACGTGGGGAGACAACAGACAAGTCTGATTTAATGACAGTGGGCACCTGTCCCACTTTGCCAAGAGGAAGAGCTGAAGCGTCCTTATGTGAAACTGGGCAAACGGGACTGCCTCGAATGCAGCTACTATCAATCCCACTAGTCTCATCCCTAGACAGATAGACTGACGAGGCTTGGACAAGAATAGACGAATCAAGTCCTGAATCAGAACCATTCCAGAATCAGGCCCAGGAAGGGAATTTCCCTGGATGGACAGAGAGAGGATTTGGGGTAACTTATTACCCATTCGAACCTCTCTAGCATAGAGACCACCATCCTGGTGTCCAACTCTGATTGTTCGAGGGAGGAGGCTGCGATAAGAAGATTGTCCAGAAAAGGCACAATGCGGATGCCCTGGACCCTGAATATAGCCATCACTCCTGCCAGCATCTTGGTAAAGACTCTTGGGGCCGAGGTAAGGCCGAATGGCAGGGCCACAAATTGATAATGCTGGTCTTCTATCGAGAACCTGAGAAATCTCTGGTGACCCGGAAAATAGGAATGTGCAAATAAGCATCCTTGATGTCTATGGATGACATGAAGTCCCCCTGACGGAGAGCATCGATCGTTGATCGCAGAGACTCCATGCGGAATCTTCTGAAACGGATAAACTGATCGAGTCTCCTTAGGTCTAGGATAGGCCGAACAGAGCCGTCCTTCTTGGGTACCGTGAATAGGTTGGAGTAAAACCCCAAACCCCTTTCCGCCGGAGGCACTAGGCAGATGACAGCCATGTTTAACAGATTCGCTACTGCTGCCCGCAGTCCCTGCGCAATTGCCGGATCTGATGGCATCCGGGACATGAAAAATCTGGGAGGAGGCCGGGACTCGAATTCCAGTTTGTAACCGGAAGAAACTACTTCCAGAACCCAATTCTTCTCCAAATAGGCGCAATCCCACAAACGGAAGCGCTGTAAGCGAGTTCTTGGCTACAACATCCGCCGCCCACTGCTGCAACCATACTGACCGCCGAATGGCGATTAACAAGGCAGAGGTTCTGCTGCACATGAGCAGAGTATCATCTAAAGCAGAAAAGATGCAAACATCTCACAACGCTTAAGAGCGGCGTACTCATCAGAGGCCGGATCAAGCCCTGAGTTATTCATTAGGTCTCTCACAACAGACCTAATAGCCACCGACATAAGCGCCGAAGCGCCGACAGGCCGCAAGGCCGAGCCTACACTGGGAAAAGCGTGGCACGCCATTTGATCAATACGTTTGTCCTCTCCATCCTGGAGTGTAGTGGATTCAGGAAGTACAGGGGCATCCACCTCAGGAGGTGATGACCAACGTTTAACCGTATCAGCTGGAAAGGGATATTTTTTGTCCCAGCCCAAGGGAATGCCATGAAGCCGCACAGGCTTCTCCCATTCTTTAAAAATAATATCATCAAAATGCTTTTGATTTGGAAATTCCAAACGAGGTTTAGAGGCTCCAAAGAATTCCCCTCTCTTGAGAGGGACTACTTCAGGAGGAGTAATAACCAAAACCTCAAACAACTGGGCAAGAGCTTTTGGGGTAACCACAACACTCTCTTCACCCTGCTCACTTTCAGTACCAACAAATTGCTGTTCGTCAGAAACATCTGGATCCTCATGTAATTCCCCTTCTTCTAACTGAGAAGGATCAGACCAATCAAGCAATTCGCAATTGTCCAACTCACTTGCCAAGATGGCATGAGTGAAATGCTTTCTTTTAGCTGAGGCCTTCTTAGCCACAGAGGTAGACATAAATCCTTCAAGATGAGCCAATCTGGCACATAAATCAGAATGCGACTCACCACCCATGACAATATCACTGGGGGTACGGACAAGACACGGCGGAGTAGGAGAAGACATAGTAGCCGCAGACCCTGAAGCCGGGGCCCCAGTTTGCTGCATAATGGTTAATTGTGCACAAGGGGCGCAAGAACTGCGTTATCCCAAACAAGGGATGCCCCACATCCAAAACATCGCCAAGTCTGTGCCTGGCAATTGCAAGCCCATTAACCTGAGATGCCTCCATATGATGCTTTAGTATTATACTTATAATTGATTATAGGCGCCAAAATAATTTAGGACTACTTAAGGGCAGACTAGATGGAGCATAAGGTCTCCTTCTGCCGTCAACCTTCTATGTTTCTATGTTGTTGGTCTTTAACACATAGAGCCAGGTAACATGAATCCAGGTCCACCTTAAAGTGGAACACAAAACCTGAACATAAGGGCAAAAAAAAGCAAAGACTTGCCACAAGCTGAGCTTCCTGCGATACTTGTGCTGTTGAACAGTGCTAAAACACACACAGACACACTTTTCCCATGTGATTTTTTAGCTTTATTATGGGAGAAAGGCCACCCCCCCTCCTCCCCCCAAGGGGCACGGAGAGACACTGCAGGGGGGGGGGACCCACACCAATAGGTGAAAGGGCAAGTGGGACAGGGCATCCCAAGACGGGGATCACCAACCCGGACACCACCTACCCCTTAGTATGGGGTCTCACGGGGGGGGGGGGGGAGCAAGCTCCCCTATGCACCCAGAGGTGCTGCTACCATTGCTCGAGCCTGCAGCCTAAACTGGGAGGCATATTGTTATAGCTTAATTTTTGTTTTTTTGTTACCCCGGCTACTTGCAAGGAGGAGAGAGTCATCTTCTGACTTGCTTCGCCGACTGCAGAGACAAAAGACTGAGGAATAGTGGGAGGAACCCGGTACTTATGGACCAGGAGGGGCTCCTTTTTCCATGTCATCTCTGCAGGATCGCCTTCTACAGGCCGGTTTCCCAAGGGTCATGGATCTTTGGAAGTGGGGTGTGTGACATACTAGGACTAAAGTAGTTGACCCTGAGATAACAGATCCGGAAACATGGGAAGCCGGTACTGATCTACCGCCAGCCTTACAATGTCTGCGTACCAAACCCTTCTTGGCCACCTTGGAGCCACCAGAATTGCTGGTGCCCCTTCCAGAGCCAGTTTGCAAACTACCATGCCCAGCATGGAGAAGGGAGGAAACAGGTACAGAAACCCCAGATCCTTCCAAGCAAGGGACAAGGCATCCGCTGCCAGAGATAGAGGATCCTGAGATAGAGACACAAAGGCCGGGAGTTTGTGATTGTGCCGTGAGGCAAAGAGATCCACCTCCGGAGTCCCCTACTTGTGACAAAGAGACCGAAAAACCCTGGGGTTGAGAGACCACTCTCCTTGGCGAGAGGACCCCCTGCTCAGGGAGTCCGCCTCCGTGTTCTCCACTCCCGGAATGTAGATTGCCGAAATGCAAGGAACATTGCTCTCCGTCCAATGCAGGATCAGAGAAACTTCCCTGAGGGCACTCCTGCTGCGAGTCCCTCCTTGGTGATTGATGTAGGCTACCGCCGTCCAATTGTCTGATTGAATCTGAACCGGAAGACCCTGTAAATGCGACGTCAGCCGTGACAGGACAAGCCGGATGGCTCTGAGCTCTAAGACATTGATGGGGTTGTGAGCCTCCTGAGGACCCCACACCCCGCTGAACTGATGACTTTTCCAGAAACCTCCCCAGCCCGACAGGCTGGCATCCGTGGTAACTGTCTCCCAGCGAGGAACCAGAAAGGATCTGCCCCTCAACAGGTTGCTCGACTCCAGCCACCACCGAAGGGACTGCCGAACCCTGGGAGACATCCTGAACGGTTGATCCAATGACAGCGGACACCTGTCCCAATGCGTCAATAGATGAAGTTGAAGAGACCTCATGTGAAACTGCGCAAACAGGACCGCCTCGAAGGAGGCCACCATCAATCCCACCAGTTTCATCCCCTGTCGGATAGAGGGGCAAGGATTGGCCAGAAGAAGGCGGATCAGATCCTGAATCCCCTGCACCTTGGTCTGGGGTAGAAACACTCTGGCCTGAATGGTATCCAGATTCATGCCCAGGAATGAAATCACCTGTGATGGCGAGAGAGAGGCCTTGGGGCGGTTGATCACCCACCCAAACCTCTCCAGGGTCGACACCACCTGGTGGGTGTCCAGCTCCGCCGGACGGAGGGAAGAAGCTGAAATCAATAGGTCGTCCAGATACGGCACAATGCGAATTCCCTGAGCTCTGAATAGGGCCGTTATGCCCGCCAGAACCTTGGTGAAGACCCTCGGCGCTGAGGTCAACCCGAAGGGAAGGGCTACAAACTGAAAATGTTGATCATTCACTGCGAACCTGAGGAATCTCTGATGCGCTGGAAAAATTGGAACATGCAAATACGCATCCTTGATGTCTATGGATGTCATGAAATCCCCTTGACGAAGGGAATTGATGGCCGAGTGCAGTCTCCATGCGGAACTTCTTTGTTCTGATGAATCTGTTGAGGACCTTGAGGTCCAGAATGAGTCTTACAGAACCTTCTTTTTTTTTGGGGGGGGGACCGTGAAAAGTGGAGTAGAAATCCCTGCCTCTCTCCGACGGAGGCACCGGGCATACAACTCCCATGTCCAGAAGGTTTTTCACTGCTAACAGGAGCCCCTGTGCAGCCTGAGGGTCCAAGGTCACCTGAGACCTTAAAAATCTTGGAGGAGGCCAGTACTCGAACTCCAGTTTGTACCCGGAGGAGACCACTTCCAAGATCCAATTGTCTGTGACCTCCTGGGCCCAGACCTGGAAGACGAGCCGCAGCCGCCCCCCCCACCCATGTGGGTGAGGGTGCCCCTTCATTGCTGAGCTGGTTTACCCGCAGGCTTGGGCTTGGAACCCCAGGCAGAAGCGGGATGGGCCCGACCTCTGCCCCTGTTCCAGGAAGAGCCTCTGACACCCGAGAAGGCCAAACCTCTGCCAGCTCTGGCACCTCGAAAGGAAGGATTGAAAGAGCCTGCCCCCCGAAAGGGATGGCACTGATTCTTCCACTGAGGTAACTTACCTCCCTTTGCCACAGCATCCAACTTATCTCCAAACAGCCGCGTACCCAAGAAGGAAAGAGCTGTGAGCGATTTCTTGGCCGCAAAGTCCGCCGTCCACTGACGGAGCCATACCGAGCGGCGCATGGCCACCAATAAGGCTGAAGTCCTACTACACACGACAATAGTGTATTCCATACCAGCCAAGACAAAATCCATGAACAATTCAAATCTTTTAAGCGTAGTGAACTCAGCGCTGGCCGGATCAAGGTGAGCGTCATTTAACCAGTCCCTAATCAGAGACCTAGCAGCCACCGACACCAGCGCGGATGCACAAACAGGCCGCAAGGCCGAGCCAACACTGGCAAAGGCATGGCATGCCATCTGATCAAGGCGCCTATCCTCACCATCCTTTAGGGAAGTGGCGTCTGGGGTGTGAAGCACGGAGGAGTTGGTCAACCCTAAAACTGGTGCATCGACCTCAGGAGGAGAAGCCCAGCGCTTAACCACTTCCACCGGGAAAGGATACTTCTTATCCCATCCCTGAGCAACACCCGGAAGCTGACTAGGTTTCTCCCATTCACTGAGGATCAGTGCATCAAAATGACCCTGGGTAGGGAACTCCAAACGAGGCTTGTGGGCCCCAAAAAATTCCCCCTTCTTGAGAGGGGGCGCCTCAGGCGGCGCAATATGCAAAACCTCCAAGAGATGTGACAAAACCCTGGCCGTGTCAACAGCATCCCCCAGCGCCTGCCCAACATCAGCCTCGCCAAACCGTACATCGTCAGCCTCTGACTCCTCATACAATTCCCCCTCCTCTAACGGGGGAATAATCCAACATATCAAATGAATCATCATCAATATCCCAAGTCGCCTGGACCGACGACAAATGTCTCTTTTTAGCCTGGGCCTTCTTGCCCACCACGCTAACCATAAATTTCTCGATGCTGGCCAACCTAGTACAAACATCGGAATGCGACTCCCCGCTGGCACCAATGTCACTTGGGGTACGGATAAGGCGGGGAGGGGAAGGCGATGAAGCGGGGGGCGCCGACCCAGAAGGCTGGGCACCCGACTGCCGCGATATGGCCTTTTGTGAACATGGTATACAAATAAGCATATTCTCACCCGTAAGGGATGCCCCACAACCCACACATGGCCGGGATTGTCCCAGAGGGAGCCCGAGCCCGGTATCCTGCGGAGCCTTCATATGGTGATTCTTGTGGTCAGTCGCAAGACCGCAGGGAATTTAAGCAATAAGCAACCCGGGATGCCCCTTAAAAGTCCCAGTGGGAGGATTTTTGGGTGAGCAATCTAAGCCTAGGGACCCCAGGACCAGGAGGAACCCCTTAACCCTTTAAGTGCCAGCCTACCTGGAGTTTTTGTCACACTCTGTTGTCAGACCATTTTGCACTATTTTGCACTCCCCATGTTCAAATGTCATTTTTGAAGGGATTTCCCAGGAAAATGATATATTGTTTTTTTCAGCAGAGTCTGAGTTTTAACATGAAATGTCTTGTTTGTCATTTTTAGGTGTATTCTCAATATTTTTTGGCGAAATATGTGCAAAAAAATAAAATAAAAATCAATTTTTTACAATTTGTAGTGTTTTTTTGTAATAAAAAATGTAAGTTTGTCAATAAAATCTTATTGTGTGTGAAATCCCAATTTCTCACGGTTACAGCAGTGCCACATGTGTATTGGTAGACACCCTTTCCTGCCCAGGAGACTGAAACAGAGCTTTAGGGGATTTTCAGAAAAAATACAACTGTGATATGCGCTATGCGCACCTTGCAGTTTTTCCAGAAAAACAACCCTTTACATTTGAAATACCCCCCACAAACTATACTCTGGAAGTACACACCTCAGGCTTTCTATTTGTACCAGGCTTGTTGATGTGGCCACAGTTTTCTGGAAGTAATCCCTCAATGTATTCTTTGGTTGCAAAGAGTTTCCCTAAAAAAAGGATAAAAAAGCAGAATCAAAGCCACATTTTCCTAAAAAAACTATATACAAACAAGAAAGTTGTTTGTATAATCTGAAAAAGCAACATCTTCCGAACAGAACGATACCCAACATGCATAGGTTCTGTCAAGGGAAGAGTTGCCAAACACCCCAAAGTAAAGCATGAGCATAACGGTAATTTTTCTTGAAAATTTCAGCTCTGCAGACAAAGTGCGCACCTTGCGATTTTTCAACCAAAACAACCCTTTACATTTGGAATATCCCCCATAAACCATATATTCCCTGAAAGTACACATGTTTAGCTTTCTAAGCGTACCCAGCTTGTTGTAGTGGGCTCATCTTTCTGGAATTGAACCCTCAAAGAATTCTTTGGTTGCGCAGGGTTTCCCTAAAAAATGTATAAAAAAGCTGAATAAAAAACACCTTTTCCTAAAATATAAATATGCAAACAAGAAAAAACAAGCTAAGTCTGAAAGCGCAAGGTCCCCCGAACAGAACAATACCCAACATGCAGAGGTACTATTAACCCCTTTAATTGCCAGCCTACTTGAGATTTTGTCACCCTCTGTTGACAGGTCATTTTTCCCCATTTTGTGCCATGTTTTGCGACATTTTTGCTGGAATTTTCAGGAAAATTATATATATTTTTTTTGCAGCAGAGTTTAGGCTTTAACATGAAATGTCTTGTTTGTAAATGTTATTTATTATTAATTTTATTTATTATTAAGTAAAAAAAATATATATTTTTTTTTAGAAAATTGCCTCCTTTATTTTAAATAAAAAATGTATTTTATTAGGGAAAACCATATTGCACGTGAAAGCCCCATTTCTACCGATTAGAACGGTACCACATATTTATCGGTAGCCCCCTGTGAATGCCCAGGAGACCCCCCTAACTGAAACAAGTACCATATTTTTGCGCCCTACAAGACGCACTTATTTTTCCCCAAATGTAAAAAAAAAAAAAAAAAACTCACCCGTTCCCGGCGCTCCCGCGTTGTCTGCCACACTGCGAGAGGCCAGAGGAGTGGCGGGGGCTCTGTCCCGGCCCCGCCGCTGCGATCGCTGTCTTTTCAGGCAGCGATGACAGCGGCGGGGCCAGGGACAGAGCCCCTGCCGCTCCTCCATCTGCTGCCTCTTCCGGGCTCAGAGCACACGCGAGCACGAAGGTCCGGGCAGTGGGTGGGCATGGCCTGCACCGGTGAAGGCCACGCCCACCCGCTGCCCGGACCTTCGTGCTCGCTTGTGCCCAGGAACAGCAGATGGAGGAGCGGCAGGGGTTCTGTCTCTGGCCCCGCTGCTGTCATCGCTGCCTGAAAAGACAGCGATCGCAGCGGCGGGGCCGGGACAGAGCCAGCTCGTGAATGGGGTGGGCGTGGCCTGCTCCGGCGCAGGCCACGCCTACCCCATTCACGGAGCCGGCCACTCGGCGCAGCGGTGTCAGCGGACAGGTGAGTTTAACTTTTTTTTCTATATACATGGCGCCTGCCTATACTAATGGGGAGAGGGGCCACACAGCCTATTCTAATGGGGGGAGAGGGGCGACACAGCCTATACTAATGGGGGGAGGGGGGTGGGAATGGGGGGAGAGGGGCCACACAGCCTATTCTAATGGGGGGAGAGGGGCCACACAGCCTATTCTAATAGGGGGAAAGGGACCACACAGCCTATACTGATGGGGGGAGGGGGATGCCACACAGCCTATGGGAATGGGGGGAGGGGGATGCCACACAGCCTATGAAAATGGGGAGAGGGGGATGCCACACAGCCTATGGGAATGGGGGGAGGGGGATGCCACACAGCCTATGGGAATGGGGATGCCACACAGCCTATGGGAATGGGGGGAGGGGGATGCCACACAGCCTATGGAAATGGGGAGAGGGGGATGCCACACAGCCTATGGGAATGGGGGGAGGGGGATGCCACACAGCCTATGGGAATGGGGGGAGGGGGATGCCACACAGCCTATGAAAATGGGGAGAGGGGGATGCCACACAGCCTATGGGAATGGGGGGAGGGGGATGCCACACAGCCTATGGGAATGGGGGGGAGGGGGATGCCACACAGCCTATGGAAATGGGGAGAGGGTATGCCACACAGCCTATGGGAATGGGGGGAGGGGGATGCCACACAGCCTATGGGAATGGGGGGAGGGGGATGCCACACAGCCTATGGGAATGGGGGGAGGGGGATGCCACACAGCCTATGGAAATGGAGGGAGGGGGATGCCACACAGCCTATGGGAATGGGGAGAGGGGGATGCCACACAGCCTATGGAAATGGGGAGAGGGGGATGCCACACAGCCTATGGGAATGGGGAGAGGGGGATGCCACACAGCCTATGGAAATGGGGAGAGGGGGATGCCACACAGCCTATGGGAATGGGGGGAGAGGGGGATGCCACACAGCCTATGGGAATGGGGAGAGAGGGGGATGCCACACAGCCTATGGAAATGGGGGGAGGGGGATGCCACACAGCCTATGGGAATGGGGGATGCCACACAGCCTATGGGAATGGGGGGAGGGGGATGCCACACAGCCTATGGGAATGGGGAGAGGGGGATGCCACACAGCCTATGGGAATGGGGAGAGGGGGATGCCACACAGCTCATGGGAATGGGGGGGAGGGGATGCCACACAGCCTATGGGAATGGGGAGAGGGGGATGCCACACAGCCTATGGAAATGGGGGGAGGGGGATGCCACACAGCCTATGGGAATGGGGAGAGGGGGATGCCACACAGCCTATGGGAATGGGGGGAGGGGGATGCCACACAGCCTATGGGAATGGGGAGAGGGGGATGCCACACAGCCTATGGAAATGGGGGGAGGGGGATGCCACACAGCCTATGGGAATGGGGGGATGGGGATGCCACACAGCCTATGGGAATGGGGAGAGGGGGATGCCACACAGCCTATGGGAATGGGGAGAGAGGGATGCCACACAGCCTATACTAATGGGGGGGAGGGGGATGCCACACAGCCTATGCTAATGGGGGGAGGGGGATGCCACACAGCCTATGCTAATGGAGGGAGGGGGATGCCACACTGCCTATGGGAATGGGGGGAGAGGGATGCCACACAGCCTATACTAATGGAGGGAGGGGGGATGCCACACAGCCAATGGGAATGGGGGGAGAGGTGGATGCCACACAGCCTATGGGAATGGGGGGAGAGGGGGATGCCACACAGCCAATGGGTATATGGGGAATGGGAGGGGGGGATGCCACACTGGGTATACGGGGAATGGGATGGGGGCATGCTACACTGTCTATGGAATGGGGGCATCCCACACGGCCTATGGGAATGGGATAGGGGAATGCCACACTGTCTGTAATGGTGCGTTTTTGGTTTAAAATATTTTTTTTCTTATTTTCTTCCCCCAAATCCTAGGTGCGTCTTATGGGCGTGTGCGTCTTATAGGGCGAAAAATACGGTAACTTTTAACATTTACAAATAAAATGCAACTACCATCCACACTACAAAGGGTTAAATTGAGGGAAAAAATGACATGGGGGGGAGGGGGACCCCATTTTTTGGGGGGATTTTTAAGGGTTAAAAACCCTTAAAAATCCCAAAAAAAATGACATGGGGCCCCCCTTACCCAAAGTAACAAGCCCGGGACCAGCTATGCAGGGCTTGTAGGAACAGGGCGCAGGGGCCAGCTTTTGTGGCCCCTGGCCCTGCAGGCTACAAGCCCGCATAGCCCATGGCCACGGGCTCTTCTGCCCCCCCCCTGGCCTTTGGGAAGGCAGGTAATGGGGGTGCCGGGGGTTAATCCCCCCAGCCTTGAGAACTGGTATAGGGGCCTCATGGACCCCTTACCAGTTCACAAGGGGTTAAATGTAAGAAAAAAAACACCACACAGAGAAAAAATCTTTTATTATTATTTATTTTTTTAATACTTATCTCCCATCCATATTGGAGCACTCTGTCCCTCGGCGATCACTGGCTTCTGCTCACTTGCTAGAAGCCTTTTATAGCTGCTGGATGACAGAACACAAAAGGGTTAATAAAAAAAAAAAAAAAAAGACATAGGGTCCATTTTTTGGGGGGGAATTTTAAGGGTTAAAAACCCTTAAAAATCCCCCAAAAAAAATGACGTAGGGTCCCCCCTACCCAGCTTTACCGACCCGGGCCAGCTATGGGGCTTGTAGAACAGGGCGCAGGGGCCAGCGTTGGTGGCCCCTGGCCCTGCAGGCAGCCCTTCTGCCCCTCCCCCCCCCCGGCCGTTGGGGAGGCAGGTAATGGGGGGCTGGGGGTTAATGGCAAATCACCCACTAGCCGCAGGTGACTTGCCAGACCCAGAGCCTTGTGAACTGGTATAAGGGGTCTCATGGACCCCTTACCGACTCACAAAGGGTTAACTGTGAAAAAAAAAAACACCACACAAGTAATAAAAATATTTTATTACCTCCGATTGTAAGCTCTTGTCCCTCGCCGCTCTGATGACAGATGTCGGTGATCGGCATCCAGAGAAGGGGGAGGCAGGAGATCCTCTGACCACCTCCTTCCCCGGCACCGATCACCGGCATCTGACAGCTGAGAAGGCTGAAGCCGGAGATCGGGGCCGGGACGTCATTAGCGGCAAGATGGCGGCCGCCATCGAGGAGTAAAGAGGAGAGTCCTGGGGGGGGAAATCGGAGGCCCCCCAGGTGAAGAGGAGGGACAGCGGGAGCCAGCGCACACGCAGGTAAGTGAATGTCATTATTATATTTTTTTTTTTTATTTACAGTTAGCAGCTGCTGCTGCAGAAGTGGGTGGGGGGGGGCCTATTCCGGGGGCTCTCCTGGAGCCGTCCGAGCCCCCACGGGGGATCGGATGGCACCAAATTAAAGAGGAGACCCGGCCGGATCCAACGAGGGGTCAGGTGAGTATTTTTTTTTTTTTTTGCCCGCTAGCAGGGGTAAATGCCAGGCACGTAAATTTTACGTGGCTGGCACTTAAGTGACGGAGAGGCAACCACGTAAATTTTACGTGGCTGGCATTTAAAGGGTTAAGCAATCTGAAACACACAAGCAATAATACAATCACACTGAAGAAATAACTAAAAAATAGCAATATATTAATATTGATACACAATACAACCATATGCTCAGAATATTCTATAATTTACAATATCTATATATCGATATGAAAGCACAAAAGCATGAAGAGGAGGCCCCCCGCTCAAGGAGGGCCCTCGCAGAAGCTAAGGAAGTGGCCACACAGGCGCTTACCGACCGAGGAGTTAATCAGAGCAGCAGCCAGAGCAATCACACAAGATGGCCCCCGGAGAGTGGCACGAGCAGAGGAGAGGAAGAAGGGGGCGCGGGCTAGCGCCGAACGCGCGCTCGTCAGGCCACGCCCCCCTCCCAGCAACGCGGATCCCAGCCCTGGGCTGGCCCGCATAATCGCGCCAACCGAGGGGGCCGATGGCCCGATCGTCCCCCCACCTAACACAGCCTGAGAGAGAGAAGCTCCCCAGGCTGAGTAAAGAAGGTAAAGAGTGAAGGAGACCACAATCAACCCCAGTCAGCACCAACACACACAAGTGAAAGACACACACACACTCACACAGTGCTTCAGTAATTAAACAACCGTGAGGCCAGCACCCCCCCCCCCCCCCCCCCGGAGGGAAAGGAAGGGACCCGGAAGGGGGGCGAAATCCAAGCCGGAATCCGGTCATAGGGATTAAGGGACAGGGCATCCCATACCGGGATCACCAACCCAGACAACCGCCTACCCCTTGCAATGGGGTCTCACGGTGGAGCAAGGCTCCTACAACACCCATAAGGTGCTGCCTACCTCACCAGGACCTGCAGCCAAGGTTGAGAGGCTCAAATAGGGACAATTTAGAAAAGGTCTGGCAGCAATAGGGACAAAAATGGCCGGGCGCGAGCCCGGCTTACCTGCAAGTAAGAGAAGTCTTCATCTTCTGTCTTGCTCGCCTTCCTGCAGAGAAGGAACTGGGGAATTGGTGGGAGGTCCCAGGTATGTATGGACTGGGAGGAGCTCCTTTTTTTGCATTCATCTCTGCAGAAGATCGCCCTCTACTGGAGAATAACCCAAATGTCATGAAGAGTTGAAGCGGAGTGTATGTCACACTTGGAATAGCCAATACACGTATATACATACACACACACACACACACACACACCCCCCTCCCTCCCCCGAAGGCTACAAGGAGAGTGAGGGAGGACAGCGGCCACTTAACATAGGGCCCACCGATAGACCGGGGCAAGGGGCAAAAGGGTGGGAGGGGCATCCCATAGAGGCTCACCATATGCCTGTACCACCTACCCTTTGCTGGGGGGATTGCGGTGGAGCAGCGCTCCTAAGCACCTAACAGCGGTGCTGCCTACCATCACCCGAACAGCGCAGCCAAGGCTGGAAGGCAATTACTGATGGAACGGGTGGGAATAGTCCTACAGGGCCGCAGGCTAATAGCCCCGCTCACCTGCGAGTAGAGAGAGCCATCTTCTTGTCCTTTGCAGTCAAGACTGCAGAGAAGATCTGGGGATTGTGGGAGGTCCCTGGGTATTTGAGGGGCCGGGAGGAGCCTATTTTCGATGTCTCTGCAGTCCAGTGCCATCTGGCGGAGTAGTACCCGAGTGTAAGTATTCTATCTGGAGCAGGACGTACTGTATACTAAGAATAACAGACCCCCCCCCCCCCCCCCCCAAAAAAAAAAATCCATGAGCTTACCCACCTTCCCAACGTAGGTCCGGATGTCAACGCAACACTTCCAGGTTCATGTAGTGCGCTATATGGACGGCTACATGATCCAGAAAGGTGCAGCTTACAAATCGTGCCACGCTTCATACTGGCATGAAGGGGGAAATCATTCGGACAGTGCGCAGGAGGCAGATTTGCATAAAGCTCCAGGAAGAAGCACAGACTTCCATGTGCATCCCCAGGGTCCCTGGGTACTGAGGCAGTAAATGGAGTACAGTAAGAGTTGTACAGTAACTGCGGGAGGCACTAGTGCCCAGAGAATCTCAGGACTCAATCTCAGAAATGAGAGACTTTATGAGTGTCCAACCCAGACAAAGCAGCTGTGGGGGAGAAATGGTCAGTATTATTCTTTTCCAGAAAGCTGGAAAGTTCTCTACTGTAGAACATGCTTAGAAAGTCAGCCTGCCAGCTAACAGAGAATCTAAAAATGGAGTATGTGTGTTGGTACCTCATTAGCGATGCCCAGATGATGACCCTGTCAGCCATCATGCCATTGCATATTAGCAGAGAGGAAATCAGTGGGCAGGGATCAGGACATGGTAAGTGTTTTTTTCTTTATTATACCCACTTCACTGGGGATCACTAGGGATTGTTGGGGATTTTTTTGTTCAGCCTGACTGTTCGTTGAAGATTTCTGTCTGCTAATTTATAAAAAGAGAAGAACCTCACCTGATTAGATACTAGCTCCAATAAGGACTTGTCTTCGCTCATTCTCAGTAGGTGCTCCAGGTCTCTGTCCTCTATATGAAGATTAAAGACCTGTTTGCTTACCCGAACAAAGTCTGAAAAAAAAAAGTTGTAAGCGGTTACAGTTGATATTTGGAATTAAAGTGAATGTCTAGATTCTTCTTAAAGGGATTTTGCCAAGCGTTCCTTTTGCGCTGTGCATCCTCACAGCTTGGCGCAGTGAATGAGGAAACTTAATTTGACCCTTCTACCAATGTGGCCATTGCTAGCTTGAGGCTCTTAGCGCCATTCACGCACCGCTAGAAACACAGCCAGGGAGATGAGAATGCCGGTGTCTGAAGCAAGATTTCAGGCTCCTACAGACCCAGCCAATTATGCTGATTATCATGCCAGCTCCAAGGCACATGCTTCAAAAGAGAAATCATAAGGTCTTGATATCTCAGACATTACTTCTTCAAGTTAAAAAAGACAATTCTGTGAGTACTCACCTGTAGAATTGCTTTTACTATGCATGGCATGGCCTGCTTCAAGAAGTCCTTATATATGGGCTTATTCTGCCACAAGGTGGCGCAGTGTACTGCAGAAGAGTTGTGACTCCTCCCGGTACCATATAAAAACAGGATCACCAACAGACCAATCCAGCGTTGACAAGCAGTTATTCAAGAAGCCGGGAGATAATAAAGGAAAAAAAGGTAACAAAAACCAACTAACTTGGAACAATAACCATAAAGAGGCAACCAAGAATAACGATATCAAGGGTGGGGTGAAGCAGGCCATGCCATGCATAGTAAAAGCAATTCTACAGGTGAGCACTCACAGAATTGTCTTTTTCCTATTGCATGGCATGGCTTC
Source organism: Gastrophryne carolinensis (assembly GCA_027917425.1). Classification (NCBI taxonomy): domain Eukaryota; kingdom Metazoa; phylum Chordata; class Amphibia; order Anura; family Microhylidae; genus Gastrophryne; species Gastrophryne carolinensis. The sequence goes on along the minus strand of CM051243.1, from coordinate 90,958,181 downwards.
AAGAAGTCCTTACGTATGGGACGTCCAACAGCAGTGTCCATAAGGTAGGGTGGGATCCCCAAAGAGTAACAACAGGCAGTTCAAACCACTACCGCCTGAAGTACCTTGCGGTCAAAAGCAGCATCAGCTGAGGCCTTAACATCAACCTTGGAAAAACTTGGAAAAAGTATGAACAGAAGACCAAGTTGCGGCATTACAAACTTGTTCAACAGAAGCTTGGTGCTGAAAAGCCCAAGACGCACCAATAGCACGAGTGGAATGAGCAGTAACCCTAAAAGAAGGAACCTTCCCCCTGGCAGAGTGGGCCTGCTCCACCGCTTGACAGATCCACTTGCTGATAGTGGATTTAGCCGGAGACAAACCATTCCTAAGTCCAGCAGGAAGAACAAAAAGAGTGTCAGATTTCCTGAAAGACCAAATAAAACTTTAGAGCCCTGACAACATCCAAAGAATGAAGGGTCCGTTCCTTGGAATTAGCAGGGTTAGGACACAAAGAAGGAAAAACAATATCCTGATTGAGATTGAGAAGCAGACACAACCTTAGGCAAGAAATCCGTCTTAAGCCGAAACACCACCTTATCCTGATGCTTCTCAAAATAAGGAGGTTTGATGGAAAGCGCCGCCAGCCCAAGAACTCGCATGACCGAAGTAATGGCCACCAAAAATACAATTCTGTGATTACTCACCTGGAGAATTGGTATTATGAGTATACAGTACGTCCTGTTCCAAATCTAATACTTACAGTTGGGATATTCTCCGCCAGATGGCGCTGGACTGCAGAGACATCAAAAATAGGCTCCTCACGGCCCCTCAAATACCCAGGGACCTCCCACAAATCCCCAGCATTGAAAAGCAGTTAAGGAGAAGCTGGGAGAATTAAACAATCCAAACTATCAACTATAACAATGATAACAATCACCATACAGGGGATCCAAGAAAATGCAAACCAAGGGTGGGTTGGAGCAGGACGTACTGTATACTCATAATACCAATTCTACAGGTGAGTAATTACAGAATTGTATTATTCTTAGTATACAGTATGTCCTGCTCCAAATCTAATACTTATAGTTGGGACATCCAATAGCAGTGTCCATAAATTAGGGTGGGATCCCCAAGAAAATACCATTTTGTGAAATACTCACCTGTAAAATGGGTATTATAAGTATGTCACACACCCCGCTTCAAGATATCCATAACATGTGGGTAATACCGACCTGAAGAGGGCGTTCCTGCAGAGATGATAGCAAAAAGAAAGCCCCTCCCTGATCCATAAATACCTGGGACCTCCCACTCATTACCCAGTTTAAAGAAGCAGTAAGGTAAGGGACCAGGGAGAGGCAAATATAAGTCAAAACAACGCAAAGTTCACAATATAAAGGATCCAGAATACAAGAAGGGCGGGTGAAGCGGGGTGTGTGACATACTTATAATACCCATTTTACAGGTGAGTATTTCACAAAATGGTATTATTCTAAGTATGTCACACACCCCGCTTCAAGATATCCATAACATGTGGGACATCCAATAGCAGTGTCCATAAAAGGGCGGGGATCCAAAACAAGGCAACAATATACAACTTAAACCACAACAGCTTGCAGAACTTTGCGGCCAAAAACAGCATCCGCTGAGGCCCGAACATCAACCTTGTAAAACTTGGAAAAAGTGTGAACAGAGGACCAAGTAGCAGCCTTGCAAACTTGTTCAACAGAGGCCTGGTGCTGAAAAGCCCAGGACGCCCCAACCGCACGAGTAGAATGAGCAGTGACACGAAAAGGGGGACTCCTCCCCTTGGCAGAATAGGCCCCAATGATGGCCTGACGAATCCATTTACTAATGGAAGATTTGGCAGGAGCCAAACCTTTCCTAGGCCCAAAGGGCACCACAAAAAAAGCATCAGTCTTACGAAAGGAAGACGTAACCACCAGATAATATTTCACAACACGAACTACATCCAAGGAATGCAGCGCCCTTTCCTTGTCGTTGCTGGGATTAGGACATAGAGAAGGCAGAACAATGTCCTTATTCAGATGAAAGGCAGAAACCACCTTAGGAAGAAAATCCGGCTTGAAACGAAAGACAACCTTGTCCTGATGCCTTTCGAAGTACGGAGCTTTAATGGATAAAGCTGCCAACTCAGAAACACGCCTAACCGAAGTGATAGCCACCAAAAAGGCCACCTTTTGAGTAAGTGAAGACAAAGCAACCTCATTCAAGGGCTCAAACGGAGGACCCTGAAGAGCAGAAAGAACCAGGTTCAAATCCCAAACTGGAACAAAGGGCTTCCTAGGAGGCCGTACATGCGAAACTCCTTGGAAAAAGGTCTTGACTAAGGGATGAAGTGCAAAGGACCTTTGAAAGAACACCGCCAGGGCAGAAACCTTCCCCTTCAAGGTACTAAGTTGAAGCCCCAGATCCAGACCATGTTGAAGAAACTCCAGGATTCTGGAAATGGAGAACTCCCGACAAGAGAAAGACCTACTTTCACACCAGTCAATATAGGACCTCCAAGTCCTATAGTAAATAGTAGAGGAAGAGCGCTTCCTGGCGCTAATAAGAGTCTGAATCACCGCGTCAGAAAGACCTTCCTCCTTCAAGATGGCGGTTTCAGCAGCCACGCCGTCAAAGCCAGCGAAGGTAAATTGGGATAGAGTAGCCGATCCTGGGTGAGCAGGTCCGGCAGTAGAGGCAGAACGAACTGATCCTCTGCCAGTCTTACCAGGTCTGCGAACCAAACCTGCCTTGGCCACCTTGGTGCCACCAGAATCGCCGACGCGCCCTCCATGGCCAGTTTGCGCACCACTCTGGCTACCATTGGAAACGGAGGGAACAGGTAAAGAAACCCCAGATCCCTCCAGTTCAGGGACATGGCATCCACCGCCAGGGCCAGTGGATCCTGCGAGAGAGAGACAAATATCGGAAGCTTGTGATTGTGACGAGAGGCAAAGAGGTCCACCGCCGGGAACCCCCACCTGAGGCAAATCGAGCGAAAAACCTGAGGACTGAGAGACCACTCCCCCTGACGAGAGGAGGCCCTGCTCAGAGAGTCCGCCTCCGTGTTCTCCACTCCCGGAATGTAGACTGCTGAGATACACGGGACGTGGCTCTCCGCCCAGTCCAGAATCAAAGACACTTCCCTGAGGGCACTCCTGCTGCGAGTCCCCCCCTGGTGATTGATGTAAGCAACCGCCGTCCGGTTGTCCGACCGGACCTGAACTGGCAGGCCCCGCAACTGATGAGTCAAGCGAAACAGAACCAACCTGATGGCTCTCAACTCCAGAACATTGATGGGCTCGTGAGCCTCCTGCGGGCCACACAGACCCTGAAACTGGAGGTCCTTCCAAACACCCCCCCAACCTGACAGACTGGCATTCGTGGTGACTGTTTCCCAACACGGAGCCAGAAAAGATCTGCCCTTCAACAGATTGACCGACCCCAGCCACCATTGCAGGGATCGACGAACTCGGGGAGTCATCAGGAAGGACTGATCCAACGATAGAGGAGACTTGTCCCAAACCTTCAAAAGATGAAGCTGAAGCGTCCTTGTATGAAACTGCGCAAAGGGAACTGCCTCGAATGAGGCCACCATTAACCCCACCAGCCTCATCCCTAGCCGGATGGCCGGACGAGGGGCCGACAAGAGAAGCCGAACTAACTCCTGAATCAAAAGAATCTTGGCCTGGGGCAGAAACACCCTGGCCTGCGAAGTGTCCAGAGACATTCCCAGAAAGGTCACTACTCTGGACGGAGAAAGAGAAGACTTGGGGTGGTTGATCACCCAACCGAACCTCTCCAGAGTGGACACCACCACTCTGGTGTCCAACTCCGCTTGGTTGAAAGAAGAGGCCATGATCAGAAGATCGTCCAAATAGGGCACAATGCGGATACCCTGAACCCTGAGCAGAGCCATCACCCCCGCTAGCACCTTGGTGAACACCCGAGGAGCCGAGGTGAGACCGAAAGGGAGTGCCACAAACTGAAAGTGCCGATCCTCCACCACGAACCTGAGAAACCTCTGGTGTGCTGGAAAAATCGGAACGTGTAGGTAAGCGTCCTTGATGTCTATGGACGTCAGAAAGTCTCCCTGACGAAGAGAGTGAATAGCCGAACGCAGCGTTTCCATGCGGAATTTCCGCGGCCGGATGAACCTGTTGAGAAACTTCAGATCCAAGATGGGTCGGACCGATCCGTCCTTCTTGGGTACCGTGAACAGATTGGAATAAAAACCCCTGCCCTGATCTGAGGGGGGCACTGGGCAAATGACAGCCATGTCCAGAAGATTCTCTACTGCCATCAGGAGCCCTTGCGCCGCCAGAGGCTCCGAAGGCATCCGAGACCTGAAAAATCTGGAAGGGGGGCGGAGCTCGAACTCCAGCTTGTAACCGGAAGACACCACTTCCCGGATCCATCTGTCCGAGACCTCTTGATCCCAGATCTGGGAGAAGTGTAGCAGCCGTCCCCCCACCCGCATGGGTGAGGGCGCCCCCTCATTGCTGAGCTGGCTTAGTAGCCAGTTTGGGCTTAGAGCCACAACTGTATCCTGGACGGGCACGTCCTCTGCCCCTGCTCCCAGAATCACCTCTGGAAGAGGGGAATGCAAATCCCCTGCCAGATCTGGCCCCACGAAAGAAGGGGGTAAAAGAAGGCGCCCCCCCGAAAGGGACGGCGTTGTTTCTTGCGTTGAGGTAACCTACCACCCTTGGTGACAGAGTCCAATGTCTCTCCAAAGAGCCGTAATCCAACAAAAGGTAGAGCCGTCAGTGACTTCTTGGACATAAAATCGGCCGCCCACTGGCGCAGCCACACCGACCGCCGAATAGTCACCAGCAGAGCCGACGTCCTACCACACATCATCAAGGTGTCATCCAAGGCTGTTAACACAAAAGATAAAAACAACTCACACCGTTTAAGGCTAAGGAACTCGGCACAACCAGGACGAAGCCCGGAAGAAGTCAACAGGTCCCTGACCACAGACCTGGCAGCCAACACCATTAGCGCCGAAGCGCAAACAGGCCGCATGGCTGACCCAACGCTAGCAAAACCATGACAAGCCATCTGGTCAATGCGTTTATCCTCTCCATCCTTGAGGGTGGAACAATCAGGTCTATTTAAAACCGAGGAGTTGGACAACCCTAAAACCGGTGCATCCACCTCGGGGGGGGGGGGGGGGGGGGATGCCCAGCGCTTAACCGCCTCCGAAGGGAAGGGATATTTCTTATCCCACCCCTGAGGAATGCCAGGGAGCCGAGCCGGCCTGTCCCATTCCTTAGCAATAATTTTGTCAAAATGCCTTTGCATTTCCAAAACTCCAAGCGCGGCCTGGATTCCTCAAACAACTCACCCTTCTGCTGTGACGCCTCCTCGGGAGGGGAAATATTCAGAACCTCCAACATCAGAGCCAGAGCATAAGGAGTATCCGAAGATCTCCCCAAATCACCAAGCTCGGCATCAGCGCCAAAAGACTGCTCATCGTCCGAAATATCTGAATCCTCATAAACCTCCCCTTCCTCTAGCGGGGAATAATCAGACCAATCCAGATTATTAACGTCATCAAGGTCATCCACCGGCGGAGCCGGCGACAAATGCTTTTTCTTAGCCGGAGCCTTACGGGCGACCGAGCTGGAGATAATTTTCTCAAGGTTAGCCAATCTGGCGCACATCTCAGATTGCAGCTCCCTGCCCATGACTACGTCACACGGGGTGCGTGTCAAGGTGGGAGGGGGAGATGAAGCGACCGGCGCTGCTGACCCAGACGCCTGGGGTTCGGACTGCCGCGTAATAATTTGCTGTGCACATGGTATACACAGAAGTACATCGTCCCCAGTAATGGATACCCCACACAACATACACTTCCGGGGATGCCCCGAAGGGGTCCCGAGCCCAGTATCCGGGGATGCCTCCATAAGGTGAACTTTTAATAGTCGCTATGACCCAGGGAATTACGCCAATAGGCAACCCGGGATGCCCCTTTAATGTCCCGAGTGGGAGGATTTATGAACAATAAAATGAACCCAGGGACCTAGGACCGGGAGGAACCCTCTAAATACTATTGGAGATCCTCCTGATAAACCTCCGCCTAAAAGACACAGAAAGAACTTATGAGGCGATAAGGAACAAAACACACATGCAAACAAAGCAGGATGGGGGAGAGGGGGCCACAGGCCACTCACAGTACCGCGGGACTTCGTAATGGCGATAGGCCGTGAGGAAGAGGCTTTTCTGACAAGAAGAGGAGAAGGGGGCGTGGTCAGCGCGGGACGCCAAGCTCCGCCCCCCCCCCCCCCCTCCTATACAAAGCATTAGCTCCTCAGCGGCGCCAGAGATAGATGGGGGCGGGCTGCGGTGACGCGCCGCAAGACCGGCCCGCCCCCAAGAGGATAATCGTGAGGGGAGATTCCCCTCAGAAAAAGAGGTGCCAAAACCGTCCGGCGCCGCAGCGAATGTGCGCCCGCGGCGCTTGGCCCAATAAAGTAATCAACAGTAAAACAAGTCATCCTGCACTAATCACCACAGCACACAATACAAGGAGGGACGGACCCCGGGCCTGCGCCGAAGGTCCGGCCCCGCCCCCCCCCCACTACATAGCATCCATACAGTGCGTGAGGTAAACTACCTCCGCCATTATGAAAGAAGCAGAAAAGCCCAGCACCGCACAGAGGCCTCCTCAAGAACGGCCGCGGCGCTGACAGTAATGACAGTTAAAGAGACACACACACCATAACTGTAGTAAAAGACAGAAAAGATTAAGAACATAATAAAGAGAATAATAAAGAGGGGACCCACACCCCCCATCCCCACTGTGGAAAGGGATCCTGGGAGGGCCATTCCAACGTTAAAACTAAGGGACAGGGCATCCCAAGCCGGGGTCACCAACCCGGTGTAACCACCTACCCTCTTGTATAGGGTCTCACGGTGGAGCATTGCTCCTGAGCACCTGAGGTGCTAATATACCCTCGCCTGGACCCGCAGCCACGGCTGGGAGGCATATGTATTCTAGGAAAAAAAGGGTCCAAACGGAAATAATTAAGTAGCGGGCCGGGAATCATCCCGGCTACCTTAAATCCCCCTGTGCAAGGAGGAGACATCATCTTCTGACTTGCTCGCCGTCTGCAGAGATGGAAAACTGGGTAATGAGTGGGAGGTCCCAGGTATTTATGGATCAGGGAGGGGCTTTCTTTTTGCTATCATCTCTGCAGGAACGCCCTCTTCAGGTCGGTATTACCCACATGTTATGGATATCTTGAAGCGGGGTGTGTGACATACTTAGAATAAATCAGCAGCAGGCAGTTTAAACCACTGCCGCCTGCAGAACCTTGCAGCCAAAAGCAGCATCAGCTGAGGCCCTAACATCAACCTTGTAAAACTTTGAAAAGGTATGAACAGAAGACCAAGTAGCGGCCTTGCAAACTTGTTCAACAGAAGCCTGGTGCTGAAAAGCCCAAGAGGCACCGATAACACAAGTGGAATGAGCAGTAAGGCGGAAGGGAGGATTCTTCCCCTTAGCAGAGTAGGCCTGAATCACAGCCTGACAAATCCACTTGCTAATAGTAGACTTGGCAGGAGCCAAACCCTTCCAAGGACCAGAAGGGACTACAAAAAAAGCATCAGTTTTCCTGAAAGGTGCAGTAGCCACCAGATAGTACTTCAGACACCTAACCACATCCAAAGAGTGCAAAACTCTCTCCTTAGCATTTCTAGGATTAGGGCACAAAGAAGGAAGAACAATATCCTGATTCAAATGAAAGGCAGACACTACCTTAGGCAGAAAATCAGGTTTGAAACAAAACACCACCTTGTCCTGGTGCCTCTCATAGTAGGGGGGCTGAATGGACAGTGCCCCCAACTCAGACACACGCCTGACAGAAGTGATAGCCACCAGAAACACAACCTTGAGCGTAAGAATGGCCAAGGCAGCATCCTGCACAGGTTCAAAGGGAGCACCCTGCAAGGCTGACAGAACCAAGTTCAAATCCCAAACAGGCACCATAGGTTTACGTGGGGGATGCACATGAGTGACCCCCTGGAAAAAAGTCCTGATTAGAGGGTGCTGAGCAAAGGACTTCTGGAAAACAATAGTCAGGGCAGAAACCTGACCCTTCAGAGTACTGAGTTGGAGCCCCATCTCCAACCCATGCTGCAGGAACTCCAGAATCCTGGGAATAGAGAACACACGGCAGGGAAGAGACCTAGACTCACACCAGTCAATGTAGGCACGCCAAACCCTGCAATAAATGGAAGAGGAAGACTTCTTCCTCGCTTTAATCAAAGCATCCACAACTGAGGAAGACAGCCCCTTCTCCATCAAGATGGAGGTTTCAGCAGCCAAGCCGTCAAAGCCAGAGTTTGTAAATTGGGATGGCGTAGTGAGCCCTGAGTGAGCAGATCTGGCAGCAAGGGCAGAGCGTATTGATCTATTGCCAGCTGTACCACGTCTGCGAACCACACTCTTCTTGGCCACCTGGGGGCCACCAGAATTTCTGGCACCCCTTTCAGAGCAATCTTGCGCAGAACCCTGCCCAGCAGGGGAATTGGGGGGTAGACATACAGGAACTGAAAGCCCTTCCATGACATTGCTAGCGCATCCGAGGTCAGGGCCAGAGGATCTCTGGACAGAGAGACAAAAGCTGGAAGCTTGCGATTGTGGCGGGACGCAAACAGATCCACATCTGGTTGGCCCCAACGGTGACACAGAGATTGAAATACCCTGCTGCATAGGGACCATTCTCCCTGGCGAGAGGTCCCCCTGCTCAGAGAGTCCGCAAGGTGATTTTCCACCCCCGGGATGTACACCGCTGAAATGCAGGGTACATTGGCCTCCGCCGAAGTCAGGATCAGAGACGCTTCCTGGAGGGCCCCCTTGCTCCGGGTCCCTCCCTGATGATTGATGTAGGCAAATGCGGTCTGGTTGTCCGAGCGCACCTGAACAGGCAGGCCCTCTGTCTGTAGTCAAGAGAGCCAGAACTAACCTGATCGTCCTCAGCTCCAAGACACTGATAGGTTTGTGGGCCCCCGGGGGACCCCCACCTCCCCTGGAACCGCAGGGACTTCCAGAAACCCCCCCCAACCTGATAGACTGGCATCCGTGGTGACCGTCTCACAGGAAGGGGCAAGAAAGGATCTGCCCCCCAACAGGTTCCTTGAGTCCTTCCACCACAAGAGGGACCTCCTGACCAGGGGGGAGCCTGTCCAGGGACGCTGGGTCCTTGTCCCATACAGACAATAGGTTAAATTGCAGAGGCTTCAAGTGGAACTGAGCATAAAGGACCGCTTCGAAGCACGCCACCATCAGGCCCACCAGCTGCATCCCCTGCCTGATGGAGGGATGGGGACAAGCTAAGAGGGAATGGGCCTGTGCAATCAGACTATCCACCTTCTGCTGAGGAAGGAAGATCCTTGCCTGAACTGTATCCAGATTCATTCCTAGGAATGGAGTTACCAAGGAAGGGGACAGTGAGGACTTGGGGTGGTTGATCACCCATCCAAATGACTCCAGAGTGGACACCACCAGCTGAGTATCCAACTCTGCCTGATGTAGAGACTGGGAAGTGATGAGGATGTCGTCCAGATAGGGAAGCACGCGGACACCCTGACATCTGAGCAGAGACATCACGCCAGCCAGCACCTTGGTGAACACCCTGGGAGCTGAAGTGAGGCCGAAGGGCAAGGCCACAAATTGGTAGTGTTGATCCATCAGAGCGAACCTGAGGAACCTTTGATGACCTGGGAACACAGGGATATGAAGGTAAGCATCTTTGATGTCCACAGAAGTCATGAAATCCCCTTGGCGCAGGGAACTGATGGCAGAGCGCAGAGTCTCCATGCGAAAGCGCCTGCCCCTGACAAACTTGTTGAGAATCTTTAAGTCCAGGATGGGCCTGACAGAACCATCCTTTTTGGGTACTGTGAATAGGTTGGAATAAAAGCCCTTGCCTTTTTCTCTTAAAGGGACCTGGCAGATGACCCCCAGCTCCAGGAGGCCTTGCACTGCTTGCACTAGCTCCTGAGCTGACTCAGGGTCCTGAGGAGTCCGGGATCTGATGAATCTTGGAGGGGGATCGGCAGCAAACTCCAACTTGTAAGCGGAGGACACTACCTCCTGAATCCACCTGTCTGAGACATGAAGCCTCCAGAAGTGAGCGAAGTGCTGCAGCCGTCCCCCCACCCGGATGGGTGAGGGCGCCCCATCATGCCTGAGGGGGCTTGGGAGAGGATTTAGCTTTGGGACCCTAGGAGGAGCCAGGACGTCCAAGTCCTCTGCCTCTACCCCAGAAATCTCCCCGGACCCCAGGGAAAGACACCCCCTTCCCTGTCTTGCACCGCGGTAAGGGGAGGAGAAGGAACCCTGCCTGCGCTGGGGTAACCTGCCTCCCTTAGCAAAAAGGTCCAGGCGGTCTCCAAACAGATGCAGTCCTTTAAAGGGAAAACCAGTGAGGGCCTTCTTGGCAGCGTTGTCAGCAGCCCACTGGCGTAGCCAAACCAAGCGGCGTATAGCCACCACGAGGGCAGAGGTTCTGGCACACATTCTGATGGTGTCATCCAATGCTGATAGGACAAAATTTACAAAAACATCACAACTGGAGAGTGCATAAACCACCTCACAAGGCAAATCATCAGGGGCACTAGAGCATATTTCTGATAAGGGTTCTAGTGGCCACAGCAGTAATGGCAGAGGCACAGACCGGGCGCAGTGCCGTCCCCGCACATGCAAAGGCGTGGGATGCCAGCTAATCAATACGCCGGTCTTCGGCATCCCGCAGGGTAGTAGAATCAGGGGAATGCATGACAGAGGTGTTAGATAGCCCTAGGATCGGGGCATCCACCTCGAGAAATGGGGGGGGGGGGGGGGGGGATTACCAACATTTAACCACCTAAGCAGGAAAGGGATACTTCCCAACTCTTTGGAACCCCGGGAAGTTTACTAGGGCGCTCCCCATTCCTTGAGCACAAGGTTATGGAAATGTGCCTGCTCTGGAAATCCCAAACGTGATCTTGCTGTATGGAAAAGCTCCCCTCTTTGCCTGGGAGCCTCAACAGGGAGAGAGATAGACAGAACCTCAAAAATCTGGGTCAATAATCTGCCAGTGTCATCCGGGGCATGACCCCTTGGTCTCTCATCAGATGAGCCTGAATCAGAAAAGAGCTCCCCTTCATCAGACGGGGTATAGCCACACAGATTCCAAAACTCCTCCGTTCCCATAGGGAAAACAGTAACATTAGGCGTCAAGTGCCGCTTCTTAGCAGGGGCCTTACGCCCTAAAGACTTCGCAATAATATGTTCAACAGTAGCCAGTCTAGAAGACACATCAGGTTGAGAATCCCTACTAGTATGCAACTCAGCAGGAGTGAGATTTAAGCTTGGGGGAGTAGGTGAAGTGAAACGAGGCGCAGCCACTGGTAAGCCAGATTGCAATGCAAGCACCTGCTCAGTACAGGGTACACAGTCACGCAACTTGTCAGCGTCAGCATGAGGCTGCCCACACTGCCCAAAGGGACCCCGGTAACATTATCCTGGGATGCCTCCATATGGTGATTATAGCGGCGCTATACGCCGATAGGGAATAACGCTATATAGCAACCCTGGATGCCCCAATAACCCGCTAGGGACGTGGGAATATAATTTTTACAAGGCCTACAAGTAATATACTAAAAACAGGGCCGGGAGAAGCCAAGAAGGGTTCGTCCCGCCTGAAAGACATAAGCAGACAAGACCTTAAGTACATCTTAACAAAAGTGAAGCAGATAAAGCCGCCCGCGAGGGCACTTAGGGACCGCGGTAGGTAGGAGTCCATTGCGCATAGGCCAATCAAGTCAGAAAAGATGGCGTTGGGGCGGGCCAGTAATAGCGATGACGCGGAACGCCCGCCCCAACCCCCCCCCCCCCCCCCCGAAGAGCGCGAAGCCAGAAAGGCCAACAGCCAATGATGGCACACCAGCGCCTGAGGTAATGTTGCCGTTAAGCGCGGAACCAAGTCAGCGCGCAGCGGCAGTAAATTTAAAAGCAATAAGTCAGTGCGGCGGCTGACACAAGAATAAAGACATGTGAAAAAGTGAAAGCACAGACTGCATAACATACATATCTATACACATACACCCCCCCCCCTCTTTTCCCCCGAAGACTACAAGGAGGATGAGGGAGGACGGCGGCCACTTAAATAGGGCCCCACTGATAGGCAGGGGCAAGGGGCAATAGTGCGGGAGGGGCATCCCATAGAGGCTCACCATAAGCCTGAACCGCCTACCCTTTGGTGGGGGATTGTGGTGGAGCAGCGCTCCTAAGCACCAACGGTGGTGCTGCCTACCTTCAACCGACCAGCGCAGCCAAGGCTGGGAGGCATATTACTAGTGGAACGGGTGGGAATAGTCCTACAGGGCCACAGGTTAATAACCCCGCTCACCTACGAGTAGAGAGCCAATTTCTCGTCCTTCGCAGCCAGACTGCAGAGAAATTCTGGGGATTTTTGGGAGGTCCCTGGGTATTTGAGGGGCTGGGAAGAGCCTATTTTCGATGTCTCTGCAGTCCAGCGCCATCTGGCAGAGTATATCCCAACTGTAAGTATTAGATTTGGACGTACTGTATACTAAGAATAAGGCCACCTTAAGAGTCAAAATGGGCAAGGCAGCCCCATGGATAGGCTCAAAGGGAGGACCCTGCAGAGCAGACAACACCAGATTCAGGTCCCAAACCGGCAGCATAGGCTTACGTGGCGGACGCACATGAGTAACTCCCAGGAAAAAAGTCTTAACCAACCAATGATTGGCAAAGGATCTTTGGAAAAAAAATTGCCAGAGCTGACACCTGTTCCTTGAGGGTACTAATTTGAAGGCCCGAATCCCCGAAACGTGGGAGGACCGCCCCCACTCTGACTTATCCAAAACTATCACTGGGTAATCACAAACTGCTTATAACATGCTGAATGTATTGCTCCTATAATCACAGGTTATGCATCATGTTTGCTGATAGATTGCCTATAAAAATGCGCATATGAGATGCTACTGATTGATCTTGTGGAGTCTGTACCTGATTATAGCTTATGACACTGTTGTCTAAAAGAAAGCATTGTATTTACATTTATGTCAGGTGCAGAGCGCTCCACAGAGCTGAATGATTCTCTGCTGTACTTATGCATATAAAGATCACATGCTGTATGCTTGTCTGTGTATTGCAAAGCTGGTGAGATTGATACATTGTGCTTTGTTAAACGACTATGTTGCTTCATATTAATTAAAGCGTTCTGGCAACAGCTTATCACCAGTCTTTAGCATAGAACAGAGGGAAGTTTATTATATTCATCGCGTGTATATAACCTTAGAATATTTGTCACTGAAAATGAAACATCACCATTGCCTGTACATACCACTATGAATTTTTCTAAGTAAATATTTTTAAATGCATATGTTTGGTGTGCGCCTAATTTTCATATAAAACTGGTTGTTGATGATGTGGGAGAAAACATCATTTAGAGCAGCACCCATAAAATGCTAATGAACTTACCTTGATAAGGTAGACTTAATTGAAGAGTGCCACCTATTTATAAATATATAAGGCCCGAATCCAAACCATGTTGCAAAAATTCCAGAATCCTGGGGATAGAAAACACCTGACAAGGAAGAGACTTGGTCTCACACCAGGCAATGTAAGCATGCCAGATCCTGTAGTAGATAAAGGACGAGGACTTCTTCCTAGCCCTAATCATGGTATCAACAACAGAAGCCGGCAACCCCTTATCCATCAAGATGGAGGTTTCAGCAGCCAAGCCGTTCGTTAAAGCCAGCGTTTGTAAATTGGGATGGCACAGTTGTCCCTGAGTGAGCAGATCTGGATCCTTGGGCAAGACATACTGATCTACTGCCAACTGCACGACGTCTGCGAAACACACCCTCCTTGGCCAACAGGGGGCCACCAGAATGGCTGGTACCCCTTCCTGGGCTATCTTGCGCAGCACCCTGCCCAGCAGAGGAAAAGGAGGGAACACATAGAGAAGCCGTAACTCCGTCCAAGGCATTGCTAGCGCATCCGTGGCGAAGGCCAGAGGGTCCTGTGACAGGGAGACAAACCTGGGAAGCTTGTGATTGTGGCGGGACGCAAACAGGTCCACATCCGGCTGACCCCAGCGGAGACACAGGGAGTGAAATACCTTGTTGTTGAGGGACTATTCCCCCAGCCGAGACGTCCCCCTGCTTAGGGAGTCTGCCTCCTGGTACTCCACCCCCGGAATGTAAATCACCGAGATGCAAGGGACATTCTCTTCTACCCAAGATAGTATCAGGGACACTTCCTTGAGGGCTCGCTTGCTCCGAGTCCCTCCCTGGTGATTGATGTAGGCAACCGCCGTCTGGTTGTCCGAGCGGATCTGAACAGCCCGACCCCAAAGGTGCGTGGTCAGCTGAGAAAGAACCAACCTGATCGCCCTCAGTTCCAGGACATTGATGGGAGCATGGGCCTCCTGGGGGGCCCCACCGACCCTGGAACTTCAGAGACTTCCAAACGCCCCCCCAACCGGTCATACTGGAATCTGTGGTGACAGTCTCCCAGCACGAAGGCAGAAAGGTCCTGCCCACTAGAAGATTCCCTGAGTCCAGCCACCATGAGAGGGACTGTCTGGCCAGGGGGAACAGAGCAAATTCCTGGTCCAGGGACACAGGGTCCCGATCTCAAACTGACAAGAGGTGCAACTGAAGAGATCTTATGTGAAACTGAGCAAAAGGGACCGCCTCGAAGCAGGACACCATCAGGCCCACTAACTGCATCCCTTGCTGGATGGAGGGATGGGGACACAAGAGCAGAGTCCGTGCCTGCTTCTGAAGGCCCTCCACTTTCTGCTGAGGCAGGAATACCTTGACCCAAGAGGTATCCAGAGTCATGCCCAGAAAGGACCTCACCAAAGCTGGAGACAGTGAAGACTTGGGATAGTTGATCACCCAGCTGAAGGACTCGAGAGGGGAGGTCACCACCAGAGTATCCTTCTCAGCCTGATGAAGAGACTGAGCCGCAATCAGAATGTCGTCCAGGTAAGGGAGGATGCAAATGCCCCGATTCCGCAGCAGAGCCATCACGCCCGCCAGCACCTTGGTGAACACCCGAGGCGCCAAGGTGATACCGAACGGTAAAGCCACAAACTGGTAATGCTGATCCTCTAGAGCGAACCAGAGAAATATCTGATGACCTGGAAAAATTGGTACATGAAGATAGGCATCCTTGATGTCCACGGAGGTCATGAAGTCGCCTGGGCGAAGGGTACTGACAGCCGAGCGTCACGTCTCCATGCGAAAGTGCTTGAACCTGACAAACTTGTTGAACCCCTTCAAGTCCAGGATGGGCCTCAAGGACCCGTCCTTTTTGGGGACCGTGAACAGATTGGAGTAGAACCCCTGACCCCGTACCTGGGAAGGCACCAGGCAAATGACTCCTGACTCCAACAGATGTTGAACAGCAAGGCGCAAACCCTGAGCTGACAGAGGGTTTTGAGACATCCGGGATCTGATGAATCTTGGGGGCGGCCAGGCTGCAAACTCTTGAAACCGGAGGACACCACCTCCTGAATCCACCGGTCTGAGACGCGGAGCCTCCAGACGTGAGCAAAGAGCCGAAGCCGTCCCACCACCCGGATGAATGAGGGCGCCTCCTCATTCCTGAGGGGGCTTGGGAGAAGGTTTGGGCTTGGGACCCCATGAGAGACCGGGACGACCAAGTGATCTGCCACGGCCCCAAGAATCTCTGCGGGTACCCGAAAAGAGGGAGCCACAACCTCCCCTGGGAGCACAAAAGGAGGGGAGGGAAGGGGAGGGAAGCGGAGGGCCCCTGAAAAGGCAGAGACTGCCTCCTACGCTGAGGCAGCCTACCATCCTTGGCCAGAACATCCAGACGCTCACCAAAGAGCCGCAGCCCCTTAAAGGGGAGCCCAGGGAGAGCCTTCTAAGCAGACGTGTCAGCTGCCCACTGACGCAGCCATACAGAGTGGCGCATAGCCACCAAAAGGGCAGAGGCCCTACCACTCAGCCGTACCACATCATCCATGGCAGTAAGGACAAAGGCAACAAA
Source organism: Gastrophryne carolinensis (assembly GCA_027917425.1). Lineage (NCBI taxonomy): Eukaryota > Metazoa > Chordata > Amphibia > Anura > Microhylidae > Gastrophryne > Gastrophryne carolinensis. Next base: position 90,942,145 of record CM051243.1, on the reverse strand, counting down.
ATCAGAGCAAAGCAAAAGAGCCCTATAATCCTCCCCCCTACTACCAGCCATAGCACCATCAAGGAGACGCTTAAAGCGGACCTTCACTCTGAATAAGAGTCTATCTTATATGTTTCCCACACCCTGTACATACAGATTGTCCACATTAAAAATCATCCTACCTGCATCTACTGCATGTTATGAGCCTTTAAACATCCAAGATGGCAGCTTATGGAAGCCGCCATCTAATCAGGCAGCCTGCAAACAGGAAGTGCCTCCTGACTGTGCTGCTCTGCATTCTGGGACTGCTGACCGTTACCTGACCCCAGCTCTGCTCTGTCTGAGCAAAGCACAGCTATAACCTGCCCCCCTGTACCTTATCCCATTCTCCTCTCCTCAGTAAGTGTGATGCTTCTGAGTCAAGATGGCGGCGCCCGTATCCTAAATTCCTGAACAGAGTTGCAGCCCAGTGGGAGAAAGAATAATAAGTTAGTGACTAAAAACGTAAAATATATTAATTTTAGATGCTGGGGAACTGTTTTTTAAGAGTTTGGGCTTTTCATTAAATCACGCTGAAGTTCCGGTTTAAGCTGTTTCTTAAAGGAGCAGTATTGCGAAATTTGCATTAAAAAATATAAATAATTAAATAGCCACACAATAGCTTATAACATGTGTATAAATAATCTGGCGATAGAAAAAGAAAAAAATATATGCCTCTCTTTTAAATTGTATAATTACAATGGCTCAGTCCATTTGCTGAATAGGGGGATCTGCTGGGTTCATTTAGCCCACTGGTCTCCTAGCAACACTTTACCTCAGAGGCTGACACTGTAATCAGTGGTAACGGGTGTGTGTGTGTGTGTGTGTGTGTGTGTGTGTGTGTGAGGTGCTGCTTTTGTTATGAGACCAGGTGACTGAAATGTGTAAAATATATACAAAATAAACTAAACTGACTGAAAATGACTGAAATTCTTCTTTGAATAACTGTGCAGGAAAATCTAAAGGTATTAAAGTGGAACAAAACCCTGAGTGGCCGACCCTGAAGTCTATAAGACCCGGCCATTGACCTTGATCCTTGGGCATTCTAAATTAGGATGCCCACTGTGTGAAACAACCCCTGGATAACCACAGATCCCCCCATTTTTCTGGCGCGCTCACGCAGATAGTCATTTAGACAGGCCGGGCGGCCAGGAATGTTACTGCTCAGGCTCCCCATCTGCGTGCAAACAGAGCTGATTGGATGAGAGCGTTGTGGGACAGGGAAAGGTACGTTTTCACAGGCGAACTTGGGGATTTCACATATCAGGGCATCCCAAGTCGGGATGCCCCTAGGGGCACAAAACAAAACTCCAGATAGTGAAAATCCTGGGTTGGGCTTTGCTCAAAACACACAAGCTGAAAGAAAGATCATATGGAAAAATGAAAAATAAGAATATGAAAGAAAATGGTAAACTGAAAGATTCTGCAGCAGAGCCAACATGAAGGGAAAACTGTCAAAATCAGCTAAATGACTTCTAGAGCTTTTCTCTCTGTTTTAGATATATAAGTTCTGGCCAGGCAATGTTGCAATGTTGTTATCTTATGCTGGACGCTGCCAGCACTGAACAGCTGAGACTTTGATACATTGTTCTCCCCCTCTCCTCAGCATGGAACTGATACATTGTTTCACCCCTCTCCTCAGCATGGAACAGGCCAGAGTGTCGGTCCCCACACTCAGAAGACATAAACATGAGCTATTAGTCTCCAGCTGCTCAACACACAAAAGCAGGCCGAAATCACCAAGCCGCCAGACCATAGGAGGAAGCGACACAGGGAGAGATCACCGCCGCAGCTCCGGGAGAAAGAAGGGCCCCAGACGCGCAGCAGAAACAAAATGGCGCCGGCAGATGAACCTTGAGGGGCAGGGCGCGGGAGGACGCAGCAATATGAGTCATCCTCCGGCCCGCCCCCGAAGAGTGCGAAAACTGTGCTTATGTGACGGCGTCATCACACAGCAAAAAACGCCTCACAGTTATAGCGCCGCCCGCCGCGGAGCGTAGTACACAGCGGCGACGGCGGCGAAAACAGTTAAAAAGCCAACTAGAAGCACTCACCACTACCGCCTGCCCGCCCCCCCCCCCCCCCCTCCCCGAAGTGTGAGGAGAGCGAGCAGGCAGCGGCGAGAGCCAAGGCCAGGATGGGGGGGGGGGGACCCCAAACACCAGAACAAGTCACATAGTCCCCAAAAAACACTCACCCCCTCAGAAGCTAGGACAGGAAACCGCATCCCTAGTAGGCTCACCATAAAGCCTTTGGCCGGCTACCCTTTGTGGTACAGGGTCTGCGGCTTGGAGCAGCGCTCCTTGAGCACTTGACCCTAGTGCTCCTCTACCCTCACCCGATCCGTCAGCCAAGGCTGGGAGGCACAGAGGGCCCGGAAACGGGCCGCAGGCTTGGTTGCCCCGCTCACCTGCGCATTAAAGCAATTCTGTGAGTACTCACGTGTAGAATTTTTTTTGTTCTTGCATGGCACGGCCTGCTTCGGTATTCATAACAGTTGGGTTATTCCGCCACAAGGTGGCGCAGTGATACTGCAGAAAGCTGTGGCATCTCCCGGCCCCCTATAAAAACGGGATCATAGAGTTCCCAGTGTAGACAAGCAATGAGACAAGAAGCCGGGAGAGAATAAATATAAAAAATGTAAGAAAGGGTAAAAAACCCCAATTAACTTGGAACAATCACCATAAAGAGGCAACCAAGAATAACGATAACAAGGGTGGGTCGAAGCAGGCCGTGCCATGTAAGAACAAAAACAATTCTACAGGTGAGTACTCACAGAATTGCTTTTTTCTTTATTGCATGCCACGGCCTGCTTCGGTATTCATAACAGTTGGGACATCCAAAAGCAGTGTCCAAAAATAGGGTGGGATCCCCAATGAGTAACAGCCGGCAGTTCAAGTCACTACCGCCTGAAGCACCTTGCGACCAAAAGCAGCATCCACTGAGGCCTTAACATCAACCTTGTAAAACTTGGAAAAAAGTATGAACAGAAGACCAAGTAGCGGCCTTGCAAACTTGTTCAACAGAAGCTTGGTGCTGAAAAGCCCAAGAGCTGAAACATGGCCCTTGAGGGTACTAAGTTGAAGGCCAGAATCCAAACCATGTTGCAAAAATTCCAGAATCCTGGGAATGGAAAAAACCTGACAGGGAAGAGACTTGGACTCACACCAGGCAATGTAAGCATGCCAGACCCTGAAATAAATAAAGGACGAAGACTTCTTCCTAGCCCGAATCATGGTATCCACAACAGAGGCAGGCAATCCCTTCTCTGTCAAGATGTAGGTTTCAGCAGCAAAGCCGTTAAAGCCAGCGTTTGTAAATTGGGATGGCGTAGCTGTCCCTGAGTGAGAAGATCTGCATCCCTGGGCAAGACGTACTGGTCTACTGCCAACTGCACATCTGCGAACCACACCCTTCTTGGCCAACAGGGGGCCACCAGGATGGCTGACACCCCCTCCTGGGCAATCTTGTGCATGACCCTGCCCAGTAGAGGGAACGGAGGGAACACATAGGGAAGCCGAAACTCCGTCCAAGGCATTGCCAGTGCATCCGTGGCGAAGGCCAGAGGATCCTGTGACAGGGAGACAAACCTGGGAAGTTTGTGATTGTGACGGGACACAGACAGGTCCACATCCGGCTGACCCCAGCGGTGACACAGGGAGAGAAACACCTGGTAATTAAGGGACCATCCCCCCAGACGAGACGTCCCCCTGCTCAGGGAGTCCGCCACTTGGTTCTCCACCCCCGGAATGTATACCGCTGAGATGCAGGGGACATTCTGTTCCGCCCAAGACAGTATCAGGGACACTTCCTTGAAGGCTCGCTTGCTCCGAGTCCCTCCCTGATGGTTGATGTAGGCAACCGCCATCTGGTTGTCTGAGCGGATCTGAACAGCCTAACCCTGAAGGTGAGTAGTTAGGCGAGAAAGAACCAACTTGATCGCCCTCAGTTCCAGGACGTTGATGGAAGCATGGGCCTCTTGTGGGCCCCACCGACCCTGGAACTTGGTGACCGTCTCCCAGCATGGGGGCAGGAAGGTCCTGCCCCCCAGAAGGTTCCTTGAGTTCAGCCACCACGAGAGGGACCGTCTGGCCAGAGGAGACAGAGCAATTCCTGATCCAGGGACACAGGGTCCCGATCCTAAACTGACAAGAGGTGCAACTGAAGAGGTCTAATGTGAAACTGAGCAAAGGGGACTGCCTCGAAGCAGGACACCATCAGGCCCACCAACTGCATCCCCTGATGGATGGAGGGATGAGGACACGATAGCAGAGCCCGAGCCTGCATCTGAAGACCCCCCACCTTCTGATGAGGAAGGAACACCTTGACCTGAGAGGTATCTAGAGTCATTCCCAGAAAGGACCTCACCAAGGACGGGGCAAAGAAGACTTGGAATAGTTGATCACCCAGCCAAAGGATTCTAGAGTGGATGTCACCAAAGGACTTGGCCACAATCAGGATGTCGTCCAGGTAAGGAATGATGCGTATGCCCTGGTTCCTTAGCAGAGCCATCACCCCCGCCAGTACCTTATAGAACACACGAGGCGCCGAAGTGATACCGAAGGGTAGAGCCACAAACTGGTAATGCTGATCCTGCAGCTCGAACCTTAGAAATCTCTGATGACCTGGGAAGAGAGGCACATGAAGATACGCATCTTTGATGTCCACAGTGGTCATGAAGTCGCCCGGGCGAAGGGTACTGACAGCAGAGTCTCCATGCGAAAATGCTTGAATCTGACAAATTTGTTGAGGCCCTTCAGGTCCAGAATGGGCCTCAGAGAGCCGTCCTTTTTGGGGGCCGTGAAAAGATTGGAATAGTACCCCTGACCCCGTTCTTGATGGGGCACCTGAAAAATGACTCCTGACTCTAACAGGCATTGAACCGCTAGAAGCAACCCTTGAGCAGACAGGGGGTTTAAAGACATCCAGGATCTGATGAATCTTGGGGGCGGCCAGGCTGCAAACTCTATCTTGTAACCGGAGGACACTACTTCCTGAATCCACCAGTCTGAGACGTGAAGCCTCCAGACGTGAGCAAAGACCTAAAGCCGCCCCCCCCCGCCCAGATGGGTGAGGGCGCCCCTTCATGCCTGAGGGGGCTCGGGAGAGTGTTTGGGCTTGGAACTCCAGGAGAGACCAGGACGACCACGGCCCCAAGAATCTCTGTGGCCACTAGAGAGGAGGGAGCCACGGCCTCCTCCGGGAGCACGAAAGGAAGGGAGGGGGACGGAGCACCCCCGAAAGGGCCGAGACTGCCTCCTACGCTGAGGTAGCCTACCATCCTTGGCTAGAACATCAAGACGCTCCCCAAATAGCCGCAGCCCAGCGAATGGGAGTCCAGTGAGAGCTTTCTTAGCAGCAGCTTCAGCTGCCCACTGATGTAACCAAACAGAGCGGAGCATAGCCACCAAGAGCGCAGAGGCCCTACAGCTCAGCTGCACAGCATCATCCATAGCAGTAAGGATAAAGGCCACAAAATCAGAGCAAACCAAGAGAGTCCTATACTCCTCCCCCCCGCTACGATCCGTAGCGCCATCAAGGAGACGATGGAGCAGTTTCTTAAGGGCAATAGCTGTAATGGCAGCCGCACAGGCCGGGCGCAATCCAGCCCCCACACAGGTAAAGGCATGGCAGGCCAACTGATCCATGCGCCGGTCCTCACTGTCCCTCAGAGTGGTAGTGTCAGGTGAAGGCATGACCGAAGTATTGGACAAGCCTAGCACGGGAGCGTCTACTTCAGGGGGAAATGATCACCTCTTAACAAGATCAGCAGGAAAGGGATACCTCTTATCCAAACCCTTGGGCACAGAGGGCAGCCTGTTAGGACGTTCCCATTCTTTAAGCACCATAGTGGTGAAATGTCCCTGCTCAGGGAACTCCAGACACCGTTTACTAGGACGAAACAGCTCACCCTGTTTCCTTTTTTTTTAGCCTCCACAGGGGCAGCAATGTGAAAAATTTCAAAAATGTGAGACAGCAAATTATCAGTGTACTCAGGATACCATGAATCCTCCCCAGATTCAGGGTCACTATCACAGCCCTCCTGCTGGTCCCCAGAGGAGACAGAGTCCTGGAGCAGTTCCCCTTCCTCTAGGGAATAATGTCCAGTAGTGACATCAAATTCCTCATACTCCTCTGTATAGCGTGTGGGAGTGAAAGTCAGGTATCGCTTCTTGCCAGAGGCCTTCCTAGGAATTGGCCCAGCAAGCTGCTTCTCAATGTTGGCCACACGAAGTGCCAGATCAGACTGTGACCCCGTGCTAGCATCCCCCTCACTGGGAGCGAATTGCAGCAGTGGGGGGGTAGGTTATGCCCAAGGGGGCGCAGAGCTGGGAAGCAATGCAGGCAAACCAAGCTGGAGCACAAGGACACTTTGAACGCATGGCACGCACACCGTGACATCATTGCTGATAGGGGATACCCTGCACATGGAACACAGCTGGGATTGCCCCGAGGGACCCCCGAGCACGCTATCCCCAGAAGCCTCCATACGGTGATTAACACAGGCGCAATAGGCCAGCGCTGGTTAAAGGCCAATACAAAAATACCATTTTGTGATTACTCACCTGTAAAATGGGTATTATAAGTATGTCACACACCCCGCTTCAGGTTCCTTAAATCATTAAGCATGATACTCATGCGTTATAGCGTTATACTCACCGCTAGGTGGCACTCTTGCAGAGAAGTCCAGAAAACAACAAGCCCCTCCCGGTCTATACATACCTGGTACCGCCTAACAAATCCCCAGTAATTCAAACAGCAATAAGACAAGGTACCAGGAAAAAAAACAACGGTAACCCTCAATTATAACAAAAAAGCTTCACCATATAAAGAACCAGGATACCAAAAAGGGCGGGTGAAGCGGGGTGTGTGACATACTTATAATACCCATTTTACAGGTGAGTAATCACAAAATGGTATTATTCTAAGTATGTCACACACCCCGCTTCAGGTTACTTAAATCATTAAGCATGGGACATCCAACAGCAGTGTCCAAAAAGGGCGGGTATCCAACCAGGCAATAATGCAGAAACTCAAACCACAGCAGCTTGCAGAACCTTGCGGCCAAAAACAGCATCCGCTGAGGCCCGCACATCAACCTTGTAAAACTTGGAAAAAGTGTGAACCGAAGACCAAGTAGCAGCCTTACAAACTTGATCAACAGAAGCCTGGTGCTGAAAAGCCCAGGACGCTCCAACCACACGAGTAGAATGAGCAGTAACACGAAAAGGGGGATCCTTCCCCTTGGCAGAGTAGGCTCCAACAATCGCCTGACTAATGGAAGACTTAGCCGGAGCCAAGCCCTTCCTAGCCCCACAGGGCACCACGAAAAAGGCATCAGTCTTACGAAAAGAAGACGTAATACGCAAATAGTACTTGACACAACGTACCACATCCAAACAATGCAACGCCCTCTCCTTGTCATTCCCAGGCCTAAGGCACAAGGAGGGAAGAACAATGTCCTGATTAAGATGAAAAGCAGAGACCACTTTAGGGAGAAAGTCTGGCTTGAAACGAAAAACCACTTTGTCCTGATGTTTCTCAAAATAAGGAGCCTGAATAGACAAGGCTGCCAACTCCGAAACACGCCGAACCGAAGTGATGGCCACCAAAAAGACAACCTTCTGAGTCAACATAGATAGAGCAATATCCTGCAAAGGCTCAAAAGGAGGAGCCTGAAGAGCAGAAAGGACCAAATTCAAATCCCAAACAGGGAGCAAAGGCTTCCTAGGAGGCCGCAGATGCGAAACCCCCTGGAAAAAAAGTCTTGACCAAAGAATGGAGAGCAAAAGACCTCTGAAAAAAGATAGACAAGGCAGAAACCTGCCCCTTCAAGGTACTAAGCTGCAGACCAGAGTCCAGCCCAGATTGAAGAAATTCCAAAATCCTAGAGATAGAAAAGACCCGGCAGGGCAAAGATCTCGCCTCACACCAATCAATTTAAGATCTCCAAGCCCTATAATAGATGGAAGAAGAGGATCTCTTCCTGGCACTGATAAGAGTCCGAATGACTGAATCCGAAAGGCCTTCCTCCTTCAAGATGGAGGTTTCAGCAGCCAAGCCGTCAAAGCCAGCATTGGTAAACTGGGGTAACACAGTAGACCCTGAGTGAGAAGATCCGGCCGAAGAGGCAGCTCAAACTGATCCACCGCCAGACGAACAATGTCTGCGAACCACACCCGTCTTGGCCACTTTGGAGCCACGAGAATGGCGGGAACTCCTTCCAGAACCAGCTTTCGCAGTACCCTGCCTAGCATGGGAGTCGGAGGAAACAGATAAAGAAACCCCAGGTCCCTCCAGCTCAGAGCCATGGCATCCGCCGCCAGAGCCAGAGGGTCCTGGGATAGCGACACGAATGTCGGAAGCTTGTGATTGTGACGAGAGGCAAACAGATCCACCTCCGGCGTCCCCCACCGAAGACAAAGCGATCGAAACACCTGGGGATGGAGAGACCACTCCCCCCGGCGGGACGAACACCGGCTCAGAGAGTCCGCCTCCGTGTTTTCCACTCCTGGAATGTACACTGCCGAGATGCAAGGAACATGAGTCTCCGCCCAAACCAGGATCAGAGACACCTCCCTGTGGGCACCCAGACTGTGAGTCCCTCCTTGGTGATTGATGTAAGCAACCGCCGTCCGATTGTCCGAACGAACCTGAACCGGCAGACCCTGTAAATGCTGCGTCAAGTGAGACAGAGCCAACCTGATGGCTCTCAGCTCCAGAACATTGATGGGTAAGTGAGCCTCCTGAGGACCCCACCGGCCCCGGAACCGAAGAGCCTTCCAAAAGCCCCCCCATCCTGACAAACTGGCGTCCGTGGTGACAGTTTCCCAAAGCGGGGTCAGAAATGACCTGCCCCTCGAGAGATTGTCCGAAACCATCCACCACCGTAGAGACTGCGGAACCCGGGGGGACATCCGGCAGGACCGATCCAACGATCCCGGCCGACGGTCCCAAGATGCCAACAGATGAAGCTGAAGCGTCCGCGTGTGAAACTGCGCGAAGGGAACTGCCTCGAACGAAGCTACCATCAACCCCACCAGTCTCATCCCTAGACGGATGGACGGGCGAGGATTGGAAAGAAGAAGCTGAGCCAATTCCTGAATCAAAAGAACCTTGGCCTGAGGAAGAAAAACTCTGTGCTGGTAAGAGTCCAAGGACATTCCCAGAAAAGTCACCACCCTGGCCGGAACCAGGGAGGACTTGGAGTAGTTGATCACCCAGCCGAACCTCTCCAGCATAGACACCACCATGTTGGTGTCCCCTTCCGCTTGACTGAAGGAAGGCGCCATGATGAGAAGATTGTCCAGGTAGGGCACAATCCGAATCCCCTGAACTCTGAGCAGGACCATAACTCCCGCCAACACCTTGGTGAACACTCTCGGAGCCGAGGTGAGGCCGAACGGGAGAGCTACAAACTGAAAATGCCGGTCCTCCACCGCGAAGCGAAGGAACCTCTGATGGGCCGGAAAAATCGGAATGTGAAGATATGCATCCTTGATGGCTATGGACGTCATGAAGTCTCCCTGCCGAAGCGAAGCGATCGCAGACCGAAGGGTTTCCATGCGAAACTTCGGGGGACGAATAAACCGGTTGAGAAACTTCAAATCCAGGATGGGACGGAACGACCCATCCTTTTTGGGAACAATGAAGAGATTGGAATAATACCCGCGCCCCACCTCCGAAGGCGGGACCGGACATATAACTGCCAACTCCAGCAGATTCCTTTCCGCCGCCAGGAGCCCCTGTGCGGCCGAGGGATCTGTAGGAACACGGGACCTGAAAAACCTTGGAGGAGAGCGGGACTCGAACTCCAGCCTGTAGCCGGCCGACACCACCTCCCGGATCCACCTGTCCGAGACCTCCTGGTCCCATACCCGGGAGAAGAGTCGCAACCGTCCCCCCACCCGTAAGGGTGAGGGCGCCCCCTCATTGCTGAGCGGGCTTGGCAGCTGGCTTGGGTTTGGCGCCCCAGACGTGAAAAGGACGGCCACGGCCTCTTCCCCTGTTCCAGCTAGCACCCCTGGAAGCCGAGAAGCCCGCACCCCTGCCAGCTCTGGCTCCCCGAAAGGAGGAATTGAAGTGGGCCGCCCCCCGAAAGGAACGACGAAAATTCTTGCGCTGAGGCAACTTACCTCCCTTAGCAACAGAATCCAACTTTTCACCAAAAAGCCTCAAACCCATAAAGGGAAGAGACGTGAGTGATCTCTTGGAATTAAAGTCAGCCGTCCACTGCCTCAACCATACTGAACGGCGAATGGCAACCAACAGAGCCGTAGCCCTGCCCGACATCAACATGGCATCATCCTGGGCTGCCAGAATGAAAGACAAAAAGGAATCACAACGCTTAAGAGCCAGAAACTCAGCACAAGTAGGATTAAGGTCCGTACATAAATCCCTGATGATAGACCTAACCGCCATCAACAAAAGGGCCGAAGCACAGACTGGCCTCAGAACTGAACCCGCGCAGACAAAACCATGCCGGGCCAGCTGATCAATCCGGCGATCCTCGCCGTCCTTGAGAGAAGTCGTGTCAGGAGAATGAACAACCGCCGTGTTAGATAGTCCCAGAACCGGAGCATCAACCTCGGGAGGGACAGACCAACGCTTGACCAAGTCCGCCGGAAAGGGATACTTCCTATCCCAGCTAGGCGGCACCCCAACGAGACGCGTAGGTTGCTCCCATTGCTTAAGGACAATGTCCTCAAAATGCTGTCGACTGGGAAACTCCAAGCGCGGCTTGGACACCCCAAAAAGCTGACCCTTAGGCCGAGGAGCAGCTTCAGGCGGATCCAAATCCAAAACCTAAAACATTTGGGCCAGAATGGAAGGTGTATCCAGGACAGGCCCTTCAGACTGGTCACCCTCAGCACCCAGCAACTGCTGGCCCTCGGGATCCTCAAATTCCTCAACGAGCTCGCCCTCTTCAAGGGGCCGATCCGGCCAATCCAGGTCCTCAATAACCTACTCATCTGAGTCCGGCACTGCGCCGCCCGACCCGCCCCCCAAATCACCGACAAAAAGCGCAGTCCCGGGGGCTAAGGAAGCCCCCCCAACAAGGAGAGACCAGGCGAGCCGACGGGCCGGCCTCCAGTCACCCGTCCCTGCCATAACATGCAGTACTGTGACACAAGCACACACAATTTCAATAAAATAAAAACCAACAGGGAGAAGGCCAATAGGGGGACCTGACCTACCTAACACTGGGGCATCCCACATCCGGATCACCACGGCCGGAATACCGCTATGCCCCATAATATGGGGACGAGCGGAGGAGCTAATCTCCTGGGCACTACTAAGTGCCATCTACCATTGCCCGGCCACCAGCCTAAGCTGAGAGGCTACCAATTAATCAGGGCTAAAAAGAACGAAAACCGGGCAGAAATAGACCATGGGGGGGGGGGGGGGCGGGGTGTTACTTCTTTCTTCTGTCTTGTCGCCACCTTGCAGAGAAGAACACTGGGGATTTGTTAGGAGGTACCAGGTATGTATAGACCGGGAGGGGCTTGTTGTTTTCTGGACTTCTCTGCAAGAGTGCCACCTAGCGGTGAATATAACCCATGCTTAATGATTTAAGTAACCTGAAGCGGGGTGTGTGACATACTTAGAATAGCCACCCGGGATGCCCTTCCACGGGATGCCCCCAGCGAAGCAAAAATGGGTGGGGGGGATGAGGGGGAGGAAGGAGCAGAGCCGGGAGAAACCACAACCCACTGGTATCCCGCCTGAAAGACATAAGTAAAAATGACACATGAGCAGCACATGCCCCACGAGACCAATAAAAAAAACCCCAAGGGGGACTCACGGACCAAGGACACCGCAGGGTCACCAAGGCACTGACCACAGGATGAAGCGACACACCGGAAGAAAACAGCGCTGCAGCCCAAAAGGGAGAAATCCAGACGTGCAGCAAATCCAAAATGGAGCCGGCAGAGGTACCTCAAGGGACGCGATACGCGTCATCTCCCAGCCCTGGCGAGCGCGAAAACGGCGCCCACGTGACCCCGCCGGCGCCATGACAAAGCAAAAACGGCACTGTTTACAGCGCCCACAGCCGCGGAGCGCTGTACAAAACGGCGCGGCGGCCAAAAAACACCAAAAAAACACACTGTAAACGGCCAAAACACCACAAGTAATACCACTCGCCTCTGCCAACCCCCCCCCCCCCCCCCCGAAAAAAGGGGGAGAGAGAGAGACCAGAAGCGAGTAACCAGGCCAGAAGGGGGGGGGGGGGTCCCCTGAAGGAAAAGAAGGGGACACAGTCCCCCAAAACATTCACCCTCTCAGAAGCCAGGACAGGAACTCCGCATCCCTAGTAGGCTCACCATAAAGACTATGGCCGACTACCCTTTGTGTAACAGGGTCTGCGGCTTGGAGCATCGCTCCAGGAGCACTTGGCCCTAGTGCTCTTCTACCCTCACCCTATCTGTCAGCCAAGGCTGGGAGGCAGTGAGGGTCCAGAAACGGGTGGAAATAGCCATGCAGGGCCGCAGGCTTAGTTGCCTCGCTCACCTGCGCAAGAGAGAGCCATCTTCTAACTTCGCAGTTCCACTGCAGAGGAAACACTGGGAACTCTAAGGTTGATCCTGTTTTTAAAGGGGGCCGGGAGATGCCACAGCTTTCTGCAATACCACTGCGCCACCTTGTGGCGGAATAACTCAACTGTTATGAATTCCCGAAGCAGGCCGTGCCATGCAATAAAAAAGAGCCATCTTCTATCTTCGCAGAATTACTGCAGAGAGAACACTGGATTAGTGGTGATCCTGTTTTTATATGGTATCGGAAGGAGCCACAACTCTTCTGCTGTACACTGTGCCACCTTGTGGCGAAATAACCCATATGTAAGGACTTCTGGAAGCACCGGGAGAACCATTATATGAAAATTTGAAGATAAAAACAATCACCATAAAGAGGTAACTAAAGATAATGATAACAAGGGTGGGGTGGAACAGGACGTGCTGTATACATATAATACCAATTCTACAGGTGAGTAATCACAGAATTGTATTATTCTAAGTATACAGCACGTTCTGTTCCAGAAGATATTCCTTACACTTGGGACATCCAATAGCAGTGTCCGTAAGGTAGGGTGGGATCCCCAAAAGTAACAGCAGACAGTTTAAACCACTGCCGCCTGCAGAACCTTGCGGCCAAAAGCAGCATCAGCTGAGGCCCTAACATCAACCTTGTAAAACTTTGAAAAAGTATGAACAGAAGACCAAGTAGTGGCCTTGCAAACTTGTTCAACAGAAGCTTGGTGCTGAAAAGCCCAAGAGGCACCAATAGCACGAGCAAGGCGGAAGGGAGGTTCCTTCCCCTTAGCAGAGTAGGCCTGAATCACAGCCTGACGTATCCACTTACTGATAGTGGACTTAGCCGGAGCCAGGCCTTTCTTAGGTCCAGATGGAAGCACAAAAAGAGCCTCAGTCTTCCTGAAGGATTCAGTAGCCACCAAATAGAACTTCGGAGTTCTGACTACGTCCAAAGAATGCAAAACCCTTTCCTTAGGGTTACTAGGAATAGGACACAGAGAAGGCAAAACAATGTCCTGATTGAGAGGAAAGGCAGAAAAAACCTTAGGTAGAAAATCTGGCTTAAAACGAAACACCACCTTGTCCTGGTGTCTCTCAACTCAGTGCCGCCAACTCAGAAAAACGCCTAACAGAAGTGATAGCCACCAAAAAGACCACCTTAAGCGTAAGAATGGACAAAGCAGCCCCTTGCAAGGGCTCAAAGGGAGACCCCTGCAGGGCAGATAAGACCAAGTTCAAGCCCCAGACTGGTAACATAGGCTTACGTGGGGGACACACGTGAGTAACCCCCTGGAAAAAAGTCTTGACCAGGGGATGCTGAGCAAAGGATCTTTGGAAGAAAATAGCCAAAGCAGACACATGGCCTTTCAGAGTACTGAGCTGAAGACCCAGATCCAAACCATGTTGGAGAAATTCCAGAAACCTAGGAATAGAAAACACACGACAAGGAAGTGGGTGGGACTCACACCAGTCAATGTAAGTACGCCAGACCCTGTAATAGATGGAAGAAGAGGACCTCTTCCTAGCCCTGATCATGGTATTCACCACCGAGGCAGGCAGCCCTTTTTCCATCAAGATGGAGTTTTCAACAGCCAGGCCGTCAAAGCCAGCAATTGTAAATTGGGGTGGCGTAGGTGTCCCTGAATGAGCAGATCGGGAACCTGTGGTAGAGCATACTGATCTACTGCCAACTGCACGATGCCTGCGAACCACAAGCTTGTAATTGTGACGAGACGCAAATAGAGCCACGTCCGGCTGACCCCAGCGGTGGCACTGGGAGCGAAACACCCTGCCGCTGAGGGACCACTTTCCCAGACGAGAGGTCCCCCTGCTCAGAGAGTCTGCCTCCAGATTCTCCACCCCCGGGATGTACACAGCTGAGATGCAGGGAACATTTTCCTCCGCCCAGTACAGTGTCAGGGACACTTCCTTGAGGGCCCTCTTGCTCCGGGTCCCTCCCTGATGATTGATGTAGGCAACCGCCGTCTGGTTGTCTGAGCGGACCTGAACAGCCCGACCCCTCAAGTGAGGGGTTAAGTGGGCGAGAACCAACCTGATTGCCCTCAATTCCAGAATGTTGATAGGGGCATGGGCCTCCTGAGGGTCCCACTGACCCTGGAATTTCAGGGGCATCCATGGTGACAGTCTCCCAGCAGGGGCCAGAAAGGAACTGCCCCCCAGCAGGTTCCCTGAGACCAACCACCACACTAGAGACCGCCTGACCTGAGGGGGCAAGACAAACACCTTATACAGGGACACAGGGTCCCGATCCCATACTGACAAAAGGTGAAGCTGAAGAGGCCTCTTGTGGAACTGAGCATATGGAACAGCCTCGAAGCAGGACACCATCAGGCCCACCAGCTGCATTCCCTGCCTGATGGATGGATGGGGACAAGACAGCAGGAGCTGAGCTTTCTCTTGAAGGACCTTCACCTTCTACTGAGGAAGAAAGATCTTGACCTGAGCTGAATCCAGAATCATGCCCAAAAAGGACTTCACCATGGAAGGAGACAGGGAAGATTTGGGGCGATTGATCACCCAGCCGAATGATTCCAGTGTGGACACCACCCTCTGAGTGTCCAGCTCTGCCTGAGGAAAGGACTGAGAAGCAATAAACATGTCGTCCAGGTAGGGAAGAATGCGAATGCCCTGAGATCTCAGCAGGGCCATCACCCCTGCCAGCACCTTGGTGAATACACTGGGGGCCGAGGTGAGGCCGAAGGGCAAGGCCACAAATTGGTAGCGCTGATCCTCCAGAGCGAACCTGTGGAACCTCTGATGACCTGGAAAGATAGGGACGTGAAGGTAAGCATCCTTGATGTCCACCGAGGTCATGAAGTCCCCTGGGCGTAGGAAAGTCACAACTGAGCGCAGAGTCTCCATGCGAAAATGTCTGAATCTGACAAACTTGTTGAGAAGCTTTAAATCCAGGAAAGGTCTGATGGACCCATCCTTTTTGGGCACAATGAAAAGATTGGAATAATAGCCTTTGCACCTTTCCTTCAAGGGCACCCGGCAGATGACACCTAGGTCTAGAAGGCCCTGGACAGCCAGGGAGAGACACTGAGCTGACAAGGGGTTTTGAGCTACACGAGATTTGATGAATCTTGGGGGCAGCCAGGCTGCAAACTCTATCTTGTAACCAGAGGAAACGACCTCCTGAATCCACCGGTCTGAGACATGAGACCTCCAGACGTGAGCCAAGAGCTGAAGCCGTCCCCCCACCCGGATGGGTGAGGGCGCCCCTTCATGCCTGAGGGGGCTTGGGGGAGGACTTAGTCTTGGGACCCCAGGAGGAGCCAGGGCGGCCACGTCCTCTGCCCCTGCCCCAAAAATCTCCACGGGCTCCAGCAAAGGAAGCTCCCCGTCCAATTCTGGAGCCCCTGAAGGAAGGAGAAAAGGCACCTGAACCCCGAAAGGACCGAGGCTGCCTTCTACGCTGAGGTAACTTGCCTCCCTTAGCAAACAAGTCCAAACGTTCCCCAAAGAGGCGTAGCCCCTTGAAGGGAAAACCAGTGAGGGCCTTTTTGGCAGCATTGTCAGCTGCCCACTGGCGCAGCCAGACCGAGCGGCGTATTGCCAACAAGGCAGAAGCCCTGCCACACATTCTAATGGTATCATCCAAGGCAGAGAGAACATATGCAACAAATTCCTCACAAAGCAGAAGAGCTCTATACTCTTCACTACCAGCATTATCAGGGGCCCCATCTAAGAGACCCCTGAGAAAGCTTTTAACAGCAACAGCCATGATAGCAGAGGCACAGACCGGACGGAGCGCGGTCCCAACACAGGCAAAGGCATGGCAAGCTAACTGATCCATGCGCCTGTCTTCCCCATCCCTCAAGGTAGTAGTGTCAGGGGAATGCATGACAGATGTGTTAGACAACCCCAGAACTGGTGCATCCACCTCTGGAGGACATGACCAACGTTTAACCATTTCAGCAGGAAAGGTATACCTCTTATCCCAACTCTTTGGTACCCCGGGAAGCCAACTAGGCCTTTCCCACTCTTAGACAATCAGATTATTAAAGTGAGTTTGTTCAGGAAACTCCAGACGTGGCTTAACAGTATGAAACAGCCCCCCCTGCTGCCGCGGGGCCACGGCAGGAGGAGAGATACAGAGCACTTCAAAGATGTGAGCCAAAAGTCTGTCCGTATCATCTGAAGCCCATTGGTCAGATCCAGACTCAGCATAATCCCCAGGCTGATCCTCAGATGATTCTGAATCAGAGAATAATTCCCCTTCTTCCAAGGGGGTATAACCAGTAACATCAAAAAAACTCCTCAGCTTCCATAGGAAAGAGAGTAACACCGGGGGGCAGATGCTGCCGCTTAGCAGGAGACTTACGCGGACCAGAACCAGCAATATGCCTTTCAATGCTGGCTACCCAGGTAGCCAAATCAGGTTGAAACTCCCCACTGGTACGCACCTCACTGGGAGTCAGGTGTAAGCGTGGGGGGGTAGGCGAAACCAGAGGGGGCGCAGCACTAGGCCCAGCCGCAGGTAAACCAGACTGCAGGGCAAGTACCTGCTGGCCGCAGGGTACACAGACCCTAATATCATCACTTATAGGGGATACCCCACACGCAGCCGGGCTTGTCCCGAAGGAACCCCGAGCACATTATCCATATGGTGATTATCACGGCACAACAAGCCAATAGGGATTGACGCTACTAAAAGCAACACGGGATGCCCCAATAACCCGCTAGGGAAGTGGGAGTAATGGTATGTAATAGCCTTCCAATAAGAGTTAAGACTAAAGAGAGGGGATAGGACAGAGAGAAACCACAAAGTTTGACCCGCCTGCAAGACATAAGCAAAAGATCCCATAAGCGATATGCAATATAGACAATGTATATATATAAAAAATCAGCCCGCAGGGGCACTTACGGACCGCGAAAGTGAGACGCCAGGCACACGCAGCAGAGAATTAAAATGGCGCCTGCATATACCTTGAGGGGCGGGCCGCGGAGACCATGATGCAAAACGCGTCATCCGCAAGGCCCGCCCCCCCTGAAGAGCGCGAAAACGCGCCCACCTGACAAGACCAGCCAATAAAGGCGCAGCAGCACCTGAGGCGATGTCGCCGCCGACTGCGGAGCGCAGTACAAACGTGCGGTGGCGGCAAAAGAAACCAGTGCAGTCAATTCAAAGGGATCAGACACAACACACACAATAGATACAAGGACATGCACCCCCCCCCCCCCGAGAACTATAAGGGAGAGCGAGGGGGAAGCAACGGCCAGTCTAAAGGGAGCCAACTGTGGGGACAGGGGGCGAGGGGCATAAAGTGCGGGAAGGGCATCCCATAAGGCTCACCATGGGCCTGTACCGCCTACCCTTTGGCGGGGGACTGCGGTTGGAGAAGCGCTCCTTAGCACCTGACAGCGATGCTGCCTACCTTCACCCGAACCAGAGCAACCTGAGCTGGGAGGCAGTAGAAGGAAACGGGTGGGAATAGTCCTACAGGGCCGCAGGCTAATAGCCCCGCTCACCTACGAGTAGAGAGAGCCATCTTCTAGTCATCGCAGCCAGGACTGCAGAGAAGAACTGGGGATTTTGTTTGAGGTCCCTGGTATATATGGGGCCGGGAGGAGCCACTTTTCTGTCTCTGCAGTCCAGCACCATCTACTGGAGTATATCCCAAGAGTAAGGAATATCTTCTGGAACAGGACGTGCTGTATACTTAGAATAATGTTCTTCTTACAACAGCATGGACGGGGCCAGGGCTGGCAAAGGTTACACAAAGTTTATTGATTTATTGCAGCAGCATCTTACTTACAACAGACTCGATAGGAAGGGAACGGCAGGCAGGCAGCTCCAGCTTGGTGCTATCTGGCCGCTGAAAGTTAAGTCCCTACACGTGACAGCTGGGGAAGGGGGCTCTGAGGGATGGCTGGGAAGGTCTGACTCTGCTGTTTACCTGATGCTGGATGCTGCAGGCTCCCTCCACTGCCATGAAAGATCTATTGCAACTGGCACAGTGTCACAGGTGGACCTAAACTTTTTTGTGTTTTTTTAAAATGCACTGTGCCAGGTTGCTGGCTGTCAGTGGGCCCCCACCTCCCTGCGGGGGCCCCGGCAGCTGTCCGACCCTGCCGGGTGGTGAAGCCGGCTCCGACTAGCCCCACCCCTTCGAGGACGGGGCGGATGACGTCACCCTCGCGGACATCATCCCGGCTCCCAGCGGTTCAGCTGTGAGATGCAATGATCGCCGGCCAGAGGAGGAGGGGGTAGGGGGGGTAGGAGATCCTCTGATCTCCTGCCTCACTCTCCTCTGCCGGCGATCACTGCATCTGTCATGGGATCAGCGAGGCACACAAAAGCTGACAATCATGAAGACATTTCTTTTTACTGTTAACCCTTTGTGAACTGGTAAGGGATCTATGTGACCACTATACCAGTTCACAAGGCTCTGCGGCTTGCCATTAACCCAGAGCTCCCACATTACCTGCCTCCCCAAAGGCCGGGGGGGGGGGGGGGCAGAAAAAATACAATTCTCTGATTACTCACCTGTAGAATTGCCATTATGAGTATACAGTATGCCCTGCTCCAAATCTAATACTTACAGTTGGGATATACTCCGCCAGATGGCGCTGGACTGCAGAGACATCGAAAATAGGCTCCTCCCGGCCCCTCAAATACCCGGGGACCTCCCACAAATCCCCAGCATTGAAAAGCAGTTAATGAGAAGCCGGGAGAATTAAACAATCCAAACTATCAACTATAACAATGATAACAATCACCATACAGGGGATCCAAGAAATGCAAACCAAGGGTGGGTTGGAGCAGGACGTACTGTATACTCATAATACTAATTCTACAGGTGAGTAATCACAGAATTGTATTATTCTTAGTATACAGTACGTCCTGCTCCAAATCTAATACTTACAGTTGGGACATCCAATAGCAGTGTCCATAAGTAGGGTGGGATCCCCAAGAAAAATAAGCAGCAGGCAGTTTAAACCACTGCCGCCTGCAGAACCTTTCGGCCAAAAACAGCATCAGCTGAGACCCTAACATTAACCTTGTAAAACTTTGAAAAGGTATGAACAGAAGACCAAGTAGCGGCCTTGCAAACTTGTTCAACAGAAGCCTGGTGCTGAAAAGCCCAAGAGGCACCAATAGCACGAGTGGAATGAGCAGTAAGGCGAAAGGGAGGATTCTTCCCCTTAGCGGAGTAGGCCTGAATCACAGCCTGACGAATCCACTTGCTGATAGTAGACTTGGCAGGAGCCAAACCCTTCCTAGGACCAGAAGGGACCACAAAAAGAGCATCAGTTTTCCTGAAAGGTGCAGTAGCCACCAGATAGTACTTCAGACACCTAACCACATCCAAAGAGTCCAAAACTCTCTCCTTAGCATTGCTAGGATTAGGGCACAAAAAAGGAAGAACAATATCCTGATTCAAATGAAAAGCAGACACTACCTTAGGTAGAAAGTCAGGTTTGAAACAAAACACCACCTTGTCCTGGTGTCTCTCATAGTAGGGGGGCTGAATGGACAGCGCCGCCAACTCAGACACACGCCTGACAGAAGTGATAGCCACCAGAAATACAACCTTGAGCGTAAGAATGGCCAAGGCAGCATCCTGCACAGGTTCAAAGGGAGCACCCTGCAAGGCTGACAGAACCAAGTTCAGATCCCAAACAGGCACCATAGGCTTACGTGGGGGACGCACATGAGTGACCCCCTGGAAAAAAGTCCTGATCAGAGGGTGCTGAGCAAAGGACTTCTGGAAGAAAATAGCCAGGGCAGAAACCTGACCCTTCAGAGTACTGAGTTGGAGCCCCATCTCCAACCCGTGCTGCAGGAACTCCAGAATCCTGGGAATAGAGAACACATGACAGGGAAGAGACTTAGACTCACACCAATCAATGTAGGCACGCCAAACCCTGTAGTAAATGGAAGAGGAAGACTTCTTCCTCGCTTTAATCAAAGTATCCACAACCGAGGAAGACAGCCCCTTCTCCATCATGATGGAGGTTTCAGTAGCCAAGCCGTCAAAGCCAGAGTTTGTAAATTGGAGCCCTGAGTGAGCAGATCTGGCACCAAGGGCAGAGCGTACTGATCTACTGCCAGCTGCACCACGTCTGCGAACCACACTCTTTTTGGCCACCTGGGGGCCACCAGAATTGCTGGCACTCCTTCCGGAGCAATCTTGCGCAGAACCCTTCCCAGCAGGGGAATTGGAGGGAAGACATACAGGAATTGAAAGTCCTTCCATGACATTGCTAGCGCATCCGAGGTCAGGGCCAGAGGATCCCTGGACAGAGAGACAAAAGTTGGGAGCTTGTGATTGTGTCGGGACGCAAACAGATCCACATCTGGTTGGCCCCAACGGTGACACAGAGATTGAAACACCCTGCTGCATAGGGACTATTCTCCCTGGCGAGAAGTCCCCCTGCTCAGAGAGTCCGCCAGGTGATTTTCCACCCCCGGGATGTACACAGCTGAAATGCAGGGTACATTGGCCTCCGCCCAAGTCAGGATCAGAGACGCTTCCTGGAGGGCCCCCTTGCTCCGGGTCCCCCCCTGATGATTGATGTAGGCGACTGCCGTCTGGTTGTCCGAGCGCACCTGAACAGGCAGGCCCCGAAGATGAGTAGTCAAGCAAGCCAGAACTAACCTGATCGCCCGCAGCTCCAAGACATTGATAGGTGTGTGGGCCTCCTGAGGGCCCCACCTCCCCTGGAACCGCAGGGATTTCCAGAAGCCCCCCCAACCTGACAGACTGGCATCCATGGTGACCGTCTCCCAGGAAGGGGCAAGAAAGGATCTGCCCCCCAAGAGATTCCTTGAGTCCATCCACCACAAGAGGAACCTCCTGACTAGGGGGGAGAGCACACAGACCCTGTCCAGGGACGCTGGGTCCTTGTCCCATACAGACAATAGGTGAAGTTGCAGAGGCCTAAAGTGGAACTGAGCATAAGGGAC
This sequence comes from Gastrophryne carolinensis, assembly GCA_027917425.1. Classification (NCBI taxonomy): domain Eukaryota; kingdom Metazoa; phylum Chordata; class Amphibia; order Anura; family Microhylidae; genus Gastrophryne; species Gastrophryne carolinensis. Next base: position 90,920,656 of record CM051243.1, on the reverse strand, counting down.
CGCTTCGAAGCACGCCACCATCAGACCCACCAGCTGCATCCCCTGCCTGATGTAGGGATGGGGACAAGCTAGTAGGGACTGAGCCTGTGCAATCAGACTGTCCACCTTCTGCTGAGGAAGGAAGATCCTTGCCTAAACTGTATCCAGATTGCTTCCTAGGAATGGAGTTACCAAGTAAGGGGACAGTGAGGACTTGGGGTGGTTGATCACCCATCCAAATGACTCCAGAGTGGACACCACCAGCTGAGTATCCAACTCTGTCTGATGTAGAGACTGGGAAGTGATGAGGATGTCGTCCAGATAGGGAAGCACGCGGACGCCCTGACACCTGAGCAGAGACATCACGCCAGCCAGCACCTTGGTGAACACCCTGGGAGCTGAAGTGAGGCCGAAGGGCAAGGCCACAAATTGGTAGTGTTGATCCATCAGAGCGAACCTAAGGAACCTTTGATGACCTGGGAACACAGGAATATGAAGGTAAGCATCTTTGATGTCCACAGAAGTCATGAAATCCCCTTGGCGCAGGGAACTGATGGCAGAGCGCAGAGTCTCCATGCGAAAGCGCCTGCCCCTGACAAACTTGTTGAGGATCTTCAAGTCCAGGATGGGCCTGACAGAACCATCCTTTTTGGGTATTGTGAATAGGTTGGAATAAAAGCCCTTGCCTTTTTCTCTTAAAGGGACCTGGCAGATGACCCCCAGCTCCAGGAGGCCTTGCACTGCTTGCACTAGCTCCTGAGCTGACACAGGGTCCTGAGGAATCCGGGATCTGATGAATCTTGAAAGGGGATCGGCAGCAAACTCCAACTTGTAACCGGAGGACACTACCTCCTGAATCCACCTGTCTGAGACATGAAGCCTCCAGACGTGAGCGAAGTGCTGCAGCTGTCCCCCCACCCGGATGGGTAAGGGCGCCCCATCATGCCTGAGGGGGCTTGGGAAAGGATTTAGCTTTGGGCCCCAGGAGGAGCCGGGACGTCCACGTCCTCTGCCTCTACCCCAGAAATCTCCCTGGGCCCCAGGGAAAGAACCCCCCCTTCCCTGTCTTGCACCACGGTAAGGGGAGGAGAAGGAACCCTGACCCCGAAAGGGCCGAGATTGCCGTCTGCGCTGGGGTAACCTGCCTTCCTTAGCAAAAAGTTCCAGGCGGTCTCCAAACAGATGCAGTCCTTTAAAGGGAAAACCTGTGAGGGCCTTCTTGGCAGCGTTGTCAGCAGCCCACTGGCGCAGCCAAACCGAGCGGCATATAGCCACCACGAGGGCAGAAGCTTTGGCACACATTCTGATGGTGTCATCCAATGCTGATAGGACAAAATTTACAAAAACATCACAACTGGAGAGAGCATTAAACACCTCACAAGGCAAATCATCAGGGGCACTATCAAGCATATTTCTGATAAGGGTTCTAGTGGCCACAGTAGTAATGGCAGAGGCACAGACCGGGCGCAGCGCCGTCCCCGCACATGCAAAGGCGTGGGATGCCAGCTGATCAATATGCTGGTCTTCGGCATCCCGCAGGGTAGTAGAATCAGGGGAATGCATGACAGAGGTGTTAGATAGCCCTAGGATTTAAAATGGAATCAACAACAAGTTGTGGAGAGGATTTTATCTGTTACACTTGTTGTTGATTCCATTTTAAATGTGAGTACGCATTTGGTACTTATTTTAAGAATAATGCATTAAAAGAGATATTATGCCAGATCTGTCCATCATTTCTCTTTCATGCATATAAAATCAATGGGAGAGCTGAGTGGAATTGATACTTAAAGCTTCCAATTAAGCCAAGATCAAGATTATGCTTAAAGGCTCTATGTGAAACGCCCAGTTACTACTGCCATTTGGTAAGAGTATATTTTATAGGTGGTGGGCACAAGGTGAAGGTCACTTAAAGGAACAGAGCCTTTACTTACAAGCACAATACTTTGGACTTACTAACTGACCAGTATTGAAAGATTTTTTCCATTGGAAGGAAACCAAGTGTTTAAAGATTGTCAAGGACATTTAACAGCTTATGCATTCAGAAATTTAATAGGACTGCTTAGAACCTATTTATTTAGAACTTGATTGCATCTTTTGATATAAGATTAACTATATGCTCTGTGCTTAATTGTATACTTAAAAATAATGATAACAAGGGTGGGGTGGAACAGGACGTGTTGTATACATATAATACCAATTCTACAGGTGAGTAATCACAGAATTGTATTATCCTAAGTATACAGCACGTCCTGTTCCAGAAGATATCCCTTCTCTTGGGACATCCAATAGCAGTGTCCGTAAGGTAGGGTGGGATCCCCAAAAGTAACAGCAGACTGTTTAAACCACTGCCGCCGGCAGAACTTTGCAGCCAAAAGCAGCGTCAGCTGAGGCCTTAACATCAACCTTGCAAAACTTAGAAAAAGTATGAACAGAAGACCAAGTGGCGGCCTTGCAAACTTGTTCAACAGAAGCTAGGTGCTGAAAAGCCCAAGAGGCACCAATAGCACGAGTAGAATGAGCAGAAAGGCGGAAGGGAGGCTCCTTCCCCTTAGCAGAGTAGGCCTGTATCACAGCCTGACGGATCCACTTGCTGATAGTGGACTTAGCCGGAGCCAGACCCTTCTTAGGTCCAGACGGGAGCACAAAGAGCGTCAGTCTTCCTGAAGGATTCAGTAGCCACCAAATAGAACTTCAGAGTCCTGACCACATCCAGAGAGTGTAAAACCCTCTCCTTAGAAGTACTAGGATTAGGACACAGAGAAGGCAAAACAATGTCCTGATTGAGATGAAAGGCAGAAACAACCTTAGGCAGAAAATCTGGCTTAAAAAGAAACACCACCTTTTCCTGGTGTCTCTCAAAATAAGGAGGCTTGATGGAAAGCGCCCCCAACTCAGAAACACGCCTCACAGAAGTGATAGCCACCAAAAAGACCACCTTAAGCATAAGAATGGACAAAGGGGCCCCTTGCAAGGGCCCGAAGGGAGACCCCTGCAGGGCAGATAAGACCAAGTTCAAGTCCCAGACTGGTAACATAGGCTTACGTGGGGGACGCACATGAGTAACCCCCTGGAAGAAGGTCTTGACCAGGGGATGCTGAGCAAAGGATCTTTGGAAAAAAATAGCCAAGGCAGAAACATGACCTTTCAGAGTACTGAGCTGAAGACTCAGATCCAAACCATGTTGCAGAAACTCCAGAATCCTAGGAATAGAAAGCACACGACAGGGAAGCGAGTTAGACTCGCACCAGTCAATGTAAGTATGCCAAACCCTGTAGTAGATGGAAGAAGAGAACCTTTTCCTAGCCCTGATCATGGTATTTACAACTGAGGCAGGCAGCCCTTTTTCCATCAAGGTTGAGGTTTCAACAGCCAGGCAGCCAAAGCCAGCGTTTGTAAATTGGGGTGGTGTAGGTGCCCCTGAGTGAGCAGATCTGGAATCAAGGGCAGGGCGTAATGATCTACTGCCAGCTGCCTGATGTCTGCGAACAACACTCTTCTTGGCCAACAGGGAGCCACCAGTATGGCTGGCACCCTTTCCTGAGTTATCTTGCTTAGCACCCTGCCTAGCAGGGGAAAAGGGGGAAACACATACAGAAGCTGAAACCCCGTCCAAGACATTGCCAGGGCATCCATGGCCAAGGCCATAGGATCCGGGGACAGAGAGACAAAGACTGGAAGCTTGTGATTGTGACGGGACGCAAACAGATCCACATCCGGCTGACCCCAGCGGTGGCACAGGGAGCGAAACACCCTGCAGCTGAGGGACCATTCTCCCAGACGAGAGGTCCCCCTGCTCAGAGAGTCTGCCTCCAGATTCTCCACCCCCGGGATGTACACAGCTGAGATGCAGGGAACATTTTCCTCCACCCAGGACAGTATCAGGGACACCTTCTTGAGGGCCCACTTGCTCTGGGTCCCTCCCTGATGATTGATGTAGGCAACCGCCGTCTGGTTGTCCGAGCGGACCTGAACAGCCCGACCCCTCAGGTGTGGGGTTAAGTGGGCGAGAACCAACCTGATTGCCCTCAATTCCAGAATATTGATAGGGGCATGGGCCTCCTGAGGGCCCCACTGACCCTGGAATTTCAGGGACTTCCAAAAGCCCCCCCAACCTGTCAGACTGGCATCCGTGGTGCCAGTCTCCCAGCAGGGGGCCAGAAATGATCTGCCCCCCAGCAGGTTCCTTGAGTCCAGCCACCACGATAGAGACCGCGTAACCAGAGGGGACAGGACAAACACCTGATCCAAGGACACAGGATCCCGATCCCATACTGACAAGAGGTGAAGCTGAAGAGGCCTCATGTGAAACTGAGCATTTGGAACCTCCTCGAAGCAGGACACCATCAGGCCCACCAGCTGCATTCCCTACCTGATGGATGGATGAGGACAAAAATATCATTCTGTGAATACTCACCTGTAGAATGGATATTATCAGTATGCATCACACCCTGCTCCAGAATAATTCATTACGTCTGGGTTATAGTCCACAAGGGCGCTTAACTGCAGAGATGGCAAAAAATAGGCCCCTCCCGGCCCATATATACCCGGGACCTCCCACTCATTCCCCAATATATGTAAGCAGTAAGGGAACCAAGAGAAGCCAAAAACAAATTAACAACATTAGCAAGGAAAAATTCACCATATAGAGGATCCAGAATACAACTCAGGGCAGGATGGAGCAGGGTGTGATGCATACTGATAATATCCATTCTACAGGTGAGTATTCACAGAATGGTATTATTCTAAGTATGCACCACACCCTGCTCCAGAATAATTCATTACGTCTGGGACATCCAGTAGCAGTGTCCAACAACGGGTGGGGATCCCAAAGCAAGGCCACAATGCGCAGTTCAAAACACTGCAATTTGTAGACCTTTGCGGCCAAAACAGCATCCGCTGAGGCCTGAACATCAACCTTGGAAAAGGTATGAACAGAAGACCAAGTAGCAGTCTTACAAACTCATTCAACCAAAGCCTGGTGCTAAAAAGGCCTAAAGGCCCCAACAGCACTAGTAAAATGAACAGTAACTCGGAAAAAGTGGGAACCCTTCCGCTAACAGAATAGGCTCTAACTACAGCCAAACAAATCCATATGCTAATGGTAGGCCTGACCGGCGCCAAACCCTTCTTTGGAGCAAAGGGTACCCCAAACAAGGCGTCGGCCTTCCTGAAAAGGCACTGAGGCCACCAGTTAGTATACCAAGTTTCTGACAACGTTCAGAGAAGCAAGGCCCCATCCTTGTCATTACCAGGATTAGGACATAAGGAAGGAAGCACAATGTCCTGAATAAAGTGAAAGGCAGAGACAACCCTATGCAAGAAGTCCGGTTCAAAACGGAAAAACCACCCTGTCCTAGTGTCTCTCAAAGTAGGGGACCTGAATGGACAGAGCCACCAACTCAGAAACACGTCAGACAGAAGAAATAGCCACCAAGGAGGCAACTTTCAAGGTGAGAATAAACAGTGCAGCCTCATGCACAGATTCTAAAGAGGACCCCGAAGGGCAGACAATACCAAACTCAAATACAAACCGTAAACAAAGAAGAGCAAGGACCTCTGGAAGAGAACAGCCAAGGCGGAAACATGCCTCTTCAGAGCGCTGAGCTGAAAAATCCAAATCAGGACCATGTTGAAGGAACTCCAGTATCCGAGGAAAGAGGAACCCCCGACAGGGGAAGGCACCAGCCTCACACCAGACAATGTAGGTCCACCAGGTCCTGTAGAAGCTGCTAGAAGAAAATTTCTTCCTAGCTCTGACCAGAGTCTGAACAACAGCATCAGACATACCCTCATCTAGGATGGAGGTAACAGCAGCCATGCCGTCAAAGCCAGCGTATGTACATTGGGGAAACAGAGCCGTCCTTGAGTGAGAAGATCCAGAACCAGGGCAGAGGCTACTAATCGACCGTCAGCTGCATGACGTCTGCGAACCACACCTGTCTTGGCCACCTGGGGGCCACCAGAACAACTGGCAATCCTTCTTGAATCAGCTTACGTAAGACTTAGTCTAGAAGGGGAACGGAGGTAAAAAAGGTACAGGAGACCGAACCCCGGCAAGGATAGAGACATGGCATCCACCGCCAGAGCCAGAAGATCCAGGGACAGTGATACAAATGCTGGAAGCAAGCGATTGTGACAAGAAGCAAACAGATCAACAACCGGCATCCCTCACCTGTGACAGAGAGATAGGAAGACCTCGCTGTTAAGGTAGCATTCTCCCCAGCGAGAAGCCCCTCCCCCGCTCAGGGGATCCGCTTCCAGGTTTCCCGCTCCCGGAATGTAACCGCCAAGATGCACGGAAAATTGTCCTAGACTCAGGATAGGACCAACAACACCTCCCGGAGGACACTCTTGCTCTGAGTCCCTCCCTGATAATTGATGCAAGCGACCGCAGCCCAGTAGTCAGAACGAACCTGAACCGGTAGGCCCTGGAGGTGAGGCGTCTCACGCAGGAGCCCCCCCAGCCTGACAGTCTGGCAACCGTAGTGACCGTCTCCCAGTACTGTGTCAGGAATGATCTGCCCCCCGAAGTCCAGCCACTCGAGGGGGGACCGCCGGACCAGAGGATACCTATTTAAAGCAAAGGCCTGAACCAGAGACAGGGGACAATTCCTTTCCCAGGCTGGAAGAAGAAGGATCTGAAGAAAGCCACATGTGAAATTGAGCATAGGGCACTGCCTAGAAGCAAGCATATGTCCCACCAGCTGCATCCCTTACCGGAAGGATGGATGAGGGTTGGACAGCCTGAGTGGTATCCAGAATCATACCCAGGAAAGGCGATCACCCGGGACGGGGAGAGAGAGAGAACTTGTGGTAATTGATCACCCACCCGAACCACTCCAGTGTCGCCACCACCGTCCAGGTGTCCAGCTCCGCCAGTTGGAGTGAAGGAGACTTAATGAGAAGAATGCGAATAACTATGGGCTCTGAGAAGGCCATCACGCTTGCCAACACCTTGAGTAACCCCTGTGGGCAAGGTGGGCCCGAAGGGGGGGGGGGCACAAATGGCAATGTCATTCCTCTACTGCAAACCTGAGGAACCGCTGGTGCCCTGGAAAAACCAGCACGTGAGGATAAGCATCCAAGATGTCTGTCGAAGTCATAAATTTCCCTGGGCGCAGGGAGCTGAAAACGTAGCGCAGCATTACCATGCAACAAGTCAGGTTCTGATGAATTTGTTGAGAAGATTAGTTCTCAGATGGGACTGACGGGACCATCCCTTTTGGGCACTGTAAAGAGATTGTTAACACTGACCTCTATCTCCCGGGGGGACCTGACGGACGGCTCCCATGGCCAGAAGGCTTTGTACCGCCAGCAACAGGCCATGAGCAGCCCAAGGGTCCGTAGGAACCCGTGATAAGAATCTGAGAAAAGGAGTGAAGAGCAGCAGCTGTCCCCCACCAGAAGGGTGAAGGCGCCCCCTCAATGCTGAGCGGACTAGCAGTGGATTTGGGCATGGCACCCCATAATGATCCAGATCGGGCACGGCAACTGCCTCTGCCCCAGAATCTCCCCTTTGTCCCGCAAAGGGTACCCCCCTGCCTGAACCAGGCCCATGAAAGGAGGGATTGAGGGACTCTGACCCCCGAAAGGGTCGTGGCTGCTTATTGCGTTGGGGAAACTTACCTCGCTTAGCCAGAGATCCAACGATCACCAACAGGCGCAACCCAACAGAGGGAAGCCCCTTGAACGCCTTCCTAACAGCATTATCAGCTGCCCACTGGCGCCACCAGACCGAACAACTGGAAGAGACCACCAAGCCGAGGTCCTGCTATACCGCCGAATGGTGTCATCTAAGGCGGGGATAATCAGCTCACATTGTGACAAGCTCTAATTCAGCCCTAGAAGGATCCACATGGAAGCCTTAAAGAAGGAATAAGGTCCTAATAGCCACGGCCTTAATAGCAAAGGCACCCACCGGGCGCAAGGCCGAACCCACACAGCCAAGGGCATGGGAGTCCCGTTACTCAATACATCAGTCCTCACTATCCATCAGGTAGTGGAAGCGAGGGAATGCGCCACAGACGTAACAGACAACCCCAGGGGCGTCCACTTCAGGGAAAATTGACCAACACTAGACCAATCCGCGGGAAAAGGATACCTCTATCCCACCCCGTAGGTATACCGAGAACCGGCAAGCCGTTCCCATTCCTAGAGAACCAGGTAACAAAAAGGCGTCTGTTTTGGCAATCCCGACCGCAGTTCTGCTGTACCAAACAATTCCCCCTGCTGCTTAGGAGCCGCGGCAGGAGGGACAATGGCAAGTACCTCAAAAGTAAGAAGCCTATGGGTGTCATCAGCATCCCATTGCTCTGAGGCGGCATCAGTGCCATGGCAGGCTGATCATCAGAGGGATCAGAATCTGAACAATTTTCCCTTCCACTAGAGGGACACAGACAGACAATGATTTAATCATGATGTTAACATAAAGGCTGGCGCCATGTGTCGTCCTTTAGCTGGAGCCAACTGGGCTGCAGAGCTAGCAATCAATATCTCAACGTTGGCCAATCTAGCGCAAACATCATATAGCGACTCCCCGCTAGTGTTAATGTCACTGGGGGTCATAAACCAGGCGCGGGGGCGTGGGGGATGAGACCAGCAGAGCTGAACCAGCCGCACATGGCCCAGCTTGCAGCGTAAGCGCCTGCTGTGCACATTGAACACAATCAGCACATTATAGCCCACAAGGGATGCCCCACATACCACACACAGCCGGACTTGCCCCGAGGGGGCCCCGAGCACAGTATTCTGGGAAGCCTCTGTATGGTGATTTTGGTAGTCGCCATAACCAATGGGAATTCCGCTGTTCAGCTACCCGGGATGCTCCTTAAATGTCCGTTAGTGGAGGATTTAAAAAGGGTCAATGGTAATAATGGTACCCTTAAATTTGAGGGATAGGGCCACAGGACCGGGAGAAACCTCTAATTAGGGTTGTCCCGCCTGGAAGACATAATAGGGAAACCAGCGTAAGCAAAAACAAGCAAGCACCCGCATACAAGTAGTTGTAGTTACAATACTAATAAATGTACCAACAAATGCTTCCCGCAGAGCCTTAACAATCGCCTGGCAGCCCAATGACAATTACCAATATACACATAATGATATAAGATATAAGCCCGCATGGGGCACTCACAAGCACCGTCAAGGATAAGATGGCGCCGGATGGACTGCAGGAAGAGAAGGAGGACGGGGACGGGCCCCCTCCAAAACGCGGGAACCAACCACAGGCCGCGCTCCCCAGCCGATAGGGCTGGGAGCCGGCCGTAAGAAGAAGAACGGGACGGGCAGCTGCGGAGCGCGCCAAGCGCTAGGCCCCGCCCCCTCCAAAACGCGAGGACCCGATCAAATGGCCGGAATAGCAGAATGGAGGAGAAGGGAAGAACGCTGGCGGATGCCAGCGCGAGACAGTACAAACATACACACTCAAACATACATACAAGGTGAAAGTAAAAACAGCACACATCACATTACAAATGAATGACCGCCCCCAACTAACCGGGAACAGGGAGGCAGGGGGAAAAGCCCATGGTTACATTTGGAGCCATGTAATGAGGGCTATAAAACGGACAGGGCATCCCATATCAGGATCACCAACCTGATCCGCCTACCCTTTGGTGGGGGATTTGCGGTGAAGTCTAGCTCCATTGTAAAAAAAACACCTCTAATAGGTGCTCCTACCATCACCCGGATCATGCAGCCGTAGCTGGGAGGCATTTTTAAAATGGTCCCGGGTGGAAATAGGACAAAAGTGCCGGGGGCTGTGCAGCCTGGCTTACCTGCAAGGAAAGAGAGAGAGCCATCATCTTGACCGTCGATGCCGACTGCAGAGACTAAACTGGGGATTGAGTGGGAGGTCCCGGGTATATATGGGCCGGGAGGGGCCTCTTTTTTGCCATCTCTGCAGTAAAGCGCCCTCTTGTGGACTATAACCCAGACGTAATGAATTATTCTGGAGCAGGGTGTGATGCAAACTTAGAATACAGAAGGAGCTGAGCTTTCTCTTGAAGACTCTCCACCTTCTGCTGAGGAAGAAAGATCTTGACCTGAGATGAATCCAGAATCATGCCCAAAAAGGACTTCACCATGGAAGGAGACAGGGAAGATTTGGGGTGGTTGATCACCCAACCGAATGACTCCAGTGTGGACACCACCCGCTGAGTGTCCAGCTCTGCCTGAGGGAAGGACTGAGAAGCGATAAGCATGTCGTCCAAGTAGGGAAGAATGTGAATGCCCTGAGATCTCAGCAGAGCCATCACTCCTGCCAGCACCTTGGTGAATACCCTGTGAGCCGAGGTGAGACCGAAGGGCAAGGCCACAAATTGGTAGTGCTGATCCTCCAGAGCGAACCTGAGGAATTGATGACCTGGAAAGATAGGTACGTGAAGGTAAGCATCCTTGATGTCTACAGAGGTCATGAAGTCCCCTAGGCGTAGAAAAGTCACAGCTGAGCGTAGAGTCTCCATGCGAAAGTGTCTGAATCTGACAAATTTGTTGAGGTGCTTCAAATCCAGGATGGGTCTGATGGACCCATCTTATTTGGGGACAATGAAAAGATTGGAATAATAGCCTTTTCCCCTTTCCCTCAAGGGCACCCGGCAGATGACACCCAGTTCCAGAAGGCCTTGGAAAGCCAGGGATAGACCCTGAGCTGAAAGGGGGTTTTCAGCTAACCGAGATTTGATGAATCTTGGGGGCGGCCAGGCTGCAAACTCTATCTTGTAACCGGAGGATACTACCTCCTGAATCCACCGGTCTGAGAAATGACGCCTCCAGACATGAGCCAAGAGCCGAAGCGGTCCCCCCACACGGATGGGTGAGGGCGCCTCTTCATGCCTGAGGGGGCTTGGGGGAAAACTTAGGCTTGGGACCCCAGGAGGGGCCAGGGCGGCCACGTCCTCTGCCCCTGCCCCAAAAATCTCCACAGGCTCCAGGAAAGGAAGCTCCTCGTCCAATTCTGGAGCCCCTGAAGGAAGGAGAACCTGAACCTGAGAACCAAGGCTGCCTTCTACGCTGAGGTAACTTGCCTCCCTTAGCAAACAAGGGGCGCAGCCCCTTGAAGGGAAACCCAGTGAGAGCCTTCTTAGCAGCACTGTCAGCTGCCCACTGGCGCAGCCAGACCGAGCGGCGTATCGCCACCAACAAGGCAGATGCCCTGCCACACATTCTAATGGTATCATCCAAGGCAGAGAGAACATATGCAACAAATTCCTCACAACGCAGAAGAGCTCTATACTCTTCACTACCTGCATCATCAGGGGCCCCATCTAAGGGACTCCTGAGCAGGCTTTTAATAGCAACAGCCGATGGGTCAGACCCAGAATCGGCACCATACACCCTAGATTGTTCCTCAGATGATTCTGAATCAGAAAATAATTCCCCCTCTTCCAGGGGGGAATAACCGGTAACGTCAAAAAATTTCTCAGCCTCCATAGGAAACACAGGTGATAAATGCCGCTTCCTAGCAGAAGCCTTACGCGGGCCAGAGCCAGCAATATGTCTCTCAATGCTGGCCACCCGAGCAGCCAAATCAGGTTGAGACTCCCCACTGGTATGCACCTCACTAGGAGCCAGATGTAAGCATGAGGGGGTAGGCGAAGCCAGAGGGAGCGCACGCCCAGCCGCCGGTAACCCAGACTGCAGAGCAAACGTCTGCTGGGCGCAGGGTACACACACCCTGACATCATCACTTATAGGGGATACCCCACACGCCACTCACAGCCGGGCTTGTCCCGAAGGAACCCCAAGCACATTATCCTGAGAAGCCTCCATATGGTGATTATTGTGGCACAATAGGCCAATTGGGACTGACGCCAATAAGGCTACCCGGGATGCCCCAATAGCATGCCAAGGAAGTGGGATATATACAATACAATGGCCCTCCAATAGGGAGTTAACGCTAAATAGAGGGGATAGGACCGGGAGAAACCACAAAAAAGTTTGACCCGCCTGTAAGACATAAAGCAGAGAACCCGTAAGCATAATACAATGAAAAGTAAAGAAAATCCAGCCCGCAGGGGCACTTACGGACCGTGATAGAGGGACGCCAGACACGCAGCACAGGAGCTCCAAAATGGCGGCTGCATATAACTCGAGGGGCGGGCCACGGAGAAGTGGTGCGGAAAACGTCAGTGCGAAAATACCATTTTGTGAATACTCACCTGTAAAATGGGTATTATAAGTATGTCACACACCCCGCTTCAAGACATTCATTACACTTGGGTATACTGACCTGTAGATAGCGATCTTGCAGAGATGATAACAAAAAAAGGTCAGACCCTCCCGGCCCATAAATACCTGGGACCTCTCACTCATTCCCCAGTATAAAGATAGCAGTAAGACCAAGGGAATCAGGAAAGCCAATAAAAACTAACAAAGGTTCACCATATAAAGGATCCAGAATACAAAAGGGCAGGGTGAAGCGGGGTGTGTGACATACTTATAATACCCATTTTACAGGTGAGTATTCACAAAATGGTATTATTCTAAGTATGTCACACACCCCGCTTCAAGACATTCATTACACTTGGGACATCCAATAGCAGTGTCCATAAAGGGCGGGGATCCAAAAAACAAGGCACAAACTTAAACCACTGCAGCTTGCAGAACAGCAAACAGCAACAGCAAAACAGCATCCGCTGAGGCCCGAACATCAACCTTGTAAAACTTGGAAAAAGTGTGAACCGAAGACCAAGTAGCAGCCTTACAAACCTGCTCAACAGAAGCCTGGTGCTGGAAGGCCCAGGACGCCCCAACAGCACAAGTAGAATGAGCAGTAACACGAAAAGGGCGAATCTTCCCCTTAGCAGAAAAGGCCCCAACAATGGCCTGGTGAATCCATTTACTAATGGAAGACTTAGCAGGAGCCAAACCCTTCCTAGGCCCAGAGGGCACCACAAAAAGGGTGTCAGTCCTACGAAAAGGAGAAGTAGCCACCAAATAGTACTTCACACAGCGAACCACATCCAAAGAATGCAAAACCCTGTCCTTGTCATTGCTAGGCTTAGGACACAAGGAGGGAAGAACAATATCCTGATTTAAATGAAAAGCAGAGACCACCTTAGGAAGGAAATCTGGTTTGAAGCGGAAAACAACCTTGTCCTGATGCCTCTCAAAGTAAGGAGCCTTAATGGACAAGGCTGCCAACTCCGAAACACGTCGAACGGAAGTGATGGCAACCAGAAAAACAACCTTCTGAGTAAGCGTAGAAAGTGCAATATCCTGCAAAGGTTCAAAAGGAGGACCCTGCAAGGCAGACAAAACCAAATTCAAATCCCAAACTGGGAGCAAAGGCTTCCTAGGAGGCAGCACATGCGTAACCCCCTGGAAAAATGTCTTAACCAGAGGATGAAGAGCAAAAGACTTTTGAAAGAAAACCACCAGGGCAGAAACCTGCCCCTTCAGCGTACTAAGCTGCAAACCTTGGTCCAGACCATGTTGCAGAAATTCCAAAACCCTAGGGGATAGAAAACGCCCTGCAAGGCAAGGCCCTGACCTCACACCAATCAATATAAGACCTCCAAGTCCAATAATAGATGGCAGAGGAAGACTGCTTCCTAGCCCTAACCAGAGTCTGAATGACAGCATCAGAAAGACCTTCCTCCCTCAAGATTGAGGTTTCAGCAACCACGCCGTCAAAGCCAGCGTTGGTAAATTGGGGTAGAGCAGTGGCCCCTGAGTAAGCAGATCCGGCATAAGGGGCAGGTCTAACTGATCCTCCGCCAACCTTACCACATCTGCGAACCAAACCTGTCTTGGCCACCTTGGAGCCACCAGGATTGCTGACGCGCCCTCCAGGGCCAGCTTGCGCACCACTCTGTCCACCATGGGAAACGGAGCGAACAGGTACAGAAACCCCAGATCCCTCCAGTTCAGAGACATGGCATCCACTGCCAGAGCCAGTGGATCCCGCGAGAGAGACACAAATACCGGAAGCTTGTGATTGTGACGAGAGGCAAAGAGGTCCACCTCCGGAGTCCCCCACCGGTGGCAAAGCGACCGAAACACCTTGCGGCAGAGCGACCATTCCCCCCGGCGAGATGACCCCCTGCTCAGGGAGTCCGCCTCCGTGTTCTCCACTCCCGGAGTGTACACCGCCGAGATGCATGGGACATTGCTCTCTGCCCAGGCAAGGATCAAGGACACTTCCCTGAGGGCACGCCTGCTGCGAGTCCCTCCCTGGTGATTGATGTAGGCGACCGTCGTCCGATTGTCCGACCGAACTTGGACCGGTAGGCCCCGCAACTGATGAGTCAAGTGAGCCAGAACCAGCCTGATGGCTCTCAACTCCAGAACATTGATGGGATCGTGAGCCTCCAGAGGCCCCCACAGTGCCTGAAACTGAAGATCCTTCCAAAATCCACCCCAACCGGACAGGCTGGCATCCGTGGTGACCGTCTCCCAACGAGGGGTCCGAAAGGACCTGCCGCTCGTCAGATTGCTTGGTTTCAGCCACCACCGAAGGGAACACCGCACCCGGGGGGACATCAGAAAGGACTGATCCAATGACAGCGGGGACCCGTCCCAGGCCGCCAAGAGATGGAGCTGGAGCGTCCTTGTGTGAAACTGGGCAAAGGGAACCGCCTTGAACGACGCCACCATCAATCCCACGAGCCGCATCCCTAGCCGGATGGACGGACAGGGAATGGATAGAAGACGCTGAGTCAATTCCTGAATCAGGAGAACCTTGGCTCAGGGGAGAAACAGCCTGACCTGAGAAGTATCCAGCAACATTCCCAGGAACTCCACCACCCTGGAGGGAGTGAGGCAGGACTTGGGATAGTTGATCACAAAACCGAAACTCTCCAGAGTGGACACCACATTCCTGGTATCCAGCTGCGCCTGTCTGAGGGAAGACACCATGATGAGAAGATCGTCCAGATAGGGCACGATGCGGATACCCCTGGCTCTGAGGATGGCCGTCACTCCTGCCAACACCTTGGTAAAAACCCTTGGAGCCGAGGTAAGGCCAAACGGAAGAGCCACAAACTGAAAATGTCGATTGTCCACGACAAACCTGAGGAATCTCTGGTGTGCCGGAAATATTGGAATATGCAGGTAAACATCCTTGATGTATATGGACATCATGGAGTCCCCCTGACTAAGTGAGTGGATGGCTGAGCGCAGAGTTTCCATACGGAACTTCCGGGGACAAAGGAACCTGTTGAGCAACTTCAGATCCAGAATGGGACGAACGGATCTTGGGCACCGTGAACAAATTGGAATAGAAGCCCAGGCCCCGGCCCGAGTGGGGCACCGGACAGATGACAGCCATGTCCAAAAGACTTGCTACTGCCGCCCGAAGCCCCTGGGCGGCCAGAGGATCTGACGGCACCCGAGAACTGAAGAATCTGGGAGGGGGCCGGAACTCGAACTCCAGCTTGTAACCGGAAGACACCACTTCCTGAATCCACCTGTCCGAGACCTCTTGGACCCAGACCTGGGAGAAGAGTAGCAGCCGTCCCCCCACCCGCAAGGGTGAGGGTGCCCCCTCATTGCTGAGCCGGCTTGGCAGCGGCTCTAGGCTTGGAGCCCCAACTGTGTCCTGGACGGGCCCGACCCCTGCCCCTGGTCCAGGAATCACTTCTGGATGAGGGGAAAGCCGAACCCCTGCTGACTCTAGCCCCACGAAAGGACTGAGAGAAGGAAGCCGCCCCCCCGAAAGGGGCGACGCTGCTTCTTACGCTGAGGTAACTTACCTCCCTTTGCCACCGAATCCAATTTTTCTCCAAAGAGCCGCAACCCCACAAAGGGAAGGGCCGTGAGCGACTTTTTGGACACAAAATCAGCCGCCCACTGGCATAACCAAACCGACCGGCAGATAGCCACAAGCAGAGCCGCAGCTCTGCTACACATCACCAAAGTGTCGTCCAGGGCGGACAGTACAAAGGATAAAAATAACTCACATCGCTTAAGGTCGGCAAACTCCTCACTAGCCGGGTCAAGCCTGGAAGAGGTCAACAATCCCCTAACAACCGACCTGGCAGCAACCAGTACAAGCGCAGAAGCACAAACCGTCCGCAAGGCCGATCCAACACTGGCAAAACCATGACAAGCCATCTGGTCAATGCGTTTATCCTCACCATCCTTGAGAGTAGTGCACTCCGGAGAATGGAGGACTGCGGAGCTGGACAACCCCAAGACAGGAGCATCCACCTCGCGGGGGGGGGGGGGAACCAGTGCTTCACCGCGTCCCCCGGAAAGGGATATTTCTTGTCCCGGTGGTACACCCGGAAGCCGAGTCGGCCTCTTCCATTCCTTGAGGATGATACCATCAAAATGCTTTTGATAAGGAAATTCCAAGCGCGGCTTAGTTACTTCAAAGAACTCCCCCTTCAGCGGAGGAGCCGCCTTGGGGGGAGAAATAGCCAGGACCTCAAACATATGAGCCAGGACCCTAGCGGTATCCAAAGAATCCCCCACAAACTGCTGATCATCGGAGTCATCAGACTCCTCATACAACTTCCCTTCCTCACACGGGGAAAAATCAGACCAATCCAGGGAGTCAAAATCCTCCCTATCAAAGGCCTGCGCAGCCGTATACAAATGTTTTCTCTTTTTAGCAATGGCACTGGAAAACATTTTTTCAAGAATGGCCAATCTGGCACACACCTCAGATTGCGACTTCCCGCCAATGACCCCATCACATGGGGTACGTGTAAAGCGAGGGGGAGACGGAGAGGAGACTGGCGAAGCAGAACCGGACGCCTGAGATCCGGTCTGCCGCGTAAGAGACCGCTGCGCACAGGGTAAACAAAGAAATACATCATCCCCCAAAAGGGATACCCCACACCCCAAACACAGCCTGGATTGCCCCGAGGGGGGCACAAGCCCAGTAACCGGGGATGCCTCCATACGGTGATTTTTTAAAATGGATATATATATATATGTGTATAATGCTCCGAGGGAATTACGCAGTAATGCAACCCGGGATGCTCCTTTAAGTCCCGAGTGGGAGGAATGTTAAGTCACTAAATTTAACCAGGGACCTTAGGACCGGGAGAGTCTCCATTTAATATTGTCAATGGTCCACCTGGAACACACAAAAAAACACACACACTCAGACTATGCTGGCAATGTCCATAAGGAGTAATGATAGAAATCTGATGGCCACAGGCCACTCACCAGACCTTCGCCCCACCTGATTACCGCACGCAGGCAAGAGGAACCGTGGGTACACGAGGAGAGCAGAGGAGGAGGGAGGGCGGGCTGGCGCGGTTCGCGCGTCGCGCCCGGCCCCTTCCCTGTATCCCCCGGCCAGAAGCCAGGACCTAACACACATCGCCCGCAGCCCGGGGGGCGGGCCGTATGCGCGTGCGCCAGCGCCCGGCCCAGCCCCAAGGAGGAGAAGCGTCTCATGGGCGCCCACAGGCGCCATTTACCACACGCCGGAGTCCGGTGCCGCGGGGACCGCCTGCGCCGCGTCAAAAAAACACACACACTCAGTTAAGCACCAACACACACACACACTAATAAAGAAAGAATGAATCCCCAAAGAGACCCCCTCCCCCTTTAAGGGTATCCGGGAGAGGGGGAATCCATGCCAGGGTAGGGCCAAGGGACGGGGCATCCCAAACCGGGATCACCAACCCGGATAGCCGCCTACCCCTTGTTATTGGGTCTCACGGCTCCTAAGCACCAGGGGTGCCAACTACCTTTGCCCGGACCAGCAGCCTAGGCTGGGAGGCAAGTAACTTAAGAGAAGGGATCCGGGCAGAAATAGAAGAATAAAAAGTGGCCGGGAGTCATCCCGGCTACCTGCAAGGAGGAGACATCATCTTCTGACTTGCTTGCCTCTGCAGAGATGGAAAACTGGGGAATGAGTGGGAGGTCCCAGGTATTTATGGGCCGGGAGGGTCTGACATTTTTTGGTATCATCTCTGCAAGATCGCCATCTACAGGTCAGTATACCCAAGTGTAATGAATGTCTTGAAGCGGGGTGTGTTACATACTTAGAATAACGCGCCCCCATGACAAGGCCAGCCAATGACGGCGCAGTAGCACCTGAGGCGATGTCGCCGCCGTCCGCGGAGCGGAGGATAAGCGCGCGCGGCGGCAATAGCAAAATCAGTGCAACCAATGCAAAACACGTAGCAAAAAACACATAGTAATATATATCCCCCCCCCCCCCAAGAGATCTACCCAGGGGAAGCGAAGGGGAAGCAGCGGACCTAAGAGGAGCCTAACTGAGGGGATAGGAGGCGAGGGGCAAACGGCCGCGGGAGGGGCATCCCATAAGGCTCACCACGGGCCTGTACAGCCTACCCTTTGGTGGGGCACTGCGGTTGGAGCAGCGCTCCTTAGTACCTAGCAGCGGTGCTGCCTACCATCACCCGACCAGCGCAGCCTAAGCTGGGAGGCAGAGAAAGGAACGGGTGGGAATAGTCCTACAGGCTAATAAGCCCCGCTCACCTGCGAGTAGAAAGGGCCATCTTCTAGTCATCGCAGCCCAGACTGCAGAGAAGAACTGGGGAATTTGTGGGAGGTCCCTGGTATATATGGGGCCGGGAGGAGCCACTTTTCTGTCTCTGCAGTCCAGCGCCATCTACTGGATGTATAACTCAAGAGTAAGGAATATCTTCTGGAACAGGACGTGCTGTATACTTAGAATAGTCCGTTGCTATTAGGCTATGCAGAGCCAGGGACCACCAAAGCTGGCGCCTGCGCCCTGTTCTACGAGCCCCCATAGCTAGTCCCGGGCTGGTTATGCTGAGTAATGGGGACCCAAGGCCATTTTTTTGGAAGGGGGACCCTATGTCAATTTTCTTTTTTTTTAAATCTCAATATATCATCTTTGAGACAGGAACAGGAGATATCGTATCATCCTACGTGTATCGCAATATGTAACATATTGCCAGATTCTTGACAAATTAACACCCCTACTTGGTAGTTATGTGGGGCCTCTTCAGACAATATGGCTGCAAGCTGGAACACCATAGACTGAGTAGAGCAGCATTTTAAATGCAAATCACCTCCATAGGCCACGGTTCCTCTGGCATCTATCTGTATCTGGGATCTTAATAAATGTTTCTGCTCTTCTGATGGGCTTATGCCAAGAAAGGTGAGAGCCTGCAGGAAAAAATACAATTCTGTGAGAATCTCACCTGTAGAATTGGTATTATATGCATACAGCACGTCCTGCTCCAGAACATATTCATAACGTATGGGTATACCTCCGTCTTCAGCGCCGTGCACTGCAGATCACGAAGAAAACAAGCTCCTCCCGGCCCTACATATACCGGAGGACCTCCCACAATCCCCAGCATTGGGGATTGAAAAGAGAAGCCAGGAGAACAGAACCACCCAGAATTTCTGGTAATAACAAAGTGAGTACAATCACCATACAGGGGATCCAGAAAAAAGTGAAACCAGGGTGGGGTGGAGCAGGACATGCTGTATGCATATAATACCAATTCTACAGGTGAGATTCTCACAGAATTGTATTATTCTAAGCATACAGCACGTCCTGCTCCAGAACATATTCATAACGTATGGGACATCCAATAGCAGTGTCCACAATAGGGTGGGATCCCCAAGAAAAGGCACAGCCAACAGTAAAGCGCTGTCACCCTTAACCATGTAATCAACAACGAGAGCAATGCTCCAACCTCAACCTTTGAACCTTGTAAAGGGAGAATAGAACTCAAGCAGCGGACTGACCGGCTTGATCGCCGGAACATAGTGCTACAGGGCAAGCCCAGCACTAATAGTACAAGAACTAATAATAATAGGGAGGAAGAATCTTCCTCCAAAGGGACAGGCCAAAATAACTGTCTAACCATGCCGCTACAAGAGGGGGTAACCATGGAACTCAAAACTTTTCCCCCCCGGGGAATACATGTCCAGGCCACAGACGAGGCCAACAGAAGTGCTAACAATGATATTCGGCAGAGCCAAAAAGGTCCAACAAGTCCGGAAGGACGAGCAACCAAACAGGACCAGGCCAGAGGGCCCTAATCCATGGCCACAAGCAACCCGGTACTTCCAGAAGGGGGCACCGGAAGACCCCAAAATAAGATCCCATCAGGGACAAGACAGTTCCGGCAGATCTCTTACCCCAGTACAGGGGCACAGATCCCTTCATCTCATAGTGATTAGACCCTAGTCCCAAGACCAGAGGATCCGTCCAAGGCAGAAGGGACGAAGTAACGCCTGAATCCCAATTAGTGTGAGGCGGGTACCCTCACCTCATGGTATAGCTCTATACCAAGGAATGCATATATATATAAAATATATATTATATATATATATATATATATATATATATATATATATATATATATATATATATAATTACTAGGACCACCAATAGTGCCGTTCCTTATGGCACTCCACTGTCTGGAGAAACCTCCCCAGAAAAGCAACCTAATGTAAGGAGCAGGTCAGACAAGGACCTGACTAAGAACTGTGGGAACCCTTGGTAGGGCTTCAGAATAAGTCCTCCCCCAGAGGGGGAACTAGGGATCCCCCAGGAATGCACTTGAGCAGACCCTGAGGAATGCAAACAAAAGATCGGGTCAGGTCTTGTAATAGGAGAACAGATCAGGCCCCAACTTTAGACAGAGTCAATAGTGAGCCCATACCAAGCACTGCTTGTAGGACCCTAATCCCAGGAGCAGATACCATCCCGCCAGGGAAGGGGCTTAGATCCAGCGCATAGCATAGGGACAACATAAGCTAAACCAGAGTGGCAGAAGGACGAGAATAAGGAGGAAGACAAGGCCCAGAACCCCCAGGGAACAAGACCCTTGAGATCTGTCATCTCGGGCAGGGTAAGCCCCAGATCCTGCCAGCGCTAAAGTATGTCTAAGGTAAGGCACCATGTTATGTTAAAAAAATAGTCCTCATGAGGGAACATACCGTCCAGTTGTACTCAGCAGAACTCCCTGAGAACCCACACCCCGCTAGGCCTCCCAGGCCCCAAGCATAAGGTGCTGCTTGTCATCAGGAACCAGCACAAGCTCTCCCCGCGCCCGGTGGGGGAAGGGTATAACATCTTCAAGTAAACTACCCAGTCAGAACCACTAGCCCCAACCAGGGCAGACCAATCTGGCCAATAACGGGGGTAGACCCCTGTAATGGAGGCGAGGTCCCGCAGAACCCTGCCAGTGTGAGCCCAGAGGCATAACAGAGACCTCCCGAAGGAGGGATACTACAGGAAGGACAAGGAATATCAAGTCCCCTAAGGAATCAGGGCTCCCCTGTAAGGATCCAGGCCCAAGAATTCCGCAGGGACAAAGCGCAACCGCTGTCCTATTAAGGCAGAAAGTCCCCCAATGGACGGGTACAAGAAGGAGTAGTCCCCAGCTAGGACCCACGACGTGCTTCTTATGACCAAAATTCACCTAGGAAACCAGAACCTTCAAGGTCCCTTCCTAGGAACCCCCGGGGAATTCAGAAGAATAGGCCCCCTTTGTGCCAGAATAGGTACCATGGTAACCATCAGGGAAAGGCAAGGAGTATGGAATGCTCCCCCCGCGGTGAGAGGGAACAGTAGAGCCTAAAAGGTCCCCTGTATCAAATGCCCCTAGGTGACATGTGAGCCAACACACCCTTCCGGAGCCCAGTGCATACGAGGGCGCAAAACAGGGGCTTAGGTTAAGTCTCTACGGTGTAAGTGAACACCAATACCAGTCTTAGAGGGCTCAGTATCCTGAAGGTTCCCCAGAGCCTGGAAAATCCAAACACGCCCAGCAGCCAGGGGGTCCCTGGGGCGTGGGGCAGACCGCCCTGTCGAGGGCGCCAGGCCGAAGGATTATGGTACAGATGCCACACCCTCCTAGGTGTTAGGCAGATAAGCTCCCTCATCCTAGAAGGGAGAGAAAAAGGGGGAGAAGAGGGGCAGACCCGCTCAGGGGCCCCAGATTCTATATGATAATGGCGTTCAGCAGGGAAGCCATACCTGGCAGGCCCAGTTAAGCCTGCACCCATGCCCGAAGACGGGCATGTAAACATAGACCCCTTAACCGACTCAGGAAAGGACTGCCCAGCAAACACCGTTCCATCTCTAGGGTAACTACCTTAAGCCACCAGAGCGAGGCAGGATGCCTCCTGATAGGAGTAGAGTGCTGCAGCCTTCCCCTCACCCAGGTGGGTGAGGGCGTCCCATCATGCATGAGGGAAATCAGGGAAGGAAAAAGACTTAGCCCGACCGGAGGGCCCCGGGCCCTGAACGTCACTCCTGGGGCAGGAAATTGGACCAGGTCCAGCAGGGGGCAACCCCGGTTCCTGTGCAACGGAATGATATGGAGGGGGAGGGGTCCCTCTGCCCCGCAGGGGGCGCAGCGGCCGCCTCTGACTGGGTGGAGTGGCCTGTTTCTCAAAAAAAAATCCAGACGTGCCCCAAACAGGTGATGTCCTCTAAAGGGGAGCCCCGTCAAGATCCTCTTAGTGTCATCGTCTGCCCCCCACTGACGAAGCCAGAGCAGGCTTCCCCAATAGGAACCCCAATAATCGGAGCGTCCATGGCTGGGGACGAGGACCAAACATCTATCATCTCGGGGGGAAAAGGGTATTTCCAAGCCCAATCATCCGGCGTCTTTTGAAGAACGGTGGGACATTCCCACCCTTTAAGAACAAGTGCATGGAAGTGAGCCTGCTCGAGAAATTCTAACCGAGGAGGCGCGGTATGAAAGCGCCCCCCCTCTCGGTCCGGAGACCGCGCCGGGAGACGAAACGGACAGTACCTTAAAAATCCTGAGTAACATGCCGTCAATGTCTAGCTGGTCCAAGACATCCAGATCAGCGTCATCCTGACCCCTCGGTCTCTCGTCCTGTGAGCCTAGGTCAGAGAACAAGTCCCCTTCTTCCGAAGTGGTGCTAGCACGTGTAGACAAGGACTCCGCAGAGCCCATAGCACAGGCCGAAGCCGCGGGAGAAGCAGGCCGTTGTCTAACTGGGCCAATCCGGCCAGCCAATCCTTCTACGATCTGGGCCAACGTGGGCCGTCTAGGAGAGGGATCTATTTGTACCCCCTCACCTGTACAAGACTCAACGTGGAGTGAGGTTTCGGGAAGGGGTAAGGGGTGGGAAGGGGCGGGGAACAACCGCAAGCGTCGCTCGCAGTTCCAGCGTCTGTTCAGAACATGACGCGCAGACCCGTGCCCCGTCCGCCTCAGCATGGGGGAGACCACACGATATACACAGCCGGTCCTGTCCCGATGGGACCCCGGTAACACAATCCTGAGATGCCTCCATATGGTGACTGTTCAATTATAGTATGTCGATAGGGATTTATGCCGTAAGCAACCCTGGATGCCCCAACTACCCACTGATCAATGTGGGACATTTTGGGAAGGCCCGCTCCTTATACTAGTGAGTATAGCAATGTATACGTATAAGGTAATTATATGAATGGTATATATGTATATGAGGCCGGGAGAGGCCGCCGGGAACTCAGCGTCTGGAAGACACAATGGGAAAGAGATGTCAGGAACATGCGCAGATGGGCAGACAATAATGAAAGGGATTCGCCCGCAAGGGCACTTACAGCTCAGGTGGAGACCGCCACGACGCGTGCGCGGGAAGCTAACCAAAATGGCGCCCAGCGAAGCTCGAAGAGCGGGCTAAATACTCCGCCGTGGCGCGGAGCGCGCCAGACAAGGGCCCCGCTCATTCTAAAGATCGCGAAGCTCTGAAGGAAAAATTAAAGAGATGGAGTAACAGCCGGCCTAACGTACCATAGAGCGGACGCCGACAGTAGGCTCGGACACCGCGGAAACCCTATTAAGTGGCAATCAATTAGAAAAATACACACGGCCAGCCGAAAGAAACAATCAGCGCGGCCCTGACATCTCTGATGTTAGTGAAGGCAGAATATAAGCCACGAGCGTGACACACCAGTACACTAAGACCGCCACACGCGTACCCTCCCCCCCCCCTTTATTTTCCCCCGAAGACGGAGAAAAGAGGGAGAATGGCGACCCTAATAGGGCTCAGGACTACACGGGGTACGGGACAATAATGCGGGAGGGGTATCCCTTGGAGGCTCACCATCAGCCTAAACCGCCTACCCTATGGTTGGGGAATTGCGGTGGAGTCTAGCTCCATAAGCACACTAGGTGCTGCCTCCCTTCACCCGACCCGCGCAGCCCAGGCTGGGAGGCATATATTCACAATGAGGATGGGTGGAAATAGTCCTACAGGGCCTCGGGCTGTCAAGCCCCGCTCACCTGCGAGAGCGTGATACTTCATGTCTTCGCAGTTCCAGCACTGCAGAGAAATCTGGGGATTGTGGGAGGTCCTCCAGTACATGTAGGGTCGGGAGGAGCTTGTTTTCTTCGTGATCTGCAGTGCACGGCGCTGAAGGCGGAGGTATACCCATACGTTATGAATATATTCTGGAGCAGGACGTGCTGTATGCTTAGAATAACACAACATTATGCCACATCCACATCATTCCTTCCAATTGTGAAGTTCTGACTGACCGCAACTCAGCCCAAAGATGCTGGGGCTGCTGATGGTACATCACACCTGGGCAAAGATGAGGGGGTTTCACACAGCAGACCCCAGTGAAAGGCCAGCGGCTGGCCCTGGAGTCTTTTAGAATCCAGTACAGTCTGCAGAGGGGTTTGTTCTACTTTAGAGCCGAACAAAACCCATCTGTGGCTGTCCTAGAATCTAAGAGTCAGGATGCTCCGCTGTTTGAAACTCTTATAGACTCTGGGGTCCATGCTCTTCCTATCCCCGGGGCAGCTTGATTTGGGATGCCCCACAAAACTCACCTTCCCAGCAGTCCCATGGCTGCATGATCAGAATCTTGTGGCTGAAGTGTGCTCTCCCATCTAGATCTTTAGCTATGGATATGGCCACTCCCCTTTCTCTATGTCAGAGCTGTATGCCGTGTATTATTATGCATGGCATACAGCACTCATAGGACGAGAACCCAGGTCCGGTGGGACCAACTGGAAGGTGAGTTTTGACAGCAATTGTCAAGGTTTCACACAGTGGGGCATTTCAAATAGGGATGCACCTCGCAAGATAAACAAGTACTAGGACAGTGAAACTTCTGGTGATTGCTCCACTTTAACCCTTTAACCGCCAGCCACGTAAAATTTACATGGCTGCCTCCCCTAAATTTTACGTGCCTGATTTTGCCCCCTGCTAGCAACTGAAAAAATAAACAAAAACACTTACCTGACCCCTTCGATCCAGCCGGGTCTCCCCTTCCCTCTGGGGGGCTCCGACCCCCATCGGGGCTCCTCCAGCTGCAGGAGAGTGCCCGGAGTAGGACCCCCACCCCCCCACCCCCTTCAGCAGCGGCCGGCTTTTCCTGTAAGAATAAAAAAAAAAAAAAATACCATTTTGTGAGTACTCACCTGAAAAATGGATATTATCGGTGTGCCACACGCCCCGCTTCCCCTTTAATACTTACGATCGGGTTACTCCACCAGCAGGTGGCGACGTGCAGGGAGAAGTCTTGAAAACGAGCCCCTTCCGGCCTACATATACCTGGGACCTCCCACTGAATCACCAGTTATTTAAAAAGCAAGACAAAGACAAGGTACCAGGAAATCCAACGGTAACCTCAAAATAAAGAAAAGCTTCACCATATAAAGGATTCGGGATACCGAAAAGGGCGGGTGAAGCGGGGTGTGTGGCACACCGATAATATCCATTTTTCAGGTGAGTACTCACAAAATGGTATTATTCTCGGTGTGCCACAGACCCCGCTTGCCCTTTAATACTTACGATCGGGACATCCAAAAGCAGTGTCCACAAGGGATGGGTATCCAAAGGCAAGGTGAAGCATAACTTAAATGACTGCAGTCTGCAGAACTATGCGGCCAAATACAGCATCCGCTGAGGCCCGCACATCAACCTTGTAAAACTTAGAAAAAGTATGAACAGAAGACCAAGTAGCGGCCTTACAAACTTGTTCAACAGAAGCTTGGTGCTGAAAAGCCCAAGACGCTCCAACGGCGCGAGTAGAATGAGCAGTGATACGAAAAGGGGGACCTTTCCCCTTAGCAGAATAGGCCGCAATAATGGCCTGATGTATCCATTTGCTAATGGAAGATTTGGCCGGCGCCAAACCCTTCCTAGGCCCACAGGGCATAACAAAAAAGGCATCAGTCTTACGAAAAGGAGAAGTAATAATCAAATAGTACTTAACACAGTGTACTACATCCAAACAATGCAAAACCCTCTCCTTGTCATTCTTAGGCTTAGGACACAGGGAGGGAAGAACAATATCCTGATTCAAATGAAAAGCAGAAACAACCTTAGGAAGAACGTCTGGTTTGAACCGAAAGACCACTTTGTCCCGATGCCTCTCAAAGTAGGGCGCCTGAATAGACAAGGCCGCCAACTCCGAGACACGCCGAACCGAAGTGATAGCTACCAAGAAGACAATCTTCTGAGTCAGGGTAGACAAAGCAATATCTTGCAAAGGCTCAAAAGGAGGAGCCTGAAGAGCAGAAAGAACCAAATTCAAGTCCCAAACAGGGAGTAATGGTTTCCTGGGAGGCCGCACATGCGTAACCCCCTGGAAAGAAGTTTTAACTAAAGGCTGAAGCGCAACACGCTTCTGAAAAAAGACAGATAAGGCAGAGACCTGCCCTTTCAATGTACTTAGCTGGAGACCAGAGTCCAGCCCTGATTGTAAAAACTCCAGAATCCTGGGGACCGAAAGGACCCTACAAGGAAAAGATCTTATCCCACACCAATTGATATAGGCTTTCCAAGTCCTATAGTAGGTGACGGAAGAAGACCTCTTTCGGGCAGCGATCAGAGTCTTAATAACCGAGTCAGAAAGACCCTCCTCCTTCAAGATGGAGGTCTCAGCAGCCAAGCCATCAAAACCAGCATTAGTAAACTGGGGTAAGACAGCCGACCCTGAGTGAGCAGATCGGGCCGAAGAGGCAGAACGAGCCGATTCACTGTCAGCCAAACGATGTCTGCGCACCACACTCGTCTTGGTCCTCTTGGGGCCACGAGAATGGCGGACACCCTTTCCAGAACCTGCTTCCGAACCACTTAGGCTAGCATGAGTATCGGAGGAAACAGGTACAGAAAACCCGGGTTCCCCCGCTCAGGGATATGGCTTCTGCCGCCAGAGCCAGAGGATCCTGGGAGGGCGACACAAAGATCGGGAGCCTGCAATTGTGACGAAAGGGAAACAGGACCACCTCCGGTGTCCCCCACCGGAGCGGACTGCAGACTGCTGAGAGACAAGGAACATGTGTCTTCGCCCAGGTCAGGATCAGGGACTCCACTCTGAGAGCACCCAGACTGGAAGTCCCCCCCTGATGATTGAAGTAAGCAACCGCTGCTTGACTGTCCGAGCGTAGCTGAACCAGAAGGCCCAGACCATGATGGGACAAAAGAGCAAGAACCAGACGGAAGGCTCTCAGCTCCACAACAGACGGCCGAGGATTGGAAAGAAGGATCCAAACCAACTCCTGAATCAGACAAACCTTGGACTGAGTGAGCAACACCCTGTGTTGACCGAAATCCGACCGTATTCCCCGAAAGGACACCACCCTGGCTAGAGCAAGGGGGGACCTGGGAAGTTTGAAAAACTTCAGATGCAGGACGGGGCAAGCTGACCCGTCCTTCTAGGGGACTGCGAAGAGAATGGTGTAAAAATCGAGGCCCACCTCTAAGTGCGGCACCGGCCAGATGACCGCCATTTCCAGGAAAACCCGTGAGGTAGGGCGAGACTCGAACTCCGATTTGTAACCGGGCGACACCACCTCCCAGATATATGTGTCTGGAGACTCCCGGCCTTAAACCAGGGAGGAGTGTCGCAATTGTCCCCCCACCCGCACGGGTGAGGGCAGCCCCTCATTGCTGAGCGGGTTTAGCAGTAGGTTTGGGCTTGGCGCCCCAGGACTGACCGGGACGGCCACGACCTCTTCCCCGGGACTAACCTACAGCCCCGGTAACGGGAAGGGAAGCCCCTCTGCCCGCTCTGGCTCCTCGAAAGGAGGGACTAAAGGAACTCGCACCCCTGAAGGAGCGACGAGGTTTCTTGAATTGAGGCAACTTACCATCCTTGGTAACAGCATCCAATTTCTCACCAAAAAGGAGTAAACCTACGAAGGGTAGCGCTGTAAGCGCCCTTTTAGAATTAAGGTCCGCTGTCCACTGGCGCAGCCTGCTACTCGTCGCAAGAGCATCGTCCTGAGCAGTCAGGGCAAAAGAAACAAACCACTCACACTGCTTGAGAGAGCTAATCATATCACAAGCGGGATCAAGATCTGCGAGCAGATCCCTAATCATGGATCTAACAGCCAGCAAAAGAAGCGCTGAAGCACAAATTGGCCGTAGTGTCGAGCCGGCACTGATAAAACCATGGCGAGCCAATTGATCAATCCGACGATCCTCACCATCCTTAATGGTAGTGGTGCCAGAAAGGTGCAACGCAGCCGGGCCAGTCAACCCCAACACCGGGGTGTCGACTTCGGGGGGCACTGACCAAAGCTTCACCAAGTCCTCTGGAAAGGGATAACGCTTATCCCAATTAGGAGGAGTTCCAGCCAGGCGCGTGGGTTGTTCCCATTCTTTAAGGACAAGCTTCTCAAAGTGCTGTTGCCTGGGAAACACCAAACGCGGCTGGGGTACATCAAACAACTCACCTTTTGGCAGAGGAACCACCACAGGCGGATCCAAGGCCAAAACTTTAAACATTTGAGCCAAAATGGAAGGAGTGTCAAGGGACACCCCCACAGCCTGATCACCAGCAGTATCAAACAATAGCTGGTCTGCAGGCTCATCCGATTCCTCGAGAAGTTCCCCTCCTCATCAGGGGGACAATCGGAATAATCCAAAAATTCAGATACCTCATCCTCCGGGGCAGGTACTGCCGGAGCAAGGTGCTTCCGCTTTGCCGTAGCCTTCTGAGCCACTGAAGCGGAGATAATTTTCTCGAGGTTGGCCAACCGTGCATGCACCTCGGAATGCGAATCACCATTTTTGACAGTGTCACACGGGGTCCGGACTAGGTTGGGGGGGATAGGAGATGACGGAAATTGCGAGGAGCCAGAAGCCGGAGCAACGGACTGGCGCGCAATGTTCTGCTGAGCACATGGAACGCATAATATGACATCATCGCCTGGGAGCAGAACCCCACAGCCCCCACACAACCTGGATAGCCCCGAGGAGCCATTTCCGGTAACATTGGAAGCCTCCATATGGTGGATTTGTGGTATTCGCAACAACCCAGGGTTTTACGCAATAAGCAACCCGGGATGCCCCTTTGTAATTAAAGTCCCGGAAGTGGGAGGATTTTTTTTTTTTTAAGCCTAGGAAAATCCCAATTTAGAGACTAAGACTAGCCAGGTATAACAGACCGGGAGAGCCACTGCAGTGAGGGGATCCCAGAATCTGTGGGAGAAAAGAGATAGCTTAAACATCTTGAATAAATATACATGACACATGTAATTTCAAGGCAAAGCAGAGTGCAAAAAATCAGAGCACATACTGTGTATAAATATATGGCCATACACATATATATATATATATATATATATATATATATATATACACATACCTACACACTACACATTAAATATATATATATATATATATATATATATATATATATATATATATATATATATTATATATATATATGCAAATACACATACATCACAATGGTAAAGTGAACAGTCACAGCCACTGGAGCACATATCCCACCTATGTGATAAAATCAACATTCCCCATAAGTAGAAATGCCCCAGGGAGAAAAATGCTGCACAAGCAGCCATAGCATAAGAACGGCCCCACGTGCGCAATGGTGGGGTCGTTTACCTGTGAAGTTTTCTGCCGCAAGGAAGCTCTTCCCCCATCGGCTGCAGCGTCCAGGTCTCTAATGAGACCAGGGAAGCGAGGAGCGGGCCAGAAAAACAAACGTGCCGTCAAAAACAGGCCCCAGCAGCCCTAGCCATGCGCTGACACTAAAAACTGCCAAGACCTTTTCACAGCAAAGTAAAGCACTCATGCACATTACACCCCCCCCCCCCCCCCCTTAGCGAAGGGAGAAGGCCAAGCGGGAGAAGGTGACCTAAAGGGACATCGGGACAGGAGCATCCCAAATCCGGATCACCAGCCGGATAGCCGCATTGCCCCACAAGTGGGGTCGAGCGGAGAAGATAAGCTCCTAGGCACCTAAAGTGCCATCTACCTTTGCCCAGCCCGCAGCCTCGGCTGGGAGGCTTCCATTTAACTAGGCATAATAAACACACAAGAACTGGGCAGAAATAGACCAAAAGGGGATGCCGGATTTTACCCCGGCTACCTGCAAGCAGGAGACTTCATTCTTCTGTCTTGTCGCTTCATGCAGAGAAAAAACTGGTGATTCAGTGGGAGGTCCCAGGTATATGTAGGCCGGAAGGGGCTCGTTTTCAAGACTTCTCCCTGCACGTCGCCACCTGCTGGTGGAGTAACCCGATCGTAAGTATTAAAGGGGAAGCGGGGTGTGTGGCACACCGAGAATAATGACATTTACTCACCTCCATGTGTGCTCACTCTCGCCGGCCCTCCTCTTCACCCGGGGGGCCTTCGATTCTGTCAGGCTCTCTCCCCCTCCCGGCGGGTGCCGCCAAGCCCCGCCCCGTTAATGACGTCACTCGACTGGCATCGTACCAGCTCCAGGCCTCTCAGCTGTCAGATGCCGGAGATCGGTGGCGAGAGAAGGAGGGGACAGGAGATCCTCTGATCTCCTGCCTCCCCCCTCCTCTGGCTGCCGATCTCCGGCATCTGTCATCGGATCAGTGAGGGACAGAGGAACTGACGATCGGAGGTGGATGGGAAAAAAATACATTTTGCTTTTTTTTTAATAAAATATTTTTTATTGTGTGTGTGTTTTCTTTTACATTTAACCCTTTGTGAACTGGCAAGGGATCCATGAGACCCCTATACCAGCTCTGGGTCTGCCATGTCACCTGCGGCTAGCGGATGACTGGCCATTAACCCCCGGCACCCCAATTACCTGCCTCCACAAAGCCCAGGGGGGGGGGGGGGGCAGAAGATCCGTGTCCATAGGCTATGTCGGCTTGTAGCCTGCAGGGCCAGGGGCCACCAAAGCTGGCCCCTGTGTCCTATTCTACAAGCCCCCATAGCTGGTCCTGGGCTAGTTATACTGGGTAGGGGGGGCCTCACGCCATTAACCCTTAAAGTTCCCCCAAAAATGGAGTCGCCCCAGGAAGGGGGACCCCACACCAGTTTTTTTTATTTAACCCTTTATAGTGTGGAAAGCAGTGTTTTTTGAAATAAATTTAAATAATAAATCATTTGTTATAAAATTCTCTTTTCAGTTTAGGGGGTCTCCTGGGCAGGAATGAGGGGGCTATTGATACATATGTGGTATCATTGAAATGGGGCTTTCACATGCAATAGGGTTTTCTTTAATAAAATAAATGTTTTAGTTAAAATAAAGGAGACATTTTAAAATATATATTTTTTTATTTTTTTTACCTATTTACTTCTAAACATCTAAAAAAAACAGTAGAAAAAATACAAACAAGACATTTCATGCCATTTTCTTGGAAATTCCTGCAAAAATCACAGTTAAACATCACGCAAAATGGTGAAAAATATCCTGTCAGCAGAGGGTGACAAAATCTCAAGTAGGCTGGCAATTAAAAGGGTTAATAGTACCTATGCATGTTGGGTATTCTGCTCGGAGGACCTTGCGCTTTCAGATTTACCTTGTTTTTTATTGTTTGCATATTGATATTTTAGGAAAATGTGTTTTTTATTCTGCTTTTTTTTTGTGAATCCCTGTGCAACCTAAAAATTCTTCGAAGGGTTACTTTCAGAAAGATGAGCCCACTAAACAAGCTGGGTACGCTTAGAAAGCGTAACGTGTACTTTCAGGGAATATATGGTTTATGGGGGGTATTCTAAATGTAAAGGGTTTTTTTGGTAGAAAATGCGCAAGGTGCGCACTTTGTGGGCAGAGCTGACATTTTTAAGTGAAATTACCGTTGCGCACATGCTTTACTTTGGGGTGTTTGGCAACTCTTCCCTGGACATTAGCTATGCATGTTGTATATTGTTCTGTTCGGGGGATGTTGCTTTTTCAGGTTTTTTCTTGTTTGCCTATAGTTTTTTTTAGGAAAATGTGACCATAATTCTGCGTTTTTATTCTTTTTTTAGGGAAACCCTGTGCAACCAAAGAATACATTGAGAGATTACTTCCAGAAAACTGTGGCCACATCAACAAGCCTGGTACTCCTAGAAAGCTTGAGGTATGTACTTCCAGAGAATATATAGTTAGTTGAGAGTATTTTAAATGTAAAGGGTTGTTTTTTTTTGCAATACTGCAAGGTGCGTATAGCGCATATCACAGTTGTATTGTATTTGAAATTTTCCTAAAGAGCTATTTCAGTCTGGGAGAGTCTCCTGGGCAGGAAAGGGTGTCTACCAATACATATATGGTACCGATGTAACCGGGAGAAAATACAATTCTGTGAAACTCACCTGTAGAATTGTTTTTGATTATATCCAGCCCAGGTCGTCCCAGTGATGACATGCGAGTATTCTGCCCCCAGGGGGCACTCGAGCGCCCCCTGGGGGCGGAATACCCACATGTCATCAATGGGACGACCTGGACTAGATATAGGGAAAACTGGGATTTTACATGCAATAAGATTTTATTGGCAAACTTACATTTTTTATTACAAAAAACACTACAAATTGTAAAAAAAAATGTTTTTTTTTTATTTTATTTTTTTCTCACATTTTTTACCCAAAAATATTTAGGATACACCTAAAAAATTACAAACAAGACATGTTAGACGTGTTAAAGCCCAGACTCTGCTGAAAAAAACAATATATAATTTCCCTGGGAAATTCCTGGAAATCCCTTCAAAAATCACAGTTGAACATAGGGAACCCAAAATGGTGCAAAATGGTCTGGCAACAAAGGGTGACAAAAACTCCAGGTAGGCTGGCGGTTAAAGGGTTAAAGAACTGTGCTATTATCCCGATGGCCAGAGACAAGGCAGCAGGGACTTAATGTCCTGGAGGACTGTCTGAGGCATAATGTACAGCAAAATAGCACCACCTATGAGTAATGGTTGGGGCCTTAGTTTAAACTCAATGTTTAAACAAATGTCCTCAATGTCCTCTAGGGGTACAGCCATCACATTATAGGTTATGAGGGGCCCAGATATAATATATGTTGAATAGATAATGGGCCCCTCTATAGCCTATGTGTGATGGATGTGGCATTACTATAGTTTCATCTGTCCACAAGGCAGCCAGGATTATCTTATTATTCAGGACATAAAGGAAACTTAAAATCAGACTGGGGCCCAGCCATCACATTATGGGTTTTGAGCAGCACAGACTTAAGCTTCATAGAGTCTGGCCTCCTCTCTAACCTTTGCCACCTGGCCAGCCCCTCCCCTCACAAGTCCCTCTAATCATTTACTTTTTCAAAAATAAATAAAACATATATTAAAAAAAAGCTTGTGCCATCACTCTCTTACCATTTCCAGGCTTTCCATTCTGAGCCGGACATCAGAAGCCAGAGGAACGAGCTCCTCCCTGCCCGGTCCCTGACGAGGACCTGTAAACAGACCCCAGGGGTGTGAGATAATTGCGAAGGTTAATCAAATGAAATCTGATGTTTCCTGTACTGCTCAACTGCTAATCAACTTATTCGAGGAGTCAATTAACTACAACAACACAGGCAGCTAAATAGCAGTGGGATTTATAGGTCCCGCCGGTCACATTTAGATTATCATGTTTGCTCCAATCAGACTGGCATCTATGTAGCGGACCTACAGCAGTCAACTTTGCCTCAGGGTGGGTCTCTGCATCAAAAATGTACTCAATTTTACGAAACAGACCTGCCTCCATTGAGGGACAGTTAAAGGTATTGACCACCCAAATAAAAAAAAAAAAAGGGGGGGGTACTCACCCTTTGTCATCTGCAGCTGATTGATCCTACTCATCTGATTGGTGGATCGCATACAGCGACTGCTGGACCAAATTCCAGTCACTGGTGTTTCCGCTTCGGTATCGTGCCCCTCCGCCATCAGTCACAGGTGCACCGCCACGTCCTCTCCGTTCACTACTATGGAGCAGACGGGCAATGTCTCGATTGCAGTGACTGGAGAGGGGGCGTGGTAGCGCCTCTGTGACAGAAGTTCGGGCCCGGTTGGTGGGGAATGAATAAGGAGGAGGCCAAAGAATCTTTACCTGTTGGGGCATCCCAACTTAGGATGTTAAACTGGACCAACACCCATTTTTTTATTTTAACGGGTGCCTGTGCTTCACAATAACCTCGGGGGGTGTGGTATCCAGAATGGAGCCCCCTCGCAAATAACCTAGCAGAAAGCTCAAAAAACTCACCTTCATTACGAGCCAGTGCGGGGAAAGGAGTCCCGCGACCGCCCGATGGCCAATCGCGGGACTCCTTTCCCTGCGCTGGCTCGTAATGAAGGTGGGTATTACGAGCGTTCTGCTAGGTTATCTGCGATGGGATTCTGAAGCACAGACAGCGGGACCAACACACGGTTTAAAGAGAAATTAAATGACTGGGTGAGTGTTACGGAGCCAGACCCTGCCAGAGCAGCTACTGGGGAGAAAAGCTAAGTTAGTAAGCAGCCTGGACTCTCTTTTAAAGTAGACCTACTTTAAACGAACGCAAAATTTGTGAAGTCACAGGTAAATTTCCTTTCTCGTCCTCTTCCTTTCCAGGGTGAAACCAGTTAATCTCAGCTGTAGGCAGGGACTGCAATATATAACGCAGGTTGTGGCAGGAGCTCCTCAGTTAATTAAAAAGCAGTTCAGCCACAGCTCCGGGAGGGGAGAAGGCTAACCTGCGCATAATGTGCACAACTAGAAAACAATGCAACAAAGACTATGTAGAAGGAATCCATCGCCAACGGCAACACAACAGAAGGGCAGGGGTGGTGTCCCAAAATGTAAGAGGATGAGGATGTAAATTTACCGGTAAGTACACAAATTTCCCTTTCAGGGCACCACCAGAAGCAACTTGTGGTTTGTCCCAAAGAAGTACTCTCAATAAGGATGGGACTGTGCAAGAACAGCCAACGGCGTCAATCCAACCAAGAACGAGGCCACTGAGACCTCAAGCGTAGAGCCCTGGAAGGGGGATCTCCACCCTCTGCAACACATTACGCCCCAGAGCAGCATCGGCAGATGCCCTGGCAGCAAGTCTGTAAAATTTGGTGAAGGTGTGGAGAGACGACCAGATCTCCGCCTTGCAGACCTGTATCACCGACACTTGGTGTAAGAAAGCCCAAGACGTGGCAATCTCCCTGGTGGATTAAGTAGTGACCCGGAAGGGCGCCTCCTTCCCCTTGCAGGTGTAGGCTTGTATGACCGCCTGCCTGAACCATCTGCTAGGATCGGACCTGGTAGCCACTAGGCCCCTGCTTGGTCATTCGCCAAGGTGACGCATGCCCTACCTGATCGTGGAATGTTCATCATCTGTCAGCAGTGACCTCACTGCCCCCTGACGAGCTGCGCACCTCTGCACCAGAAGAAGGATCCGTGCCCATCGAGTATCCAATGTCATACCTAGATAGGTCACCACCATGGAGGGAACCACCTGGGACTTGGGGTAGTTGAGCACCCACCCGAAAGGTCCAGCGTGGACAAGACATCCGAACATCCTGCATTGCCTCTGCCAGAGAAGGGACTCAGAAGAATAAGTCGTCCGGGTACGGGGTGATGTGCGCACCCTGCCTCCGCAAAAGTACCATCACCACCACCAAGACTTGTACTCTTGGAGTGGACAGTTTGGAAAAGTCAGATGCCCACTGCAAAGCGCAGGTATTGTTGGTGACCAGGGAAGATCAGGACATGCAGATAAGCATCCTTTATTTCCACTGTGGCCAGAAAAATCCCCAGTTGCATCGACGCCACAACAGACCTTAGAGATTCCATGCAGAACTTTCGCACCCAAACGTGACTGTTCAGATTCTGGAGATCCAGGATTAGTCATATAGACCCATCCTTCTTGGGGATGACAAATAGTATTGCGTAGAAGCCACAGTCCCGCTCTGAGGGGGGCACAGGTACTACAACTCCCCAGTCCAGCAAGAACTCTATTGTCGCGAGCTGCCACCCTTTTCGCAATGCAGGAAGCTTGGACGCTACAAACCTGTGTGGAGGCCTGGTCCCGATCTTGTATCCCCTGTGGCTTTCGCTTACCCGAAAAATCATTGCGGTGTTTTAAGTCTGTAGAACTTCCGAACTTCCTGAAGGGATGAAAATTTAGCAACCTGTAAAATGAGGTCCTCAGTTTCTGTTTCTGTGGAAGCCTAGTCGACTTCCCACCTGTGGCCTTCCGGACCAGGTTATCCAGATGCTCACCGAAAAGACGGCACCATGTCTCTAAAGACCTCCATAGTGAAGGAGTTCAAATGAAGTGCAGGGCATGCGAACCTCCATGTCACAAGGGCCTCCTCTGCTGCTTCATCCAGAACTTGCCTGCCATAACTGTCATGGACATGGCTCAAGCTGGGCACATGGGCAGACCCCACCATGGAGAATGCATGCTGGTCCAACCACCTATCTGCCGGGTCCCTCCAGGCTGCACTATCCGAAATAGGGATAAGGGTGTGCCAAGCCAGACCCGACACAGATTCGTCCACCTCAGGTGGCGAAGACCAAACACTGACCGCCTCATCCAGAAAGGGGTATTTGGCATCTAGTACCCTTAGGAAAAGATAGAAGCTTATCTGGCTTCTCCTACTCCTTTTCCAGGCTTGCCCATTTCGACAGGCTGGTGGCAAAAACCTGCCTGACCTTGTGCTTGCAGGGTTCACCCTTCTATTGCCGCCTCGACCGAGGAGTAGTGAGGTGCAGAACCTCCTTTGGCTCAATAAGCTATTCAATCTGATCTATCGGGTGATCCGGAGGGTTCCCTGGTATATGAGCTGCTTCTGGTTACTCTCCGCTGCCGGACGACACGTCCCCCTCCAACTAGTCGGAACTAGATCCGGAACCCCTAAATAGGTCCTCGATGTAGGAGCTAGAATCCTCCGAGGATTCCCTCTGAATATGCCTACGCTTAGCTGTAGCCTTACACCTGGGTGTGCAGAGCCAGACTTGAGATGCCCCTGCTGACAAAGGCCACTGAACATGCTCTCCAACCAAGCCATCCTGTCCACCACATCTGTGGGCGGACTCTGGGACACAAATAGACCTGGCAGCCCTCCTAAAGGGTTATTCCACTCCAACAAGCCCAAGCCTGAAGCCACAGGCTAAACTGGACGATCCGACTGAGGCCCAGAACCTGCCAGCTGCATAAGGCAGTACAGAATAGTAGTGCACCCAGCACAGAGGTGTTCCTCACCCGAGGTCAGACGCACTTGACACATGGGACACGCGGCACCACTCTCCCTAAAAATACGAAACCCCAGTGCCTCTGATGCCTCCGACGTGCTAAAATGGCTGCCCTAACTGCTGGAGCGCTGCCCCCACACCCTCCTGACGACTACTGGTCAGACCTGCCTGCGCTACCAGAAAAGCAACCTACCTGCAGAGGAGATCAAGCCACCAGCCAAGGATGCAGCAGCTTTCGGACCCCAACCCTGCAACAACCAATACAATGTCAGATTACTAAAGGAATCCGTACAAGTCAAAAGGCTTTGCCCCCAGAGGGATCCTTACTTGACCAGGGAAAACTGTGGGGCTGCGCCCGATCCGATACTCAGCCCAGGACAACAGGGAGATGATCCAGGTATTCAACAGGGATCTCCGAGCACCGCTCAAGATGACGCTGCTTTGTGCTGTTGGAGGAGAAGGAGGACAGAGCCGTGGACCTCGCAAATGCAGCCGTCCCGTCCCCTTCTCCTGTCCTCCACTGTAAGCCTCGAAGCCACTTCCCCCTTCCGGCGTTGCAGGCGCGGCCGGCCTGCCCCCTTCCCGAGTTAGCCAATTGGCAGGCCACGTTGCTGGTGGCCATATCCCCTCGTGACGAGGCCACCTCGTCCTCCAAACACTGCCAGCCGAGCTCTGACCAGCATGGCTGTCAGCAGTAGTAATCACAAACACACTGACACCAGGGAGCCCGGCCCCACCTAGCAGCCATGGGGAAGGTCAACTGCATTTCTATCAGGGTGTCATGGGTAGAGGGACCGGGGCGCAGTGGGAGACACAGGGTTGAGGTTTGATGTTCAGCCTATTCAGCAAACCTGATTGGTCACCGCCCGTCAGGTGACAGCCCAGGCTGTGTTAAAAATACAATTCTGTGAAATACTCACCTGTAGAATTGGTATTATACGTATACAGTACGTCCTGCTCCAGATATAATACTTACACTTGGTTATCCTCCGCCAGATGGCGCTGTGCACTGCAGACATGCAAAAACAGGCTCCTCCCGGCTCTTCATATACCCGGGGACCTCCCACAAATCCCCAGCATTGAAAAGCAGTGAACCAGAAGCCGGGAGAATTTAACCACCAAAAACAACTGGTAAAGATAACAATGATAACACCATACAGGGGATCCAGAATAATGCAAAAAAAACAGGGTGGGGTGGAGCAGGACGTACTGTATACGTATAATACCAATTCTACAGGTGAGTATTTCACAGAATTGTATTATTCTAAGTATACAGTACGTCCTGCTCCAGATATAATACTTACACTTGGGGCATCCAATAGCAGTGTCCATAAAGTAGGGTGGGATCCCCCCCAAAAAAGGCAACAGCAGACAGTTTAAAGCACTGTCACCTGCAATACCTTGCGGCCAAGAGCAGCATGAGCTGAGGCTCTAACGTCAACCTTATAAAACTTTTGAAAAGGTATGAATAGAAGACCAAGTAGCGGTCTAGCAAACTTGTTCAACAAAGGCCTGGTGCTGAAAAGCCCAAAAGGCACCAAAAGCACGAGTAGAATAAGAAGAGAAGCGAGTAAGAAGATTCTTCCCCTCAGTGGAATAGGCCTGAGTAACAGCCTGACAAGTCCAAACGCCAACAGTAGCCTTGGCAGAAGCCGAAAACCTTTCCTAGGACCAGAAGGAACCATCCCATCCAAGTAATGACCAGGCCCAAGGCCGCCTAACCCCCTGAGAACAGACGAGATCGGGCACATACAGGATGGAGTTGGCCGTAGACCCAAAGGAGCATCAGTTCTCCTAAAGGGCACAGTGACTACCAAGAAAACACTTCCAACACCTGTTAAAGGAATGCAGAACCCTTTCCTCAGCGTTGCTAGGAATAAGGCAAAGAAGGAAGAACAATATCCTGAATCAATGAACATAAGACAACACCTTAGGCAGAAAGTCCGGCTTAAAGCGGAACACCACCTTATTCTGGTGTATCTCAAAGAACGGGTGCTAGATAGACAGAGCTGCCCGCTCAGACACACGTCTGACTGAAATAACAACCACCAGAAGGACAACTTTGAGGGTAAGAACAGCCAGACAGAATCCTGACAAGGTCCAAAGGGAACTACCCGCAAGGCAGACAGAATCAAATTCAAAACCCATCAGGGACCATAGGATTACGCGGGGGACGCACATGAGTAACCCCCTGAAAGAAGTCTTAACCAAGGAAACTGAGCAAAAGACTTCTGCAGGAAGGCGGACAGGGCAGAACCTGACCCTTCAGAGTACTGAGTTGGAGAATTCCAACTCCAACCCATGCTGTAATAACTCTAGAACCCTGGGAACAGAGAAACCCCAAAAGGGAAGAGACCGAGACTCACACCAATCAATACGGGAACGCCATACCCTATAATAGATGGAAGAAGAAGAAGCTTGCTCCTAGACTTCCCATAGTCTCAATCACCAAGACAGATAAGCCTGTCTCCATCAAGATGGATGTTTCAGCAGTCAGGCCGTCTAGGCCAGAGTCTGTAGATCGGGGTGACGTAAAGGGGCCCCGAGTGAGCAGAGCTGGCACTCCTGGCAGAACGTACAGATCTACTGTCCTCAGTACCACGTCTGCAAACCACACTCCACTAGGCCACCAGAATCACTGGTCCCCCCCATCCAGAGCAATTTTGCGCAGAACCCTGCCTAGCAGGGGGAATGGAGAAAAGACATACAGAACAGAATGTCCTGCCATAACATTACTAAATCATCATGACCACGGCCAGAGAATCCTGGGACAGGGAAACAAGAGCCGAGAGCTTGTAATAGTGACGGGGCACACACAGATCCACACTGGTTGGACCTCAAAGTGACACAAGGATTAGCACATCCTGTCGCAGAGGGACCTCAACCGGAGCGAATACCACTGATATGCAGGGAACATTGTCCACCACCCAGATCAGGATCAGAAACGCTTCCCGGAGGACCCTCCTGCTCCAGGTCCCTCCCTGAATATGTAATGTAGGCCAAGGCCGTCAGATAGGCCTAGCTCCCCCGAACAGGCAGGCCCTGAAGAGGAGTAGGCAAGCGAGTTAGAACTAACTTGAACGCTCATAGATTCAAACATTGATAGGTGTATAGGCCTCCTAAGGGCCCCACCTCCCCTGGAACCGTAGGGACTTCCAGAAGAAGACCCCCCTCAACCTGATAGATTGGCATCAATGGTGACCGTCTCCCAGGAAAGGGCAAGAAGGGACTGCCCCCAGACGGGTTCCTTGAGTTCATCCACTACAAGAGGGACCTCCTCACCAGGAAGGAAGGCACACATACCCTGCTCCAGGGACGCTGGGTCCTTGTCCCGTAGGACAAATAGGAGAAGTTGCAGAAGGCCCCAGGGGGGACTGAGCATAAGGGGCCTCTTCGGAGTACGCCACCAACGGGCCCACCAGCTGCATCCCCTTCCTGGGGGAGGGACAGGGACAGCTATGAGGGACTGAGCCCATACAACCAGATTGTCCACTTTATTGCTGAGGAAGGAAGATCCTTGCTTGAACGGTATAAAATTCATTCATAGGAATGGAGTTACCAATGAAGGGGACAATAAGGACTTGGGGTGTTTGATCACCCCTCCAAATGACTCCCAAATGGACACCCTCCAGCCGAGTATCCAATGTAGCCAGACGTAGAGACTGGGAAGTGATGAGGACGTCCAGGTAGGTCATCCATCGGAACGCCCCTTGGTCTCATCAGAGGCCACACGCCCGTCAGCACCTTGGTGAGCACTCTGGGAGCTGAAGAGAGGCCAGATGACAAGGCCACAATTATCAGTGTTGGTCAACCAACGCGAATCTGAAGAACCTCGGTGTCCAGAGGACACAGGGAAGAAAAAATAAGCAGCATTGAGCTCCACAGACGGCAAGAAGCCCCCGACGCGCAAGGAGCTGAAGCCGAGCACAGTGTTTCCATTGCAGAAACCGCCTGTAATTGACGAATTGCTGAAAATCTGTGATTCCAGATTGGGCCAGACTGACCCATCCTTTTTGTTGGGGAACTGTGGAAAGGTTGGTGTAGCGGCCCCTGCCTCTGCCTATTAAGGGCAATCTGCAAGAGACCCCCAGACCCCGCAGGCCTTGCATGGCCTGCACCAGCACCTGAACAGAGGCAGGGACCAGGAGCACCCGGGACCCGATAATCTTGGGGGAGGCCGCACAGCAAACTCTATCTAGTAGCCGGAGGGCACTACCTCCTGAATCCACCAGTCTGAGGCGTGATACCTCCTGGCACGAGCAAGGTGCTGCAGCCGTCCCCTCGCCCAGCCGGGCGAGGGCACCCCATCATGCTTGAGGGGATTTTGGTGGAAGATTTAGGCTTAGCCCTGCCAGAGGGGCCAGGTCGTTGTCTGCCGCTCCTGGGGCAGGAGTATGCATGGGCCCCCAGGAAGCACACCCCTGGTTCTTGTTTTACACTATGGTAGGGAGGGGGAGGGGTTACCCTGCCCCGAGGGGCCACGACGGCCGCCTACGTTGGGGTGATTTGCCCTTTTTTTTTTTACCAAACATGTCCAGATGGGCCCCATACAGGCGTTGCCCTCTAAAGGGAAGCCCAGTAAGAGTCTTCTTAGCAGCATCGTCAGCACCCCACTGTCGCAGCCAAACCAAGCAACGTATAGCCACCACAAGGGCAGAAGTCCTTGCACACATTCTAATGGTGTCATCCAGTGCTAATAGGATACATTTTACAAATACATCACAACTGGAGAGCGCATTAAACACATCCCAGGGGAGATCCTCAGGGTGATGATCAAGCATCTTTCTGATGAGGGTTCTAGCGGCCACTGCAGTAATGACCGTGGCACAGACCGGGCGCAGCGCCGTCCCTGCACAAGAAAAGGCGTGGGAGGCCAGCAGATCAATGCACCGGTCCTCAGCATCCCGAAGGGTACTATAAGCAGGGGCTGTAATAAAGGGGGGGGGTTAGGAACCCCTACGATCGGAGCATCCACCACGGGGGGTGATGACTAACAATTGACCACCTCAGGGGGAAAAGGGTATTTCCCATCCCAGTCCCCTGGGAACCCTGGAATTTACTGGGGAAATCCCATTCCTTGAGTACAAGAGCATGGAAACGAGCCTGCTCTAGAAATTCCAAGCGCGCTGTCGTTGTATGGAAACGCTCCCCTCTAGGCTTGGAGGCCTCACCAGGGAGAGAGATAGACAGGACCTTAAAGACCTTAATCAACAAATCTCACACTGGCCCCAGTATTCAGGGCCAGAATCGTCATGACTCCTCGGAGTCAGAGACCAGGTCTCCTTCATCAGAAGGGGTATAGGCACGCGGAGTAGTGAACTCCTCAGTTCCCATAGGACAAACAGAAAACAGGATGCGTCAAGGGCCACTTCTTACCAGGGCTCCTGCGCCCTGACAACCTCGCAATAATCTGATCAGCCGTAGGCAGTCTGGAAGACACAGCAGGCTGCAAATCCCCACTTGTATGCGACTCAGCAGGAGTGAGATTTAAGCATGGGGAAATAGGTGTATTGAAACGAGGTGCAGCCACTGGCAAGCCTGATTGCAGGGCCAGTGCTTGCTCGGCACATGGTGCGCAGACCCGTGCCCTGTCAGCATCAGCATGGGGTTGACCACACGCTATACACAGCCGGTCTTATAATTCTGAGATGCCTCCATATGGTGATTATCTAGGCACAATATGCCAGCAGGGATTTACGCAATAGGCAACCCTGGATGCCCCAAAGACCCGCTAGGAAGGTGGGAGAATTTTACAAGGCCCACTATAATTTAACCCGGGCCAGGGAAGCCACTAGATTCAGCCGTCTGAAAGACATAATGGGAATAAAGGGTGTCAGAGCCATGCACAGTAATAAAGAATCGTGACAATCGTCCGCGAGGGCACTTACAGACCAAGGGAGGAGGAGGGTCGTTACCACGTGCGCGCGCACGCCAAGCGAACCTCGAACCTCAAATGGTGCCAAGCGAACCTCGAAGGGCGGGCCAGAGCGGGCCGTGACACGGAGCGCGCCAAACCAGGTCCCCGCCCCCCCGAAGAGCGCGAAGCTCTAAGACAGTAGTCAATATTGTCAAGAGAAGCAAAGTGTATGACACACATAGAATAGATGATTTTGCCAATGGAGGCGATGGCGCCGCCCGGTACAGCACATCCAATAAAGGAAAGAGAGACGAGCGCGGCAGCGGCAGATACACAATAAAAAGGCAAACAGCGCGGCTCTGACACCAAGTTACAAGTCAAGGACAATACTAAGGCCATAATCGTGTAATCACAGTACACTTAAGACCGCCACACACACACATCCCCCCCCCTTTCTTTCCCCCCCGAGCTACGGGGGGAACGAGGGAGGATGGCGACCCTTTGGATAGGGCCCACCGCTACACGGGGCACGGGGCAATAATGCGGGAGGGGCATCCACTAGAGGCTCACCATCAGCCTGAACTGCCTACCCTTTGGTGGGGGACTGCGGTGAAGCATGGCTCCGTTAAGCACGCATGGTGCTGCCTACCTTCACCCGACCAGCGCAGCCCAGGCTGGGAGGCACATCACATCAAGGACGGGTGGGAATAGTCCAACAGGGCCGCAGGCTGTAATAGCCCCGCTCACCTGCGAGAGAGTGATACTTCATGTCTTCGCAGTCAGCACTGCAGAGAAATCTGGGGATTTGTGGGAGGTCCCCGGGTATATGAAGGGCCGGGAGGAGCCTGTTTTTGCATGTCTGCAGTGCACAGCGCCATCTGGCGGAGAATAACCCAAGTGTAAGTATTATATCTGGAGCAGGACGTACTGTATACTTAGAATATAAAAGACATACTTTTCTTCCCAGCAGCTGCTCTGGCATAGTCTGGCTTGTAATACTCACCCAATCCCAAGTTGGGGTCTGCAGCATGGAATGCTTGGGCGACTTTCTACAGAAGTGGTTGAAAAAATACAATTCTGTGAAACTCAACTGTAGAATTGTTTTTGAATATATGAGTGATGACAGTTGGGTAGTCTGCCACCAGGTGGCGCAGTTACTGCAAGATCCAGAGCTGTAACTCCTCCCGGCCCCCTATAAAATTAGCTGTCTCAATAGAATTCCCAGAGTGTCAAAAATACAATATTGTGATTACTCACCTGTAGAATTGGTATTATAAGTATACAGCACGTCCTGTTCCAGAATATTCCTTACACATGGGTAATACATCCACAAGATGGCGCTGGACTGCAGAAAACAACTTGTGGCTCCTCCGGGCCCCATATAAGTCAGGGACCTCCCACAAATTCCCCAATATTGACAAGCAGTTACACAAGAAGCCGGGAGAACAATAATAAGAAAAATACAAAATGAACAATTGAAAAATCACCATACAGAGGTAACTAGAAAAAGATAACAAGGGTGGGATGGAACAGGACATGCTGTATACTTATAATACCAATTCT
The DNA here is from genome assembly GCA_027917425.1 of Gastrophryne carolinensis. Taxonomy (NCBI): domain Eukaryota; kingdom Metazoa; phylum Chordata; class Amphibia; order Anura; family Microhylidae; genus Gastrophryne; species Gastrophryne carolinensis. Next base: position 90,875,985 of record CM051243.1, on the reverse strand, counting down.
ACAGGTGAGTAATCTCAGAATTGTATTATTCCAAGTATACAGCATGTCCTGTTCCAGAATATTCCTTACACATAGGACATCCAATAGCAGTGTCCATAAAATAGGGTGGGATCCCCAAAAGTAACAGCGGGCAGATTAGACCACTGCCATCTGCAGAACTTTGCATCTAAAAGCAGCATCAGCTGAGGCACTAACATCAACCTTGTAAAACTTAGAAAAAGTATGAACAGAAGACCAAGTAGCGGCCTTGCAAACTTGTTCAACAGAAGCTTGGTGCTGGAAAGCCCAAGAGGCACCAATAGCACGAGTAGAATGAGCAGTAAGGCGGAAGGGAGGTTCCTTCCTCTTAGCAGAATAGGCCTGTATGACAGCCTGACGGATCCACTTGCTGATAGTGGACTTAGCCGGAGCCAAACCCTTCCTAGGCCCAGAAGGGAGAACAAAAAGAGCATCAGTCTTCCTGAAGGATTCAGTAGCCACCAAATAGAACTTCAAGGTCCTGACCACATCCAGAAAATGTAAAACCCGCACCTTAGGGTTACTAGGATTAGGGCACAGAGAAGGCAAAACAAAGTCCTGATTGAGATGATAAGCAGACACAACCTTAGGCAGAAAATCAGGCTTAAAATGAAACACCACCTTGTCCTGGTGTCTCTCAAAGTAAGGAGGCTTGATGGAAAGCGCCGCCAACTCAGAAACACGCCTAACAGAAGTGATGGCCACCAAAAAGGCTACCTTAAGCGTCAAAAAGGACAAAGGGGCTTCATGCAAGGGCTCAAAGGGAGACCCCTGCAAGGCAGATAAGACCAAGTTCAAGTCCCAGACTGGTAATATAGGCTTACGTGGAGGACACACGTGAGTAGCCCCCTGAAAAAAGGTCAACCAGACCGATGGTTGGCAAAGGATCTTTGGAAGAAAATGGCCAAAGCTGAAACATGACCTTTGAGGGTACTAAGTTGAAGACCCAAATCCAAACCACGTTGCAGGAATTCCAGAATCCTGGGGATAGAAAACACCCTACAGGGAAGCGACTTAGACTCACACCAGTCAATGTAAGCCTGCCATACCCTATAGTAGATAGATGACAAGGACTTCTTCCTAGCCCGAATCATGGTATTACCAACAGAAGCAGGCAGTTTCAGCAGCCAGGCCGTTAAAGCCAGCGTTTGTAAATTGGGATGGCAAAGCTGCCCCTGAGTGAGCAGATCTGGAAACTTGGGCAGGGCGCACTGATCTACTGCCAACTGCACGATGTCTGCAAAACCACACTCTTCTTGGCCAACAGGGGGCCACCAGAATGGTTGGCACCCCTTCCTGGGATATCTTGCGCAGCACCCTGCCCAGCAGAGGAAACGGAGGGAACACATAAAGGAGCTGAAAGCTCTTCCAAGACATTGCCAGTGCATCCATGGCCAAGGCCAGGTTGTGATTGTGACGGGATGCAAACAGATCCACATCCGGCTGCTCCCAGCGGTGGCACAGGGAGCGAAACACCCTACTGCTGAGGGACCATTCTCCCAGACGAGAAGTCCCCCTGCTGAGGGAGTCTGCCTCCAGATTTTCCACCCCCGGGATGTACACAGCTTAGATGCAGGGAACATTCTCCTCTGCACAAGACAGTATCAGGGACACTTCCTTGAGGGCCCTCTTGCTCCGGGTCCCTCCCTGATGATTGATGTAGGCAACCACCGTCTGGTTGTCTGAGTGGATCTGAATCGCCCGACCCCGAAGGTGTGGCGTCAACTGGGCGAGAACCAGTCTTATCGCCCTCAGTTCCAGAATGTTGATAGGGGTATGGGCCTCCTGAGGGCCCCACTGACCCTGGAACTTCAAGGATTTCCAGAAGCCCCCCCAACCTGTCAGACTGGAATCTGTGGTGACCGTCTCCCAGTAAGGGGCCAGAAAGGATCTGCCCATCAACAGGTTCCTTGAGTCCAGCCACCACGAAAGAGACCACCTGGCCAGAGGGGACAGAACAAACACCTGATCCAGGGACACAGGATCCCGATCCCATACTGACAAGAGGTGAAGTTGGAGAGGTCTCATGTGAAACTGAGCATATGGAACCGCCTCGAAGCAAGACACCATCAGGCCCACCAGCTGCATCCCCTGCCAGATGGAGGGACGAGGGCAAGAGAGAAGAAGCCTGGCTTGAGCTTGAAGACTCACCACCTTCTGCTGAGGGAGAAGAATCTTGACCTGAGATGTATCCAGAGTCATGCCCAGAAAGGACCTCACCAGTGACGGAGACAGGTAAGACTTGGGGAGTCCGAAGGACTTCAGTGTGGACACCACCAGCTGGGTATCCAGCTCAGCCTGCTGGAAGGACTGAGACATGATGAGAATGTCGTCCAAGTAAGGAAGGATGCGAATGCCCTGGGATCTCAGCAGAGCCATTACGCCCGCCAGCACCTTGGTGAATACCCTGGGAGCCGAGGTGATACCGAAAGGCAAGGTCACAAATTGATAGTGCTGATCCTCCAGAGCGAACCTGAGGAATCTCTGATGACCTAGAAAGATTGGTACATGAAGGTAAGCGTCCTTGATGTCTACAGAGGTCATGAAGTCGCCCGGGCGCAGAGAATTGACTGCAAAGCGCAGGGTTTTCATGCGAAAATGCTTGAATCTGACAAACTTATTGAGACGCTTTAAATCCAGGATGGGTCTGAGGGACCCGTCCTTTTAGGGACAGTGAAAAGATTGGAATAGAAGCCTCTGCCCCTTTTTCTGAAAGGCACCGGGCAGATGACCCCCAACTCCAGAAGGTTTTAAACAGCAAGACACAGACCCTGAGCTGACAGGGGGTTCTGAGCCACCCGGGATTTGATGAATCTTGGGGGTGGCCAGGCTGCAAACTCTATCTTGTAACCGGAGGACACTACCTGAATCCACCGGTCTGAGGCGTGAAGCCTCCAGACGTGAGCAAAGAGCCGAAGCCGTCCCCCCACCCGGATGGGTGAGGGCGCCCCTTCATGCCTGAGAGGGCTTGGGGGAGGACTTTGGCTTGGGACCCCAGGAGGGGCCGGGGCGGCCACGCCCTCTGCCCCTGCCCCAATGGTCTCCAGCAAAGGAGACTCCTCGATCAGTTCTGGAACCACGGAAGGAAGGGAGAAAGGCACCCGTCCCCCGAAAGGACCGGGACGGCCTCCTACGTTGGGGTAACTTACCGCCCCTGGCAAACAAGTCCAAGCGTTCACCAAAGAGGTGCTGCCCCTTAAAGGGAAAATCAGTGATCGCCTTCTTAGCAGCATTATCAGCTACCCACTGACGCAGCCAAAGAGAGCGGTGTATAGCCACCAAAAGAGCAGATGTCTTCCCACACATTCTAATGGCATCATCCATGGCAGACAGAACATATGCAACAAATTCATAGCAAAGCAGGAGAGATCTATACTCCTCTCCTCCCGCGTCATCAGATGCTCCATCTAAGAGACTCTTAAGCAGCCCTTTAATAGCAATAGCTGTAATGGCAGAGGCAGAAACCGGGCGCAGCGCGGTCCCCACACAGGCAAAAGCATGACAAGCCAGCTGGTCCATGCGCCGGTCCTCACCATCCCTCAGGGTAGTAGTATCAGGAGAATGCATGACAGATGTATTTGACAGCCCCAGAACGGGCGCGTCCACCTCGGGAGGACATGACCAATGCTTAATCACATCAGCAGGAAAGAGATACCTCTTGTCCCCCCTTGTGTTGTGCACCCCAGGGAGCTTGCTAGGCCGTTCCCATTCTTTGAGCACCAGATTATTAAAGTGAGTCTGCTCCGGGAACTCCAAGCGTGGTTTAAAACGTATGAAAACGTTCACCCTGCTGCTGCGGAGCCACTGCAGGAGGGGAAATACAAAGCACTTTCAGTAGTAATACAAAAGCCTGTCAGTGTCATCTGAGGACCATGGGTCTTCTCCAAAGGGAGACCTGGTACCACAATAAACCTTAGGCTGTTCCTCAGATGATTCTGAATCAGAGAACAGGGTAGAGGGAAACAGCGGGTGACAAATGCCGCTTCTTAACAGAAGCCTTACGCAAGGCAGACCCAGCAATATGTTTCTCAATGCTGGCCACCCGAGCAGCCAAATCAGGTTGAGAGTCCCCGCTAGTATGCCCCTCGCTGGGGGTCAGATGTAAGCGTGGGGGGGTAGGCGAAGCCAGAGGGGGCGCAGCACCCGGCCCAGTAACAGACAACCCAGACTGCAACGCAAGCACCTGCTGGTCGCAGGGTACACACACCCTGACATCATCATTTATAGGGGATACCCCGCACGCAACACATAGCCGGGCTTTTCCTGAAGGAACCCCAAGCACATTATCCCCAGAAGCCTCCATATGGTGATTATCACGACACAACAGGCCAGTAAGGGTTCATGCTAAAGAGCTGGGATGCCCCAAGGACCCGCTAGGGAAGTGGGAGATAGCGAGGGGAGAAGACCGGGAGAAACCACAGTGCTGAAGTTTAAACCCGCCTGAAAGACATAAAAACACATCCCCATAAGCATATACTCTAAGGCAAATAACCAGGAGACCACCCCGTGGCGCGGCCGGTGGAGCGCGGTACAAGCGCACGGTGGCGGCATAACAGAGAAAACACACACACAAGGCAGAATACAGGGGCGAGTTCCCCAGTGCAGAACAGCAAGTAGTTCATTTCACTACCGCCTGAAGCACCTTTCGGCCAAAAGCAGCATCAGCAGAAGCCCTAACATCAACCTTGTAAAACTTTGTAAAGGTATGAACAGAAGACCAAGTAGCAGCCTTACAAACTTGTTTAACAGAGGCCTGGTGCTGAACAGCCCAGGAAGCGCCAATAGCTCTAGTAGAATGAGCTGTAACACGAAAAGGGGGATCCTTCCCCTTGGCAGAATATGCTTGCTCCGCCGGGTGTCTAATCCACTTACTGAGAGTGGATTTAGCCGGAGGCAAACCCTTTCTAGAACCTTCAGTGAGAACAAAAGAGAATCCGACTTCCTGAAGGATTCAGTCGCAACCAGGTAGTACTTAATGGCTCTGACCACATCCAAGCCATGGAGGGTCCTTTCCTTAGAATTAGACGGTTCTGGACACAGGGGAGGCAAAACAACCTCCTCATTAAGATGAAAGGGAGAAACGACCTTAGGCAAAAAATCAGGTTTAAAGCGAAAAAACACCTTATCCTTATGCCGCTCAAAATAGGGGGGCTTCATACAAAGTGCGGCCAGTTCTGACACACGGCGCACTGAGGTGATAGCTACCAAAAAGACCATCTTTAGGGTCAAGATAGACAGACGCAGCGTTGCACAAAGGCTCAAAGGGAGGACCCTGGCGAGCAGAAAGCACCAAATTCAAATCCCACACCGGTAATAGAGGCTTACGCGGTGGAGGTACATGGGTGACTCCTTGGGAAAAAAAGTCCTGATCAGTCTATAATTGGCAAAGGATCTTTGAAAAAAAAAATGGCCAAGGCCGAGACCTAGCCCTTGAGGGTGCCCAGCTGCAGACCCAAGTCTAAGCCGTGTTGTAAAAATGTCAAAATCCTAGAAATAGAAAAAGTGCGACAAAGGAAACTCTTGGATTCACACCAAGAAATGTAGTAAATCATGGAAGAAGACTTCTTCCGCGCCTGAATCATGGTCTGAACAACCGAGGCCGACAGCCCTTTTTCCGTTAGGATTGAGGCTTCAACAGCCAGGCCGTCAAAGCCAGCGTCTGTAAATTGCTGCTCGCCAGGGTCTGTAAATTGGGGTGCCGCAGCAACCCCTGAGTGAGGAGCCCTGGGTCCTTGGGCATGATGTAGTGATTGACTGACATCTGCACTATGTCCGTGAACCAACTCCGTCTCGGCCAGCGAGGAGCCACCAGGATGGTTGGTACCCCCTCCTGTGCTATCTTGCGCAGCACTCGGCCCAGGAGTGGAAACAGAGGAAATACATAAAGGAGCCTGAACTCCGTCCACGGAATTGCCAGAGCATCTGTGGCGAAGGCCAGAGGATATCTTGACAGGGAGAGGAACCTTGGAAGCTTGTGATTGTGTCTGGACGCAAACAGGTATACGTCCGGATGACCCCAGTGGAGACACAGAGCGTGAAAGATCTTGTTGCTGAGAGACCATTCCCCCAGGCGAAAAGTCCCCCTGCTCAGGGAGTCTGCCTCTTGATTTTCTACCCAGGGGATGTAAACCGCCAAGATGCAGGGAACATTCTCCTCCGCCCAAGTCAGGATCTGGGACACCTCCTGAAGGACACACTTGCTCCGAGTCCCGCCCTGGTGATTGATGTAGGCGACAGCCATCTGATTGTCCGAACAGACCTGAATCGCACGACCCCTTAGATGGGGAGTCAATTGAAGAAGCACCAACCGAATCACTCGCAACTCCTGTAGATTGATGGGTAAGTGGGCCTCCTGTGGCCCCCACTGACCCTGGAACTTCAGCGTTTGCCAAAAACCTCCCCAGCCGGTCAGACTGGCGTCCGTGGTAACTATCTCCCACCAGGGAGTCAGAAAGGACTTGCCCACCAACAGAGAGTCCAACCACCACAAGAGGGACTGTCGGACCATGGGGGACAGTGAAAATTCCTGATCAAGGGACTCCCGCGTCCGGTCCCAACCGGCCAACAGATTCAATTGAAGAGGTCTCATGTGAAGCGAAGGGCACTGCCTCGAAGCAGGACACCGTGAGGCCAACCAGTTTCATCCCCAGACGGATCGATGGCAGCTGACAAGCCAGTAGAGCCTGCACCTGCATCTGGAGGCCAGGGCTGGGGAAGGAAAACCTTGACCTGAGAGGTGTCCAACGTCATGCCCAGGAAGGACCTCACCATTGAGGGAGTGATAGAAGACTTGGGGTAATTGATTACCCATCCGAAATCCTTGAGAGTGGACAACACCGTCCGGGTGTCGCTCTCGGCCTGCTGAAGGGACAGAGCCGCAATCAGCAAATCGTCCAGATAAGGAAGAACACGAATGCCCTGGTTCCTCAGGATGGCCATGATGCCTGCCAGCACCTTGGTGAACACACGGGGGCTGAGGCTATCCCGAACGGCAGTGCCACAAACTGGTGATGCTGATCCTCCAGCGCAAACCTCAGGAACTTCTGATGCCCCTGAAAAATCGGGATGTGCAGATAAGCAAAGCCTTGATGTCCACCGTAGTCATGAAGTCGCCGGGCCGAAGCGAGCTCACCGCGGACCGTAAGGTCTCCATGCGGAAATGTCTGATTCTGACAAACTTGTTGAGACCCTTCAGATCCAGGATAGGTCGCAGCATTCCATCCTTTTTGGGCACCGTGAACAGATTGGAGTCGAATCCTCGACCCCGTTCCTGGCGAGGCACAGGACAAATCACACCTGATAGCAGAAGGCTCTGAACGGCCATCCTTAGGTCCTGCGCCGCCAATGCGTTCTGGGAAATCCGCAACCGAAGAAATCTGGGGGGCGGCCAAACGGCCCGATGTGCCGCTTCTTACTCGTGGCCTTCCCCGTAGCCGTGCGAGATAACTTTCTCTCTAGGCTGGCCACCCGGTAAGCCAAATCGGCTTGGGACCCCTGCTGGCTTCCCCTTCGCTGAGGGCTGAATGCAGTAGTGGGGGAGTTGGCGAGATGCCGTAGGCAAAGGAGGGCTAAGGGCAGGGACGCCCGCCCCATCATGCTCTAACAATACGCTCCTGGTGCAAGTGACACAAACCGTGCTGAGTCCGCCCAGGGGGCAGGTACCGCACACGGGGCAGAGCTTCACCCGCCCAGAGGTGGCCCCTAGATCATTATCCCCAGAAGCCTCCTTTATGGTGATTATGTGATAAAAAATACAGGTTACAAGGCACTAACGGCCCAAACCTGAGTGACCCCCAATTTAGTCCCTCTTTTTAGTAATCCCTATTTAAGGGAAGAGGGTGGGGAGTGGGGGGTGTAGGAGACCGGGAGGAACCACAACCCTCAGCTGGCAATGGAGGGGGCCCACCTAGAAGACACAAACGGAAGGTTTCATGAGCATCCCACAGCACATTCACATCAAAAGCCACATAGAAAAACCAGAGGGACTCACGGAACCGACCGGCGAGGTAGCGGGGGATCCGGGAGGCAGGCACCAGAAGCGCAGGAAGTGAGTGGTGAAAACTGAGGTCGTCGGGCCGTGGGGACCCTCAGCAAGGTCCGCAAATGACACAGGGAGCAGCAAGCAAAATGGCGCCCGAGCGCAGCAAAGCCGAACCTCGAGCCCGCACCACATGCCGAGGCCTCGCTAGAAAAAGGCCTCAACAAACGCCGCCCCCCCCCCCCCACAGCTACAAGATGGAGGGGAAGGAGAAGAGGTGAGGGAACGAGGGAAGGTGAGTATGAACACAGCTGGCAGCAAAGTCTGAGGTAAAAAAGAAGTAAAAGTGAGGTAAAAAGCACAACACATGACAATAAAGCTGGTGGGCACAGATAAGGCCATAACCCAGGGCAATTTAGGTGGTGTCCCCCCCCCCCCCCCCAATAGGCTCACCATCGCCTATGGCCGAATACCCTTTAGGGGAGGGTCTGCGGTCCAGAGCCTAGCTCTGTGAACGCCCGACCCTGGCGTTCTCCCTACCTTCACCTGTCCCGTCAGCCGAGGCTGGGAGGCATAAGTGGGTCCACGGGAACAGTGGCAACAGGAGTGCAGTGGCCGACAGGCTTAAAATGCCCCGCTCAGCTGCCGTATCCAGAGAGAGTATTCCAGACGATCCTCGCAGCAGTACTGCAAGATGAATTCTGGGAATTCTATTGAGACAGCTCATTTTATAGGGGGCCGGGAGGAGTTACAGCTCTGGATCTTGCAGTAACTGCGCCACCTGGTGGCGGACTACCCAACTGTCATCACTTCTGGGACGACCTGGACTGGATATAGTGAAAAAGGCCATCTCTACTATGTAACGTCACTGCCAACTCCATTCACTGCACTGCCTCGGTATGAAGTTCTGGGCGAATGTGTACATGGCCATATCTAGCCACTGGCCTAATAGGCAACAACTCAAGGCGCAATGCCAGATGTAACCACAGGGGCATGTGTACAATGCTGAGCATGGGCCATCCTATTACAGCGGACACAGGAGGCACAAGCAACAGACATTGGTGCTGAGTAGGGGGAGCACACAACATGGCACAGCTCCTGTCCACATCAGGGAGGCTGTCATGCTTCAGCAAGCAGCTCATCAGCCCACCTTCCCTCAGTCTCTTTCCTTCCTTCTTTCTTCTTTACTTGTTCCTTTCTTTTCATCATACATCTTTTTCCTTCCTTCATTTTTTTCCCTACCCCTATTTTTTATTTTTTTCTTCTGTATATTTTTTTTTCTTTCCTTTCTGCCTCCCTTTTCTTGTTTTTCCTTCCTTTCCATCATTTCTACTTCCTTTCTTTTTTTTGTTCCTCCCTTCCTTTCTTTTGTTTCTTTCATTCCTTTCTCTCTTTCTTTCTTTTTCGTATTTTCTGCCTTTATTATTTCTCTCTCTTCTCTTTATTTCTTTCCTTTGACCCTTTAAGTGCCAAGCACGTAGATTCTATGTGCTCGCTTCTACTCCACTTAAGTGCCAAGCACGTAGAATCTACGTGCCTGACTTTCCCCCCTGCTAGTTAAAAAAATATAAATAAACGCTTACCTTTGGCATTTATGTGAAGCTGGGGGTCAACTCTTCCTCCGGGGGGGGGCACCCGATCCCTTTACTCACTCCCATTTACTCACCTCTGCGCCTGATCCTTCTTTCCGGGTCTCCTCTTCACCAGGGTGGTTTTACATTTAACCCCTTGTGAACTGGTAAGGGGTCCATGAGACCCCTATACCAGTTCACAAGGCTGGACGCTGGCAAGTCACCTGCGGCTAGCGGGTGACTTGCCATTAACCCCCAGCACCCCCATGGCCACGGGCTATGCGGGCTTGTAGCCCTGCATAGCTGGTCCCGGGCTGGTTATGATGGGTAAGGGGGACTCTATGTAATTTTTTTTCTCGATTTAACCCTTTGTAGTGTGGATGGTAGTTGTATTTTATTTGTAAATGTTACAAAGTACTTCAGTTTGGGGGGTCTCCTGGGCAGGAACGGGGGGTTACCGATAAATATGTGGTACCGTTCTAATCGGTAGAAATGGGGCTTTCACATGGTTTTCTTTAATAAAATAATTTTTTTATTTAAAATAAAGGAGGCAATTTTCTAAAAAAAAAGTTTTTTTTTTTTTTTACTTAATAATATTGTAAAAAACAGAATAAAATTTACAAACAATTTTCATTTCATGTTAAAGCCTAAACTCTGCTGCAAAATATATATATATTTTATTGAAAATTCCAGCAAAAATGGCGCAAAATGGGGAAAAATGACCTGTCAACAGAGGGTGACAAAATCTCAGGAAAGGGCATCTACCAATACATATGTGGTACCGCTGTAACCGGGAGAAATTGGGATTTCACACGCAATAATATTTTATTGAAGAACTTACATTTTTAATTACAAAAAAACACTACAAATTGTAAAAAAATACAGTTTTGTGATTGCTCACCTTTAAAACGGATATTATAAGTGTGACATACACTCCGCTTCAATAAGTCTTGACAGTTGGGTTATTCTCCAGTAGAGGGAGAAATTCTGCAGAGATGAATGCAAAAAAGAAGCCCCTCCCGGTCCATAACTACCTGGGACCTCCCACCAATTCCCCAGTGTCAGATAGCAGTAAGGGGACCAGGAAGAACCAAATATAACAAACATTATCAAACAAAAAAAAACAATGATTCACCATATAAAGGATCCAGAATACCGAACAGGGTGGGTGAAGCGGAGTGTACGTCACACTTATAATATCCGTTTTAAAGGTGAGTAATCACAAAACGGTATTATTCCAAGTGTGACATACACTCCGCTTCAATAAGTCTTGACAGTTGGGACATCCAATAGCAGTGTCCGTCAAGGGTGGGAACCATAAACAGTAAAGAATGCACTAACTCAAACCACTGCAGCTTGCAGAACCTTGCGGCCAAAAACAGCATCCGCTGAAGCCCGCACATCAACCTTGTAAAACTTGGAAAAAGTATGAACAGAAGACCAAGTAGCAGCCTTACAAACTTGTTCAACAGAAGCCTGGTGCTGAAAAGCCCAGGATGCACCCACAGCACGAGTAGAGTGCGCAGTGACCCTAAAAGGGGGAGTCCTCCCCTTAGCAGAATAGGCCCCAACAATGGCCTGACGAATCCATTTGCTAATCGTAGACTTAGCAGGTGCCAAACCTTTCCTGGGCCCGCAGGGCACCACGAAAAAAGCGTCCGTCTTGCGGAAGGAAGAAGTAGTCACCAAATAATACTTCACACAGCGGACAACGTCCAAATTGTGCAAAACCCTCTCCTTGTCATTGTTAGGCTTAGGACACAAGGAAGGGAGAAGAACAATATCCTGATTGAGGTGGAAAGCAGACACCACCTTAGGAAGGAAATCCGGTTTAAACCAAACACCACCTTATCCTGGCGTCTCTCAAAGTAAGGGGCCTGAATCGACAGAGCCGCCAACTCAGAGACACGCCGAACCGAGGTAATCGCCACCAAGAAGGCAACCTTCTGCATGAGAACCGAAAGAGCAATATCATGTAACGGCTCAAAAGGAGGACCCTGCAGAGCCGAAAGAACCAAATTGAAATCCCAAACAGGAACTATAGCTTTTCGAGGGGGCCGCACATGCGCCACCCCTTGGAAAAAAGTCTTAACCAGCGGGTGTAAGGCAAAAGACCTCTGGAAGAAAACCGACAGAGCAGAAACCTGTCCTTTTAAAGTACTAAGCCGGAACCCCAGGTCCAGATTATGCTGAAGAAACTCCAAAATTCTAGGTACAGAAAAAACCCTGCAAGGCAAGGCCCTAGCCTCACACCAATCAGTATAGGACCTCCAAGTCCTATAGTAAATGCCAGAAGAGGACCGCTTCCTAGCCCTAATCAGGGTCTGAACAAACGCCTCAGACAAACCTTCCTCTTTCAAGACGAAGGTTTCAGTAGCCAGGCCGTCAAAGCCAGCGTTTGTAAATTGGGGTAAAGCAGATGACCCTGGGATAGCAGGTCCGGTATCAGAGGAAGCCGGCACTGGTCTACAGCCATCCTTACAACGTCTGCGTACCAAACCCTTCTTGGCCACCTTGGAGCCACCAGAATTGCTGGTGCCCCTTCTAGAACCAGTTTGCGAACCACCCTGCCCAGCATGGAGACAGGTGGAAACATGTACAGAAAACCCAGGTCCTTCCACACCAGAGACAAGGCATCCACTGCCAAGGCCAGGGGATCCTGAGAAAGAGACACAAATGCCGGAAGTTTGTGATTGTGCCTCGAGGCAAAGAGATCCACCTCCGGAGTCCCCCACTTGCGGCAAAGATCCAGAAAGACCTCGGGTTTGAGAGACCACTCTCCGTGGCGAGAGGACCCCCTGCTCAGGGAATCCGCCTCCGCATTCTCCACCCCCGGAATGTAAACTGCCGAAAGGCAAGGAACATTGCTCTCCGCCCATCGCGGGATCAGAGAGACTTCCCTGAGGGCACTCCTGCTGCGAGTCCCTCCTTGGTGATTTATGTAGGCCACTGCCGTTCGGTTGTCCGAACGCACCTGAACCGGAAGACCCCGTAACTGTGGAGTTAACCGAGCGAGAACCAGACGAATGGCTCGGAGCTTCAATACATTGATGTGGGTGTGAGCCTCCTGGGGACCCCACTGAACTGATGACTCTTCCAATAACCTCCCCAGCCCGACAGGCTGGCATCCGTGGTAACCGTCTCCCGACAAGGGACCAGAAAGGATCTGCCCTTTGCCAGATTGCTCGAGTCCAGCCACCACCGAAGTGACTGTCGAACCCTGGGAGACATCCTGAAAGGTTGATCCAAAGGCTGTGGGCTCCTGTCCCAATACGTCAATAGGAGAAGTTGAAGAGATCTCATGTGAAATTGTGCAAACGGCACCGCCTCGAAGGAGGACACCATCAGGCCCACCAGTTTCATCCCCTGTCGGATAGAGGGGCAAGGGCTGGCCAGAAGAAGACGGATCAGGTCCTGAATCCCCTGCACCTTGGTCTGGGGCAGAAACACTCTGGCCCGACTGGTATCCAGATTCATGCCCAGAAATGAAATCACTCGAGACGGGGAGAGAGAAGGCTTGGTGCGGTTGATCACCCACCCGAATCTCTCCAGGGTCAACACCACCTGGAGGGTGTCCAGTTCTGCCTGCTGAAAGGAAGAAGCTGATATCAACAGATCGTCCAGATAAGGCACAATGCGAATGCCCTGAGATCTGAGCAGAGCCATTATGCCCGCCAAAACCTTGGTGAAGACCCTTGGTGCCGAGGTCAGACCGAAGGGAAGAGCTACGAATTGATAATGTTGATCCCCCACCGAAAACCGGAGGAATCTCTGATGTGCCTGAAAAAATCGGAACATGCAGATACGCATCCTTGATGTCTATGGATGTCATAAAATCCCCTTGGCGAAGGGAATTGACAGCCGAGTGCAGAGTCTCCATGCAGAACTTTTTGGCTCTGATAAACCTGTTGAGAACCTTGAGGTCTAGAATGGGTCTCACCGAACCCTCCTTTTTGGGGACCGTGAAAAGGTTGGAGTAGTAACCCCTGCCTCTTTCCAACGGAGGCACCGGGCATATAACCCCCATATCCAGAAGGTTTTTCACTGCCAACAGGAGCCCCTGCGCAGCCTGAGGGTCTGAGGGCACCCGAGACTTTAAGAATCTTGGGGGCGGCCAGTACTCGAACTCCAGCTTGTACCAGGAGGAGACCACTTCCAAGATCCAATTGTCTGTGACCTCCCAGGCCCAGACCCAGAAGAAGAGTCGCCGCTGTCCCCCCACGCTTACAGGTGAGAGCGCCCCTTCATTGCTGAGTCGGTTTAACGGTAGGCTTGGGCTTGGAACCCCAGGCAGCCGCGGGACGTGCCCGACCTCTGCCTCTGTTCCAGGACGAGCCCCTGAGCCCCGAGAAGGCCAGACCCCTAGACACTCTGGCCCCTCGAAAGGAAGGAGTGAACAAGCCCTGCTTCCTCCGCTGAGGTAACTTACCGCCTTTTGCAACAGCATCCAATTTATCTCCAAACAGCCGCACCCCCAAGAAGGGGAGAGCTGTGAGTGACTTCTTGGCTCCAACGTCCGCTGTCCACTGACGGAGCCAGACCAGTCTGCGCATGGCCACCAGCAAGGCTGACGTCCTACTACACACGACAATGGAGTCTTCCATCGCAGCCATGACAAAATCCATGAACACTTTGCACTTCTTAAGTACAGCGAACTCAGCGCTAGCTGGATCCAGCTGAGCGTTATTCAGCCAGTCCCTGATAAGAGACCTGGTAGCAAGCGACACCATGGCAGAGACACTAACCAGTCGCAGGGCCGAGCCCACGTTGGCAAATGCGTTGCACGCCATCTGATCAAGGCGCTTGTCCTCGCCATCCTTAAAGTGGACCAACACCCACGGGTGATCGGCCCGGGAATCTTATAGATCGCCCGATCGGGGGTGCCCCACCGAAGTGGACCAAGACCCAGGATAGTCAAAATCCTGGGTGTTGGTCCACTTTAAGGGAAGAGGCGTCAGGGGTGTTCAGTACAGAAAAGTTGGTCAAATCTAACACAGGCGCGTCGACCTCGGGAGGAGAAGACCAGCCCTTGACCGCCTCCACCGGAAAGGGATACTTCTTATCCCATCCCTGAGGCACACCAGGGAGCCGACAGGGCCTCTACCATTCCCTAAGTATCAGCGCATCAAAGTGACCCTGGGTAGGGAATTCCAGACGGGGCTTGTAGGCCCCCAAAAATTCCCCCTTCTTAAGAGGGGGCGCCTCAGGTAGATCAATATCCAACCCCTCCAATAAATGTGACAAAACAGTGGCCGTATCAACGGCATCCCCCAGCGCCTGCCCGGCATTGGAATTCCCAGGCTGACCATAGTCAGCCTCTGAATCCTGATACAATTCCCCCTCCTCAAGCGGGGAAAAATCGAACAATTCAGCGGATTCATCGTCAGTGTCCCACAAGGGCTGGGCCGACGACAACTGTCTCTTTAGCCTGGGGCTTCTTGCCCACCGTGCTAGCAATCATTTTCTCTATGCTAGCCAACTTAGCCCAAACATGAGAAAGCGACTCCCCACTAGTACCAATGTCACTTGGGGTACGGATCAGGTGGGGAGGGGAAGGCGATGAGGCGGGAGGAGCCGACCCAGAAGGCTGGGTACCAGACTGCCGCGTTATGGCCTTTTGTGCGCATGGTATACAGATCAGCACATTCTCCCCCGTAAGGGATACCCCACACCCCACACATGGCCCGGATTGTCCCGAAGGGATCCCGGGCCTGGTATCCTGCAGAGCCTCCATATGGTGACATTTTGTGGTCAGTCGCGAGACCGTAGGGAATTACGCATAAGCAACCCGGGATGCCCCTTAAAGTCCCGGTGGGAGGATTTTTTTGGGGGTGGACAATGTTTATAGCTAGGGACCCCAGGACCAGGAGAGACCCCTAAAAATGCACTTATACGGGGACACCTGTAACACACAAAAAAGGACACATAAGAGCGGTGCATAGTAAGGGATGCCCTAGCATAGATATACAGTCACACTGCCGAAATATTCATATAAGGTATATGACTGCGTATACATATAAATATATCACCAAGCAGCCATACCGAGCAATTAAAAGGGCATATAGGCACACACACACAAATATATATATATATATATATATATATATATATATATATATATATATATATTACATACATATATACCGATCATGCCCAGAAATGAACTATGATATGTCGATATAACAAAATATGCCCCCGATGGATGAAGCCCACAGGCACAATGACGCCCGGCGACATGTCCGCAAGTAGGGCATAAGAATAGGATTACCAACTAAGGAGCCCGTATGGGGCACTCACGCGACAGATGGCATCCAGACGAGGAGAGGGAGAAGGGGGCGGGCCAGCGCGGAGCGCGCCCGCACATGGCCCCCGCCCCCCCACCGGTGCAGAATCCCACCCCCCCTCTCAAGCCCCGCTTCCAGCCAATAGGGCTGGAGCCGGACGACGACGCCGAGTGCAGCGGGCCGACGCGCTCCGCCAGCGCGAGCGGGCGCCAGGCCCCACCCCCCTCACTGTGGAAGGAGAAGGTTGCGCTCCCCGGCCAATATGGCCGCGAAGCCGACCCTGAGAGAGAACCGGCCCGCCGCCACAGAGAGCGTGCGCGCGGGCCGACAGTAAACATACACGCACACACATAAAGTGAATAAAGTGAAAACACACACACATGCAAATACCGGCCAGGGAGTCAGCCCCCCCCCCCTTCCCTGGAGGAGAGTAAGGGACCCGGAAGAGGGAGTGGGAACCCTGCCAAAATAAGGCCGTAGGCATGTAGGGACGGGGCATCCCAAACCAGGATCACCAAAAACCTGGATCACCGCCTACCCCGTGGTGGGGTCTCACGGTGGAGCAGCGCTCCTACAGCACCCAAAGGGTGCTCCTACCTTTACCAAGGACCCACAGCCGAAGCTGGGAGGCTCACTACAGGGACAATTTTGGAGGGTCCTGGTAGCAATAGGGACAAAAGGGGGGGTCCGGGCGCGTAAGAGAAGCTTCATCTTCTGTCTTGCTCGCTCCCTGCAGAGAAGACAACTGGGGAATTGGTGGGAGGTCCCAGGTAGTTATGGACCGGGAGGGGCTTCTTTTTTGCATTCATCTCTGCAGAAGTTCGCCCTCTACTGGAGAATAACCCAAAAATATTGAGAATACACCTAAAAAATGACAAACAAGACATTTCATGTTAAAGTCCAGACTATGCTGAAAAAAACAATATATCATTTTCCTGGAAAATCCATGGAAATCCCTTCAAAAATCATATTTGAACATGCGTAGCGCAAAATAGTGCAAAATAGTCTGGAAACAAAGGGTGACAAAAATTCCAGGTAGGCTGGCAGCGAAAGGGTTAATGTTTGCCAATTTTATTCATTTTCCTTCCTTCCCCCCTTTTTTTCTTTCTTTCGGTCCTTCCTTGCCTCTTTCCTTTTTTTGTTCCTTTCTTCCCGCTATACTTCTCATTTTAGTTTTTTCTCTCCTTCTTTCTTTCACTTTCTCATTATTTTTCCTTCCTTCCTTCCCAACTTCCGATGTTTTCTTTTCCTTTATTTCCTTCCTGTCCACTCTCTTTCTTCCTTTATTTTGTTTGTTTCTTTCCTTGTTTTTTTATCCCTTTTATTTCTTCCTTCTTTCCCACCTGATCAACATCAGAACGCTTAAAGAGGAAAAACCACTCTTCCCTAACCCCGGGGCATCCCCATTTGGGAATCTACGCTGTGTGAAAACCCCGGAATCGTCCGCAAAACACACCTTTCCTGCGGTCCCGCTGCAAATTCGCAGCCCACATCCCCACGGATGCACTGTGGCCGATCCTGGATTCTAAAGGATTCCAGGGCAAGTCGCTGGCCTTCTCCTGGGGCATCCCAATTTGTGAACCCCCTGGGTTCCCATAAAACTCACATTTGTCCTGGCTCCAATCCCACCGGCCAATCAGAGCACTGGATTTCTTCAGGGGGAAGGTAAGATTTCTCCCCTGAGCGTCAGTTCATGCACAGGGGGCACCCACAATCGAGATGCCTCTCTGCACCCAGAACCACGCCCATTATTTTAAATGGCATACTGATCTGACTGGACGAGAGCCTGTGGGCCTGCCCGCTGTGGGACTTTTTTAGGGGAGATTTGGGGGATTTCTCATAGTGCATCCGGTTCCTGGGCCAAGAACTAAAACCAGAGAAAGTGAAAACCCCGGTTTTTGTTTCACTTTGATATGCACAGCACTGACTGGAGAGCCTGCGCATGTGCCCTGGGGCAGCCTGGAAGGTACGTTTTTCAGGCAATCCCAGGGGTTTCACTTAGCCGGGCATTTTAAATCAGGATGCCCCAGAGAAAAGGACCAAAGCCCCCTGGACAAGGTCTTCTATAAAAGGCTGAGGAACAGGTTGGAACTGTAGACCAGCACCAATCAAATAAAATGCTGCAACTCTCTTTATTTGATAGCGTCTTTGTATCTTTTATTTTATATTCCAATAAATGGAAAAAAATCAATTAGAATTCCCGTTAGGCGCTGCACACCTTTCTTGCTGCCACTCGAACCCTTTAACATCTCTTTCCAGCTGTAAAGAGGCGAGCGCGCTACTTGAACACGGCACTAAATTAAAAGCACGCTACATCGGTGTTCGCTGAAGCTGGCTTAATTCTCCCAGAGTCAGTTCATTAGATTTCTTTTGTGAAGTCTATTGATTGGCTCAGGCTCCTCGGCTGCCTCATCCCAGCGATTTCGGCGCTCTCAGCGGTAAGAGGTCTGCCGAGGACGTTATTTTAGGAACTCGTCGACATTTCTTTCAGCTCGACCATAAAGCCGCCATTATGCCGGGAGCTTGTGCAAGAGGCGCGCAGAATGAAAAGCGCGGGGGGGGAAGCTTACCTGACGCAGGCGCGCCCGAGAGGCTTTCATCTGGAGGGGCGATTAAGCATGACTCCTTCATGAATCGGCTCTGTGCAAGGGAAAAAAGATACAAAAAATCTCAAGAAATTAACAGTTCTATTACCCTTAATTTACAATCCTGTCTCTTTAATGTGTAACTTAAAGAGTAACAAAACCCACCAGCGACTGGCCTGGAATCTAAAAGATTGTGTGAAACCTCCAGGTTGCTGTAATATCGTACCTTTCCCCGATCCAATGACATGTGCGGGCTCTCGTCCAATGAGAGCCGTCTGCTACATCATTTGGTAGGCGTCTCATTGTTTTGAATAGGGAGCAGACGGCAGGGGGCGGCAGCACATTGCTCCCCATTAAAGTCAATGAGAGCCATTTGCCAAAGGGGATAAACACAGCAAACAGCTCTCATTGGCTGAGGCCCAGCACATGCGCTGTTGGAACGTGGCTCCCTTGCTGACATCTCTGGGCTGTGGTGTGCTCCCACCAACGGGAGCGCGTCTGTGTATGGGGATGTGAACACTTCCCATTGCTGCGTAATAATATGCAGGGCTTAAGTTGGACGAGAGCCCGCACATGCACCATAGGTCTCGCACAGAAGAATTTCCCCGGGGAGGGAACAAAACCCAGGACAGTTAAAATCCTGGGTTTTTATTCCTGCCATCTATGCGGGAGGTGGGGGACAATGAGGAGGAGGGGAGCAATGGGGATGGGGGATTTAGAGGGTTTTGGTCTGCTTTAAAGAACCCCCCTTCCCGGCGCTGAGACAGGATGGTGGATTAAAAAAGAAAAAAGTGACTCACCTGGTCTTAGTACAGCAGTTGTCCACCGGAACCCTCTGGCAAAGCTACACAGGGCAGCATCCCAGGCCTCATCGAAACAAACAGGCCAGTGGAAACACTGGATTCCAGGACCAGGTGAGAGGTTTTTGTTTTGTTTTACCCCCCCCCCCAAATCCTGCACCAAAAGAGAGACGTCCAGCCGTTCAAAATGAAAGCTCTCAATAAAGTCCTATAGTAGCCAAAAATACAATTCTGTGATTACTCACCTGTAGAATTGGTATTATATGTATACAGCACGTCCTGCTCCAGAGATAATTCCTTACATTTGGGTTATACATCCACAAGATGGCGCTGGACTGCAGAGACAGCAAAAAAGTGGCTCCTACCAGCCCCTTATATTCCAGGAACCTCCCACAAATTCCCCAGTATTGACAAGCAGTTAGCAAGAGGCCGGGAGAATAACAACCATAATCAAACAATTGAAACCATGATAACAACCACCATACAGAGGCACTAAGAATAATGAAAACAAGGGCGGGGTGGAGCAGGACGTGCTGTACACGTATAATACCAATTCTTCAGGTGAGTAATCACAGAATTGTATTATTTTAAGTATACAGCACGTCCTGCTCCAGAGATAATTCCTTACGTTTGGGACATCCAAAATCAGTGTCCGTAAGGTAGGGTGGGATCCCCAAAAGCAACAACATGCAGATTAAACCACTGCCGCCTGCAGAACTTTTCGGCCAAAAGCAGCATCAGCTAAGGCCCTAACATCAACCTTGTAAAACTTAGAAAAAGTATGAACAGAAGACCAAGTAGCGGCCTTGCAAACTTGTTCAACAGAAGCCTGGTGCTGAAAGGCCCAAGAGGCACCAAAAGCACGAGTGGAATGAGCAGTAAGGCGGAAGGGAGGATCCTTCCCTTTAGCAGAATAGGCCTGAATCACAGCCTGATGGATCCACTTGCTGATGGTAGACTTAGTCAGAGCCAGACCCTTCTTAGGACCAGAAGGGACCACAAAAAAGCATCAGTCTTCCTGAAGGGCTCAGTAGCCACCAAATAGAACTTCAGGTTCCTACCCACATCCAAGGAATGTAGAGCCCTCTCCTTAGAATTACTAGGATTAGGGCACAGAGAAGGCAGAACAATGTCCTGATTGAGATGAAAAGCAGACACAACTTTAGGCAGAAAATCTGATTTAAAGTGAAACACCACCTTGTCCTGGTGTCTCTCAAAGTAAGGGGGCTTGATGGAAAGCGCCGCCAACTCAGAAACACGCCTAACAGAAGTGATAGCCACCAAAAAGACCACCTTAAATGTAAGAATGGACAAAGCAACCTCATGCACAGGCTCAAACTGAGACCCCTGCAAGGCATAGGACCAAGTTCAAGTCCCAGACTGGTAACATCGTGGCTTATGTGGGGGGGCGCACATGAGAAACCCCCTGGAAAAAGGTCTTGACCAGATGATGCTGAGCAAAAGATCTCTGAAAGAAAACAGCCAAGGCAGACACATGACCTTTCAGAGTGCTGAGTTGAAGTCCCAGATCCGAACCATGTTGGAGAAATTCCAGAATCCTAGGAATAGAAGACACACGACAGGGAAGAGATTTAGCCTCACACCAGTCAATGTAGGTACGCCAAACCCTATAGTAGATGGAAGAAGAGGACTTTTTCCTAGCCCTGATCATAGTGTTAACAACAGAGGCAGACAGCCCCTTTTCCATCAAGATGGAGGTTTCAGCAGCCAGGCCGTTAAAGCCAGCGTTTGTAAATTGGGGTAGCGTAGCCTCCCCTGAGTGAGCAGGTCTGGATCCCTGGGCAGGTCGTACGGATCCACTGCCAGCTGCACGATGTCTGCGAACCACACTGTTCTTGGCCAACGGGGGGCCACCAGTATTGCTGGCACCCCTTCCTGAGCTATCTTTCACAGAACTCTGCCCAACAGGGGAAACGGGGGAAAGTCACACAGAAGCTGAAAACCCTGCCAGGGCATTGTCAGAGCATCCATGGCTAAGGCCAGAGGGTCCTGGGACAGAGACACAAAGACTGGAAGATCGTGATTGTGATGGGACGCAAACAGATCCACATCTGGCTGACCCCAACGATGACGCAGAGAGCGAAACACCCTGTCGCTGAGGGACCATTCCCCCAGGCGAGAAGTCCCCCTGCTCAGAGAGTCTGCCTCCAGATTCTCCACCCCTGGAATGTACAGACCTGAGATACAGGGAACATTGTCCTCTGCCCAGGACAGGATCAGAGACACCTCCTTGAGGGCCCCCTTGCTCCGGGTCCCTCCCTGATGATTGATGTAGGCAACCGCCATCTGGTTGTCCAAGCGTACCTCAACAGCCCGATCCCGAAGGTGCGGGGTCAAGCGGGCTAGAACCAACCTGATTGCCCTCAGTTCCAGGACGTTGATAGGGGTGTGGGCCTCCTGAGGGCCCCACTGCCCCTGGAATGATGGGGATCTCCAGAAGCCCCCCCAACCTGTCAGACCGGCATCCGTGGTGACTGTCTCCCAGCAAGGGGCCAGAAAGGATCTGCCCACCAACAGGTTCCTTGAGTCCAGCCACCACAAGAGGGACCGCCTGGCTAGGGGGGACAAAACCAAAACCTGATCCAGGGACACAGGGTCCCTGTCCCAGACAGACAAAAGGTGGAGTTGAAGAGGCCTCATGTGAAACTGAGCATAAGGAACCGCCTCGAAGCAGGACACCATCAGGCCCACCAGCTGCATTCCCTGCCTGATGGAAGGATGAGGGCAGGACAGAAGGAGCTGAGCTTGCGCTTGCAGGCTGTCCACCTTCTGCTGAGGAAGAAAGATCCTGGCCCGAGCTGTATCCAGATACATGCCCAGAAATGGCGTCACCAAAGAAGGAGACAGGGAAGATTTGGAGTGGTTTATCACCCAGCCGAATGACTCCAGTGTGGTCACCACCTGAATATCTCTGCCTGTTGGAAGGACGGAGAAGTGATAAGAATGTCGTCCAAATAAGGAAAAATGTGAATGCCCTGAGCTCTCAGCAGAGCCATAATGCCCGCCAGCACCTTGGTGAATACCCTGGGAGCCGAAGTAAGACCGAAGGCAATGCCACGAACTGGTAATGCTGGTCCTCCAGAGCGAACCTGAGGAATCTCTGATGACCTAGAAAGACTGGAACATGGAGGTAAGCATCCTTGATTTCCACAGAGGTCATGAAGTCCCCTGGGCGTAGTGAACTTATAGCTGAGCGCAGAGTCTCCATGCGAAAACGCTTGGATCTGACAAACTTGTTGAGAAGCTTTAAATCCAGGATGGGTCTGACAGACCCATCTCTTTTGGGAACGGTTAAAAGGTTGGAATAATAGCCCTTGCCCCTTTCCCTTAAGGGCACTTGGCAGATGACCCCCAGCTCCTGTAGATTCTGCACAGCAAGCAACAGACCCTGAGCTGACAGGGTATCATGAAGCATCCGGGATCTGATGAATCCTGGGGGCGGCCAGGCTGCCAACTCTATCTTGTAACCGGAGGAGACTACCTCCTGAATTCACCGGTCTGACACATGACGCCTCCAGACGTGAGCAAAGAGCCAAAGCCGTCCCCCCACCCGGATGGCTGAGGGCGGCCCTTCATGCCTAAGGGGGCTTGGGGGAAGACTTTGGAACCCCAGGAGGGGCCAGTGCAGCCACGCCCTCTGCCCCTGCCCCAGAAATCTCCCCCGGGCCCCTGCAAATGAAGCTCCCCTTCTGGACCCACGGTAGGAGGGAAGAAAGGAGCCTGAACCCCGAAAGGGCCGAGACTGTCTCTTGCGCTGGGGTAACCTGCCTCCCTTAGCAAACAGGTCCAGGCGATCCCCAAATAGACACAGTCCTTTAAAGGGGAACCCAGTGAGAGCCTTCTTGGCAGCATTGTCAGCTACCCACTGGCGCAGCCAAACCAAGCGGCATATAGCCACCACCAAGGCAGAAGCCCTGCCACACATTCTAATGGTATGATCCAAGGCAGAGAGGACATATGCAACAAATTCCTCACAACGCAGAAGGGCTCTATACTCTTTACTAGCCGCATCATCAGGAGCCCCATCTAAAATACTCTTGAGCAGAGTCCTAATAGCCACAGCTGTAATGGAGGCACAAACCGGACGCAGCGCGGACCCCACACAGGCAAAGGCATGGGAAGCCAGCTGATCAATGCACCGGTCCTCACCATCCCTCAGTGTAGTAGAGTCAGGGGAATGCATGACAGAAGTGTTGGACAACCCCAGAATTGGTGCATCCACTTCGGAAGGGGACGACCAACGCTTAACCACTTCAGCAGGAAAGGGATACCTCTTATCCCAACTCTTAGGCACCCCAGGGAGCCTGCTCGGACGCCCCCCCTCTTTGAGCATGAGATCATCAAAGTGAGTTTGCTCAGGAAAATCCAAACGTGGCTTAGCAGTGTGAAACAACTCCCCCTGCTGCCGAGGAGCCGCGGCAGGAGGAGAGATGAAAAGTACTTCAAAATTGTGAGCCAAAAGCCTGTCAGTATCATCTGGAGCCCATGGGTCAGAGCCAGAATCAGCATAACCCTTAGGCTGCTCATCAGATGATTCTGAATCAGAAAACAACTCCCCCTCTTCCAGGGGAGTATAGCCAGCCAGGTCAAAGAATTAACGCCAGGCGCCAGATGCCGCCTCTTTGTAGAGGCCTTACGCGCCGTAGGGCCAGCAATCAGCTTCTCAATGCTAGCCACCCTGGTAGACAAATCAGGCTGAGACCCCCACTGGTATGCACCTCACTGGGAGTCAGATGTAAGCGTGGGGGAGTGGGCAAAGCCACACGGGGCACAGGCCCAGCCACGGGTACAGGGTACACAAACCCGCACAATGTCCTGATTGAGGTGGAAGGCAGAGACAACCTTAGGCAAGAAGTCTGGTTTAAAGCGGAAAACCACCTTGTCCTGGTGTCTCTCAAAGCAGGGGCTCTAAATAGACAGAGCCACCAACAACAGAAACACGCCGGACAGAAGTGATAGCCACCAAGAAGGCAACCTTCAAAGTGGGAATAGACAGCGCAGCGTCATGCACAAAAGGAGGACCCTGAAGGGCCGACAATACCAAATTCAAATCCCAGACCGGTACCATGGGTTTGCGGGGAGGGCGCACATGAGTGACCCCCTGGAAGAAAGTCTTGACCAGAAGGACCTCTGGAAGAAAACAGCCAAGGCGGAGACATGCCCCTTCAGAGTGCTGAGCTGAAAATCCAAATCCAAACCATGTTGAAGGAACTCCAGGATCTGAGGAATGGAGAACACCCAACAGGGAAAAGCCCTAGCCTCACACCAGTCAATGTAGGTCCACCAGGTCCTATAGTAGATGGTAGAAGAGGATTTCTTCCTAGCCCTGACCAGAGTCTGAACAACCGAATCAGACAGACATTTCTCCCTTAGGATGGAGGTTTCAGCAGCCAGGCCGTCAAAGCCAGCGTTTGTAAATTGGGGTAACAGAGCCGTCCTTGAGTGAGAAAATCCGGAACCAGGGGCAGAGGGTACTGATCCACCGCCAGCTGCAGGACGTCTGCGAACCACACCTATCTTGGCCACCTGGGGGCCACCAGAACAGCTGGCACTCTTTCCTGAATCAGCTTGCGCAGAAGGGGAAAAGGAGGGAAGATGTACAGGAGACCGAACCCATGCCAGGACAGAGACATGACATCCACCGCCAGAGCCAGAGGATCCTGGGACAGTGAGACAAATGCTGGCCGCTGGTGATTGTGGCGAGAAGCAAACAGATCCACATCCGGCATCCCCCACCTGTGACAAAGGGATAGGAAGACCTCGCCGTTGAGGGACCATTCTCCCAGGTGAGAGGCCCCCCTGCTCAGGGAATCCGCTTCCAGATTCTCCGCTCCCGGAATGTAAACCGCAGAGATGCACGGGACATTGTCTTCATCTCAAGACAAGATTAACGACACCTCCCGGAGGGCACTCTTGCTCCGAGTCTCTCCCTGATGATTGATGTAGGCGACCGCAGTCCGGTTGTCGGAGCGAACCTGAACCGGCAGGCCCTGGAGGTGAGGCGTCAGCACCAACTGAACCGCCCTCAGCTCCAGAACATTGATGGGGGCGTGAGCCTCCTGAGGGCCCCACAGCCCCTGGAATTGGAGGGCTCTCCAGTAGTCCCCCCCAACCTGACAGACTGGCATCCGTAGTGACCGTCTCCCAACATGGTGTCAGAAATTATCTGCCCCCCAGAAGATTCCTCGAGTCCAGCCACCAGAGGAGGGACTGCCGGACCAGAGGAGATAGAACAAAGGCCTGATCCAGAGACCTGGGCCTCTTGTCCCAGACTGACAGAAGATGTAGCTGAAGGTGTCTCATGTGAAATTGAGCATAAGGGACCGCCTCGAAGCAGGCCACCATCTGTCCCACCAATTGCATCCCTTGCCGGAAGGAGGGATGAGGGCTGGACAGCAAGAAATGAATAAGAGCTTGAAGAGAGTCCACCTTCTGCTGAGGGAGGAAAATCCTGGCCTGAATGGTATCCAGAGTCATACCCAGGAAGGGGGTCACCCGGAACGGGGAAAGGGAGGACTTGGGATAATTGATCACCCATCCGAACCTTTCCAGGGTCGCCACCACCGTCCGGGTGTCCAATTCTGCCTGCTGGAGTGAATGGGACATAATGAGAAGGTCGTCCAGATAAGGAAGAATGCGAATACCCCGGGCTCTGAGAAGGGCCATCACGCCCGCCAACACCTTGGTGAACACTCTGGGGGCTGAGGTGAGACCAAAGGGAAGTGCCACAAATTGGTAGTGTTGTTCCTCTACTGCGAACCTGAGGAACCGTTGATGCCCCGGGAAGACCGGCACATGAAGGTAAGCATCCTTGATGTCTATTGACGTCATAAAGTCCCCCGGGCGCAGGGAGCTGATAGCGGAGCGCAGAGTTTCCATGCGAAAGTGTCTGGTCCTGATGAACTTGTTGAGAAGCTTTAGGTCCAGGATGGGTCTTATGGAACCATCCTTTTGGGCACTGAAAAGAGATTGGAATAGTAGCACTGACCTCTCACTCCCGGAGGGACCTGACAAATGACTCCCATGGCCAGAAGGTTTTGTACCGCCAGAAACAGACCCCGAGATGCCCGAAGGTCCGTAGGAACCCGGGACCTGAAGAATCTGGGAGGAGGCCAGTCCGCGAACTACAGCTTGTATCCGGAGGAGACAACTTCCAGAATCCAATTGTCTGAGACTTGTTGAGCCCAGACCTGAGCGAAGAGCCGCAGCCTTCCCCCCGACTGCAAGGGTGAGGGCAGTAGATTTGGGTTTGGCACCCCAGGAGGATCCGGGCCGGGCACGGCCTCTGCCCTTGCCCCAGAAATCTCCCCTGTGCCCCGCGAAGGATACCCCCCTGCCTGACATAGGCCCACGACAGGAGGGAGTGAAGGACCGAAAAGGGTCGCGGCTGCCTTTTGCGTTGGGGCAACTTACCTCCCTTAGCAAAAAGGCCCAAACAGTCACCAAACAGGCGCAGCACCTTAAGGGGGAGCCCCGTGAGTGCCTTCTTAGCAGCATTGTCCGCTTCCCACTGGCGCAACCAGACCGAGCGGCGGATAGAGACAACTAAGGCCAAGGCCCTGCTACACATCCGAATGGTGTCATCTAAGGCAGAGAGAACATAGGTGATGAACATCTCACAATGTGACAAGGCTCTAAATTCAGCACTAGAAGGATCCTCATGGGAGCCGTCCAGAAGGCCCCTGATCAAGGTCCTAATAGCCACGGCCGTAATAGCGGAAGCACAAACCGGGCGCAAGGCCGAACCCACACAGGCAAAGGCGTGGGAAGCCAGCTGGTCAATACGCCGGTCCTCACCATCCTTCAAGGTAGTGGAATCAGGGGAATGCACCACAGAAGTGTTAGACAACCCCAACACCGGGGCATCCACTTCTGGGGGAGTTGCCAACATTTGACCACATCCGAGGAGAAAGGATATCTCCTATCCCACCCCTTAGGGATACCGGGGAGCCGGCTAGGCCGCTCCCATTCCTTGAGAACCAGATTATTAAAATGCGTCTGTTCTGGGAGTTCCAAACGTGGTTTTACGGTTCCAAACAATTCCCCCTGCTGCTTGGGAGCCGCTGCAGGGGGGGAAATGGAAAGTACTTCAAAAATTTGAGTCAAAAGTATATGGGTGTCATCAGAATCCCAATGCTCTGAGCCGGCATCAGCGCCAAGGCAATGCTGATCATCAGAAAAATCAGTCTCTCAATGTTGGCCAGTCTGGTGGAAACATCAGGTTGAGACTCCCCGCTAGTGTTGATCTCACTGGGGGTCATAATCAAGCGAGGGGGCGTGGGGGACGATCCAGTAGGTGCCGACCCAGATACATGTAGCCCAGATTGCCGCGTAAGCACCTGCTGGGCGCAGGGTAGACAGACCCGCACATCATCGCCCACATGGGATGCCCCGCACACCGCACACAGCCGGGCTTGCCCCGATGGGACCCCGAGCACAACATCCTGAGAAGCCTCCATATGGTGATTTTAATGTCACAATGACCAATGGGAATTACGCTGTGCAGCTACCCGGGATGCCCCTTAAATGTCCGCTAGTGGGAGGATTTAATAATTAAGCCCCTAATTTCAATATGGTAAATATAGGGCACAGGACCGGGAGAAACCTCTAATTAGGTTGTCCCGCCTGAAAGACACAATATAACACACTCAGTCACATGGTATCTACAACAAATAAACATAAGCAAATCAAAATACAAGCCCGCTAAGGGCACTCACAGACGTCGCAGAGCTTGCACTCCACCGCGATGGCAGGGCAAGATGGCGCTGAGCAGCTCAGGAGGGGCGGTTCCCTCCAGGAATGTGGGTACAGGCAAAAGACAAGCCGCCCCGCAGCCAATCAACGAGCAGCCGGCCCCAGTGACGTCACCTGCCCGCCGCCACGGGCCTTTCAAAAGTGAATCAAAATGAATCAATGAGGAGAGGAGGAAGGAGCGCTGAGCCTATGTGCCAGCGCAGCTGTACAGTGTCACAACGATAAAGAGCTTTACAGTTGCAATAACTCACACACATACAAACACGGACACTGATCCCCCCCCCCCCCGACTAACCGGGCAAACGGGAGAAGGGGGAATATAAGCCCATAGTTACATTTAGGGCTAAATACATGTAAGGAGGGCTAAAGCGGACAGGGGCATCCCATATACAGGCTCACCAAACCTGCGCCGCCTACCCTTTGGTGGGGGATTTGCGGTGGAGCAATACTCCATTAAAAACACCTCTAATAGGTGCTGCCTACCGTCACCCGACCACGCAGCCAATGCTGGGAGGCAAGTAAAGAGTGGAACGGGTGGGAATAGAACTCAGGGCCAGGGGCTAAGCAGCCCAGCTTACCTGCGAGGAGAGAAGCCATCATCTTGACCTTCGCAGCTCACTGCAGAGAAGGAACTGGGTAATTTAGTGGGAGGTCCCGGGTATATAAGGACCGGGAGGGGCCTCTTTTTTTTGCCATCTCTGCAGTAAAGCGCCCTCTTGTGGACTATATCCCAGACGTAATGAATCATTACTGGAGCAGGGTGTGCTGCATACTTGGAATAGTCCCGTAAGCTGTATGCATACATAATATATATATAAGCCAGCCCGCAGGGGCACTTACGGACCGCGGTAGGTAGACGCCAACCACGCAGCACGAGGAGAGCAGATACTTCGAGGGCCGGGCCGCGGAGACAGTGATGCGTTCCGCGCCATACGCAAGGCCTGCCCCCCTCGAAGAGCGCAAAGGCGCCCACGTGACCATGTCAGCCAATGGTGGCGCAGCAGCGCCTGAGGTAATGTCGCTGCCGAACGCCATACAAGCGCGCGTGGCGGCGGCATTTTTAAAAAAAGCAACCAGTGCATACCAACACACACGGCAACACAAGCAATATCACGTAATACAATCCCAAGGAGTGAAGAATACACATACACACACACACACACACACACCCCCTCCCAAGAACTGCCAGGGAGAGCGAGGGAGGGCAGCAGCCAACCTAACAGGAGCCCACCGATGGACAGGGGCGAGGGGCGATAGCGCGGGAGGGGCATCCCATAAGGCTCACCATGGGCCTATACCGCCTACACTTTGGTGGGGGATTGCGGTCGGAGCAGCTCTCCTTAAGCACCTGACAACTGTGCTGCCTACCATCACCCGACCAGTGCAGCCAAAGCTGGGAGGCAGAAAAAAAGAGGAACGAGTGGGAATAGTCCTACAGGGCCGCAGGCTAATAGCCCCGCTCACCTGCGAGTAGAGAGAGCCATCTTCTTGCCTTCGCAGCGTTGACTGCAGAAAAGAACTTGTGGGAGGTCCCTGGAATATAAGGGGCCGGGAGGAGCCACTTTTTTGCTGTCTCTGCAGTCTAGCGCCATCTTGTGGATGTATAACCCAAACGTAAGGAATTATCTCTGGAGCAGGATGTGCTGTATAGAATATTTATGATTTAGAATATTTAGAATATTTATGACAATAATAAAGAATCCCAGGTTTTGTTACTCCTGTCTGATTCTGGTTTGGGATGCCCCACTGTGTGAATTTTTTCAGATTGCCTGTAAACCTCTTCAATCGTACGCCACTGACTTACTCCTTACCCCCCAAGGGTTTTTCGAATGGAGGGACAAAGTGGAAGACCACCACCACCAAGAGCTGTATTTAGGATGCCTCAGGACTGAATGTTCTGTAAGCGGATGTGGTGTCCCCTGATAGCCATTCCTATCATCACAAAAAACGTTGCACTTACCGCTGCACTGGCCCCAGAGGCATTTGTGGTAGAAAACATTCCGGGAGGGAATATTTGGCAGAAGGAAGTTTAACGGGATGAGCGTCTCTTGACCTTACAAGTGAGTTTTCCGAGCATGCATCTCTCCTGAAGGGATGAGAAAAGACAAGAATTACCCATCCCATCCCAACCCATCCTGTGACCACAGCTGAGGCAGGTAGGTGGAGGCTGAGTTTGCGTTAAATAAAATAAAGGATGCTTACAAGCTCCATCCGCATCATCTACAGTCACAACGCCCCTTCCTGCTGCAGCATCCTGCTCTAGATGGGACCCCTACAGGCCTGGCAGTGTAAGAACACTTAACTTTAGACAATGTCACCTCCAGTCAGTGCAATCCAGAGGTTCCATGTCCAGCTTGGACTTCTCGGTCTGCATCATGTGGGGAACCAATAGGAAATCAGCACCCCAGTCTATTAAATCTGTAGCTAAATATCGAACTTGCTGTGTATATTTAACCCCTCTCGTCTTATCTTTTTTGCTTTGCTATAATCGGAGTCAGATATACAGTTTATATTATTTGCCAACAGATGTGTTTTAAAGTGCACCAAAACCCATCTTGGCCAGCCCTGGAGTGTAAAAGGCCCTCTCCCTGGTGCATCCCGATTTGGGATGCCCCATTGTGTGAAACTCCAGCAACCACCCTATTAACTCCCCTAGCCGCCAAATGCAGACCCCTATAATGTTATCTAGGCTTGTACCTGGGCATTTGTGAATACTGACATGGGCACACCCCCGCTAGAGACAAGCACATAGTAGCCAGCAGGGCTAAACCCGTGGGAACCCTGAAAGTGTAAGTTTTACCTGAGATCCGTGGGAATACACACAGTGGGGGCATTCGGAATCAGAGTTACCCCTGTTAGGTGGACCTAAACCAAGGTGATTGAAGATAAAGATTTAACTTCCTTGAGTCTTTTAGCGGTGTTCTCCCGTTATTGGGCACCCTGAATTGGGATGCACTACTGTGTGAGTCCCGCGGATTGCCCGATTTACTCACCTTCTTTCGGAGGTCAGCACCTCTCAGCGGCATGACTGCATAACCAGCATACCTTTAAACCGGATCTTCAGCATGATTTATTGAAAAGCCCAAACCCTTAAAAAACTATTCCACAGCATCTGCAATTAATATATTTTAAGTTTTTAGTCACTTGCTTATTCTTCTTTCCTCTACTGGTCTGCAACTCTGTTCAGGACTCTAGGATACGGGCGCCACCATCTTGACTCAGAAGCATCACATACTGAGAAGAGGGGAGCAGGATAAAGTACAGGGGGCGGGGCAATAGTTGTGCTTTGCACAGACAGAGCAGAGCTGGGGTCAGGGAAAAGACAGCAATCCCAGAATGCAGAGTGACATAGTCAGAAGACACTCCCTGTTTGCAGGCAGCATGATGCTCAATGAGCCGCCATCTTGGATGTTTAAAGACTCATAACATGCAGTAGATGCAGGTAGGATGACGAGGATATGCTCTTATTCAGGGTGGAGGTCTACTTTAACTAAGGCACATACCTGCATCAGGCCTTTCTAAATTGTTGGCACAGGCACGCCCACAGATAGAGGTGAGTGGGGGAAGCACCCAGCTGCACTATGCAGATTACATTACCGCACTGACGTTGGGCAAATCTGAATCAAACCAGCACAGCCAATGGTTGAGTGGCCCACATGGGAACCAGGAAGAGGAAAGGTTTTTGGTGAACCCAGGGGATACACACAGCAGGGCACAAATTGAGATGCTGTGCCAGGGAGGAACAAAACCCAAGAAAGATAAGTTCCGTTCCTTTAAAGTGGACCAACACCCAGGGGGGATCGGCCCGGAAATCTATAAGATTCCCGGACCGATCAGATCCCTCCCCGCGGGGCATCCGAAATCGGGATGTCCCGCGGGGAGGAACCCCCCAGGAGGCCCACAATCCTCACCTTACCGGCGATCCAACGGCGCATGCGCGAGACGCGGCCGCGTCTCTCGCTTCCCTCTAGCGTTTTGTGAATGGCCGGCGCAGGAGCGCTCCCTGTTAGAGGGAAGCGAGAGACGCGGCCAATGACAGCGCTCTGGTATGCGCGTCCAAGCAGCTTTGGACGCGCATACCAGAGCTGCTCTGAGCGCTGTCATTGGCCGGACGAGGTCACGTGGGAGCGGGGAGAGGTGAGTTTTTGCGGCGATCGGGGGGGTTTCAGACAGCGGGGCACCCCCGATCGGGGTGCCCCACCTAAGTGGACCAACACCCAGGATAGTCAAAATCCTGGGTGTTGGTCCACTTTAAGTTGTATATTAATCTATAAACAGCCACTTCACAACTCAGGTCTCTATGTCTCTACCCCTAGGACCTCCCGAGCAAGGGAATAACTAGAGGGGGTGTGACCACACCAGGGCCCCATCATTGTTGCTCACTTGGCATCATTTAGATGAAAGAAGCACTATTCATCTCTGTTGTTTCAGTCTAGTTATCTGGCTGCATCCAATTGAGTTAAAAGACAGAAAAAAGGGCCGATTTAATGTACACAGCAGAGCCCCGTCACATGCAGTCATACCAGCGGCCGCAGGCCAGCAAAGGGGATTATTTTGTGCAAAAAAAAAAAAGCTAAAAGCCAATTAAGCAATCCCACAGCAGGATATCGCTCATAGGCATTTTTAGGGAAGTTCAGTGATGAATAAAGGCTGTCAGTGGTTTTGGACAGACAATTTTGTATGTTTAAGTTTTTTTACCACACTTTTTTATCGAAATGGCAAGTGGTTGGCACGTGTATGGCCACAGGCAGCTGACGGGGGGGGCACTTCAGGGTTAATGAACTTATAAATGCACAGCAACGTCTCCCTCTGATCTTTTGTTTTGATTCTCTCCCATCAGTCCAATCGATGGCTCTCCATTCACACAGAAGAGCGTCTCTCTGTGCCGCGATCGTCCGGCCTAATTAAAGTGGAGACGCGGAGTGGTCGGTATTGACAAGGAAGCCTTTAAAAAGCTCTCCTTAATGTAATCCAACGAGTGGCTCACTCACTCAGTGAATAATTAAAGAGGACCTGTACACAGAGAGCCTCTGGCGTTACTTTGAGAGCCAGATCCTGACTTCCAAAGCTCATGTCCCAGCTAGATGTGTCCTGACTGCGAGAGCATAAGTGTTACAGTTTGAGGTCCAGACTCCAAGAGCCCATGTCCCAGCCAGATGTCCTGTTTTCAGGAGTTTGAGTGCCAGCCAGACGTCCTGTGTCCCAACTCCAAGAGCCCGTATGCCAGGCAGAGGCCCTGTGACCTGATGTCAAAAGCTCATGTGCAGGCAGAGGCTCTGTGACCTGACTTCAAGAGCCCATGTGCCAGCCAGAAGTCCCGTGTCCCGACTTCAAGAGGTCCTGTGTTCTAACTTCAAGAACCCATGTCTCAGACAGAGGTCCTGTGTCCTAACTTCAATAGCCTGTGTGCCAGCCAGAAGTCCTGTGACCTGACTTCAAGAGCCCGTGTGCCAGCCAGAGGCCTTGTGACCTGACTTCAAGAGCCCGTGTGCCAGCCAGTGGTCCTGTATTCTGACTTCAAAAGCCCATGTCTCAGCCAGAGGTCCTGTGTCCTAACTTCAATAGCCTGTGTGCCAGCCAGAGGTTCTGTGTCCTGATTTCAAGAACCGACGTCCCAGACAGAGGTCCTGTGACCTGACTTCCAGAGCCTGTGTGCCAGCCAGAGGTCTTGTGACCTGACTTCAAGAGCCGGTGTGCCAGGCAGAGGCCCTGTGACCTGACTTCATGAGCCAGTGTGCCAGCCAGAGGTCCCGTGTCCCAACTTCAAGAACCCATGTCTCAGACAGAGGTCCTGCGTCCTAACTTCAACAGCCCGTGTGCCAGCCAGAGGTCCTGTGACCTGACATCAAGAGCCCGTGTGCCAGCCAGAGGCCCTGTGACCTGACATCAAGAGCTCGTGTGCCAGACAGCGGTCCTGTGACCTGACATCAAGAGCCCGTGTGCCAACCAGAGGCCCTGTGACCTGACATCAAGAGCCCGTATGCCAGCCAGAGGTCCTGTGACCTGACATCAAGAGCCCATGTGCCAGCCAGAGGTCCTGTGACCTGACATCAAGAGCCCATGTGCCAGCCAGTGGTCCTGCTTCCTGACTTCAAGAGCCCGTGTGCCAGCCAGAGGTCCTGTGATTTGACTTCAAGAGCCCATGTCTCAGCCAGAGGTCCTGTGTCCCAATTTCAATAGCCTGTGTGCCAGCCAGAGGTCCTGTGTCCTGATTTCAAGAACCGACGTCCCAGCCAGAGGTCCTGTGACCTGACTTCCAGAGCCTGTGTGCCAGCCAGAGGTCTTGTGACCTGACTTCAAGGGCCGGTGAGCCAGACAGAGGCCCTGTGACCTGACTTCATGAGCCAGTGTGCCAGCCAGAGGTCCCGTGTCCCGACTTCAAGAACCCATGTCTCAGCCAGAGGTCCTGTGACCTGACATCAAGAGCCTGTGTGCCAGACAGAGGCCCTGTGACCTGTCTTCAAGAGCCTGTGTGCCAGCCAGAGGCCCTGTGACCTGACTTCAAGAGCCCATGTGCCAGCCAGTGGTCCTGCTTCCTGACTTCAAGAGCCCGTGTGCCATGCAGAGGCCCGGTGACCTGACTTCAAGAGCCCATATGCCAGGCAGAGGCCCTGTCACCTGACTTCAAAAGCCCATGTGCCATCCAGAGGCTCTGTGACCTGACTTCAAAGGCCCATGTGCCAGCCAGAGGTCCTGTGACCTGACATCAAGAGCCCATATGCCAGCTAAAGGTCCTGTGACCTGACATCAAGAGCCTGTGTGCCAGCTAAAGGTCCTGTGACCTGACATCAAGAGCCTGTGTGCCAGCTAAAGGTCCTGTGACCTGACATCAAGAGCCCATGTGCCAGACAGAGGCCCTGTGACCTGACATCAAGAGCCCGTATGCCAGCTAAAGGTCCTGTGACCTGACATCAAAAGCCCATGTGCCAGCCAGAGGCCCTGTGACCTGACATCAAGAGCCTGTGTGCCAGCTAAAGGTCCTGTGACCTGACATCAAGAGCCCATGTGCCAGACAGAGGCCCTGTGACCTGTCTTCAAGAGCCCGTGTGCCAGCCAGAGGCCCTGTGACCTGACTTCAAGAGCCCATGTGCCAGCCAGTGGTCCTGCTTCCTGACTTCAAGAGCCCATGTGCCAGCCAGAGGTCCTGTGTCCTAACTTCAATAGCCTGTGTGCCAGGCAGAGGCCCTGTGACCTGACATCAAGAGCCCGTGTGCCAGCCAGAGGTCCTGTGATCTGACCTCAAGAGCCCGTATGCCAGCCAGAGGTCCTGTGACCTGACATCAAGAGCCCGTATGCCAGCCAGAGGCCCTGTGACCTGACATCAAGAGCCCGTATGCCAGCCAGAGGCCCTGTGACCTGACATCAAGAGCCCGTATGCCAGCCAGAGGTCCTGTGACCTGACATCAAGAGCCCATGTGCCAGCCAGAGGCCCTGTGACCTGACATCAAGAGCCCGTATGCCAGACAGAGGTCCTGTGACCTGACATCAAGAGCCCGTATGCCAGCCAGAGGCCCTGTGACCTGACATCAAGAGCCCGTATGCCAGCCAGAGGTCCTGTGACCTGACATCAAGAGCCCGTATGCCAGCCAGAAGCCCTGTGACCTGACATCAAGAGCCCGTATGCCAGCTAAAGGTCCTGTGACCTGACATCAAAAGCCCATGTGCCAGCCAGAGGCCCTGTGACCTGACATCAAGAGCCTGTGTGCCAGCTAAAGGTCCTGTGACCTGACATCAAGAGCCTGTGTGCCAGCCAGAGGCCTTGTGACCTGACATCAAGAGCCCGTGTGCCAGCCAGAGGCCTTGTGACCTGACATCAAGAGCCTGTGTGCCAGCCAGAGGTCCTGTGACCTGACATTAAAGCCCGTGTGCCAGCCAGAGGCCCCGTGACCTGACTTCAAGAGCCCATGTGCCAGCCAGTGGTCCTGCTTCCTGACTTCAAGAGCCCGTGTTCCAGCCAGAGGTCCTGTGATTTGACTTCAAGAGCCCATGTGCCAGGCAGAAGCCTGTGACCTGACTTCAAGAGCCCATATGCCAGGCAGAGGCCCTGTGACCTGACATCAAGAGCCCATGTGCCAGCCAAAGGTCCCGTGTATCGACTATAAGAACTCATGTCTCAGCCAGAGGTCCTGTGTCCTAACTTCAATAGCCTGTGTGCCAGCCAGAGGTTCTGTGTCCTGATTTCAAGAACCGACGTCCCAGACAGAGGTCCTGTGACCTGACTTCCAGAGCCCGTGTGCCAGCCAGAGGCCCTGTGACCTGATATCAAGAGCCCGTGTGCCAGCCAGAGGCCCTGTGACCTGTCATCAAGAGCCCATGTGCCAGCCAGAGGTCCTGTGACCTGACATCAAGAGCCCGTGTGCCAGCCAGAGGCCCTGTGACCTGACTTCAAGAGCCCATGTGCCAGCCAGAGGCCCTGTGACCTGACTTCAAGAGCCCATGTGCCAGCCAGAGGTCCTGTGATTTGACTTCAAGAACCCATGTGCCAGGCAGAGGCCCAGTGACCTGACTTCAAAAGCCCATATGCCAGGCAGAGGCCCTGTCACCTGACTTCAAAAGCCCATGTGCCATCCAGAGGCTCTGTGACCTGACTTCAAAGGCCCATGTGCCAGCCAAAGGTCCCGTGTATCGACTATAAGAACTCATGTCTCAGCCAGAGGTCCTGTGTCCTAACTTCAATAGCCTGTGTGCCAGCCAGAGGTCCTGTGACCTGACTTCAAGAGCCCATGTGCCAGCCAGAGGCTCTGGGACCTGACTTCATGAGCCAGTGTGCCGGGCAGAGGTCCTGTGTCCTAACTTCAACAGCCCGTGTGCCAGCCAGAGGTCCTGTGACCTGACATCAAGAGCCCGTATGCCAGCCAGAGGTCCTGTGACCTGACATCAAGAGCCCGTGTGCCAGCCAGAGGCCCTGTGACCTGACTTCAAAAGCCCATGTGCCATCCAGAGGCTCTGTGACCTGACTTCAAAGGCCCATGTGCCAGCCAAAGGTCCCGTGTATCGACTATAAGAACTCATGTCTCAGCCAGAGGTCCTGTGTCCTAACTTCAATAGCCTGTGTGCCAGCCAGAGGTCCTGTGACCTGACTTCAAGAGCCCATGTGCCAGCCAGAGGCTCTGGGACCTGACTTCATGAGCCAGTGTGCCGGGCAGAGGTCCTGTGTCCTAACTTCAACAGCCCGTGTGCCAGCCAGCCAGAGGTCCTGTGACCTGATATCAAGAGCCCGTATGCCAGCCAGAGGTCCTGTGACCTGACATCAAGAGCCCGTATGCCAGCCAGAGGTCCTGTGACCTGACATCAAGAGCCCGTATGCCAGCCAGAGGTCCTGTGACCTGACATCAAGAGCCCGTGTGCCAGCCAGAGGTCCTGTGACCTGACATCAAGAGCCCGTATGCCAGCCAGAGGTCCTGTGACCTGACATCAAGAGCCCGTGTGCCAGCCAGAGGTCCTGTGACCTGACTTCAGGAGCCCGTGTGCCAGCCAGAGGCCCTGTGACCTGATATCAAGAGCCCGTGTGCCAGCCAGAGGCCCTGTGACCTGTCATCAAGAGCCCATGTGCCAGCCAGAGGTCCTGTGACCTGACATCAAGAGCCCGTGTGCCAGCCAGAGGCCCTGTGACCTGACATCAAGAGCCCGTGTGCCAGCCAGAGGCCCTGTGACCTGACATCAAGAGCCCATGTGCCAGTCAGAGGCCCTGTGACCTGACATCAAGAGCCTGTGTGCCAGCTAAAGGTCCTGTGACCTGACATCAAGAGCCCATGTGCCAGCCAGAGGCCCTGTGACCTGACATCAAGAGCCCGTATGCCAGCTAAAGGTCCTGTGACCTGACATCAAAAGCCCATGTGCCAGCCAGAGGCCCTGTGACCTGACATCAAGAGCCTGTGTGCCAGCTAAAGGTCCTGTGACCTGACATCAAGAGCCTGTGTGCCAGCTAAAGGTCCTGTGACCTGACATCAAGAGCCCATGTGCCAGACAGAGGCCCTGTGACCTGTCTTCAAGAGCCCGTGTGCCAGCCAGAGGCCCTGTGACCTGACTTCAATAGCCCATGTGCCAGCCAGTGGTCCTGCTTCCTGACTTCAAGAGCCCATGTGCCAGCCAGAGGTCCTGTGTCCTAACTTCAATAGCCTGTGTGCCAGGCAGAGGCCCTGTGACCTGACATCAAGAGCCCGTGTGCCAGCCAGAGGTCCTGTGACCTGACCTCAAGAGCCCGTGTGCCAGCCAGAGGTCCTGTGACCTGACATCAAGAGCCCGTATGCCAGCCAGAGGTCCTGTGACCTGACATCAAGAGCCCATGTGCCAGCCAGAGGTCCTGTGACCTGACATCAAGAGCCCATGTGCCAGCCAGAGGCCCTGTGACCTGACATCAAGAGCCCGTATGCCAGCCAGAGGTCCTGTGACCTGACATCAAGAGCCCGTATGCCAGCCAGAGGCCCTGTGACCTGACATCAAGAGCCCGTATGCCAGCCAGAGGCCCTGTGACCTGACATCAAGAGCCCGTATGCCAGCCAGAGGTCCTGTGACCTGACATCAAGAGCCCGTATGCCAGCCAGAAGCCCTGTGACCTGACATCAAGAGCCCGTATGCCAGCCAGAGGTCCTGTGACCTGACATCAAGAGCCCGTGTGCCAGCCAGAGGCCTTGTGACCTGACATCAAGAGCCTGTGTGCCAGCCAGAGGCCCTGTGACCGGACATCAATAGTCGCATGCCAGCCAGAGGTCCTGTGACCTGACATTAAAGCCCGTGTGCCAGCCAGAGGCCCCGTGACCTGACTTCAAGAGCCCATGTGCCAGCCAGTGGTCCTGCTTCCTGACTTAAAGAGCCCATGTGCCAGCCAGAGGTCCTGTGATTTGACTTCAAGAGCCCATATGCCAGGCAGAGGCACTGTGACCTGACATCAAGAGCCCATGTGCCAGCCAAAGGTCCCGTGTATCGACTATAAGAACTCATGTCTCAGCCAGAGGTCCTGTGTCCTAACTTCAATAGCCTGTGTGCCAGCCAGAGGTCCTGTGTCCTGATTTCAAGAACCGACGTCCCAGCCAGAGGTCCTGT
This sequence comes from Gastrophryne carolinensis, assembly GCA_027917425.1. Taxonomy (NCBI): domain Eukaryota; kingdom Metazoa; phylum Chordata; class Amphibia; order Anura; family Microhylidae; genus Gastrophryne; species Gastrophryne carolinensis. The sequence goes on along the minus strand of CM051243.1, from coordinate 90,836,931 downwards.
GACCTGACTTCAAGAGCCCGGGTGCCAGCCAGAGGTTCTGTGACCTGACTTCAAGAGCTCATGTGCCAGCCAGAGACTCAGTGACCTGACTTGAAAAGCTCATGTGCCAGCCAGAGGCTCTGTGACCTGAATTCAAGAGCCGGTGTGCCAGCCAGAGGCCCTGTGACCTGACTTCAAGAGCCCGTGCGCCAGCCAGAGAACCAGTGACCTGACTTCAAAAGCCCATGTGCCAGCCAGAGGTCCTGTGTCCTAACTTCAATAGCCTGTGTGCCAGCCAGAGGTCCTGTGTCCTGACTTCAAGAGCCTGTGTGCCAGCCAGAGGTCCTGTTTCCTGACTTCAAGAGCCCATATGCCAGCCAGAGGTCCTGTGTCCTAACTTCAATATCCTGTGTGCCAGCCAGAGGTCCTGTGTCCTGATTTCAAGAACCGACGTCCCAGCCAGAGGCCTTGTGACCTGACTTCAAAAGCCCATGTGCCAGTCAGAGGTCCTGTGACCTAACTTCCAGAGCCCATGTGCCAGAGACCCGGTGACATGACTTCAAGAGCCCATGTGCCAGCCAGAGGGCATGTTTCCCGACTTCAAGAGCCTGTGTGCCAGCCAGAGGTCCTGCATCCTGATTTCAAGAGCTCATGTGCCAGCCAGAAGTCCTGTGTCCTGACTTCGAGAGCCTGTGTGACAGCCAGAGGTCCAGTGACCTGACTTCAAAAGCCCATGTGCCAGCCAGAGGCCCTGTGTCCTAACTTCAATAGCCTGTATGCCAGCCAGGGGTCCTGTGTCCTGACTTCAAGAGCCTGTGTGCCAGCCAGAGGCCCTGTGACCTGACTTCAAGAGCCCATGTGCCAGCCAGAGGGCATGTTTCCCGACTTCAAGAGCCTGTGTGCCAGCCAGAGGCCCGGTGACCTGCTTTCAAGAGCCTGTGTACCAGCCAGAGGCCCTGTGACCTGCTTTCAAGAGCCCGTGTGCCAGCCAGAGGTCCTTTGTCCTGACTTCGAGAGCCTGTGTGACAGCCAGAGGTTCCATGTCCTGACTTCAAGAACCCATGTCTCAGCCAGAGGTCCTTTGTCCTGACTTCGATAGTCTGTGTGCCAGCCAGAGGTCCTGTGTCCTGATTTCAAGAACCAACGTCCCAACCAGAGGTCCTGTGACCTGACTTCAAGAGCCTGTGTGCCAGCCAGTGGTCCTGCTTCCTGACTTCAAGAGCCCGGGTGGCAGTCAGTCCCGTGTCCCGACTTCTAGAACTCATGTCTCAGCCAGAGGTCCCGTGTCCCGACTTCAAGAACCCATGTCTCAGACAGAGGTCCTGTGACCTGACTTCAAGAGCCTGTGTGCCAGCCAGAGATCCTGTGACCTGACTTCAAGAGCCCGTGTGCCAGCCAGAAGTCCTGTGTCCTGACTTCGAGAGCCTGTGTGACAGCCAGAGGTTCCATGTCCTGACTTCAAGAACCCATGTCTCAGCCAGAGGTTCTGTGCCCTAACTTCAATAGCCTGTGTGCCAGCCAGAGGCCCTGAGACCTGACTTCAAGAACCCATGTTCCAGCCAGAGGTCCTGTGTCCTGACTTCAAGAGCCTTTGTCTTAGATCCATGTATGTATGGCGAGTGAGTGACATCTACTATAGAACACAGGCAGCTACTAAGGGGGTACTCAACAAAAGAACATCGCCCTCCCCACTTTACCCAGGACCACTAGAAACATTTTGCCAGGCCTTGCAATGGCCGCCCTTCGGCCTGACGGTGAGCATATGGCGGACGGCTAGAGTTGTGTAACCCAGGCGAACATAATAGATAAGGTGTCGTCCTGCATGGAGCGGGAATCTAGGTTAGCGTGTCTCCTCTCACAATATGGTTCATCAAGATAAGCGCCCGTTATGTCACCCGCATTTCATTGACCTAATAACGGCGGGGAGAACTTCCAGCTCTTTAGCACGGCCCAGAGGTACGACAAGACACTATCTATGGTTTTGGAGGGGGAAGAAAATTAAAAAATTGGCACGCGTCTTGTGAGGTGACACCTGGCGAGCGATCTGCCACAACAGCGAGAATCAGCGTAAAGACATCACGTCAGCCGAGTGTGCGAAACGAGGAACGCCCCCCCCCCCCCCCCCAAATACATAGAGAAATATCTCAATCATGCATCCTACATCCTAAAAGGAAAGCCTGTCCTGGCAGAACAAGGTCCTGCTTTGCAGCAAGCATTCCTTGGCTCCTCTTTTCCCTATTGCTTAAGGCCAATGGCGTTCCACAGGGACACTAAATTAACTTCACCTACCCCTCATGCCATGATGAGCCGCACATTAGATACTCACTTTATCCTACAGGAAACTGCCGATTCAGAAAGGCTTGGGAGGGAGTGAACACACTGCAGAAGATACGGGGGATGTAGCAGCCTGCACTCCCCATTGAAGGCAATCACAGCCCATTGCAAGGCAAAGGGCTCTAATTGGACGAGAGGCCGCACATTGGCCGCTGGACCAAGGAGAGGTGAGTTTTAATGGGCGAACTGGGGTGTTTCACACAGTGGGGCATCCCAATTCGGGATGCCCGGGGGGGGGGGGGTTACTGAAGCAAACCCGGGAAAGTAAAATTCCCAGATTTTGTTCCGCTTTAAGGTATACGGGCATCAAGATTGGGTATGCAGACGTAGAGAATAAGACACATAGACACTGGCCCAACTGCTAGTCTGCCCCCGAGGTATCCTACCCTAGATGCCCTGCTGTGTGAAACCCCCCAGGGTTCTATTCGTCTTATGTGCTCCCGTGCCCAGTCTTTTTGAATGGCTGGGAGCAGGAACACTCACGCCCGAACTGTGTGCCAAGGATACATCCAGCCGGCTGCACCTTATCACACTGGCAATTTTGAGGGAGCCAATTGTCTCTCTCAAAAAGTGCACCAGGGCTTGGCTGTGGCCCAGTTTTCCACTGCCGAGCCAACAGCTTTAAAGTGGCCAAAACTCCTGTAAAGCTGTGTTACCTAGCTCCACAGTGTTAAACTCACCAACACTGCCAGATACTCAACTTGTGAATCATTCCTACAGCCTTTGGCAGCACAGCTTTGATGCACGTATCCCTACAAGCATAACTGTATGGCCGTCGGCGGGTGCAGACAGGCACTGCCAGTGGGATGCCCCCCGCAACTGTTCCATTCAAAACTCATTGTTGGTCATGGATATGCACAGTCTTGAGTTCTCATTAAAGAGCCTGCGCATGTGCGGTGGGAGCGTGGGTTGAGGTAAGCAAACAGGCGATCCCCAGGGTTCTAAACTCCGCAGCATCCCAAAACAGGGATGCCCCTGTGAATTGGACCTAAACCCAGGCAAGTAAAAATCCTGCGTTTTGGACCTGCTAGCTATGTGGTGCTGAGGGGGAAGCCATTCCCCTAACACCAAAATCCTCTGTAATAGCTCAGAAGAGTCTATTGTTTCTGTCTTTAGCTCGTAGGATACCTCACTTTTTGGAAAAGCCTCTATAAAGAACACCTATAAAGCTTGTTGCAGATGTTTAAGTCTATAAGACACTAGGTCAGGTTAAACACCAACCCCTGGCATCCGAATTTGGGATGCCCTGCTGTGTGAAAACCCACTAGCCACCCACAGCACATACGCGGCCACCAGTGGCATATCTGGTATCTTTCTAGGTCTGTGCACAGCTGTGACTCACTGTAGCTGAATGGCTGATGTGACCACACACAGCCATAGAGTGATGCAGGAGATGCTGCACATTATTATGAGAAGGTAAAAAAGCCGATTTGAGCAGAGCCGTGTCTGAGCAGTCAGCACGCTATGTATATCAGGTGACCTGTGGGATGCCCAAAGGTATGGACCAGAACCGGGGACAATGAAAATCCCGGCTCTACTCCAATGTCCAGGAAGAATGTAGGTTAAAAAGGACTTTTAAAGAAAAAGAAAGAAAAATCTTTCCCGGGTTTCGTCCTGTGCCCCTGGGGCATCGTGAATTGTAATGCCCCATTGCGTTCAAGTACAACTCACCTCTCCTCGGTCCATCGGTGTAGGCTCTCCCAATCAGAACCCTTTGCCTTGACTACGTATTTTGACAAAGGGCTGCGTTTGCCTTCAGTGAGGTGCGTGTGGTGCCACATAGCCGTTGGTGTGTACCCCCCACCGGGGATTCGGCAGTGGAAAAGCAAACTACTCTGACTGGACGAGAGCCCCTACATACGCCAGGGACTGGGTGCGTTATTGTTGGCACCCTGGGGGTTTCACACAACTGGGCATCCCAATTCAGGATGCCCTGGGGGGGAAAGTCCGCTGACAGCCCTGGAATTTTTTATACTGTAGTCCAGCTGCTGGGGGGTTTTGTTCCACTTTAATTATACAGTAATCATATCCCTCACCCCCCCCCCCCAATATAATCTGCCCCCTTTGTAAAGATTAATGCTTCATATGAATGACAGGTCCCCTTTAATGCAGATGTGATGTGTGAACACATTTTCGCACTGTGTAACTTTACATCGAGTGGCTTCCAGCAGATAAGCCAATGCTGCCCTCTAGTGGTAAATGATGTTAATGCAGCCAATGTGAACAGGCTTCTGCTGCGAAGCAACAGATGTGTGTTCCGCAAACTATTATGTAAATCAGCGGTTCTCAACCTGGGGGTCGAATGACCGAAACACAGGGGTCGCCTAAAGCCATCGGAAAATACATATTTCCGATGGCTTTAGGCACTGAGAAGTCGTGCTACCGTCTGTAGCAGCGCTATTCAGCTGGAACGCACGCCGTTATGGATGCGCGTTCCAAACTGAATGCATGCGAGCATGTGCAGACGTAATTGCATCATCTGTCCGGGGCCTAAGGGGCGGGGAAAGCAGGGGGAACGCTCCACAGTCCATAGCAGCGCATTTCGTGTGTCCGGCGCTTGCTGACATCATCAGTGGGCGGACGCAGCAAGCGCCGGAGGACAGAAGCCTAGGAGGCGGAGAGGCAAGAGAGCCTGCGAGACAGCCTGCTGGTGTAAACATGGTTAATAATGTAAAAACAGTACACACACCATACACACAATACTGTGTAAGTGTAAGGTGCTTTGTGTGTAATCATTATACAGTACACAAAGCAGCTTGCAGTGTGAACTACATCGGTCTTATACTATAAGAGACCACTATAAGATGTAGTTCACACTGTTCCCCAATTTATAATTATCTCCCATATTTCCCACTACTTTCCCATATTCTGAATGAAGAAACTGCTGAAATCAGCGGTTTCCGGCATTGGATCCGCCTCCTATTGATTTCATTGTGAGTGCGGCGGATTTTGTGGAGGAGAGCTCCCGAGAATCTCGAGTTACCACCCAATCCGCCGCAGCCTCCTATTCATTTCAAAAAGAGGCGGAGAAATGACAGTTTCCAACACATGCTATGCCATGATGTTATTTATTGGAATTAGTATTAAATATTTCTCAACATATAATTAAATATTGTTTTTGTGATTAATCACTATGTTTAAATTATGTTTGATTTGTAGCAATGAGAATACATAATGTATATCAGGTATTTACATTCCGAATCATAACTGTAGCAAAAATACAATTCTGTCAAATACTCACCTGTAGAATTGGTATTATAAGTATACAGTACGTCCTGCTCCAGATAGATTACTTACACTTGGGTTATCCTCCGCCAGATGGGGACCTCCCACAAATCCCCAGCATTGAAAAGCAGTGAACGAGAAGCCGGGAGAATTTAACCACCCAAACTGGTAACTATAACAATGATAACAATCACCATACAGGGGATCCAGAATAATGCAAAACCAAGGGTGAGGTGGAGCAGGATGTACTGTATACTTATAATACCAAAGTATTTCACAGAATTGTATTATTCTTAGTATACAGTACGTCCTGCTCCAGATAGATTACTTACACTTGGGACATCCATTAGCAGTGTCCATAAAGTAGGGTGGGATCCCCAACAAAGAAGGTAACAGCAGACACTGCCGTCTGCAAAACCTTGCAGCCAAAAACAGCATCAGCTGAGGCCCTAACATCAACCTTGTAAAACTTTGAAAAGGTATGAACAGAAGACCAAGTAGCGGCCTTGCAAACTTGTTCAACAGAAGCCTGGTGCTGAAAAGCCCAAGAAGCACCAATAGCACAAGTAGAATGAGCAGTAAGGTGGAAGGGAGGATTCTTCCCCTTAGCAGAATAGGCCTGAATCACAGCCTGGCGAATCCATTTGCTAATAGTAGACTTGGCAGGAGCAAAACCCTTCCTGGGCCCAGAATGGACCACAAAAAGAGCATCAGTTTTCCTGAAGGACGCAGTGAAGATCAGGTAACACTTCAGACACCTGACCACATCCAAGGAATGCAGAACCCTTTCCTTAGCGTTGCTAGGATTAGGGCACAATGAAGGAAGAACAATATCTTGATTTAAATGAAAAACAGGCACCACCTTAGGCAGAAAGTCTGGCTTAAAGTGGAACACCACCATGTCCTGGTGTCTCTCATAGTATGGGGGCTGAATAGACAGAGCCGCCAACTCAGACACACGCCTGACCGAAGTAATGGCCACCAGAAAGACAACCTTGAGGGTAAGCACAGCCAGAGCAGCATCCTGTATAGATTCAAAGGGAGCACCCTGCAAGGCTGACAAAACCAAGTTCAAATCCCAAACAGGGACCATAGGTTTACGTGGGGGACGCACATGAGTAACCCCCTGGAAGAAGGTCTTAACCAAAGAATGCTGAGCAAAAGACTTCTGAAAGAAAACAGACAGGGCAGAAACCTGACCCTTCAAAGTACTGAGTTGGAGTCCCGACTCCAACCCATGCTGTAAGAACTCCAGAACCCTGGGAACTGAAAACACCCGACAGGGAAGAGACCTAGACTCACACCAGTCAATGTAGGTACGCCATATCCTGTAATAGATGGAAGAAGTTTTCTTCCTAGCCTTCACCATGGTATCAACCACCGAGGCGGACAAGCCTTTCTCTATCAAGATGGAGGTTTCAGCAGCCAGGCCGTCAAAGCCAGAGTTTGTAAATTGGGATGGCGTAAGTGAGCAGATCTGGCACCCCTGGCAGAACGTACTGGTCTACTGCCATCTGCACCACGTCTGCGAACCACACTCTTCTTGGCCACCTGGGGGCCACCAGAATCGCTGGCACCCCTTCCAGAGCAATCTTGCGCAGAACCCTGCCCAGCAGGGGGAATGGAGGAAAGACATAAATTCCTGCCATGACATGGACAGAGCATCTGTGGTCAAGGCCAGAGGATCCTGAGACAGGGAGACAAAGGCCGGGAGCTTGTGATTGTGACGGGAAGCAAACAGATCCACATCTGGTAGACCCCAACGGTGACAAAGGGACTGGAATACCCTGTTGCAGAGGGACCACTCTCCCTGACGAGAGGTCCCCCTGCTCAGAGAGTCTGCCAGTAGATTCTCTGCCCCCGGGATGTACACAGCCGAAATGCATTGAACATTGGCCTCCACCCATGTCAGAATCCGCGACACCTCCTGGAGGGCCCCCCTGCTCCGGGTCCCTCCCTGATGGTTGATGTATTCAACCGCCGTCCTGTTGTCTGAGCGCACCTGCACAGACAGACCCTGCAGGTGGTCGGTCAACTGATCCAGAACCTGATTGCCCGTAGTTCCAGAATGTTGATAGGTAAGTGGGCCCCTGGAACCGCAGGGACTTCCAGAATCCCCCCCCCCCCCATCCTGACAGACTGGCATCCGTGGTGACCGTCTCCCAGGAGGGGGCCAGAAAGGACCTGCCCCCCCAGCAAGTTCCTGGGACCAAGGGGGGGGGAGCACACAGACCCCGTCCAAGGACGTTGGGTCCTTGTCCCAAACTGACAGAAGGTGAAGTTGTAGAGGCCTCAAATGGAACTGAGCAAAAGGCACTGCCTCGAAGCACGCCACCATCAGGTCCACCAACTGCATTCCCTGCCTGAGGGAGGGATGGAGACACGACAGCAGGAACCTCACCTGCGCAGTTAGAGCTTCCACCTTCTGTTGAGGAAGGAATATCCTTGACTGAACCGTATCCAGAATCATTCCCAGGAACGGGATCACCGAGGAAGGGGACAGAGAAGACTTGGGGTGATTGATCACCCAGCCGAAGGACTCCAGGGTGGACACTACCAGCTGAGTGTCCAACTCTGCCTGCTCTAGAGACCGAGAGGTGATGAGTATGTCGTCCAGGTAGGGCAGCACGCGGATGCCCCTTGACCTCATCAGAGACATCACCCCCGCCAGCACCTTGGTGAACACTCTGGGAGCTGAAGTGAGGCCAAATGGCAAGGCCACAAACTGGTAATGTTGATCTTCCAACGCGTATCTGAGGAACCTTTTGTGTCCTGAACACAGGGATGTGAAGGTAAGCGTCTTTGATGTCCACAGATGTCATGAAATCCCCTGGGCGCAGGGAGCTAATGGCCGAGAAGAGGAATGGAAGAGGTTGGAGTAGAACCCCTTGCCTCTTTCTCTTAAGGGGACCCTGCAAATGACCCAGAAGGCCTTGCACGGCCTGCGCCAACACCTGAGCTGAGACAGGGTCCTGGGGGATCCGGGACCTGATGAATCTTGGGGGAGGCCGCACAGCAAACTTTATCTTGTAACCGGAGGGCACTACCTCCTGAATCCACCGGTCTGAGACGTGATGCCTCCAGACGTGAGCAAAGTGCTGCAGCCGTCCCCCCACCCTGACGGGCAAGGGCGCCCCATCATGCCTGAGGAGGGCTTGGGAGAGGATTTGAGCTTAGCCCCCCAGGAGGAGCCAGGACGTCGTCCTCTGCTCCTGTGCCAGGAATCTGCACGAGCCCCCGCAAAGGACACCCCTTTTCTTTGTTTAGCATCACGGTAGGAGAGTGAAAGGGAGCCCTGGCCCCGAAAGGGCAGAGACTTCCATCTGCGCTGGGGTAACTTACCTCCCTTAGCAAAAAGGTCTAGGCCGTCCCCAAACAGGCGTAGCCCCTTAAATGGAAGCCCAGTGAGGGCCTTCTTTGCAGCATTGTCAGCAGCACACTGGCGCAGCCAAACCGCGTGGCATATAGCTACCACCAAGGCAGAAGTTCTCGCACACATCCTAATGGCATCATCCAAGGCAGATAGGATAAAGTTTACAAACACATCACAGTTAGACAGTGCATTAAACACATCAGGTTGCAATCATCAGGAGCACCGTCAAGTACACTTCTGATCAGGGACCTGAGTGCCACAGATGTAATGGCCGAGGCGCAAACCGGGCGAAGCGCCGTCCCCACAAATGCAAAGGCATGGCACGCCAATTGGTCAATGCGCCGGTCCTCGGTATCCCGCAGAGTAGTAGAGTCAGGGGAGTGCATAACAGAGGTGTTAGACAGCCCTAGAATAGGAGCATCCACCTCGGGAGGGGATGACCAGCACTTGACCATATCAGCAGGAAAGGGGTACTTTCGTCCCCACTCTTAGGTATACCAGGAAGTCTACTGGGACGTTCCCACTCCTTAAGCACAAGATTATTGAAATGGGTTTGCTCAGGAAATTCCAAATGAGCCTTAGCAGTATGAAAAAGCTCACCCCTTTGCCTCGGAGCCGCAACAGGGGGAGAGATGGACAGAACCTCAAAAATCTGGACCAGCAGTCTGTCAGTATCATCTGGGGTCCAGGGGTCAGAGACAGAATCGTCATGAACCCTGGGTCTCTCAACAGATGATCCTGAATCAGAAAACAGCTCCCCTTCGTCCGAGGGGGTATAGCCACATAAATGCAACAACTCATCAGACTCCATAGGGAAAAGAGTGGCATCAGGGGTTAAGTGACGCTTTTTAGCAGTGGCCTTACGCGCTAAAGTATTAGCAATCAATTTTTCAACACTGGCCAGTCTAGCAGACACATCAGGCTGAGAATCCCCGCTTGTATGTAATTCAATGGGGGTGAGACTCAAGCTTGGGGGAGTAGGTGAAGTGAGACGAGGTGCAGGCCCAGCCACAGGAGGGGCAGATTGCAACGTTAGCACCTGCTGTGCGCAAGGAACACAGACCCGTGCATTGTCACCGCTAATAGGTGAGACCCCACAGGCTACACACAGCCGGGCTTGTCCAGAAGGAACCCCGGTCACATTATCCTGAGATGCCTCCATATGGTGATTATTAGGCACAATATGCCAGTAGGGATTGACGCTATAAAGCAACCCTGGATGCCCCAATGACCCGCTAGGGAATTGGGAGTAATTATACAAGGCCCAACACCGGGCCGGGAGAAGCCAATGGATTCACCCGTCTGAAAGACACAATGGGAAGAAGGGGTGTCAGAAGCAAACACACTAAAATGAGTATGAAGTCGCCCGCGAGGGCACTTACGGACCGCGGTAAGTAGAACCGTCTCACACGCACGCGACCTGACATAATGGCGCCGAGAGTACCTCGAAGGGTGGGCCAGAGCGAGCAGTGACGCAGAGCGTGCCAAGCCAGGCCCCGCCCCCCCTCGAAGAGCGCGAAGCCCACAGACAAGCAACCAATGAGAACGCAGAAGTGTCTGAGGTTACGCCACCGCCCGGCGTGGAACATCCAAATGAAGGAAAAGACGCGCGCGGCGGCGGCATTTGCAATAGTAAAAAGACAAGTCAGCGCGGCGGCTGACACCACATATACTAGTCAAAAAACATGACAAAAAGCCGTATGCACGAATCACGATACACACTCACCCACACACCCCCCCTTCTTTCCCCCCCGAAGGCTACAGGGAGAATGAGGGAGGATGGCGGCCCTCTGTACAGGACCCACCGCTACACGGGGCATCGGACAATAATGCGGGAGGGGCATCCCATAAAGGCTCACCATCAGCCTATACCGCCTACCCTTTGGTGGGGGATTGCGGTGGAGCAGCGCTCCTTAAGCACACATGGTGCTGCCTACCTTCACCCGACCAGCGCAGCCCAGGCTGGGAGGCACATCACACGAGGAACGGGTGGGAATAGTCCAACAGGGCCGCAGGCTAATAGCCCCGCTCACCTGCAAGAGAGTGATAATTTCATGTCTTCGCAGTAAGCACTGCAGAGAAATCTGGGGATTTGTGGGAGGTCCCCGGGTATTTGAGGGGCCGGGAGGAGCCTGTTTTAGATGTCTCTGCAGTGCAGCGCCATCTGGCGGAGGATAACCCAAGTGTAAGTAATCTATCTGGAGCAGGACGTACTGTATACTAAGAATATTACAGTTTTGAAGTAGCCACCAAAGTTATATTTTTGGTTTGGGGTCGCCAGAACATGTGGAACTGTATTGCGGGGTCACAGCATTAGAAAGGTTGAGAACCACTGATGTAAATTGGATGTAAGATAGATGTCATTCTTTTTTTCAACTCCATTGTTGCTCAGGCCTGATTCCTATTTAAAGTGGACCAAAACCCAGGTTTTGACTATCCTGGGTTTTGGCCCTTCTCCCCGGGGCACCCCGCTATGTGAAACCCCTCAGATCTCCCACATCCACTCACCTCCCCCTGGTCCTACGGCGCATGTGCGGCCGCTCGTCCAATCAGCGCGCTTTGAGCCGTTGAGCTATGGACGCCTAAACGGGCGTCTTAGCACAGCGGCTCTAAGCGCGCTGTCGGCAGCATCACACGCTTCCCTCTAACGGGGAGCGTGCCCGCACCGGCCGGGACACGCGCCCTGCTAGAGGGATCGCAGGGATGCAGCGGTGGCCTTCGCATGCGTTGTTGGACCAGGAAGTAAGGTAAGTGTAGAGGGCGACCTGGGGGGGTTTCACACAGTGGGACATCCTGATTTTGGATGCCCCAGGGGGAGGGAACAGATCAGCCCCGGAATCTTATAGATTCTCAGGTCGATCCGGCTCAGTTTCAGTCCACTTTAAGGGGAAAAAGGAGCTGTGGGTGATCAGACTGCCAGTGGGGAGTGACTGGCCGGCCAAGGATCCCTGCTTGGATTGTCCATAATATTCCCAGGAGCTGGTCAGCTCTGGGTAGTAAGGCTGACTAGCCCGATTACTCTCAGCTGCTCTGGAGGTTATGCCTCCTGCCGCTGGTGGAATAGAGTCTCCTCATAGCAATGTCCACAGTTAGCGGTGCACGCCCGTACAGCCGTAGAGGAGCCAGGGAGGCAGCCCACTGCGTACTTGGACCTTCAGAGAAGGTGAACGTCCTGCGTCAGCCTGACGGGGAGTGCCGCTCAGAGGGACCCCAAAGACGCTCGCCAGTGGGCCACCCGGACCAGGTAAGGTCCTTACAGTATTCACGTCACATCGTGCCCCCTCATCACATCCAGAAACCTTCAGCCGATTTATACATTTTTTAGACCTTGACCCTGCAACTAAGGTTTAGACTTTGCCACAGATTACCCCAGCATAAAGTTTCTTTTCACTTGTTATCCATTGCATTTTTACCCTGTTTTTTTCCTAGTGCTTTGTTTAGTGTTTTTTCATTTATACCGTTTTCTGTGGATTATCATTTTCTTACGATTCATACTGCACCACTTTTTTTTAATGTCTTTTCTAATTATATATAAAAATCATAGTGAGGTTCTAGTGCTCTGAATTTGGAAACAAAAGACCTACGCAGTTATCCGTATTGCCTCGGTTAAGGCACTTTGTTCCATCTCATCAGAGGCCCCCTAGGTGAAGAGGAGAGCTGGCTTTTTTTTACTTTTCTTTTACTGTAGGGGGGGGGGGGGGAGTCAAAGTTGATACTAGAAAGAAAATGCACGGACAGAATCTATTTTTTTCTGACACGCCTATCATCTAAATTGTATTATTATATTACCGTTTATACGCTGAGTGTTATCTGGTGGCAGCTTCTTCACATGTGCTGCTAACTAGGCGATGCCTATCGCTGTGACATGTGTGTGGTACCATGGACCAATTTGATCAGACAGCAAATCAACTTGGTCAGATCGAGACAGTGGGCCCAGGCATTTATGAAGTCTGGTTTACTGATGAGCGCCGTGCAACCCTGAATGGTCCAGATAGTTGGCGTAGTGGATGGCCACCATGTTCCAACAAGCCTCAGACATCAGCAAGGAGGTGGCAGTCATGTTTTGGGCTGGAATTGTGGGGAGAGAGCCCCCTTTTTAGGGCCCCTGAAGATGTAGAAATGACTTCATCAACATATATAGAGTTTCTGACTGACCACTTGGTTCCAAGCTACAAGAATAGGAACTGTGCCTTCCACAGCCAAATCTACAGTGCGTTTGGGACATAGACAAAAAAAGTTATGCTTGCTGCGTTCCAACCTGACTTCATATGCAGATGTATTCTGTGTCTATTCTATGGAACTGCAAAAAGAACCTAGCTGAAAAATGCAGTTCAACTGCAAAACGCAAAAAGGGGGGGGCCCCCTCCTTAAGACTCTCCCCCCCTGGGGAGTGTTCTGTCCCGCCCCTTCAAACCGTCCACGATGGTGTTGGTTGAATGGGTACAGGGAGAACTCCCCGTGGGGGAAGGGTGAGGAAGAGGGGGAATTAACCTCTAAGTCACACACTGAGAGCTTTGGTATTTCAACGTATCACAGTGTATACATTTATTTTTCATAGATAAAATTAATTACAATATATTGTCAACATCAAGTACATAATTGGTACATTTAATGTCCCTGTCCATGCAATTCTTGCATACACAAGATTTTTAGTCCTTAGTCGTACTTTTTGGTGGGTCCGCTAGTAGTGGGACCGTGGGTATATAATTCCCTCGATTTGTAGCAAGTTGTGAAAAAATAAGGATTTTTTCTGGGCGTAATGGACCTCTTACACAGACGCGTTTCGCATTTGCTTCTTCAGTGTGTGGGTCCGAGGGTTCTGATCATAATAAATCATTGCAAGGTTTAAGTACATAATAGAACTTCTGATAATAAAAATATCTAAATTGCTTGGGTAGTTTAGGTTCACTTACTTGACTTGCATCTTGCGGTTGCCTCAGCGCATGGGTTTTGGTTGCAGCGGTTCCTTTCTTTGGGTAGTTTAGGTTCACTTGGGTAGTTTAGGTTCACTTACTTGACTTGCATCTTGCGGTTGCCTCAGCGCATGAGTTTTGGTTGCAGCGGTTCCTTTCAGTACCCGTGTGGAATTGTATTCAGGGTTTGTTTATATTTGTAGGTAATTTCCTAGTGGTTGAGTGTGGGAGTGAAAAAACCAAGGGGATTAGAGTATATTCAATTAATGATTGCACTCTTAGATTGGTATTTGTGATGGTTCTCCCTGGTTGTAATGAGTTGGTTTTGCTCATAGGGCCTGTTAGTTTATGACTGTATTTTCGTGGGTAGGGGTTGTTTTCTCTTACCTCTTATCGAGGGAAAAACCCAGCGTGGTGTAGATCTAAGTCCTCCCGAGTTCAAGGAAAGGCTTCTGTGTTTGCTGGCAGGTATTTGCAGTGTCTTGTGATATCCTGGGTTGAGAATGAAAGTACCGTTGTAGGTCTGTTTTTGGCCAGTATTATAGTAATGGTCAGGTAGGGACAGGTGTTCTTACCTGTAGATTGATCTGCCGGGTCCCAGGACCGATACCCTCCCTGGCGGGGGGTAAGCTTGCTTTGTTCCCCTTTTGTCCGTCTGGGGTGTCACCTATCAGGAGACACACAGGGAACGCGGTTTGGTACAAACCCGCCTACCCTGCACACAGCGGCCCCGCTCAGCCTGCAGTAATCCCCAGACGGACACACAGCACACCGGTAATCCAGCAACCTGGACAGAGCACCCACTATACAGATTACAAAGGGGAACAAAGCAAGCTTACCCCCCGCCAGGGAGGGTATCGGTCCTGGGACCCGGCAGATCAATCTACAGGTAAGAACACCTGTCCCTACCTGACCATTACTATAATACTGGCCAAAAACAGACCTACAACGGTACTTTCATTCTCAACCCAGGATATCACAAGACACTGCAAATACCTGCCAGCAAACACAGAAGCCTTTCCTTGAACTCGGGAGGACTTAGATCTACACCACGCTGGGTTTTTCCCTCGATAAGAGGTAAGAGAAAACAACCCCTACCCACGAAAATACAGTCATAAACTAACAGGCCCTATGAGCAAAACCAACTCATTACAACCAGGGAGAACCATCACAAATACCAATCTAAGAGTGCAATCATTAATTGAATATACTCTAATCCCCTTGGTTTTTTCACTCCCACACTCAACCACTAGGAAATTACCTACAAATATAAACAAACCCTGAATACAATTCCACACGGGTACTGAAAGGAACCGCTGCAACCAAAACTCATGCGCTGAGGCAACCGCAAGATGCAAGTCAAGTAAGTGAACCTAAACTACCCAAGCAATTTAGATATTTTTATTATCAGAAGTTCTATTATGTACTTAAACCTTGCAATGATTTATTATGATCAGAACCCTCGGACCCACACACTGAAGAAGCAAATGCGAAACGCGTCTGTGTAAGAGGTCCATTACGCCCAGAAAAAATCCTTATTTTTTCACAACTTGCTACAAATCGAGGGAATTATATACCCACGGTCCCACTACTAGCGGACCCACCAAAAAGTACGACTAAGGACTAAAAATCTTGTGTATGCAAGAATTGCATGGACAGGGACATTAAATGTACCAATTATGTACTTGATGTTGACAATATATTGTAATTAATTTTATCTATGAAAAATAAATGTATACACTGTGATACGTTGAAATACCAAAGCTCTCAGTGAGTGACTTAGAGGTTAATTCCCCCTCTTCCTCACCCTTCCCCCACGGGGAGTTCTCCCTGTACCCATTCAACCAACACCATCGTGGACGGTTTGAAGGGGCGGGACAGAACACTCCCCAGGGGGGGAGAGTCTTAAGGAGGGGGCCCCCCCCTTTTTGAATTATTGTGCCCACGAGGCCATACCTCTACACCACTGAGGCACCGAGCCCGATAAAGGCTAAGCAATCAGAGGTAAACACAAACCCCCCCCCCCCCCCCAATCCTCCTTCTCCCCCCTTTCCTCAACTGCAAAACGCACCTGGTCTGCAATTGCATAACGTAGCCTAATTTGGAACAGGGTATTCTGTGTATTTTAAAGTGGACCAATACCAGCCCTGTAGTCTTTGAGACTCCCTCCCCCCCGCGCCTTACCTATCAGACGTGCCCAAACCGCATCACTCACATCCTCTTTTGTCTGTGCGCGGCCATGCCTTTCACAACTGAATGGCTGTGCATGGCCGACACACAGCCGAAGGATGTGAGTGATGCCACTCGTGTGTGCGACTGGGATTTCATTCAGCTTCTCCAGCTGCACATTATTATGCGCGGCCAGAGAAGCTGATTGGACGAGAGGCCATGCATGCGCTGTTGAACTGAGGAGAGGTGACTTTACTGGGCGAACGTCTGGGTTTTCCACAGCGGGGCATAACTGGTGTGCCCGAGGGGGGAAGGACCAAAACCCAGGACAGTGAAGAGCACGGGTTTTGGTCCACTCTCGGCAGAAATGACCAGACTCCCCAAGGAACAGACCTCCTAATGATAGCAGGATTTTATTCAGAAATTAAAGAGGAACTCTTTAAAGAGGAAGTAAAAAATGACCAGACTCCCTCTTTAACATGCAGCAGCAGGGTATACCGGGTAAGGCTGCCTGACCCTGCATGGCCGCTGCTAAAAGAAAAAAGCAGGCCGCCCAGATACTCACATCTTCCGTAATCCTACGGCAGCCATGGAGCAGCCTATCAGCTCACACAGCCAGTGGTATTATGTTTGGCCGTGTTAATAGGCTGCTTCCGGTCACGTGGGATGCGCACCCCAGAAGAGGCCCCATTCTTTGTTTGTGTTACCCCTCTGCTGTATATTAACCCTTTAAGTGCCAGCCTACCTTGAGATTTTGTCACCCTTTGTTGCCAGACCATTTTGCACTATTTTGCGCTCCCCATGTTCAACTGTGATTTGGGGATTTCCAGGGATTTCCCAGGAAAGTAATATATTGTTTTTTTCAGCAGAGCCCGGGCTTTAACATGAAATGTCTTGTTTGTCATTTTGAGTGTATTCTCAATATTTTGGGGTGAAAACTGTGTAAAAAAAAAAAAACTATTTTTTACAATTTGTAGTGTTTTTTTGTAATAAAAAAATGTAAGTGAAACCCCAATTTCTCTCGGTTACAGCGGTACCACATATGTATAGGTAGACACCCTTTCCTGCCCAGGAGACTCCCCCCAAACTGAAACAACGCTTTAGGAGATTTTCAGATAAAATACAACTATGCTATGCAATATGCGCACCTTGCAGTTTTTCAAGAAAAACAACCCTTTACATTTGAAATACCCCCAACAAACTATATATTCCCTAGAAGTATACACCTCAGGCTTTCTAGGCGTACCAGGCTTGTTGACATAGGTGCAGTTTTCTGGAAGTAATCCCTCAATGTATTCTTTGGTTACACAGGGTTTCCCTAAAAATTAATAAAAAAGCAGAATCAAAACCACATTTTCCTAAAAAAAACTATATGCAAACCAGAAAAAAACTGAAAATCTGAAAAAGCAACATCCCCCAAACAGAACAATACCCAGCATGCATAGGTTCTGTCAAGGAGAGAGTTGCCAAACACCCCAAAGTAAAGCATGCGCATAACGGTAATTTTACTTCAAAATTTCAGCTCTGCAGACAAAGTGCGCACCTTGTGTTTTTCTACCAAAATAACCCTTTACATTTGGAATATCCCCGATAAACCATATATTCCCTGAAAGTACACATGTTAAGCTTTCTAAGCGTACCCAGCTTGTTGTAGTGGGCTTTCACAAAAATTGTATAAAAAAGCAGAATAAAAAACACCTTTTCCTAAAATATCAATATGCAAATAAGAAAAAACAAGCTAAATCTGAAAGCGCAAGGTCCCCCGAACAGAACAATACCCAACATGCATAGGTATCTGTAACCTTTAAACTGCCAGTCTTCTTGAGATTTTGTCACCCTCTGCTGACAGGATATTTTTCACCATTTTGCGTGATGTTTGCAGGAATTTCCAAGAAAATGGCATATTTTCTTTTTGTGGCAGAGTTTAGACTTTAACATGAAATGTCTTGTTTGTATTTTTTCTACTTTTTTTTATATATTTTTAAGTAAATAAGTAAAAAAATATATATATATATATTTATATTTTTTAAATTGTCTCCTTTTAACAAAAACATTTATTTTATTAAAGAAAACCATATTGCACGTGAAAGCCCCATTTCTCCTGATTACAATGATACCACATATGTATCGGTAGCCCCCCGTTCCTGTCCAGGTGATCCCCTAAACTTAGAAGAGCACTTTATAACATTTTCAAATAAAATACAACTACTATCCACATAGTAAAAGGGTTAAATAAAAAAAATTGGTGTGGGGTCCCCCTTCACAGAGGGGGGGGGGACGACACCTTACCGGGGGGGGGGGGGTCTCGGGGTTAATGGCAAGTCACCCACTAGCCGCAGGTGACTTGCCAGACCCCCGAGCCTTGTGAACTGGTATAGGGGTCACATGGACCCCTTACCAGTTCACAAAGGGTTAAAAGTTAAAAAAAAAAAACACACGTACACACTTTTTCAAAATAACTTTATTACAATTTTTTTTTTTTTTTTTAAGGGTTAAAACCCTTAAAAATCTCCCAAAAAATGGCGTGAGGTCCCCCCTACCCAGCGTAACCAGCCAGTGACCAGCTATGGGGGCTTGTAGAACAGGGCGCAGGGGCCAGCCGTCATAGCCTAGGGCCACGGCTCTTTTGCTCCCCCCTGGGCTTTGGGGAGGCAGGTAATTTGGGTGGCCAGGGGTTAATGGCAAGTCACCAGCTAGTTGCAGGTGACTTGCCAGACCCCCGAGCCTTGTGAACTG
This sequence comes from Gastrophryne carolinensis, assembly GCA_027917425.1. NCBI lineage: Eukaryota > Metazoa > Chordata > Amphibia > Anura > Microhylidae > Gastrophryne > Gastrophryne carolinensis. Next base: position 90,818,202 of record CM051243.1, on the reverse strand, counting down.
GTATAGGGGTCACATGGACCCCTCACCAGTTCACAAAAGGTTAAAAGTAAAAAAAAACACACGGACACACTTTTTCAAAATAACTTTATTAAAAAAAAAAAAAAAAATCTGTTTTATTATTTTTTTTTAATACTTACCTCCCATCCATCCCTGTGTCCCACGCTGATCACTTAGGCTTCTGCTCTCCTGCTGCTGCTGGAAGCCTTTTATACCTACTGGGTTACAGGTAATATAGGGTTCATTTAAAAAAAAAAATGACATAGGGTCCCCCCTCCCAGGGAGGGGGACCCCATTTTTTTGGGGATTTTTAAGGGTTAAAACCCTTAAAAATCCAAAAAAAAAAATGGTGTGAGGTCCCCCCTACCCAGCGTAACCAGCCTGTGACCAGCTATGGGGGCTTGTAGAACAGGGTGCAGGGGCCAGCTTTAGTGGCCCCTGGCCCTGCCGGCTACAAGCCGTCATAGCCTAGGGCCACGGCTCTTCTGCCCCCCCCTGGGCTTTGGGGAGGCAGGTCATTTGGGGGGCCAGGGGTTAATGGCAAGTCACCCGCTAGCCGCAGGTGACTTGCCAGACCCCCGAGCCTTGTGAACTGGTATAAGGGGTCTCATGGACCCCTTACCAGTTCACAAAGGGTTAACAGTATAAAAAAAAAAAAAAAACACAGACACAGTTTTCAAATATGTTTATTAAAAAAAAAATGTTACCTTTACTCATCTCCGATCTTCATATGCAGTGTCCCGCGGCGATCATATGCAGGTGACGGCTGGACAGAGGAGGGGGGAGACAGGCGATCGGAGGATCGCCTACCTCCCTCCTCCTCTGTCCAGCCGTCACCGGCATCTGACAGCTAAACTGCCGGGTGCCCCGAAGGGGCGGGGCTAAAATCCAAGATGGCGGCCGCCATCGCAAGCTGCGGCAGGAGGAGGGCTGTTATGCCCCCCTCCAGAAGACGGAAGAGCCGGGGGGGGGGGGTGATCGGAGCCCCCCCCCCTCCATGAAGAGGAGAGGCGGCGGGAGCCAGCGGGCGCGGAGGTGAGTAACTGTCATTTTTTTTTTTTTTTGCAGGCAATCCTGGCAGGTGCTGAAACGGGGGGGGGGGGCACCCTATTTTGGGCACTCCCCTGCAGCCGGAGGAGCCCCAATCGGCGATCGGAGCCCCTCTGGCTGAAGAGGAGACCCGGACGGATCGAAAGAGGGGTCAGGTACTTTTTTTTACTGTTAGTGGGGAAAGTCAGGCACGTAAAATTTATGTGGCTGGCACTTAAACCGGACCTTCACCATGATTTAATGAAAAGCCCAAACTCTTAAAAAACGATTCCCCAGCATCTAAAATTAATATATTTTACATTTTTAGTCACTAACTTATTATTCTTTCCCCCACTGGGCTGCAACTCTGTTCAGGAATTTAGGATACGGGCGCCGCCATCTTGACTCAGAAGCATCATACTTACTGAGGAGAGGAGAGTGGGATAAGGTACAGGGGGGCGGGATATAGCTGTGCTTTGCTCAGACAGAGCAGAGCTGGGGTCAGGGAAAGGTCAGCAGTCCCAGAATGCAGAGCAGCACAGTCACTTCCTGTTTGCAGGCACTTCCTGTTTGCAGGCTGCCTGATAAAATGGCGGCTTCCATAAGCCGCCATCTTGGATGTTTAAAGGCTCATAACATGCAGTAGATGCAGGTAGGATGATTTTTAATGTGGCCAATCTGTATGTACAGGGTGTGGGAAACATATAAGATAGACTCTTATTCAGAGTGAAGGTCCGCTTTAAGTGACGGAGAGGCAACCACGTAAATTTTACGTGGCTGGCATTTAAAGGGTTAAACCGGACCACCAGCTTAGCACTAGCAGCCATTTTGGAGCTTCCTCTCCCAGCTGATATAACTGACAATGCCCAACATGACTTCCTGTTTGCAGGTAGCCTGCGAGCCCATGAGCGGCCATCTTGTTTTTAAAATTAACCAAGCAAGCGGTAGAAAAGGTAAATTATTTCTGCAGCAATCTAAATTGTCCTGGAGAGGGATGCATACCAGCACTGTTTGTTGTGTTGGTCTGATTTAATTAATTTTTGACTGTTGGTCCACTTTAAAGAGGAAGTCTGTTCATTTCTTGTTCATTCATTTGTCGTCATTGGGAGGTTTGTTCCATAAAATGCCATTTATACTTAAATAACAGCTGATGACTTGAGAATTATCCTGACTGTCATTTCATCCACCAAAAAATTGCATTTGCATAATAATCATAATTGCTCCTCTACTGCCTGGAGTACAGCGCCCCCTACTGCTCCTCTGCTATGAGGCAGGTTGAATGTCAGACTGGAAAACAGATGACATCATCAGTGGAATTAGCAGGGTTCAGGTAAATAAGGCAGCGGGCCAATGCTGGGCTGGGGTTATTGATATGGCACAGTGGGAATAACATCATGGCTCCAGTTTGTTTTCAGATAATTATCAGGTTGTGGAGGAAGTGGGATGTGGTACAAATAAATATGGATGTGGGTAGGGTTATGGCTATAGCTCGGGCTGTTGTAGGTTGCAGCATGGATCTAGCTGGTGGTATTACTGATGGCTAGGGTTGTGGTACAATAGAGCTGGAAGTAGGGTGGGGTGGCTGAGGGTAGGGTTGTGGTACATATAAATGGAGCTGGGGGTAGGGTTGTGGTACATATAAATAGAGCTGGCAGTAGGGTTGTGGTACATATAAATAGAGCTGGGGATAGGGTTGTGGTACATATAAATGAAGCTTGGTGTAGGGTTGTGGTACATATAAATAGAGCTTGGAGTAGGGTTGTGGTACATATAAATGGAGCTGGGGGAAGGGTTGTGGTACATATAAATAGAGCTGGGAGTAGGGTTGTGGTACATATAAATGGAGCTGGGGGTAGGGTTGTGGTACATATAAATAGAGCTGGGGATAGGGTTGTGGTACATATAAATGAAGCTTGGTGTAGGGTTGTGGTACATATAAATAGAGCTGGGGGAAGGGTTGTGGTACATATAAATGGAGCTGGGGGTAGGGTTGTGGTACATATAAATGAAGCTTGGTGTAGGGTTGTGGTACATATAAATAGAGCTGGGGGAAGGGTTGTGGTACATATAAATGGAGCTGGGGGTAGGGTTGTGGTACATATAAATGGAGCTGGGGGTAGGGTTGTGGTACATATAAATGAAGCTTGGTGTAGGGTTGTGGTACATATAAATAGAGCTGGGGGAAGGGTTGTGGTACATATAAATGGAGCTTGGTGTAGGGTTGTGGTACATATAAATAGAGCTGGGGGTAGGGTTGTGGTACATATAAATAGAGCAGGGGGTAGGGTTGTGGTACATATAAATGGAGCTGGGGGTAGGGTTGTGGTACATATAAATAGAGCTGGCAGTAGGGTTGTGGTACATATAAATAGAGCTGGGGATAGGGTTGTGGTACATATAAATGAAGCTTGGTGTAGGGTTGTGGTACATATAAATAGAGCTTGGAGTAGGGTTGTGGTACATATAAATGGAGCTGGGGGAAGGGTTGTGGTACATATAAATAGAGCTGGGAGTAGGGTTGTGGTACATATAAATGGAGCTGGGGGTAGGGTTGTGGTACATATAAATAGAGCTGGGGATAGGGTTGTGGTACATATAAATGAAGCTTGGTGTAGGGTTGTGGTACATATAAATAGAGCTGGGGGAAGGGTTGTGGTACATATAAATGGAGCTGGGGGTAGGGTTGTGGTACATATAAATGAAGCTTGGTGTAGGGTTGTGGTACATATAAATAGAGCTGGGGGAAGGGTTGTGGTACATATAAATGGAGCTGGGGGTAGGGTTGTGGTACATATAAATGGAGCTGGGGGTAGGGTTGTGGTACATATAAATGAAGCTTGGTGTAGGGTTGTGGTACATATAAATAGAGCTGGGGGAAGGGTTGTGGTACATATAAATGGAGCTTGGTGTAGGGTTGTGGTACATATAAATAGAGCTGGGGGTAGGGTTGTGGTACATATAAATAGAGCAGGGGGTAGGGTTGTGGTACATATAAATAGAGCTGGGAGTAGGGTTGTGGTACATATAAATAGAGCTGGGAGTAGGGTTGCGGTACATATAAATGGAGCTGGGGGTAGGGTTGTGGTACATATAAATAGAGCTGGGAGTAGGGTTGTGGTACATATAAATAGAGCTGGGAGTAGGGTTGTGGTACATATAAATGGAGCTGGGGGTAGGGTTGTGGTACATATAAATGAAGCTTGGTGTAGGGTTGTGGTACATATAAATAGAGCTGGGGGTAGGGTTGTGGTACATATAAATAGAGCAGGGGGTAGGGTTGTGGTACATATAAATAGAGCTGGGAGTAGGGTTGTGGTACATATAAATAGAGCTGGGAGTAGGGTTGCGGTACATATAAATAGAGCTGGGAGTAGGGTTGTGGTACATATAAATGGAGCTGGGGGTAGGGTTGTGGTACATATAAATAGAGCAGGGGGTAGGGTTGTGGTACATATAAATGGAGCTGGGAGTAGGGTTGTGGTACATATAAATGGAGCTGGGGGTAGGGTTGTGGTACATATAAATAGAGCTGGGAGTAGGGTTGTGGTACATATAAATGGAGCTGGGAGTAGGGTTGTGGTACATATAAATGGAGCTGGGGGTAGGCTTGTGGTACATATAAATGGAGCTGAGAGTAGGCTTGTGGTACATATGAATGGAGCTGGGAGTAGGCTTGTGGTACATATGAATGGAGCTGGGAGTAGGCTTGTGGTACATATGAATGGAGCTGGGAGTAGGGTTGTGGTACATATAAATGGAGCTGGGAGTAGGCTTGTGGTACATATAAATGGAGCTGGGGGTAGGGTTGTGGTACATATAAATAGAGCAGGGGGTAGGGTTGTGGTACATATAAATGGAGCTGGGAGTAGGGTTGTGGTACATATAAATAGAGCTGGGGATAGGGTTGTGGTACATATAAATGAAGCTTGGTGTAGGGTTGTGGTACATATAAATAGAGCTTGGAGTAGGGTTGTGGTACATATAAATGGAGCTGGGGGAAGGGTTGTGGTACATATAAATAGAGCTGGGAGTAGGGTTGTGGTACATATAAATGGAGCTGGGGGTAGGGTTGTGGTACATATAAATGGAGCTTGGAGTAGGGTTGTGGTACATATAAATGGAGCTGGGGGAAGGGTTGTGGTACATATAAATGAAGCTGGGAGTAGGGTTGTGGTACATATAAATGGAGCTGGGGGTAGGGTTGTGGTACATATAAATGGAGCTGGGGGTAGGGTTGTGGTAAATATAAATAGAGCTGGGAGTAGGGTTGTGGTACATATAAATGGAGCAGGGGGTAGGGTTGTGGTACATATAAATGGAGCTGGGGGAAGGGTTGTGGTACATATAAATGAAGCTGGGAGTAGGGTTGTGGTACATATAAATGGAGCTGGGGGTAGGGTTGTGGTACATATAAATGGAGCTGGGGGTAGGGTTGTGGTAAATATAAATAGAGCTGGGAGTAGGGTTGTGGTACATATAAATGGAGCAGGGGGTAGGGTTGTGGTACATATAAATAGAGCTGGGGATAGGGTTGTGGTACATATAAATGAAGCTTGGTGTAGGGTTGTGGTACATATAAATAGAGCTTGGAGTAGGGTTGTGGTACATATAAATGGAGCTGGGGGTAGGGTTGTGGTACATATAAATGGAGCTGGGGGTAGGGTTGTGGTACATATAAATGGAGCAGGGGGTAGGGTTGTGGTACATATAAATAGAGCAGGGGGTAGAGTTGTGGTACATATAAATGGAGCTTGGAGTAGGGTTGTGGTACATATAAATGGAGCTGGGGGTAGAGTTGTGGTACATATAAATGGAGCTTGGAGTAGGGTTGTGGTACATATAAATGAAGCTTGGTGTAGGGTTGTGGTACATATAAATAGAGCTTGGAGTAGGGTTGTGGTACATATAAATGGAGCTGGGGGAAGGGTTGTGGTACATATAAATGGAGCTGGGGGTAGTGCTGTGGTACATATAAATGGAGCTGGGGGTAGGGTTGTGGTACATATAAATAGAGCTGGGAGTAGGGTTGTGGTACATATAAATGGAGCAGGGGGTAGAGTTGTGGTACATATAAATGGAGCTGGGGGTAGGGTTGTGGTACATATAAATAGAGCTGGGAGTAGGGTTGAGGTACATATAAATAGAGCTGGGAGTAGGGTTGTGGTACATATAAATAGAGCTGGGAGTAGGGTTGTGGTACATATAAATAGAGCTGGGGGTAGTGTTGTGGTACATATAAATAGAGCTGGGAGTAGGGTTGTGGTACATATAAATAGAGCTTGTGGTACATATGAATGGAGCTGGGAGTAGGGTTGTGGTACATATAAATGGAGCTGGGGGTAGGCTTGTGGTACATATGAATGGAGCTGGGAGTAGGGTTGTGGTACATATGAATGGAGCTGAGAGTAGGGTTGTGGTACATATAAATGGAGCAGGGGGTAGAGTTGTGGTACATATAAATGGAGCTGGGGGTAGGGTTGTGGTACATATAAATAGAGCTGGGAGTAGGGTTGTGGTACATATAAATAGAGCTGGGGTAGGGTTGTGGTACATATAAATAGAGCTGGGAGTAGGGTTGTGGTACATATAAATGGAGCTGGGGGTAGTGCTGTGGTACATATAAATGGAGCTGAGAGTAGGGTTGTGGTACATATAAATGGAGCTGGGGGTAGGGTTGTGGTACATATAAATGGAGCTGGGGGTAGGGTTGTGGTACATATAAATGGAGCTGGGGTTAGGGTTGTGGTACATATAAATAGAGCTGAAAGTAGGGTTGTGGTACATATAAATGGAGCTGGGGGTAGGGTTGTGGTACATATAAATAGAGCTGGGAGTAGGGTTGTGGTACATATAAATAGAGCTGGGGGTAGGGTTGTGGTACATATAAATGGAGCAGGGGGTAGGGTTGTGGTACATATAAATGGAGCTGGGGGTAGGGTTGTGGTACATATAAATAGAGCTGGGAGTAGGGTTGTGGTACATATAAATAGAGCTGGGAGTAGGGTTGTGGTACATATAAATAGAGCTGGGGGTAGGGTTGTGGTACATATAAATAGAGCTGGGAGTAGGGTTGTGGTACATATAAATGGAGCTGGGAGTAGGGTTGTGGTACATATAAATAGAGCTGGGGGTAGGCTTGTGGTACATATAAATGGAGCTGGGAGTAGGGTTGTGGTACATATAAATGGAGCTGAGAGTAGGCTTGTGGTACATATAAATGGAGCTGAGAGTAGGCTTGTGGTACATATAAATGGAGCTGGGGGTAGGCTTGTGGTACATATAAATGGAGCTGGGAGTAGGCTTGTGGTACATATGAATGGAGCTGGGAGTAGGCTTGTGGTACATATGAATGGAGCTGGGAGTAGGCTTGTGGTACATATGAATGGAGCTGGGAGTAGGCTTGTGGTACATATAAATGGAGCTGGGAGTAGGCTTGTGGTACATATAAATGGAGCTGGGAGTAGGCTTGTGGTACATATGAATGGAGCTGGGAGTAGGCTTGTGGTACATATGAATGGAGCTGGGAGTAGGGTTGTGGTACATATAAATGGAGCTGGGGGTAGGCTTGTGGTACATATAAATGGAGCTGGGAGTAGGCTTGTGGTACATATGAATGGAGCTGGGAGTAGGGTTGTGGTACATATGAATGGAGCTGAGAGTAGGCTTGTGGTACATATAAATGGAGCTGGGGGTAGGCTTGTGGTACATATAAATGGAGCTGGGAGTAGGCTTGTGGTACATATGAATGGAGCTGGGAGTAGGGTTGTGGTACATATGAATGGAGCTGGGAGTAGGCTTGTGGTACATATGAATGGAGCTGGGAGTAGGGTTGTGGTACATATAAATGGAGCTGGGAGTAGGCTTGTGGTACATATGAATGGAGCTGGGAGTAGGGTTGTGGTACATATGAATGGAGCTGGGAGTAGGCTTGTGGTACATATAAATGGAGCTGGGGGTAGGCTTGTGGTACATATAAATGGAGCTGGGAGTAGGCTTGTGGTACATATAAATGGAGCTGGGGGTAGGCTTGTGGTACATATAAATGGAGCTGGGAGTAGGCTTGTGGTACATATGAATGGAGCTGGGAGTAGGGTTGTGGTACATATGAATGGAGCTGAGAGTAGGCTTGTGGTACATATAAATGGAGCTGGGGGTAGGCTTGTGGTACATATAAATGGAGCTGGGAGTAGGCTTGTGGTACATATGAATGGAGCTGGGAGTAGGGTTGTGGTACATATGAATGGAGCTGAGAGTAGGGTTGTGGTACATATAAATAGAGCTGGGGGTAGGGTTGTGGTACATATAAATGGAGCTGGGGGTAGTGTTGAGGTACATATAAATAGAGCTGGGGGTAGGGTTGTGGTACATATAAATAGAGCTGGGGGTAGGCTTGTGGTACATATAAATGGAGCAGGGGGTAGGCTTGTGGTACATATAAATGGAGCAGGGGGTAGGGTTGTGGTACATATAAATGGAGCTGGGGGTAGGGTTGTGGTACATATAAATAGAGCTGGGAGTAGGGTTGTGGTACATATAAATAGAGCTGGGAGTAGGGTTGTGGTACATATAAATGGAGCTGGGAGTAGGGTTGTGGTACATATAAATGGAGCTGGGAGTAGGGTTGTGGTACATATAAATGGAGCTGGGGGTAGGCTTGTGGTACATATAAATGGAGCTGGGAGTAGGCTTGTGGTACATATGAATGGAGCTGGGAGTAGGGTTGTGGTACATATGAATGGAGCTGGGAGTAGGCTTGTGGTACATATGAATGGAGCTGGGAGTAGGGTTGTGGTACATATAAATGGAGCTGAGAGTAGGCTTGTGGTACATATAAATGGAGCTGGGAGTAGGCTTGTGGTACATATGAATGGAGCTGGGAGTAGGGTTGTGGTACATATAAATGGAGCTGAGAGTAGGCTTGTGGTACATATAAATGGAGCTGGGAGTAGGCTTGTGGTACATATGAATGGAGCTGGGAGTAGGGTTGTGGTACATATGAATGGAGCTGAGAGTAGGGTTGTGGTACATATAAATGGAGCTGGGAGTAGGCTTGTGGTACATATGAATGGAGCTGGGAGTAGGGTTGTGGTACATATGAATGGAGCTGGGAGTAGGGTTGTGGTACATATAAATGGAGCTGAGAGTAGGCTTGTGGTACATATAAATGGAGCTGGGAGTAGGCTTGTGGTACATATGAATGGAGCTGGGAGTAGGGTTGTGGTACATATGAATGGAGCTGAGAGTAGGGTTGTGGTACATATAAATAGAGCTGGGAGTAGGGTTGTGGTACATATAAATAGAGCTGGGGGTAGGGTGTGGTACATATAAATAGAGCTGGGGGTAGGGTTGTGGTACATATAAATGGAGCAGGGGGTAGGGTTGTGGTACATATAAATAGAGCTGGGAGTAGGGTTGTGGTACATATAAATAGAGCTGAGGGTAGGGTTGTGGTACATATAAATGGAGCTGGGGGTAGGGTTGTCAGATAGACAAATGGTGATTGGGTGCTGGTTCTGGATGTGCGTTAGGTTGCGGCACAGGGTATTAGGGTGCCTTTGGTGTGTGTTAGGTGTGTCATCATGGTGCCATGTTCGGGGGACGCCATACCAACCTGCTCGCCAGCCAACCTGATGTCAATTGGAGCTGCGGGGGGTGCGCGGTTGGTGGGTCAGAAGGAACTACCATGCCATGGGATTGCTTGTGAGGTACACTGGAGATCCCGAGTGTTTTTTCACACAGTGGGGCATCCCACATTCAGATGCCCGAGGGATACGGAATCAGCAGGCTCCAGAGTCTTTTGGAATTTAGGGCTAACAAATACATGTTTTAGTTCATTTTAAAATTCCAGGGCTGGCTGCTGACTTTTCCCCGGGGAATCCTGATTGCTGTGTGAAACTCCCCAGGGCATTGGTGGTCTCTCGTCCAGCCAGAGCCGTTTGCATTTCGGGGAAATGGCTCTAACTATTTAAAATGGGGAGCAGTCACTGTCGCATCCCTGGCAGCTGGAGAACTACCTGTCTGAATGGCTGGGACGGGAGCACGCATCAGGCCGGGGATGCGGCAGTGCACACTTTCCATTGATTTCAATCAGAGCCCTTTGCCGAAAGGAAGTAAACACTGCAAAGGGCTCTGATTAGACGACAGCCAGCGCAGGCAAGGAGAGTTTTACTGGGCGGGTTCACACAGCGAGGCATCCTTATTTGGGATGCCCCGAGGACATGGAATGGTTTTGTTTCGCTTTAAAGCGGGCTGGTCCACTCGCCCCTAGCATCATGCTTGATACTGGAGGAACTCCCCCCCACTCCTGCATTGCCTCCCCACCATCTGCTATGGGCAGTGGAACTGGCAGCCAATGACTAGAAAACGCTTTTGCAAGCGGGTAGCCCTGCCGGGCAACAGGCTTGATGCTAGGTTATACACAGGGGGTATTCGGGGGCTAAACCTCGGTGGTTGTTGGCAATCATGTAGGTTAGTAGGCCGATGGTGAGGAAGCACAGACGTGTTGGGGGACTGCAATCTAGTAGTTTTGCACAGGGAACCTTCTGCCCTAGTGTTGAGGCTGTTGGTGTCATTAAAGGGATTGGCCAGTCCGATAATAAAAACTGGGAGTCAACAACTTTCCTCCTGCTGCTACTGCCCCGAGGGACATTGCCGAGAGGAAGGGGAAATAACAATTCTCCTCCCCTGCCTAGGTCACCTCCTATCACAATGTTATCCAACAATGGAAGCCTAGTGCTTCCACCACCGGACCCCTGTCAATTACCCCCACTCACGAAGATACGTTCACCTTGGTTGGTTAGAAAAAACACAATTCTGTGAACTGGTTTTGTTATCCATCCATTCCAGGTCGCCCAGAAGTACTTACAGATGGGTGTTCGCCCCTAGGGGGCGCTGACTGCAAGATCAAAAGATGTAACTCCTCCCGGCCCCCTATAAAGGCAGCTGCCTGTCTATCCAGTCCCCAGTAGTTTAAAAGCAGTACTCAACAAAAGAGGCAGTCCGGGAGGTCCAAACAAAATATAGGAGACCATGTTAACTCACATAGCTTGTACTCTCTCAAATCAAAATTAAATAAAAACTTGTATAACTAGTGTCCTATGAACAAAAATGGTACAATCACCATAACAGGCAAACAGGACATAATGAGCCACAAGGGCGGGGTGGACGGCCTGGAATGGATGGATAACAAAACCAATTCTACAGGTGAGTTTCACAGAACTGTGTTTTCTCCTCCATCCATTCCAGACCGTCCAGAAGTACTTACAGATGGGACATCCAAAAGCAGTGTCCATATGGGCGGGATCCCCAGTGCGGAACAGCATGTAGTACATTTCACTACTGCCTGAAGCACCTTTCGGCCAAAAACAGCATCAGCTGAGGCCCTGACATCCACCTTGTAAAACTTTGTAATAGTATGAACAGAAGACCAAGTGGCGGCCTTACAAACTTGCTCCACTGATGCCTGATGCTGAAAAGCCCAAAAGGCACCAACAGCCCTAGTAGTATGAGCTGTGATCCGAAAAGGGGGTTCCTTCCCTCTGGCAGAATAGGCTTGTACCACCGCCTGTCTGATCCACTTACTGAGTGTGGACTTGGCTGGTGGCAATCCCTTTCTAGAACCCTCTGTTAAGACAAAAAGCAAATCCGATTTCCTGAAGGATTCAGTCGCCGCCAGGTAATACCTTATGGCTCTGACCACATCCAAAGCATGGAGGATCCGTTCTTTGGAATTAGCCGGTGCTGGACCCAAGGAAGGTAAGACAACTTCTTCATTAAGGTGAAAAGGAGAAACGACTTTAGGCAAAAAAATACAATTCTGTGAAACTCACCTGTAGAATTGTTTTTGAATATATCCAGTCCAGGTCGTCCCAGAAGTGATGACAGTTGGGTAGTCCGCCACCAGGTGGCGCAGTTACTGCAGGATCCGGAGCTGTACTTCCTCCCGGCCCCCAATATAAAATGAGCTGTCTCCATAGAATTCCCAGAGTGTCAAAAAGCAGTAAAGGAGACAGGCCGGGAGGCCAAGAAACCATGTTAACTCACATAGCTTCAGCATGTACTCTCTCCAACAAAAAATGAAGGACAACGGTCCAATACAAAAAAGGTAATCACCATAACAGGCAAACAAGAGATAATGAACCAAAGGCGGGGTGGGACTATATCCAGTCCAGGTCGTCCCAGAAGTGATGACAGTTGGGACATCCAACAGCAGTGTCCGTTTAGGGCGGGATCCCCAGTGCGGAACAGCATGTAGTTCATTTCACTACCGCCTGAAGCACCTTTCGGCCAAAAGCAGCGTCAACTGAGGCCCTAACATCAACCTTGTAAAACTTTGTAAATGTATGAACAGAAGACCAAGTAGCAGCCTTACAAACTTGTTCAACAGAAGCCTGGTGCTGAAAAGCCCAGGAAGCACCAATAGCTCTAGTAGAATGAGCCGTAACACGAAAAGGGGGAGCCTTCCCCTTGGCAGAATATGCTTCCACCACCGCCTGTCAAATCCACTTACTGAGAGTGGACTTGGCCGGGGGCAAACCCTTTCTGAAGCCTTCAGTGAGAACAAAAAGTGAATCTGACTTCCTGAAGGACTCCATCGCAACCAGGTAGTACTTTATGGCTCTGACCAGATCCAAGGCATGGAGGGTCCTTTCCTTAGAATTAGACGGTTCTGGACACAGGGAAGGCAAAACAACTTCCTCATTAAGATGAAAGGGAGAAACGACCTTAGGCAAAAAATCAGGTTTAAAGCGAAAAACCACCTTATCCTGATGCCGCTCAAAGTAAGGAGCCTTCATACAAAGAGCAGCCAGTTCAGACACACAGCGCACTGAGGTGATAGCTACCAAAAAGACCACCATTAGGGTCAAAATAGGCAATGCAGCGTCGCACAAAGGCTCAAAGGGAGGACCCTGGAGAGCAGAAAGCACCAAATTCAAATCCCACACCTGTAATACAGGCTTACGTGGTGGACGTACATGGGTAACTCCTGGAAAAAAGTCCTGATCAGTCTATGATTGGCAAAGGATCTTTGGAAAAAGATGGCCAAGGCCGAGACCTGGCCCTTGAGGGTGCCCATCTGTAGACTCAGGTCTAAGCCGTGTTGCAAAAATTCCAAAATCCTAGAAATATAAAAAGTGCGACAAGGGAAACTCTTGGATTCACACCAAGCAATGTAGGAATGCCAAACTCTGTAGTAAATCATGGAAGAAGACTTCTTCCGCACCTGAATCATGGTCTGCACAACCGTGGCCGACAGCCGGAATTCCGTTAGGATTGAGGTTTCAATAGCCAGGCAGTCAAAGCCAGCGTCTGTAAATTGGGGTGCCGCAGCGATCCCTGAGTGAGAAGCCCTGGGTCGTCGGGCATGATGTAACGATCGACTGACATCTGAACTATGTCTGCGAACCAACTCCGCCCTTGGCCAGCGAGGAGCCACCAGGACGGTTGGTACCCCCTCCTGGGCTATCTTGCGCAGCACTCGGCCCAGGAGTGGAAACAGAGGAAATGCATAAAGGAGCCTGAACTCCGTCTGTGGCGAAGGCCAGAGGATCTCTTGACAGGGAGACGAACCTTGGAAGCTTGTGATTGTGTCTGGACGCAAACAGGTCCACGTCCGGCTGACCCCAGCGGAGACACAGAGCATGAAAGATCTTGTTGCTGAGAGACTATTCCCCCAGACAAAAAGTCCCCCTGCTCAGGGAGTTTGCCTCCTGGTTTTCTACCCCGGGGATGTAAACCATCGAGATGCAGGGAACATTCTCCTCCGCCCAAGTCAGTATCTGGGACACCTCCTGAAGGATTCGCTTGCTCCGAGTCCCGCCCTGGTGATTGATGTAGGCGATAGCCGTCTGATTGTCCGAGTGGACCTGAATCGCACGACCCCTTCGCTGGGGAGTCAATTGGATAAGCACCAACCGAATCGCTCTCAGCTCCAGAAGATTGATGGGTAAGTGGGCCTCCTGTGGCCCCCACTGACCCTGGAACTTCAGCGTTTGCCAAAAACCTCCCCAGCCGGTCAGACTGGTGTCCGTGGTAACTATCTCCCACCGGGGAGTCAGAAAGGACTTGCCCACCAACAGATTTCTGGAGTCCAACCCAAGAGGGACTGTCTGACCATGGGGGACAGTGAAAATTCCTGATCCAGGGACTCCTGCGTCCGGTCCCAACCGGTCAACAGATTCAATTGAAGAGGTCTCATGTGGAACTGGGCGAAGGGCACTGCCTCGAAGCAGGACACCATGAGGCCCACCAGTTTCATCCCCAGACGGATCTATGGTCGCTGACAAGCCAGTAGGGCCCACACCTGCGTCTGGAGGCCCTCCACCTTCTGCTGGGGCAGGAATACCTTGACCTGAAAGGTGTCCAACGTCATGCCCAGGAAGGACCTCACCATTGAGGGTGTGATAGAAGACTTGGGGTAATTGATTACCCATCCGAAATCCTCGAGAGTGAATAACACCGTCCGGGTGTCGCTCTCGGCCTGCTGAAGGGACTGAGCCGCAATCAGCAAATCGGCCAGATAAGGAAGAACACGAATGCCCCGGTTCCTCAGATGATGCCTGCCAGCACCTTGGTGAATACACTGGGAGCTGAGGCTATCCCGAATGGTAGTGCCACAAACTGGTAATGCTGATCCTCCAGCGCAAACCTCAGGAACTTCTGATGCCCCTGAAAAATCAGGATGTGCAGATAAGCATCCACCATGGTCATGAAGTCGCCGGGCCGAAGCGAGCTCACCGCGGACCGTAAGGTCTCCATGCGGACTCTGACAAACCTGTTGAGACCCTTCAGATCCAAAATAGGTCGCAGCGTTCAGTCCTTCTTGGGCACCGTGAACAGATTGGAGTAGAACCCCCGCCCCCGTTCCTGGCGATGCATGGGACAAATCACGCCTGATAGCAGAAGGCTCTGAACGGCCCAGGAGGGATTGGGTCGGGCACGAATCTCTGCGGCCACCTGAAAATGAATAGCCTCTTCCTCCTCGAAAGGAGCGATAGGCACAAGAACCCCGAAAGGGTCGCGCAGGCTTCCGTCGCTGAGGGAGCCTTCCATCCTTGGCCAGAAGGTCCAGATGCTCCCCGAATAACCCGAGCCCAAGGAAGGGAATACTAGTGAGCAACTTCTTGGCCGCAGTGTCAGCCGACCACTGCCGCAGCCAGAGCAAGCACCGAAATGCAACAAGCAGAGCTGAAGCCCTGGCGCCAAGCCAGACACTATCGTCCATGGCCGAGACTACAAAAGCAATAAAATCCACACAGGCTTAGAGGTCTTTATACTCCTCCGCCCGCTTGCGAAGTTTGGCAAAATCAACAAGGTGCCTCACCTTCTTCCTGATGGCCAAAGATACAATGGCCACGGCACAGACAGGGCGAAGCCCAGCACCCACAAAGGTGAACGCATGACAAGCCAGCTGATCCATGCGCCTGTCAGCAGGGTCGCGCAAGGAAGCAGTATCGGGTGACGGCATAACTGACTGGGACATCCACATCGGGGGGACGGGACCAGAGGCAGATCAGCTCCTCAGGGAAGGGATACCGCCTGTCCAGACTCTTAGGCACCGATGGCAATTTATTAGGTCTTTTCCATTCCTTAACCATATTGGAAATGTGGGCCTGTCTCGGGAAGACAAGCCTCTGTCTCTCAGGCCGGAATAAAGCACCCTGCTTCCTCTTAGCCGCTTTAGGAGGGACAATATGCAAGGTCTCAAACACAGAAGACAGCAATTTTTCTGTGTCCTCAGGGAGCCACATATCTTCGTCTGAGGAGGAACCAGGCTCGCTGTCATAGCCAACCGACCGATCCCCTGAGGAATCGGAGTCCTTAAACAACTCTCCCTCCTCCATGGTGTCCCAGCCTCCAAAAAGATCATCATCGTCAGCAAAGTCCGAGTAATCCAGCTCGTTGTGCCGCTTCTTACTCGTGGCCTTCCCCGTAGCCGTGCAAGATAACTGTCTCTCCAGGCTGGCCACCCAGTATGCTAAATCGGCCTGGGACCCCCTGCTGGCTTCCCCCTCGCTGAGGGCTGACTGCAGTAGCAGGTGGGCTGGCGAGGCGCAGGCAAAGGAGTGCTAGGGGCAGGGACGCCAGCCCTATCATGCTCCAAAAATACTCTCCTGGCGCAAGTAACACAAACCGTGCTGAGTCCGTCCAGGGGGCTGGTACCGCACATGGGGCAGAGCTTCACCCGCCCAGATGGGGCCCCTAGCTCACTATCCCCAGAAGCCTCCATTATGGTGATTATGGCGAAAAAATATAGGTTACAAGGCACTAACGGCCCAAACCTAGTAGAGATCCCCAATTTAGTCCCTCTTATTGTGATCCCTCTTCCTAGCTCTGTTAACGCCTGGCGTTCTCCCTACCTTCATCTGTCCCGTCAGCCGAGGCTGGGAGGCATACATGGGTCCACGGAAACAGAGGTAATATGGGTGCAGCGGCCGACAGGCTTAAAATGCCCTGCTCAGCTGCCGTATCTAGAGAGAGTATTCCAGACGATCCTCGCAGCAGTACTGCAAGATGAAATCTGGGAATTCTATGGAGGCACCTCATTTTATAGGGGGCTGGGAGGAGTTACAGCTCTGGATCTTGCAGTAACTGCGCCACCTGGTGGCGGACTACCCAACAGTCATCACTTCTGGGACGACCTGGACTGGATATAGTGAAAATCAGGTTTAAAACGAAAAACCACCTTATCTCTGTGCAACTCAAAGTAGGGTGGTTTCATACAAAGCGTGGCCAGCTCGGATACGCGACGTACCGAGGTGATCGCCACCAGAAACACCACCTTGAGAGTCAGCAAAGACAATGTAGTGACATTCAATGGCTCGAAGGGAGGACCATGGAGAGCAGATAGCACTAAATTAAAGTCCCACACCGGTAAGACCGATTTACGCGGTGGCCGGACATGGGTGACTCCCTGGAGAAAAGTCTTGATCAATCTATGATTGGCAATGGACCTCTGGAAAAAAATGGATAAGGCCAAGACCTGACCCTTGAGGGTGGTCAGCTGGAGGCCCAAGTCTAGACCGTGTTGTAGATACTCCAGAATTCTAGAAATGGAAAATTTCCGGCAAGGAAGGCTCTTGGCCTCGCACCAAGCAATATAGGCCCGCCAAACTCTGTAGTGTATCATGGAAGATGACTTCTTCCGTGCCTGAGTCATTGTGTGAATAACCGTGGCCGATAAACCCTTCTCCGTCAGGATTGAGGTTTCAATAGCCAGGCAGTCAAAGTCAGCGTCCGTAAATTTGGGTGCCGTAGCGACCCCTGTGTGAGAAGGCCTGGATGGTCGGGCATGATGTAGTGATCTATTGACATCTGTACTATGTCCGCAAACCAACTCCTCCTCCGCCAGCAAAGAGCCACCAGGATGGCTGGTACCCCTTCCTGGGCTATCTTGCGCAGCACTCTGCCCAGGAGCGGAAACGGAGGGAATGCATACAGAAATTTGAACTCCGTCCAAAGGAATCGCCAGAGCGTCTGTTGCTATGGCCAGAGGGTCTCTTGAGAGAGAACCTTGGAAGCTTGTGATTGTGTCTGGACGCAAAAAGATCCATGTCTGGTTGACCCCAGCGGAGGCAGAGAACCTGAAAGGTCTCGCTGCTGAGGGACCATTCCCGCAGGCGCAAGGAACTCCCGCTCAGGGATTCTGCCTCCTGGTTTTCCACCCCGGGGATGTAGACCGCCGAGATGCAGGGAACATTCTCCTCTGCCCAAGTCAGAATCCGGCTTACCTCCTTGAGAGATCTCTTGTTCCGAGTCCCTCCCTAGTGGTTGATGTAGGCCACAGCTGTCTGATTGTCCGAGCGGACCTGGATCGGATGGCCCTTCAAATGGGAAGTCAGGCGTAGGAGAACCAACCAAATTGCTCTCAGCTCGAAGAGATTTATGGGTAACCGGTTCTCCTTCAGACCCCACTGACCCTGGATCTTCTGGGTCTGCCAAACGCCTCCCCAGCCTGTAAGACTGGCATCCGTGGTAACTATCTCCCATTGGAGACTCTGGAAGGCTGGGGGGGGCAGCAAAAATCCTTGTTCCAGAGATTCCTGCGACCGATTCCAGCTGGTCAGCAGGTTCAACTGTAGAGGTCTCATGTGAAATTGGGCGAAGGGCACTGCCTCGAAGCATGACACCATTAGGCCCACCAATCTCATCCCCAAACGTACCGACGGCTGTTGACAAGCCAGCAAGGCCTGCACTTGCGTCTGGAGTCCCAAAACCTTCTGCTGTGGCAGAAAGACCTTGACCTGACCGGTGTCTAGCGTCATTCCCAGGAAGGACCTCACTGTTGGAAGGCTTGATAAATGACTTGGGATAGTTGATCACCCAACCGAAGGCTTCCAGGGTTGACAGTACAGTCCGGGTGTCGCTCTCGCCTTATGAAGGGACCGGGCCGAAATCAGAATGTCGTCTAGATAGGGTAACACACAAATACGTTCAGGATAGTCATGATGCCCGCCAGCACCTTGGTGAACACTCGGGGGGCTGAGGATATGCCGAAGGGGAGTGCTACAAACTGGTAATGTTGATCCTCCAGTGCGAACCTCAAAAACTTCTGATGTCCTTGGAAAATCGGGATGTGCAGATAAGCGTCCCCGATGTCCACCATGGTCATAAAGTCACCAGGCCGAAGCGATCTCACTGCCGACCGCAACGTTTCCATGCGGAAATGTCTGACCTTTACAAATTGAGACCCTTCAGGTCCAAGATCGGCCACAGCGTTCCGTCCTTCTTGGGGACCGTGAACAGGTTGGAGTAGAACCCCTGACCCTGTTCCTGCCGGGGCACAGGGCAAATCACACCTATACACAGGAGGTTTGGAACAGCCGTTCTCAAAGCCTGAGCTTTTAGTGGGTTTCAGGATATCCTTGAACATAGGAATTTCGTGGGTGGCCTGGCTGCCAGCTCTATCTTGTAAACGGAGGACACCACCTCCTGGATCCACCGAGATGTGACGTCTCCAGATCGGAGCAAACAGCAGAAGCCGTCCCCCCACCCGTATGGGTGAGGGCACCCCCTCATGCCTGAGTAGGCTTGGTTGGGGGTTTGGGCTTAGCACCCCAGGTGGGATTGGACCGGCTGCGGGACCTACCTCTGCCCCAGGTATCTCTGCGGGCACCGGAAAATGAAGAGCCTCTTCCTCCCCAAAAGGACTGATAAGAAGAGGGGTTCCCAAAGGACCGAGCAGGCTTTCTTCTCTGAGGGAGCTTACCATCCTTGACCAAAAGGTCCAGTCGCTCCCCAAACAGCCAGCTTCCCACAAAAGGTAGAGTTGTGAGGGACTTCTTGGCAGCCGTATCGGCCGACCACTGCTTCAACCACAGCATGCGGCGTAAAGCTACAAGCAAGAAATTCTGGCACCAAGCCTGACCACATCATCCATGGCAGTAACAACAAAGCCGATGAAATCCAAGCAGGCCTTGAGTTCCTTAAACTCCTCCGCCCGTTTGCGGGACTTAGCCTTAGCCACAAGGTGTTTAACCTTTCTCCTGTTGGCTAGCGAAACAATTGCCGAGGCACAAGCAGGCCGAAAAAGGGCACCAGCAAAGGTGAAAGCATGGCAAACCAACTGATCCATGCGTTTGTCTGCAGGATCACGTAAGGAAGCATTGTCAGGTGATGGCATAACCGTGGTGTTAGGCAATCCTGACACCGGAGGGTCCACCTCGGGAGGGTGAGACCATAACCTCATCAATTTGGCAGGGAAAGGATACCGCCTATCCGGGCCCTTAGGAACCGACGGTAAATTATTGGGCCTTTCCAATTCCTTAAGGATCATGTTAGAAAAATGCGGTTGCTCTGGAAAAACCCGCCGTTGTCTCAGGCCGAAATAAATCACCCTTTTTCCTCTTAGCCACTCTGGGAGGTACAATGTGCAGGGTATCAAAAATGGAAGAAAGCAAACTTTCCGTATCATCTGGCAGGAAGGAATCCTCATCCGAGGAAGAACCAGAGACGCTGCCGTCTCCAGCGGAAGGCAACTCCTCCGCAGATCCCAAGGAAACATAGAGATCATCATCGGAGTAAACCGGCTCCAGATGCCCTTTCTTACTCGAGGCCTTTTTAGGGGCTGACAATGAAATCTGTTTCCCGAGGCTAGCCAGCTTGTGCGCAAAATCAGCATGTGTCCCCTTGCTGGCTCCCCCTTCACTAGGGGCTAACTGCAGCAGCGGAGGATCCGGAGAGGCCAGTTGTAACGCAGGGCTAGGGTCAGGAGCGACCACCCGTTCATGGTCCAAAGCAATGCCTCTGGCGCAAGTTGAACAAATTGTGCTGAATCCGCCCAGGGGATTCCATCTGCACAAGGGGCAGAGCCTGTCTTGGCCCAGTGGGGTGCCCGGCTCACTATCCCCTGATGCCTCCATTATGGCAATTTTGAATAAGAATGTTCAATAAAGCTAAAAGACACTAACGATCTAAGCCTAATAGCCGATCCCTCTTTTTAATAATGGGGACCGGGAGGAACCACAACCCTCAACCTCCAGCCCACAGTCTAAAACAAAAAGGGAAAGACAGTAATTACAAAATGACCCCCAATGTCATATATTAACATATAAGAATCATAAAATATACAGGCATTAAAATAAATTATATAGAGAAGCTCGGATAACCTATTCATGGTTCCCTTCCTCAGTGACCCTTCCTTTGGTTGGTATATAGTCAGGCTATTTACGAGATTGGCTGGTTCCGGGTTTAGGCTATTCCCGGCTGTTTTACAACAAGCCTTTGACCATAACCACACTAATTATATAAAATGTTTTATTTGTGACAATAATTTAAATGATAATTTATCCCATAATCAAGTTTTTTTCATGATCAATAACAAAATTTTTTACATACATACGTATAGTTCAATCATGTTTACATTCGTTACAACCATTGTGCAATCACATGTAAACATTACTTGTTCCCCTCCAAGTTTTTTTCTGAGTCAGTTATTCCGTCATATATTCTATAGGACAAACATGTTTCGCCTATTGCTTCGGCTTTCTCAATGTCCTTGCAACTGTGTGGGGGGGGGGGCAGTAAGATCTATATTAATATTCCATTTATTATATGATAAGTGTGGGTGACTAATACATCTCATAATTCCTAGTTATGTACCTTTAAAAATGAATCCAAGCTATTGTGATTAGATATATTCTAGACTCTTTATACAGATGTGCACATTCATTTTTCTTTTATCCCGGAAGAAAGAGATATAGAAGGTTTTTTCAATGTTGGCCCTTTAAGGAAGTATTCGATACTGGCCCTTTAAATAGAACAAATTGCTGTTTATGTAAGTTTAAAGGCATTATAGTGATTTTACTCCCCATAATTAATATCTGAGGGGGAGAGAATATATTAACGTCTTATATTACCTTAAAGTGGACCAACACCGAGAGGTGATCGGCCCGGAAATCTATAAGATTCCCGGGCCGATCACCTCCCACCCCGCGGGACATCCGAGATCGGGATGTCCCGTGGGGTGAAACCCCCCCAGACACCCCAAATCGCTTACCTGATCTTCCGGCCGCCGCCGCCTCCCTCGCGCCCCTGTAGGCGTGCGCGCGCCCGCGTCGGCCGTCTGCAAAAGTGACGCGAGGGAGGCGGCAGCCGCTTGGACGTTCCTGATCCCCGCCTGGACGTTGGCGGGGATTGGACCGTCCAGTCACGTGGCAGCGGGGACAGGTAAGATTTTGGGGCTTTCTGGGGGGTTTCACACAGCGGGGCACCCCCGATCGGGGTGCCCCGCCGAAGTGGACCAAAACCCAGGATAGTCAAAATCCTGGGTGTTGGTCCACTTTAATGTATGGACAAATTGGTTGTTCTGAAGGGCGTTCATGAATTAAAATAAATTAAGCACATGACAATACAATGAGAATAAGTGTCTATCCCCCCTTTAGCCCCTTAAACCGGACCTTCAGCGTGATTTAATGAAAAGCCCAAACTCTTAAAAAACGTTTTTAGTTGCTTTTTAGTTTTTAGTCGCTAACTTATTATTCTTTCCCCACTGGGCTGCAACTCTGTTCAGGAATTTAGGATACGGGCGCCGCCATCTTGACTCAGAAGCATCACACTTACTGAGGAGAGGAGAGCGGGATAAAGTACAGGGGGGCGGGTTATAGCTGTGCTTTGCTCAGACAGAGTAGAGCTGGGGTCAGGTAAAGGTCAGCAATCCCAGAATGCAGAGCAGCACAGTCAGGAGGCCCTTCCTGTTTGCAGGCTGCCTAATAAGATGGCGGCTTCCATAAGCCGCCATCTTGGATGTTTAAAGGCTCATAACATGCAGTAGATGCAGGTAGGATGATTTTTAATGTGGACAATCTGTATGTACAGGGTGTGGGAAACATATAAGATAGGCTCTTATTCAGAGTAAAGGTCCGCTTTAACACCGGACAATCACAAGAGGGACTCGCGACCGCGCCGCTCACACCACAGCAGGAGCCAATAAACCTGTCTCCCTGTCACAGCCGAGACCGCAGCCGCGCTCGCAAGGCCCAGCGCGCCGAGCAGCAGCGTTTCCAGGTCTGCCGGGGGGAACATTACAGGTGCAACGTCAGCAGCGCGTCGCCGCCCATGACTCTGCCCCCCCGGCGCATCATCTCGGCACCACGAGAGCCACCTGACATGGCGCCCGCCCCCTCCCCCCGCGAGGAAGCGCAGGGCGCGAGAGCCCGTGGGGTGCGTATGCCACCATGTGGCACGCGCCCCTGACCGAGACCCGGCGAGGGAGCGGCATCGGACCGTTCCTCGCTGTAGGCACTATAGTGAGGAGCTCTCCACCACTCCCCCTAAGTAGCACAAGCACAACATACAGTACACAACTAATAAAGCATGTGGGAGAAGGGAGGGCATATATGAAATATATATGTGGTTCCCCAGCAGGCTCACCATAAATGCCTGCGGCCTACTACTTTTTGGTAATAAAGTCTGCAGCCCAGAGCCATGTGCTCTGCCAGAATGCCCCAGACCCCGGCGTTTCACCCTACCATACACGGATCCCTGTTAGCAGCCAAGGCTGGGAGGCAAGGATGGGTCAGAAGAGATCCGTGGAAATAGGGTCCTGCAGTGGCCGACAGGCTAGGTGGCCCCGCTCTGCTGCCAAAATTCTGAGAGAGAGTGAACAGCGATCTCATGCAGTCAACTGCAAAATAAAGAACTGGGGACTGGATAGACAGGCAGCTGCCTTTATAGGGGGCCGGGAGGAGCTACATCTTTTGATCTTGCAGTCAGCGCCCCCTAGGGGCGAACACCCATCTGTAAGTACTTCTGGATGGCCTGGAATGAATAGAGGAGAAAAAAAGAAAATGAAAAGCTGAACACTCCACCTCCAAGGCTACCAGCCGCCACACCAGGCATAGGGGTGCCCAAGGCTCAGAGGCTGAATGGCCATGCCATAAAACCAGCCCCTATGCCCTTCATTGTGGCATCTTTCCAGGCTCTGATCGCTCCCCACCGTAGGAAGGGCCATTTATACCGCAGGGCATGGCTTCCCCCTGGGGTACAAATACCCTTTCCTTAGGCGGGAAGCCGGGGTGCTGGATGAAGATACTTTTATTGTGAACTAGGATGGGGTCCAAGGGACCCCAATATTAGTTCAAAAGATGGGGGCATCAATTTACCTTCCAGCTAGGCAGTGGGCGTCTTTCCGTTACCCCTGCCCCATTACCCGCACCCCGGCAGCTAGGGGTGTACGGAAGAGCCGGCACTGGAAGGGACTGGTGTTCTGGCACAACTGGAGGTCTTTGAGTCAGCGGGGCATTCCAAATGCCCCGGGGGAAGGCGTGAGCCTGCCCTGGAGTCTCAGAGCGAACAGATTGCCAGGGATGTGGCCAGCTGCCTGCATGAAAGAAATCAGCCAATCAGTGAGTCAGTCAAGTGCTGCTGGGCGGGGCTTTGAAGATGGAAAATCCCAGTTTTATTTGAAAATCGCTAAAGCAACAACAGTGCCCACCTGCTTTAATGTTATTTTGTGAAAATAATCCTAAGAAAAAATGTGAGACTGCACTAGACTAAATATTTATATTAATGTGTAGTGTGCACAAAGGGGTGAAACAACTATGTACAAAAAAAAAAAAACAGGAAGGTCCCACACCTTCCAAAACACCCACTATAATATATGGCACCACTACTGAATGTATCAAAAAATTCATATTTTATTTACAAAAATATATAATCAACTGTACACACTAAAGACTCATTAAAAAATAGGACACATAGGACATTACATGATAAATGAAGGAAGGAAAAAACAAAAATTGGAGGGGAGGGGGACTGGTAGGTGGTACAATGTTAATTAGTAAAGGTACATTAATTATACTGCCTGGCTGGTATAAATCAAAGTGCTAGAGTGCATATCAGCATCCTGCTTAAATAAAAGCTACAGTGTATCAATTTATTGAAAACCTAATTAAAGTGCAAGTGCTGAGCTAAACTACCCAAATACATACTAATAAAACCGTGAGAACCAGCCGGGAAAGGCAGAGAAATGACACTCCAAATACAGAAATAACTTACATCAAGAACGACCACCAGCCCACTGCCCCAACGTCTACGCGTTGCGTGACGTCACAGGCGTCACT
The DNA here is from genome assembly GCA_027917425.1 of Gastrophryne carolinensis. Taxonomy (NCBI): domain Eukaryota; kingdom Metazoa; phylum Chordata; class Amphibia; order Anura; family Microhylidae; genus Gastrophryne; species Gastrophryne carolinensis. Next base: position 90,793,615 of record CM051243.1, on the reverse strand, counting down.
TCCTCAGGACATTTTGTGAAAATAGATTGAGCCTTGGTTTTGCATAGGAGCAGTCTTAGAGCCCACCACTTATGAATATTCAATAAGGCCACACCCACTGCTCAGGAAAGAAATTCTAGGTATGATTTTTAAGCATTAGAAGCCAATAGTCACACAAATCGTTCTGGTGGTGCAGATTAAACCGGACCTTCAGTGTAATTTAATGAAATGCCCAAAGCATCTAAAATTAATATATTTCAATTTTTTAGTCACTTGCTTATTATTTATTCTTTCCCCCGCAGGGCTGCAACTCTGTTCAGGACTCTAGGATACGGGCGCCGCCATCTTGCCTCAGAAGCATCACATACTGAGGAGAGGAGAGCGAAATAAAGTACAGGGGGCGGGGGTATAGCTGTGCTTTGCTCAGACAGAGCAGAGCAGGGGTCAGGGAAAGGTAAGCAATCCCAGAATGCAGAGCGACACAGTCAGAAGGCACTTCCTGTTTGCAGGCTGCCCGATTCTCCATGTGCCACCATCTCGGATGTTTAAAGCCTCATAACATGCAGTAGATGCAGATAGGATGATTTTTAATGTGGACAATCTGTATGTACAGGGTGTGGGAAACATATAAGATATGCTTTTATTCAGGGTGAAGGTCCGCTTTAATAAGGCCGGGGCAGGGCACCTTGTGGTACACATGTATAAAGCTAGAGCTTGAATTGTGGTACAGATAAATGGGGCAGTGGTAGGGGGATAGCAGAATGAGGCTGGAGGGGACATTGTATTATGCGGGTTGAACTGTGCTATTAATGAATGGGATGGTGGGTAGGGTTGTAGTACAGATAAATGTGGTGGGCAGGGTTGTAGTAAAGGCGGGTGATGCAAGTGTTGTGGTACAGCGGTGGACAGGGTTGGGGTACAGATGAATGGGGTGGTGGGCAGGGTTGCTTTACAGGTAGGTGATGGGAACAGATAAATTAGGTTGCAGGTAGGGTTGGGGTACAGATAAATCGGGTGGTGGGTAGGGGTACAGATAAATAGGGTGGTGGGCAGGGTTGGGGTACAGATGAATGGGGTGGTAGCCAGGGTTGGGGTACAGATGAATGGGGTGGTAGCCAGGGTTGGGGTACAAATGCATGGGGTGGTGGGCAGGGTTGCTTTACAGGTAAGTGATGGGAAGAGGCCACAGATAAATGAGGTTGCAGGTAGGGTTGGGGTACAGAGGCATGCTAGGACTTATAGCCCTCCGGGTCGCTGGCTACACAGGGATAGGGCAGCATCCATAAAATCATAGGATGACAGTCACGTGACCCCTTTACCAACACCCGACTAGCGGCCACCCCCAGAACACCCGCCCTCGGGTCCCCCCATCACCTCAGTCATACCTGCTTCACAGCGCCAACTCTGGACGCTCCAAATCCTGACTGAAAATTGCTGACGCCAAAAAGTCTCGCGAGAGGGCAGGTCACGTGACCGGCAAAACCACCATGTCAGTGTGGAGGTTAGGCTGCGCAAGAGCGTCCGGCTGCTGGTTACTGAGAGCTCCTTCGCTACAATGCGGCTCTTGGGGCGCCCGACACTTCATACGCCGGGGCGGCCCCGAACCCGCCTGGAAGACCCGGAACAAGACCGTGCTGACCTATGTCACCGCCACCGTGGTGGGCATGGTGGGGATGTCCTATGCTGCCGTGCCCCTCTACCGCCTCTACTGCCAGGTATGCAGCGCCCCCTGCTGGCCACTACGCTGGTCACCCTGTTCTACCCTGCTAATACACAGAGCCCCATACTGCCAGGTATACAGCGCCCCCTGCTGGCCACTACGCTGGTCACCCTGTTCTACCATGCTAAAACATAGAGCCCCCTATTGCCAGGTACGCAGCGCCCCCTGCTGGCCACTACGCTGGTCACCCTGTTCTACCATGCTAACACATAGAGCCCCCTATTGCCAGGTACGCAGCGCCCCCTGCTGGCCACTACGCTGGTCACCCTGTTTTACCCTGCTAATACACAGAGCCCCATACTGCCAGGTATACAGCGCCCCCTGCTGGCCATTACGCTGGTCACCCTGTTCTACCCTGCAATACCCAGAGCCCCATACTGCCAGGTATACAGCGCCCCCTGCTGGCCACTACGCTGGTCACCCTGTTCTACCCTGCTAATGCACAGAGCCCCATACTGGCCACTACGCTGGTCACCCTGTTCTACCCTGCTAATACACAGAGCCCCCTACTGCCAGGTATACAGCTACCCATACTGCCAGGTATACAGCGCCCCCTGCTGGCCACTACGCTGGGCACCCTGTTCTACCATGCTAACACATAGAGCCCCCTATTGCCAGGTACGCAGCGCCCCCTGCTGGCCACTACGCTGGGCACCCTGTTCTACCATGCTAACACATAGAGCCCCCCATTGCCAGGTACGCAGCGCCCCCTGCTGGCCACTATGCTGGGCACCCTGTTTTACCATGCTAACACATAGAGCCCCCTATTGCCAGGTACGCAGCGCCCCCTGCAGGCCACTACGCTGGTCACTCTGTTCTACCCTAAGACTCAGAGCCAGGTACACAGTGCCCCCTGCTGGCCACTACGCTGATTACCACCCTGTTCTACCATGCTAAGACTCAGAGCAGCCCCCTACTGCCAGGTACGCAGCACCCTATAATGCCAGGTACGCAGCACCCTATAATGCCAGGTACGCAGCACCCTATAATGCCAGGTACGCAGCACCCTATAATGCCAGGTACGCAGCTCCCCCTGCTTTCCACTACGCTGGTCACCCTGTTCTACCCTGCTAAGACTCAGAGCAGCCCCCTACTGCCAGGTACACAGCGCCCCCTGCTGGCCACTACGCTGGTCACCCTGTTCTACCCTGCTAATACACAGAGCCCCCTACTGCCAGGTATACAGCTACCCATACTGCCAGGTATACAGCGCCCCCTGCTGGCCACTACGCTGGGCACCCTGTTCTACCATGCTAACACATAGAGCCCCCTATTGCCAGGTACGCAGCGCCCCCTGCTGGCCACTACGCTGGGCACCCTGTTCTACCATGCTAACACATAGAGCCCCCCAATGCCAGGTATGCAGCGCCCCCTGCTGGCCACTACGCTGGGCACCCAGTTTTACCATGCTAACACATAGAGCCCCCTATTGCCAGGTACGCAGCGCCCCCTGCTGGCCACTACGCTGGTCACTCTGTTCTACCCTGCTAAGACTCAGAGCCAGGTACACAGCGCTCCCTGCTGGCCACTACGCTGATTACCACCCTGTTCTACCATGCTAAGACTCAGAGCAGCCCCCTACTGCCAGGTATGCAGCACCCTATAATGCCAGGTACGCAGCTCCCCCTGCTTTCCACTACGCTGGTCACCCTGTTCTACCCTGCTAAGACTCAGAGCAGCCCCCTACTGCCAGGTACGCAGCGCCCCCTGCTGGCCACTACGCTGGTCACCCTGTTCTACCCTGCTAATACCCAGAGCCCCCTACTGCCAGGTATACAGCTCCTTCTAATGCCAGGTATGCAGCGCCCCCTGCTGGCCACTATGCTGATTACCACCCTGTACCCCTACTGTTAATTTACTGCCTCCTATTCTGCGCCCTCTGCACTGACCACCACACTGTACCGTTACTGCTAATACACTGCCAGGTCTACAGCACCACTGTAGGGCACTACCCTGGCCATCACCCAGTACCCCTACTGCTAATATTACAGCCCCCTTACTGCCAGGTGTACAGCGCCTCAGGCCAGAGACGCTGGGGATGTGACAGCTCTCAGCTATGCACTTCAGTAGACCAAGTCTCCTATTGGATGAGCTGCAGAACCATTAAAGCGGGAACAAAATCCACCCACTAAAAGATTCCAGGGCCAGCTGCTGGTTTTCCCTAGGTTTAACCCCCCCCCCCCTCCCCTTGCAGAGGTAAAAACTTACCTTTCCCTGCTCCAATGGGGCATGTTTTGACTCCAATCAGAGGCGTTTACCCTTCGGCAAACAGCTCTGAACGTGCACGCTCCCCCCCAGCCTTTCAGATAGGCCAATGCAGAAACATGCACACCGCTGTGGATGCAGCAGCGCACTCTCCCCATTGATTTCAGATTCCTTTGCCGAATGGACGAGAGCCCATGCATGAGCCGTTGGAACAAGGAAGGGGGAGTTTTAGTAGGCGAATTGGGGGGTTCTTGCGACGGGGGCACGGAATAAAGTTGATTCAAAGACAAGTCACATTCCTGGGTTTTGTTCTGCTTGAATGTGGTCCAACTATTGTTTTCAGGGCATCCCAAATAGTGTAAATCCCTGGTTTTGGTCCACTTTAGCTTTCCCCGAAGGACCCAGCTGGGAAGAAGTGGGTATCTCAAATGCCAGGCTCAGTGATGGTGAGTAGGGCTAGGTTAGTTTGCTGTTGACCAGAGTTGCCAAGGCAACGCAATGAATGAATTGTCAGAGCTAGCTATTAATGCACGTATGGCTTGGATCCGCACCTGCGGGTTTTCTACTGCAAGGCATACCCCTGCAGCGGTTCTTTTAGACTCTAAGGCTCTGGTAAAAGGGTTTTAGTCCACTTTAATGGTTCACGTTACCTTTCATGGCTTTGATGAAAGGAAACTGCATCTGACAGCATGGTGATGAGGTGGTGAGCAGACACAGGCCGGCCAATAGCAGTGAGGCATCACCTGCAGCTCTTAAGGTCCCGCCCTCTGGGGTGTGACTTGCCCCCTCTCTCCCACCACCCAAAATCCCCACGGGCCGTCCGAAAACTGCCTCCAGTAGCTGTTTCTGAATGAACTATCAGACCAGGCAGCACAAGGAGAAGGTTAGTATCTTCCTGATGCAGGGCTCATGAGTAGCGTGAGATGGTGGGCATGGCCGGCCTTTGAGGCATGAGGTCACACAGGGCTCTATCCCAACCTCTCTGGAAGGGGGCGCCAGGAGCTCTAAGCTGGAGGAGCAAGCCTCTTTTTTCCAAAATACCTTTTTCTTTTTTGCACATTTATTTATAATCCTTTTTTACCTTTTTCCTTCTTCTTGAATTTCACTTTTATTTCATGACCCCTCCATTTCCTCTCTTCCCCCCTTTTTTCATGTAATTTCCACATTCCTTCCACTTCTCTCGTCACCATCTACATGTCTTCCTCCTTTTTTTCCTCTATTTTCCTTCTTCTTTCTATCTTTCTTTTCTCTCACTCTTCCTTTCTCATTCTTTTCCTTTATTTCTTTACTCTCACTCTTCCTTTCTCCTTCTTTTCCTTTCTCTTTCTTTACTCACTCTTCCTTTCTCCTTCTTTTCTCTTGCCCTTTCTTTCTCTGAATTCCTAATTCTTCCCTTTTTCTAGCCCTTTTCCACTCTTTTGACTTTCTCTCTCTTTTTCCTCCACTCTGTTGCTCTATTCCTCCCATCTCTGTCTCATTCATTCATTCTCTCTCATTTTCGCCCATCTTGCTCTCATGTCCATCTGATTTTTTTAAAAAAATATTTTCTCCTCTTCTCGCTTTTCCACATTCTGTACATCCTCTCTTTTCACCTTATCTTCATATAACATTCCTTCTTCTTTGTCTTCTTCTTTTCCTCTTGTTGCTCTCTTCTTTCTTTTTATGCATTCCCGCTTTTTTTGCCCAGTCTTTCAGACTTCCTTTTATCCATGTTTCCTCTGTTGCTCTCTATTTTTTGTGTGTCTCTCTCTAGGGGGCGCCATCCTAAAATCTTACCCTATGGCCGGCCCTGATGGTGGGTCAGGGGCCCGAGGGTTAGGTTCCACTTTAAAATGGAATGCCACAAGAGAGTTTGACTTTCTGACAGCCCATTAAATCGCCTGTTCCTCGTCCCCACTGCGCATGCGGGGAAGCACTCACCCAATCAGCACCACTAGCACCATTTATATTTCCTTTGCCACACTGATGTCAGTGAATGGAGCAAATGTTGCCGGCTGCACCCCCGCCCTGCCTCTAGCTGTGAGCTCGTCTAGCTAGAGGAATGCTGAGGATTCAGCCAGGGATTTGGGAGTAGGTGAGTGGATCAATTGGTCCGGGGTTTCGGCAGGACATCCCAATTTGGTATGACCTATAAAGAGATAGACCAACCCATGGGGTGTTGTTCCTCCGCACAGGTTCTCGGCACCATCAAAGGCATGCTGGAGAAACTGGAGCTGGACGATGAAGGAAGGAGAGCGTCGCCATTGCTGCTACCGCCACTTCCTGGGGGGCTCCTCTCACCCCTCTTCCCTGTATGGGCCCTCCCGGGCTCACTGCTGTGCTGCATCCCCACCATGGCCAGCTGACAGCTCTGCCCCAGCCGCCTGTCTCCAGGTGATGTGGAAATACTACTCCCACCACAAGGCATTCACAGGCTGCAGACCTGGGCAGCAAGGCATGCTGGGACATGTAGTTCCACTGTATATAGAACTAACTATACCATGTCTCTTCAGATAAATAAATATATAGCGCCACTGCAACCTTTCTGTAATGGGGAGCCCTGCTCAGAGTGAGAGCTCTCAGCTGGACTGTCCTAATTTCTTCCATCTTTCTTGGCCATTATTCTCTACCTTGGTTTTCCATATCTCCAGCATTTTTCCTCCTTCTTGCCTTTATCGCTGTCTCTTTTTTATATGATCTCTCTCTCTCTCTTTCCAAATGCCTCTTTATTAATCTATTTCCACATTCCCTCGATTTTGCTCTAATTTCAGCATTACCTCCTTTCCATTTTTCCATATATTTCTCTTCTTTTTTTCACTTTACTTCCTTCTTTTCCTCCTTCCTTCTTTCCCTTCCATCCCATCTCTGCCTCTTGCTCTTCTCCTTCTTTCCCTCCCTCCTTATTTCCTCTTTCTCTCCCTTTTCCCCCTCTATGTTGCTTTCCCCCCTTCTTTCCCCCCTCTATGTTGCTTTCCCCCCTTCTTTCCCCCTCTGTTGCTTTCCCCCCTTCTTTCCCCCCTCTATGTTGCTTTCCCCCCTCTATGTTGCTTTCCCCCCTTCTTTCCCCCTCTGTTGCTTTCCCCCCTCTTTTTGCTCCTTGCATCTCTCTGTTTTCCATACTCTATTTTTGTTGTCAGTCTCTCCATCTATCTTATTCATATTTCCTGTTTCCCTCTGGTTTCTGCGTTCTATATGTCGCTTTCCCCATAACAATATTAACAATCAATGCCGCCGCATCACCCCCAGCCCCTCCCCCAGTCAGCCCCCCCGTGCCCCACCGGGCCGCGGTAAAATGACCAAATCCTGAACCGGTCCACGGTGAAAAAAAGGTTGGGGACCACTGATCTAAGGCCAGCGGCTTCGAGCACGCTGGCGGCCGCATCCCCCTGCTACCCTCTAACAGGGAGCCTGCCTGCACCGGCCATTCACAAATGCCTGGTGCGGCATTCGCCCAGCTAGAGGCATAGCAGGGATGTGGCTCGCGAACGAAGGTAAGTGTATGGGCGACCTGGGGGTTTCACACAGTGGGGCATCCCGATTTTGGATGTCACGGGGGGAGAAAATCCATGGCCCTGGGAATCTTGTAGATTCTTGAGCCGATTGCTGTGGGTTTTGGTCCACTTTAAAGTCAAATGAGAATTTTCTTCTTCATCCACCTGGGCTTTGGTTTGCTTTGGGATACACATGTGTTTGGATGTTCACTAGCCCAGGTTTTGGTCTGTCCCCCTGTGGGATGCCCTACTGTGTGAATCCTCGATGTTCGCCCAGGGAACTTACCTGTCCTCAGTCACATGGTGCAAGCACGGCCACTTATTCAATAGACTGGAGTAGCTGAATGGAATACCAGCCGCACACATCAGCGGTGCGTGGCATCACTCGCATCCTTCGGCTGTGTGTGGCCATGGGTTAGTTGGAAAGGTGAGATTTGCAAACGGCCCGGGGGGGGGGGGGTGGACATCTCTTTTAGAGTGGAACAAAACCCAGGATTTTCACTATCCTGAGTTTTGGTCCTTCGCACTGGATTTGGGATGGCCTGATGTGTGACCCCCCCCCCCCCCCCAGAATACTGGACAGACACACCCCTCCTTAAGCCCATGGCGCAGGCACATATTAAAGTGGACCTCCTTTACATACAGATTGCTCACATTAAAAATGATCCTACCAGCATATACTGCATGTTATGAGCCTTTAAACATACAAGATGGCGGCTCATGAAGCATCAGGCAGCCTGCAGACAGGAAGTGTCTTCTGACTGTGTCGCTCTGCATTCTGGGATTACTGTCCTTTCCCTGATTCCAGCCCTGCTCTGTCTGTGCAAAGCACAGCTATAACCCGCCCCCTGTACTTTTGCTCCCTCTCCTCAGTATGTGATGCTTCTAAGGCAAGGTGGCGGCTCCCATATCCCAGAGTCCTGAACAGAGTTGCAACCAAGTGGGGGAAAGAATAATAAGTGACTAAAAACTTTATATGCTGGGGAATACTTTTTTTAAGGGTTTGGGCTTAATGTGCGGCTGGAGAAGCTGTATAGAATCCCCAAGTGCGCACGGATGTGAATAAGGACAGCGGCGGCCACACATGAGCCGTAATCTCAGGGGAAAGGTAAGTATATTGGGCACCCAGGGGGATTTCACAGATTGGGGCATCCCAGTTTGGGATTCCTCAGGAAAGGGAATCAGCGGGCACTGGAGGCCTAGACTCCAGGGACAATTTTAGTCCACTTTAACCTTGAGCCATGACATGACACATGCACTTGTCCAATCATAACTCCCTGCCATGAATATTCATGCCCCGCAATGATTTCTGATTAAACAAATCCCAGCTGGTTGCTCCCCACCATTGTACACCTTCACCTCTGGCTGGCAGATGAATGGCTGGAGGCGGAAGTGTGCCACATGCCAAAGATGCCGTTTACATAGGCGAGGCCAGGAAGAAGATGAGTTTTGCTGTGCCCCGGCAAGGGGGGGGTGGTGCTTCTGAAGCTGCTTTGTTGTAGCTCCACCCCCTCTCCCTGTGAGGAGCCAATCAGCATGGCCCTCTGAAAGATGTCCATGGGAGATCTAACCCTTCCACTATTTCTCTGCAGGCTACAGGCATTGGCGGGACAGCAGCGGCCGGACACAGCTCGGATCAGGTGGAATCGATGCATCCGGTGAAGGATCGGGTCATTAAAGTCACCTTTAATGCGGACGTACACGCCAGCATGCAGTGGAACTTCCGACCCCAGCAGTCTGAGATTCATGTAAGAGTGGTGTTTATTCATTGTCCACCGTGAAGCCTCTGTATGCCTGGCCACCCTACATGTCCTGGCCTGCAGGCTGTCATGCCAAGTCATCTCTCCCGCCCCCCCCCCCCACCCCCCGAATTGGCTGAGCAGAGAGGGATTGATGCAATGTTGTATAGCCAGCAGAGCCAAGTGCAATACAAACACAGCAAGGGCGTACCATATCTTCCGTGCTCGGAGCCGCTGGCCTTGGACGATGGTTTAGATGGCGCGTCACCAGTGGCTCCGAGCGCACTGATTGGACGAGTGGCCGCGCATGCGCTGTAGGACAGGAAAGAGGTGAGTTGCCTTTGGCGATCTGGGGGCTTTCACGCAGGGGGAAAAGGATCCAAACCCAGGATTTTGACCATCCCTCGCACTTTAAGGCTGAAAAAAAAAGCCCCAGAATGACGGCCCTGGAGTCCAAATTGGGATGACCCCCCAGGTGCTGAAAACTCGCCTGCTTCCTGGCTCCCTCGTCATTGCAAACATGGGGTGACTGGGTGACTGCATCTCCAGTGTCTCTAGGCTGTGTGCCTGCTCCTGTCCTCCAGCCATTCAGATTTTCAGGTTTTGGTCCACTTTAAAGCGGACCAACAGTCAAAAATGACTTAAACCAGACCAGCAGAACAAACAGTGCTCATATGCCCCCATCCCCGGGGCAATTTAGATTGCTGTACATGAAAATTAATTTACCTTTTTCTAATTCTTGCTGTGGTAAATTTTGAAAACAAGATGGCCGCTCATGTTTTCCCTATATCCAGTCCAGGTCATCCCAGTGATGACATGTGGTATTCCGCCCCCAGGGGGCGCTCGACTGCAAAATCAAAAGATGTAGCTCCTCCCGGCCCCCTATAAAGGCAGGTGTCCCTCTATCATTCTCCAGTGTTCATCTTGCAGTCTTGGCTGCAGAAGATCGTTGGATACTCTCTCTCGGATATTGGCAGCAGAGCGGGGCCTCCTAGCCCGTCGGCCGCTGCGGGCCCTATTTCCACTGATCGCATCTGACCATCCCCTGCCTCCCAGCCGCTGGCTGCTACGGGATCGTGACGGTAGGGTGAACGCCGGGGTCGGGCGCTCGGCAGAGCTATGCTCTGGGCCGCAGACCCTGTCTCAAAGGGTAGCCGGCCACAGGCTTATGGTGAGCCTGAAGGGGGAGGAACCACTAGTTAGGGCGGGTGCCTGTATGTACCCTCCTTGCCCACAAGCTTTATTGGTGTGCGACACTTGTGTTTTGTCTATTCTCACTTTTGCTCCTCGCTGGCTCAACTGGGCCTTGGAGCATGACATTCTTACCTCCCTCCCTCGTCGGTACCTCGCGGGCCTATGCTCTATTCTCCCCCCTCCATTTTGACACATGCACAGGTGACGGGGGGGGCTTGGCTTGGAGACGCTTCTCGCGTGGCGTGTGTGTGAGGAGAGCGCTGCACTGTGTGTTGGGGCATGCGCTGGGAGCTGCGCTGTATGGGCGTGGGCATGCGTTTAATGCCCACTCTTGAATCGTACTCAGAGGATGACGGTGGGTGGGCACGTTTTTTGCGCCGAGGGGGCGGAGCCGTGCGCTGACGCGTTCCGCATCATCTCGGCGCGGTCCGCCACTCGAGGAATGCGCTGGAAGCTCGGCCCGACGTGTGTGTGCTGGGGCCTTCTCTCTGCTGCTGCTGCCAGGGATCCAGTCATTGGAGGTTTCTGCTGCTCCGGGGACTGTCCCTTGTCTGTGTCATGAGTCCCTCTTTTGAATGATCTGTTTTTTATTATGCACTTTGTCTTTTGCTGAGTCTGATGGGCCTCTCTCCTCTTCTCTTGTATAGTGAAGAAACCTTTTACACAATGTGCAATGTCTAGCACCACTCCCAATTATCATCAACCTGAGGAAAAACAAATGTGCCAATCCTTGGACCCAAACAACAACGGTCCCAATTAACTGCAAAATGGGATGCCCCGGGAGGCACCAAATGTTCCTCAATAATCAATCCTCCAAAGTCACATCAATACAACCATTTTTAATTCATTAGTATGTTAAAAAAGACTACAAAACATAGAAGGTTGACGGCAGAAGGAGACCATACGGTCCATCTAGTCTGCCCTTATGTGTATACTGTATGTTCTCTTTATCTTAGGATAGATGTGTGCTTATCCCAGGCATGTTTACATTCAGTGACTGTTGATTTTTCAACTACCTCTGCTGGAAGTTTGTTCCAAGCATCTACTACTCTTTCTGTAAAATATTTTCTAACATTGCTCCTGATCTTCCCCCCGACTAGCTTCAGGTTGTGCCCCCTTGTTCTATCATTAAGTTTCTTCTTAAAAACACTTCCCTCCTGAACCTTATTCAATCCTTTCACATATTTAAAGGTCTCAGTCATGTCCCCCCTCTCCCTTCTTTCCTCCAGACTGTACAAATTAAGTTCTTTAAGTCTCTCCTGATAAGTTTTAAGTTTAAGTCCTTCCACCATTTTCTCAAAACATCCTTCTGGCAGCATACGCCTGAGACCTCTGGGCTCCTCCCATCAAGGGGAACACATGACCACCAGCAACAAATAAAAGCTTGACTCCTCCCTCTATTCCCCAGTTGTTTCCGTGTTCCTCCTCGAGTAGGGAGCCGGACCACTAGCTCCTGGATCTTTAGGTTCAGGTAAGTATTTTTCCAGTACTATGGGCCTGTAAACAGGGGGTCCATTTCTCGGTCCCGAAGATAAACTTTTATCTGGGACCCGGGATACCCTATGGGATTATTGGCCAGATCCCATTCTTTTGAGTTTTTTTTTCTCAAGAGGGGGGGTAAGTAAAAAATGTTTTCCCTCTTCCTGAGGATGATTTTAAGGAAGAAGCAGGGGTTACCGGACCCCATTCAGTGTTTGAGGGAGACCTAATTTTGGGAACATTGGGAGTAATCCCTCAATGTTTGGCCGCACTGGTGACATTTTTTATATCTTTTTATATTGTTTTAGCTTAAATCATTTTTCTTGGTAAGTTGCCTTTAAGAGGCGGGGAAGAGAGGAGAATGACGTTTTCTCTCACTCTCCTCCCCGCCTGTTGTTGCTTCCGCATTCGGCTTACCTGCGGTCTAGCAGCCGGCGGGGGGGAGATCAGTGCTCCGCTGGAGGCTGGGGAGGTTCCAGCGCCGGGCGGCGATCCGCGGCGGCGGTGATGTTCAGCGGCGGCGCCCCAGGGATGAGGGGCTGACAAGCGCTCCAGCAGGTAGGCGCCATGTTAGTTTTTGCGCGCGCGCGCCGGATGACTTTTTAAATATATTCCCGGAAATTGGGTCCCTCGCTTCTTCCTCCCGGGGCTGCTGACGTCACATCCCCGCGCCCAAGGGGATTTCCTGTTTTTTTCCACAACACGTGTTTCATCTTAAAGTGATAGCACAGTGTTTTGGGTACATACATATTATGGCCTCCCCTTCTGTTTTAAACATGAAAGGGTTAATGTTCTGACATGCAAACGTTCCCTACCCTATTTAAAGTGGACCAACACCCAGGATTTTGACTATCCTGGGTTTTGGTCCACTTCGGCGGGGCACCCCGATCGGCTGTGTGAAACCCCCCAGAAACCCCAAAAAACTCACCTCTCAACGCTCCCACGTGAGCGCCGCAGCCAATCCCCGCCAACGTCCAGGCGGGGATCAGGAACGTCCAGGCCGCTCCCGCGCGTCACTCTCGGCGCGCGCGCGCCCCCGCCGGCCATTCGCAGAGGGCCGTCGCGGGCGTGCGCACGTCTGGAGGGGTGCGCGGGAGGCGGCGGCGGCGGAAGCGGCGGCGGATCAGGTAAGGTGTTTTTGGGGTTTCTGGGGGGTTTCACCCCGCGGGACATCCCGATCTCGGATGTCCCGCGGGGTGGGAGGTGATCGGCCCGGGAATCTTATAGATTTCCGGGCCGATCACCCCTGGGTGTTGGTCCTCTTTAAGTGGCCTATGGGAGTTTGTTTTTTCTGCCTCTATCCAGAATTATGGCAGAACAGGCGCAAGATGGTTGTTTGGATTTTATTGAAGATTCTTCCACTGAAATTACTTATGTGGATCAAGATTCTTTCAGCTTGGCGCCGGCTGTCGATTCTGGGAGGAGGAGGCCCTGCTCTGCCCCGGTAAGTCATTTTATTATTATGCTTGGGGTATATATAATATATATGTGTGTAAATATGGGTATATATTTTATTTGGGGTATTCAGAGAATAGGGTTAACTGACGCAATGAGAGTACTAGGGTTTCTGACATCCTCCTTTCCGGCAGTGAGATGGGGCCAGCTTCACTCCAGATGCCTGCAAGGACATATCCTGAAGAATTGGGACGGTTCCCAGCAGGGATTGGATCTACAACTACCAATTACACAGGAAGTAAGAGATTCTCTGACTTGGTGGTTGGAGGAGGATCGGTTCCTAAGAGGCTTGCCTTGGGGACTACAGATGCCTCAGCTTGGAGCTGGGGGGCACATTGCAGGTCATGGACAGCTCAAGGGAGATGGTCAAAAGCTCTGAGTCAGTCTTCATCCAATCTAAGGGAATTGGTGGCAGTAAAGGAAGCCTTATGGTCCCTGAGGTCACACCTACGAAGGAAGCATCAGACAACGAGACATCAGTGGCCTACATAAACCATCAAGGAGGGACAAGATCCTCAAAACTGATGGCTATAGCACTGGAAATATTATCATGGGCGGAGGTCAATTTGAAGTCTCTGACAGCGATCCACTTGAAAGGAACTCTGAATCAAGTGGCAGATTTTTTTTAAGCTGATCAAGGAATCAGATTGGTCCCTAGATCCGACTGTTTTCAAGACGATTTGTGTACTAAGAGGCATTCCAGAAGTGGATCTATTTGCGTCAGCAAGCAACCACAAAGTAGATCAATTTTTTTCTTTAAATCCGAGAGATCGGTCGCTGGGAGTAGATGCACTTGCTCAGCCGTGGCACTTCAGTCTGGCATACGCCTTCCCTCCGGTTCGTTTAATCCCAATGGTACTGAAGAAGCTGGTGAGGGAACCAGCGACAGTGCTCCTAATAGCTCCATGGTGGCCGAAGAGATCCTGGTTTTCAACTCTGGTGGAACTGTCGGTTCATGACCCTTGGGAAATACCGGTGACCCCTCGTCTCCTATCTCAGGGTCCGGTATTTTGTCAAGACCCCCCAATGGTGGAGGTTAACAGTTTGGACCCTGAAGTCTCCTTACTGCAAAAGAGAGGTTTTTCAGCTTCAGTGATTAATACTCTACTGTCTAGCAGGAAGACCGTGACCAGAAAGATTTACCTTAAGGTATGGAAAACCTTTAATTCTTGGAGGACAGAGAATAGCAGGACCTCTTTTAAAACACCGGTTATTCTGGACTTTTTACAAGAGGGGGTAAACAAGGGCCTAAGTGTTAACACACTAAAAGTTCAGTTGGCGGCCCTGTCGGTCTTTTTGGATAGGAAACTTTCATCCATTTCGATCATTAAAAGATTGCTGCTGGCGGTCAAACGTTCCAGGCCTGCTCCATGTAGAGTTATTCCACAATGGGACCTGGCAAAAGTCTTATCAGTATTAAGTTCTCCTCCATTCTATCCGAACAAAAATTTGGATATCAAGTTGCTTACTTGGAAGGTGTTGTTTTTAGTGGCAATTACATCAGCAAGAAGAGTCAGTGACATTCAAGCCTTGTCGTGTCGTCACCCATTCCTCCAGGTTTTTACAGACCGCATCATTTTGAAAGTAGATCCTTGCTATCTTCCTAAAGTTGCATCAGATTTCCATAGGTTGCACGAGATCATCATCCCTTCTGTCGCGAAAGAAGATCCAGAACTGATGGCTTTGGACGTCAGATCTCTTCTATTACAATATCTGAATCAAACCAAAGGATTCAGGAAGGCTGACAGCTTGTTTATCGCCTTTTCAGGGCCCAGGAAGGGTTTGAGAGTGTCAAAGACGACGTTGGCTAGGTGGATGAAAGATACCATTAAGCTGGCATATGGAGATGTCAATTTACCAAGAGGAGTTACAGCTCATTCCACTAGGAGCATATCCACCTCTTGGGCAGAGCAAGCCGGGGTCTCCATTGAACAGATTTGTAAGGCAGCAACCTGGACGTCGGCTAAGACCTTTTCGAAACATTACCATTTGGATCTCTTATCTCAGGAAGATCAATCTTTTGGCAGAAGCGTGCTTCGTGCGGTTCTTCCCACCCATTGAGGTAGTCCTCGCCTATCTCTCAGGCGTATGCTGCCCGAAGGATGTTTTGAGAAAACTCAAGTTAGTTACCTGGTAACTTTTTTTTCTAAACATCCGTAAGGGCAGTATACGCCAGCTTCCCTCCCTAATAAATATATATATATATATATTTTTTTTTTTTTTAACTGGGAGATATTTTGCTTATAGCTTTTTATTTAGAGAATTTGTGGATCTGTGTCTCTTCTCTCACTTTTCAGATCTCTACAACAACTGGGGAACAGAGGGAGGAGTCAAGCTTTTATTTGTTGCTGGTGGTCATGTGTTCCCCTCGATGGGAGGAGCCCGGAGGTCTCAGGCGTATGCTGCCCTTACGGATATTTAGAAAAAAAGTTACCAGGTAACTTATTTGAGTTTTTCGTTGCCCGCCTTTGGACACGTTCTATTTGAATAATGTCTTTTTGCAGGTAAGGTCTCCAGAACTGCACACAGTATTCTAGCTGTGGCCTTACCAGGGCTCTATACAGCGGCATCACAACCTCCCTCTTCCTACTGGTGATGCCTCGAGCTATGCAGCCGAGCATCCTGCTTGCTTTTCCCACTACCTGGCTACACTGTCCACTCATCTTGCAGCTATCAGTAATCCGTGTCCCTAAATCTCTCTCCTCCGAGGTCCTGGCTAACACAGTGCTGCCCAGACGGTACTCAGAGCAGGGATTCCTTCTACCCAAGTGCATGATTTTACATTTAGAGACATTAAACTCTAGTTTCCACAGTTTTGACAATCTATCCAGTAAAGCTAAATCTTTTTCCATGTTGCAGACACATCCAGGAATATCCACCCTATTACTAACCTTTGTATCATCAGCAAACAGACAAACTTTTCCTACCAAGCCTTCTCCTATGTCACTTACAAATATATTAAAAAGAAGACAGAGCCTTGTGGCACACCACTTGTAACTCGCCTTTGTTCAGATTGCACACCATTTACAACGCTCTGATACCGATCCCTCAGCCAACTGGAAATCCACTGAACTATCTAGGGATTGAGTCCTACCTTCAATAACTTATCTATGAGCTCCTTATGTGGTACAGTGTCAAAGGCTTTGCTAAAATCCAGATAGGCGATATCCACAGCACCACCTTCATCTAACACTTTAGTGACATTGTCAAAGAAATCATTAAGATTGGTCTGACATGATCTGCCCTCCGTAAAGCCGTGCTGTTTTGGGTCCAATAGGTCATTAATTTTTAGATGGGAAATTATCTGTTTTTTTAAGAGTGTTTCCATTAATTTGACCACTATAGATGTTAAACTAACTGGCCTGTAATTACTGGCTTCTTCTCTACTCCCCTTTTTATGGATTGGTACGACATTGGCCATTCTCCAATCATCTGGAACCTCACCAGTTGAAAGGGAATGGTTAAGTAAATCAGTCAGAGGGGCTGCAATCACAAACCTAAGTTCCCTTAGAACTCTGGGGTGGATTCCATCTGGACCCATCGCCTTACTTACCTTTAGATGTGCCAGCTCGGCTAAGACATCAGCCTCCAGAAACTCCGGAGCTGTGCCCTCCCAGCTGGATGCTGTGCTATAATAACATAGTAACATAGTATGTAAGGCTGAATAAAGACTTTAGTCCATCTAGTTCAGCCTGTTTAACTCCTTCCAATGGTCTAGTAGCCATAGCTGGAAATGTTATTACATGCCAGGAAGGCATCAAGGCCACTTTTGAACGTTTTTACTGTATCCATCATTACTACCTCCTCTGGCAGCGAGTTCCATAGTCTCACTGCTCTTACAGAGAAGAATCCCCTCCTATGTCGGTGGAGAAAGCACCTTTCCTCTAACCTTAGTGGATGCCCCCGGGTTATGGTTACACTCCGGGGTATAAATAGATTGTGGGACAGATCCTTGTATGGCCATGCCTGCTACTATCTGAAAATACCGAACAAAAGTAGCTATTCAGATGGTCAGCCACAGCCTTATCTCCGTCAATATATTTATTTTCCCTATTTCTAATATATTCTAACATATACATAAACTCAGTACAATCACAATCTTAAAAAACATTTATACACAAACCCGGCCACAGCAAGGAACCCTCATAACAATTTCCAAAGTTCATACCATATATACATAAACAAATAGTTTTATTGATACCAATAGATATCCTGTGTCTAATCTAAAGTGCTAGTGTAAAAAAGTGCAGTAATGAAGAGCAAAGTTATAAATATTACATGTGCAAAACGTATCTACTTAATATCAAATGAACATGCCAATACCATCTGGGACAAACACCCCTGCTGGGCCAGGTACAAAATCTCACCACCCACGCGTTCCGTAGGGCAAAGTCCACTTTCTCAAGGTGCTAAACCCTTCTTTTGTATAGGTCGTGGGCTTAGTGGTTGAGGGTTGTGGTTCCTCCCGGTCCCCCTTTTTTATTCAGAGGGATCATATAGGTTTGGGCCGTTAGTGTCCTGTAACCTTTACCAATTGACCATTCTTTAATCACCATAATGGAGGCATCGGGGGATAGTAAGCTGGGGGGCCCCTTTTGGGCAGGGAAAGCTCTTTCCCTTGTGCAGTAGGAATTCTCTGGGTGGATTCAGCACTGTTTGTACCACTTGTGCCAGGGGCATCATTTTGGACCATGACCGGGTGGGCGTTCCCGCCCCTAGCTCTTCACTGCCTGCGGCCTCTCCGGACCCTCCGCTGCTGCGCTCAGCTCCCAGTGAGGGGGAAGCCAGCAGGGGTCCTATGCTGATTTGGCGCATAGGCTGTCCAATCTCGAGGAAAGATCTCGCGGAGGGCTCCTAAGAAGGCCACGTGTAAAAGACGGCACCTCAAGCCCATTTACTCGGATAATGACGATCTCTTTGATGATCTGGGCTCTGTGGAGGAAGGTGAGTTGCCAGATAATTCCCGTTCCACTGTGGATTATTCTGTGGGCGATGACAGTGTGTCTGGTTCTTCCTCGGATGAGAATGCGTGGCTCCCTGATGAAAGACAGAGATGGGTCTTTCCGGAGCAGGCCCATTTTTCTAATATGATTTTCAAGGAATGGGAAAGGCCTAACAAGCTACCGTCTGTGCCTAAGGGCCTGGATAGGCAGTATCCCTTCCCTGAGGAGCTGGTTCGGCTATGGTCTCGTCCCCCCGAAGTGGATCCCCCTGTGTCGGGGTTGTCCAACACTACTGTTATGCCATCACCTGATACCACTTCCTTACGTGACCCGGCTGACAAGCGCATGGATCAGCTGGTCTGCCATGCGTTCACCTTTGCTGGTGCCCTCTTTCGCCCTGTGTGTGCCGTGGCAATTGTCTCTCTGGCCATCAGAAAGAAGGTGAGACATCTTGTGGATAGAGCCAAGGCTCGCAAGCGGGCGGAGGAGTATAAAGAACTCAAAGCCTGCGTGGAATTCATTGGTTTTGTTGCCTCTGCCATGGACGATGGGGTCCGGCTTGGTGCAAGGATTTCGGCCCTGCTTGTTGCCCTCCGCCGCTCGATCTGGTTGCGGCAATGGTCGGTTGATGCCGCAGCCAAGAAGTCGCTTACTAGTATCTCCTTTGTGGGGCACAGGCTGTTTGGGGAGCGCCTGGACCTTTTGGTCAAGAATGGTAGGCTCCCTCAGAGACGGAAGCCTGCTCGGTCCTTTCGGAATCCTTCTGCCTATCGTTCCATTCGAGGAGAGATACGTCTGGAGACGGCACGTCTCGGATCGGTGGATTCAGGAGGTAGTGTCGTCCGGTTACAAAATAGAGCTGGCAGTCAGGCCGCCCACAAGATTTTTCCGGATATCTCAAAACCCATTGAAGGCACAGGGATTGAGAATGGCCGTGCAACACCTCCTGTGGTTGTGTGTGATTTGCCCTGTACCTCGTCAGGAACGGGGTCAAGGTTTTTACTCCAACCTGTTCAAGGTTCCCAAGAAGGACGGAACGTTAAGATCTATCCTGGACCTGAAGGGTCTCAACAGGTTTGTAAGAGTCAGACATTTCCGCATGGAAACCTTACGGTCAGCGGTGAGCTCGCTTTGGCCCGGCGATTTCATGACCACGGTGGACATCAGGGATGCTTATCTGCACATCCCGAGTTCCTGAGGTTTGCTCTGGAGGACCAGCATTACCAGTTTGTGGCTCTTCCATTCGGGATTTCCTCAGCGCCCCGCGTCTTCACCAAGGTGCTGGCGGGCATCATGGCCATCCTGAGGAACCAGGGCATTCGTGTGCTGCCTTATCTGGACGACTTGTTGATTGCGGCTCAGTCTCTTCAGCAGGCCGAGAGCAATACCCCGCCGGTGTTGTCAACCCTAGAGGCCTTCGTCTGGGTAGTCAATTACCCAAAGTCTTTTATCACTCCCTCAACAGTGAGATCCTTCCTGGGAATGACGATAAGACACCGCTCAGGTCAAGGTCTTTCTGCCTCAGCAGAAGGTTTCGGGTCTCTAGGCGCAGGTGCAGGCCTTGCTCGCCTGCCAGCGGCCGTCCATACGTCTGGGGATGAGGTTGGTGGGCCTAATGGTGTCATGCTTCGAGACCTTCGCCCAATTTCACATGAGACTCTGCAATTGAACCTGCTGACCGGCTGGGACCGGATGCAGGAGTCTCTGGAACAGTAATTTTCACTGTCTACCCCCCCCCCCCCCCCACCCGGCCAGGCAGTCCCTCTTGTGGTGGTTGGACTCCAGAAACCTGTTGGTATGCAAGTCCTTTCTGACTCCCTGTTCGGAGATAGATACCACGGATGCCAGTCTGACCGGCTGGGGAGGCGTTTGGCAGACGCAGAAGATCCAGGGTCAGTGGGGTCCGCAGGAGAACCACTTACCCATAAATCTCTTGGAACTGAGAGCGATCCGGTTGGTGCTTCTTCGCTTGACTCTGCCTACATCAATCACCAGGGCGGGACTCGAGCAAGAGAGCCCTCAAAGAGGTGACCCAGATTCTGTCTTGGGCAGAGGAGATTGTTCCCTGCATCTCAACGGTCTACATTCCCGGGGTAGAAAACCTGGAGGCAGACTCCCTGAGCAGGAGCGCCTCGCGCCTGGGGGAATGGTCTCTCAGCAACAAGACCTTTCACGCTCTGTGTCTTCGCTGGGGTCTGCCTGATGTGGACCTGTTTGCGTCCAGACACAATCACAAGCTTCCAAGGGTCGTCTCCCCCTCAAGAGATCCTCTGGCCATTGCCACAGACACTCTGGCGATTCCCTGGACGGAGTTCAAGTTCCTTTATGCATTTCCTCCGTTTGCACTGCTGGGCAGAGTGCTGCGCAAGATAGGCCATGAAGGGTTACCGACTATTCTGTTGGTTCTTCGCTGGCCGAGAAGGAGTTGATTTGCGGACATAGTTCAGATGTCAGTAGATCGCTACATCATGCCCGACGACCCAGGGCTTCTCACACAGAGGTCGCTGCGGCACCCCAATTTACGGACGCTGGCTTTGACGGCCTGCCTATTGAAACCTCGATCCTGATGGAAAAGGGGCTGTCGGCCACGGTTGTGCACACCATGATTCGGGCACGGAAGAAGTCTTCCTCCATGATATGCTACAGGGTTTGGCACGGATATATTGCTTGGTGCGAGTCCAAGAGTCTTCCTTGCCACACATTTTCTATTTCTAAGATTCTGGAGTTTTTACAACACGGCTTAGACTTGGGCCTCCAGCTGAGCACCCTCAAGGGCCAGGTCTCTGCCTTAGCCATCTTATTCCAGAGATCCATTGCCAACCATAGGTTGATCAAGACCTTTTTCCAGGGAGTCACCCATGTCCGGCCACCGCATAAGTCAGTATTACCGGTGTGGAACTTGAATTTAGTACCGTCTGCTCTTCAGGGTCCTCCTTTCGAACCTTTGTGCAATGCTGCATTGCCTATTTTGACTCTCAAAGTGGTCTTTTTGGTAGCGATCACCTCGGTGCGTTGTGTATCAGAGCTAGCCGTGCTTTGTATGACGCCTCCCTATCTTGAGCTGCGTAAGGATAAGGTGGTGATAAGGTCGTTTCTCCCTCTCACCTTAATGAGGAAGTTGTTTTGCCTTCCTTATGTCCAGCACCCACTAATTCTAAAAAAAGGACCCTCCATGCCTTGGATGTGATCAGAGCCATTAAGTATTACCTGGTTGCGACTGAATCCTTCAGGAAATTGGATTTGCTCTTTGTCCTAACAGAGGGCTCTAGGAAAGGTTTGCCACCAGCCAAGTCCACTCTCAGTAAGTGGATCAGACAGGAGGTGGTGCAAGCATATTCTGCCAAGGGGAAGGAACCCCCTTTTCGGATCACTGCTCATTCTACCAGAGCTATTGGTGCCTCCTGGGCTTTTCAGCACCAGGCATCGGTTGAACAAGTTTGTAAGGCCGCCACTTGGTCTTCAGTTCATACTTTTACAAAGTTTTACAAGGTTGATGTCAGGGTCTCAGCTGACGCTGTTTTTGGCCGAAAGGTGCTTCAGGCGGTGGTGAAATACATGCTGTTCCCCACTGGGGATCCCGCCCAAATGGACACTGCTTTTGGATGTCCCACATGTCATCACTGGGATGACCTGGACTGGATATAGGGAAAAATACAATTCTGTCAAACTCACCTGTAGAATTGTTTTTGATAACATCCAGTCGAGGTCATCCCACCCGCCCTTTTGTTCATTATCTCCTGTTGTCTGTTATGGTGATTACCATTTTTTATTACCGGTAACTGTACTTTTATCCTTAAGTCTTGTTAGAGAGTGTACAAGCTGAAGCTATGTGAAGTAACATGGTTTCTTGACCTCCTGGCCTGTCCTTTTTATTACTGCTTTTTAACCACTGGAGAATGATAGAGGGACACCTGACATTATAGGGGGCCGTGAGGAGCTACATCTTGCAGTCGAGCGCCCACTGGGGGCGGAATACCACATGTCATCACTGGGACGACCTGGACTGGATGTAATCAAAAACATTTCTACAGGTGAGTTTCACAGAATTGTATTATTTGCATGCCGACTGCAAACAGGAAGTGCTGTTAGTTGGGAGACGGAGCTCCAAAATGGCCGCTACCTTTCTTTTCCAACTGTGCCAGGCTGTTGGTTTCGGTTTAAGCTCCTCTCTGCTGGTACTTGAAGTCATTGGGGGTGATAATGCGGGGTTTCATAAAGCACTGCTGACAAGCTACTGCTCTAATAGGATGTGCCAATTGCCCATGTCAACAAGTTGCAGGAATGTTGTGCGTCTTGGTATCATTGCATTGCTAGCAGAGGAGCATTAATGATTGGGTCAGTATCGGACCTCTACCCTCCCGAGGAAGTCTGTATTAATGGTGGTGTGGGTGGTACTTGAGATCATTGCAAAATGGGGAAGTGGTAGTGAAAAAATGTTGGGAAACCCTGTTCTATGGGGTTGTAGTCCTGATGGGGGTGGGGCAGACTTCATGGGGCCCTGTTTCTGTTGCAATCATTTTTGTTTTTCTCTCTCCCGCAGCTGGTCCCGGGTGAGACAGCATTAGCATTTTACAAGGCCAAGAATCCCACTGACAAACCAATCATCGGAATCTCCACCTACAATGTGATCCCCTATGAAGCAGGGCAATACTTCAACAAGATTCAGGTAAGTCCAAGAGCTCAGAAATCGGTTATTTGTTTTACTTAAAGAGGGACCAACCATCCAAAATGACTTGCTATGTTGCTTTTAACGCCCAGTTTGGGATTCCTATACATTTTAAGATCCTTAGGAAGCCAAAGTAGGACATTAAGCCCCCTTTGATGGGGTTCAGGAAGTAGCTGCACACTTGGGTAAAGCACGTCTCCTATGAGTTACAGATTCCGCACAGGTGTGTAGATTTCCTGGGCTTCGAATGCCCCGCTGTGTGAATTGCCCATACAAATAGCCTTTCCCCGATCCTACGGCGCATGTGCGGACTCTCGTCCGTTTAGAGCCGTTTGCCGTACATATTTATCTGTTTATGACCATCGGGAACGAAAACTGCCACATCCTCCTGCATTAGGCACACACTTCTGTTCTAGCCTGGGGGTAGGAGCGCGCATACTGCCCAAAGATGCTAGGAATGCAGCTGCACGAGGCAGCCAGTAAGAAATTGAGTTTTGGGGGGTCCCACAGTGGTGCATCCTGAATTGGGATGCCCCATGGGAAGATAAGCACCCAGCTTTGGTATTGTTCCGCCTTAACTGCCTCCCTGCCAGACGCAGTTCTGCTAGGTAAAAGTCAGTAACTGTCTAATGAAGGGCTCACTGGTGGTCTGAGAGGGTTTTTGCATATCTGCCATTTAAAAATACCATTTTGTGAATACTCACCTTGTAAAATGGTTATTATGAGTATGTCACACACCCCGCTTCAAGAATCCATAACATGTGGGTAATACCGACCTGAAGGGGCGTTCCTGCAGAGATGATGCAAAGAGAAAAGCCCCTCCCTGATCCATAAATACCTGGGACCTCCCACTCATTACCCAGTATACAGAAGCAGTAAGTAAGGGACCAGGAAGAGGCAAAAGTAAACAACAACCACGCAAAGTTCGCCATAAAGAGGATCCTGAATATAAAAGGGCGGGTTGAAGCGGGGTGTGTGACATACTCATAATAACCATTTTACAAGGTGAGTATTCACAAAATGGTATTATTCTTAGTATGTCACACACCCCGCTTCAAGAATCCATAACATGTGGGACATCCAACAGCAGTGTCCATAACAAGGGCGGGGATCCAAACTAGGCAACAATGAAAAACTTAAACCACAACAGCTTGCAGAACTTTGCGGCCAAAAACAGCATCCGCTGAAGCCCGAACATCAACCTTGTAAAACTTGGAAAAAGTGTGAACAGAAGACCAAGTAGCGGCCTTACAAACTTGCTCAACAGAGGCCTGGTGCTGGAAGGCCCAGGACGCCCCAACCGCACGAGTAGAATGAGCAGTAACACGAAAAGGGGGACTCCTCCCCTTGGCAGAATAGGCCCCAAGGATGGCCTGACGAATCCATTTACTAATGGAAGACTTGGCAGGAGCCAAACCTTTCCTAGGCCCGCCGGGCACCACAAAGAAAGCATCAGTCTTACGAAAGGAAGACGTAACCTCCAGATAATGTTCCACAACGCGAACTACATTCAAGGAATGCAAAGCCCTTTCCCTATCGTCAATGGGATTTGGGCATAGAGAAGGCAAAACAATGTCCTGATTCAGATGAAACTCCGAGACCACTTTAGGAAGAAAATCCTGCTTGAAACGAAAGACAACCTTGTCCTGATGCTTCTCAAAGTACGGAGCTGTAATGGATAAAGCTGCCAACTCAGAAACACGCCTAACCGAAGTGATCGCCACCAAAAAGGCCACCTTTTGCGTAAGAGAAGACAAATCTACCTCCTTCAAGGGCTCAAACGGAGGGCCCTGGAGAGCAGACAGAACCAGGTTCAAATCCCAAACTGGAACAAAAGGCTTCCTAGGAGGCCGAACATGCGTAACACCCTGGAAAAAGGTCTTGACTAAAGGATGAAGTGCAAAGGACCTTTGGAAGAACACCGCCAGGGCAGAAACCTGCCCTTTCAATGTACTAAGCTGGAGCCCCAGATCTAGACCATGTTGAAGAAACTCCAAAATTCTAGGTATGGAGAAGTCTCGACAAGAAAGAGACCTACTTTCACACCAATCAATATAGGCCCTCCAAGTCCTGTAGTAAATAGAAGAGGAAGAGCGCTTTCTGGCACAGATAAGAGTCTGAATCACCGCGTCAGAAAGACCTTCTTCCTTCAAGATGGCGGATTCAGCAGCCATGCCGTCAAAGCCAGCGATGGTAAATTGGGATAGCATAGCTGACCCTGGGTGAGCAGGTCCGGCAGCAGAGGCAGGGCAAACTGATCCTCTGCCAGTCTTACCAGATCTGCGAACCAAACTCGCCTTGGCCACCTTGGGGCCACTAGAATTGCCGACGCGCCTTCCAAGGCCAGTTTGCGCACCACTCTGGCTAGCATTGGGAACGGGGGAAACAGGTAAAGGAACCCCAGATCCCTCCAGTTCAGAGACATGGCATCCACTGCCAGAGCCAGAGGATCCTGCGAGAGAGACACAAAAGCTGGGAGCTTGTGATTGTGACGAGAGGCAAAGAGGTCCACCGCTGGGACCCCCCACCTGACATATTGAATGAAACACCTTGGGACTGAGAGACCACTCCCCCTGACGAGAGGAGGCCCTGCTCAGCAAGTCCGCTTCCGTGTTCTCCACCCCCGGAATGTAGACTGCTGAGATACACGGGACGTGGGTCTCTGCCCAGTCCAGAATCAAGGACACTTCCCTGAGGGCACTCCTGCTGCGAGTCCCTCCTTGGTGATTGATATAGGCCACCGCCGTCCTGTTGTCCGACCGGACCTGCACCGGCAGGCCTCTCAACTGATGAGTCAAGTGAAACAGAACCAGCCTGATGGCTCTCAACTCCAGAATATTGATGGGTTCGTGAGCTTCCTGCGGGCCCCACAGACCCTGGAACTGGAGGTCCTTCCAAACACCCCCCCAACCTGACAGACTGGCATCCGTGGTGACTGTCTCCCAACACGGAGCCAGAAAAGACCTGCCCTTCGACAGATTGACAGATCGCAACCACCATCGCAGGGACTCACGAACTCGGGGGGTCATCAGGAAGGATTGATCCAACGATCGTGGAGACTTGTCCCAAACCCTCAACAGATGAAGCTGAAGCGTCCTTGTGTGAAACTGCGCAAAGGGAACTGCCTCGAACGAGGCCACCATGAGCCCCACCAGCCTCATCCCCAGTCGAATGGTCGGATGAGGGGCTGACAAGAGAAGCCGAACTAACTCCTGTATCAGAAGAACCTTGGCCTGAGGCAGAAAGACCTTGGCCTGCGAGGTGTCCAGAGACATCCCCAGAAAGGTCAGAACTCTGGAAGGAGACAGAGTCGACTTGGGGTAGTTGATCACCCAACCGAACCTCTCCAACGTGGACACCGCTTGGCTGAATGAGGAGGCCATGATCATGAGATCGTCCAAATAGGGCACAACACGGATACCCTGAACTCTGAGCAGAGCCATCACCCCTGCTAGCACCTTGGTGAAGACCCGAGGAGCCGAGGTGAGACCGAAAGGCAGAGCCACAAACTGAAAATGCCGATCCTCCACCACGAACCTGAGAAACCTCTGGTGCGCCGGAAAAATTGGAACATGCAGGTAAGCGTCCTGGATGTCTATGGACGTGAGAGAGTCTCCCTGGCGAAGGGAGTGGATAGCCGAGCGCAGCGTTTCCATCCGGAACTTCCGCGGCCGGAAGAACCTGTTGAGAAACTTCAGATCCAAGATGGGTCGGACCGATCCGTCCTTCTTGGGCACCGTGAACAGATTGGAATAAACCCCCCCCCCCCCCGTTCCGAGGGGGGCACTGGGCAAATGACGGCCAATTTCAGAAGATTCTCTACTGCCAACAGGAGCCCCTGCACTGCCAGAGGCTCCAAAGGCATCCGAGACCTGAGAAACCTGGAGGGGGGGCGGAGCTCGAACTCTAGCTTGTAGCCGGAAGACACCACTTCCCGTATCCACCTGTCCGAGACCTCCTGCTCCCAGAGCTGGGAGAAGTGTCGCAGCCGTCCCCCCACCCGCATGGGTGAGGGCGCCCCCTCATTGTTGGGCCGGCTTAGCCGCCGGTTTGGGCTTAGAGCCCCAGCTGTATCCAGAGCGGCCACGTCCCCTGCCCCTACCCCCAGAATCTCCTCTGGGAGAAGGGAAGGCAGAACCCCTGCCAGCTCTGGCCCCACGAAAGGAGGGGGTAAAAGCAGGCGCCCCCCGAAAGGGACGACGTTGCTTCTTGCGCTGAGGTAACTTACCACCCTTGGTAACAGAGTCCAACGTTTCCCCAAAGAGCCGAAGACCGACAAAAAGGTAAAGCCGTCAGCGACTTTTTGGACATAAAATCAGCCGCCCACTGGCGCAGCCACACCGACCGCCGGATAGACACCAGCAGGGCCGACGTCTTTCCGCACATCATCAAGGTATCGTCTAAGGCTGTAAGCACAAAGGACAAAAACAACTCACACCGTTTTAGGCTAATGAATTCATTACTCCCCGGCCGAAGCCCGGAAGAAGTCAAAAGGTCCCTGACCACAGACCTGGCAGCCAAGACCATCAGTTCAGAAGCACACACAGGCCGCATGGCTGACCCGACGCTAGTGAAACCATGGCAAGCCATCTGGTCAATGCGTTTATCCTCACCAGAAAGGTCAGAACTCTGGAAGGAGACAGAGTCGACTTGGGGTAGTTGATCACCCAACCGAACCTCTCCAACGTGGACACCGCTTGGCTGAATGAGGAGGCCATGATCATGAGATCGTCCAAATAGGGCACAACACGGATACCCTGAACTCTGAGCAGAGCCATCACCCCTGCTAGCACCTTGGTGAAGACCCGAGGAGCCGAGGTGAGACCGAAAGGCAGAGCCACAAACTGAAAATGCCGATCCTCCACCACGAACCTGAGAAACCTCTGGTGCGCCGGAAAAATTGGAACATGCAGGTAAGCGTCCTGGATGTCTATGGACGTGAGAGAGTCTCCCTGGCGAAGGGAGTGGATAGCCGAGCGCAGCGTTTCCATCCGGAACTTCCGCGGCCGGAAGAACCTGTTGAGAAACTTCAGATCCAAGATGGGTCGGACCGATCCGTCCTTCTTGGGCACCGTGAACAGATTGGAATAAACCCCCCCCCCCCCCGTTCCGAGGGGGGCACTGGGCAAATGACGGCCAATTTCAGAAGATTCTCTACTGCCAACAAAACCTCCCCTTCCTCTAGCGGGGAATAACCTCCCCTTCCTCTAGCGGGGAATAATCAGACCAATCTAGATTATCAACATCCTCAAGGTCATCCTCCAACGGAACCAGTGACAAATGCTTTCTCTTAGTCGGAGCCTTACGGGCGACCGAGCCGGAAACCATTTTCTCAAGGTTAGCCAATCTGGCGCACATCTCAGATTGTAGATCCCTGCCCATGACTACGTCACACGGGGTACGAGTCAAGGTGGGAGGAGGAGATGAGGCGACCGGCCGTACTGACCCCGACGTACGGGGTTCGGACTGCCGCGCAATAGTTTGCCGTGCACATGGAATACACAGTAAAACATCGTCCCCAGTAATGGACACACCGCACAAAATACACTTTTTGGGATGCCCCGAAGGGGTGCCCGCCCCAGTATCAGGGGATGCCTCCATAAAGGTGATTTTGTGTGGTCGCTAAGACCCAGGGAATTACGCCAGTAAGCAACCCGGGATGCCCCTTTAATGTCCCGAGTGGGAGGAATTTCTAATGGAACCCAGGAATTTAGGACCGGGAAAGACCCTCTAATCACAAAGATGAGGCTTCCCAGACGACCTCCGCCTGAAAAACACAAGGGACCCTTATTGGCATAATGTCACCCCATAAATATATATATAAAGACTCAATAAACCTGGCCCACTGGGCCACTCACAGTTTTGGAACCAGGGATCGTCTTGTAAAAAGGCGGGAAGGATCCTCTGAGGAGAAGGCAGGGAGGAGGAAGAACGCAGGCGTGGCCAGAAAAGGCGCGATCAGCGCCATCACGCAGCTTCCCCCTCCCCCCCCCCCCCCCCCCCCCCGTCAGGGCACCAGTAAGCGCCGCTGCGCTGAGGTAATGATAGGGAGGGGGCGGGATCGCGGTGACGCGCCGCGAATCGGCCCCGCCCCCCTCCCTCCATGAGTGAACCTGCGGGAACCGCAAGGTTCCTTCACATTGAACCGGCGCCGGCGCCGGTAGTACAGCTCCAGGCGGGTGCCTCTGCCTAGCGGAGCACCCGCCGGTAAGGAGCCGGTTAGGAAGGGGAATCGGGCCGCGGCAATGCGCCGCCGCCCGGCCCCGCCCCCCCCTAGACACAGGCGTGAGGTGATTTACCTCACGCCTGAATGAGCGGGTCTTAAGGGGCCAACAACGGTGAAAAACAAGTGACACCAACACAAAGTAAAAACACAGACAAACACACAGGGGATAGGGAGAAGGGAAGGATAGGGAACCCCAACCCCTAAGGGAACTAAGGAGGGACCCCCCCTTTCCCCCCCCCCCGGGATAAAATTCAGGGACGGGGCATCCCAAACCGGGATCACCAACCCGGAACCGCCGCCTACCCTCTCTGATAGGGTCTCACGGGGGGGAGCTCAGCTCCTCAGCACCATGGGTGCCCGTATACCCTCGCTCGGGCCCGCAGCCAAAGCTGAGGAGGCATATAACTTAATAAAACTGGAACCCCTAGTTAACATAAGGCCGAGCGGAAATATAAGAACAAATAGGCCGGGGGCAACCCCGGCTACCTTAACTCCCCCTGAGCAAGGAGGAGGCATCATCTTCTGACTTGCTCGCCGTCTTGCAGAGATGGAAAACTGGGAATGAGTGGGAGGTCCCAGGTATTTATGGATCAGGGAGGGGCTTTTCTCTTTGCATCATCTCTGCAGGAACGCCCCTTCAGGTCGGTATTACCCACATGTTATGGATTCTTGAAGCGGGGTGTGTGACATACTAAGAATAGATTCATCTTGGTGAACTGCTAATTAAAGTAGATAAAGCAGAACAAAACCCAGGGACTTGACTTGACTTGACCAGGTTTTGTTCCCTGCCCCCCCCCCCCCCCCCCCAAGAATATCCTGAATTGGGTTGCCCTGCTTTGTGAAACCCCTGAGTTCGCCCACTAAAACTCACATTTCCCTGCTACAACAGCACATACGCGGGCTCTTGTGCAATCTGAGCCCTTTGCCTAGATTACATAATTTGTCAAAGGGACATGATAGAAATCAATGGGGAGTGTGCTCCTGTCCCAGCCTATCTGAATGGCAGGGGATGCGACAGCGAGCACTCCCCATTATAAACAGGCAAATGGCTGTGAATGGACGGGAGCCCATCATGTGCTTATGGACGGGGGGAAAGGTGAGTTTTTATATGAGCACACCGTGGGAAATCCCAATTTGGGATGCTCCGCGGAAAAGCCAGCCGCTGGCCCTAGTTTTTTTTTTAGATTCCAGGCTGGATGCTGGTGGGCTTTGTTCCAATTTAAAGATGCTGTTGCTGAGATCCAGCCCTTACCTTAGTCCAGACCCTGCATTTTATTTATTCATAACCACCTTTAACGTTAAAATGTGTTCAGGTTATGCAGCAGGGAAAAGACAAAAAAGCAGAAGGAGCTGCTATCCTCCCCTGCCCATATAAGCATCTGTGTGTCCCACACAGTCTGATGCAGTAAGCGGTTGGCAGTAAGTCCTCTCAATGCTATAAAAAAGGTGGTCATGAGTAAATTAAATCCAGGGGCTGGGCTACAGGAAAGGGGCTAAATCTTAGCAGCAGCTTTATGCAGCAGTACAATGGGATGAACCCTCCTTATGGCAGGTAAGCTCACAAATATCTTTGCCGCAGACTAGCGTGTTTTGGGATGAGGCTTCTGCGTACCTTGATGGCATCTATGTAAGCAGGAAGCATTTTGCCCAATTCTATGACTGCCTATTTGTCACTGAACCGGTCTGTACACTTCCTAAACATTCACGATGTCCAGTCCTACTTTGGTGGATCCTCCCAATCTAGTGTAGGATAGTGACCTTGAACACCAGCCTCTCTGACTGGGGTGAAAGAGACCTCAGATCAGAAAGCTCAAATTAGGGGTGGGGGGCAAGGCTTCAACCTGTCCAACAGTGGTGATCACTCTCCCATAGTGCCAATATTTTAAACCACGTTCCGGAGGTGTTTGGCGGTCTACAAATTCACCTGAGGTGCCCCTAGTGAATAATGGCCTCCTTAGCCTGGCCTTATATGCTGCACGCACTTGTCTATGGACTGGAAGACAGAAGGGAGGTCTATGATGAAAATATATTTTATATATAACATCTCTGGCCATCTTGTGTCCGGAGAGAAACCCAATGCATATCTTATGCCTGCCTGTGCCCCAGATCAGGAGACCTAGAGGCCGATTTATTAATAGCGCCAGGTAGCGACAGATGAGCGACAGTAGCGTGATTTTCACAGCGCCCGCTAGTATTCGCTGTGCTTGGCCGTTGTTCGGCTGTTGACAGCGACTCAGTCGGTGTGCGGTAATGTTGAATACGGGGTTAGGAGTCGCTGTTTGACTGGTTCCGCGCTGTATGGGAGCGCATGACAGCGAATGGCCATAGCGAACGGCTCCCAGCATATTCATTAACAAATCACACTCAAAAAATTCTCGCGCTGTGAAATGCATGTTTAAACCCCAGAGCGCTGGCGGCGATGGGTTAAAAGTAGTTTTTTAACCCCCAAACAACCATATTTTTGTAAAAAAAAAAATAAACATGTTTTTATAAACATTTTGTAATATGAATGCATTAATATCAGACCTGTAATATCAATTCTGCACACATTTTTATTACCTTAAAAAAAAAAATCTAACATTGCAGAAGTGGTCACAGAATTTTTGACATTTAAAAAAAAAAAAAAAAAAAAAAAACAGTAATATCAATTAATTATGAATATTTAAAGATTTCTCCATTGAAATGCATTGGAGAGCGCCAGGTAGCGAGAGGTCATACCTGGCGCTGTGATGGGATTAGCAGCGGCGCTGTTCGCTGAAGTCTGCAACATGATGAATCCCGCGCTAGCTGACGCTCTCGCCGGCGCTAGCCTCATTTAGCGTGATAAATGCGTGATTGTGTTCGCAGCCTGGCGTTCTGGAGTCGGTAGCCGCCGATAGCTGGCGCTACCTGGCGCTAGTGAGACACTACCTGGCGCTATCCCTTGATAAATAAGGCCCTTAGTCTTCAAAGGCTCCTTCAATAGAAGAGTCACACCTAAGCAGGAATGGAGACAAAAGGTCCAGAACCAGGCACAGACTGTGGAATTTCAAAGCATAAGTCCAGACATGCTGGGGCCAGCAGTTCATAAAGAATTAGGAAGTCGCTGTGCAGGTTAATCACATGTATGTGGGTCTGCTGTCATCCCGAAATGCACAGGGGCCGAGTTCCAGAGAACTCGGGTTAGGAGCCATGTAGAACCATGGTGGTTGGTATCATAGCAGACGCAGCACCCAACTCCTTCCGTTCGCACTAGGATCGTCACTCTGACTGTGTTCCCCCAACCCTCTCCTCCAGAGCCACCAACAGGTCATGTCTGCAGATACACAGGTGATGTAATCAGTGCTCAGGCTGAACTATAGATCTGCTATTAGGAGATCCACAAAACACGACTTGTTGGTGCCTCTCAAGGAGAGGGTTGGGGACCACTGCTTTTATGACCTTCCACTGAAAAGTTATGAGACACGTTTTTAGAAGTTTTAGCTGGGAGTGACCAGGGGGAGGAAAGAGAGGCTCATGCCGGGGGGGGGGGGGGGGGGGGGGGGGAAGAGTTTCCCACCTGTGTAAAACGATCTGAGGGACCAGGACTGTGTCTTTTGTCTGAGGAGATCATGTTGGATACTTGTCAGGACGGACTAGGATCCAGCTGGCTCTA
The DNA here is from genome assembly GCA_027917425.1 of Gastrophryne carolinensis. NCBI lineage: Eukaryota > Metazoa > Chordata > Amphibia > Anura > Microhylidae > Gastrophryne > Gastrophryne carolinensis. The sequence continues at coordinate 90,760,905 of CM051243.1, read as the reverse complement.
AATGGCCCCTTTACCGGTTTGCATCACATGACCTGCATCTTAAAAGTAACTGACATACATTTCAGCTACTCATTGTGATTGTAACTTACTCACTTGTATTTGCCTGCTGGTGGCAGTGATGTCAGCAGAGGCCATAAGGTACTGGGTTTCTTCACAGATAGCATGCTGCTTCAGATACTGGGGGATAAAACGGAGTGGTCACTGGGCTGGATGGAGTGAAGGTAAACAGGGGAGCCTCTTGTCCTCCATAGAACCAGGAAGGTAGTCACTGGACTGCAATCTCTGCTTAGGGAGAGAAGTCCCACCTCAGGAAATGTATACTCTGACCTCAAGGTACTGCAGCAAAATGTAGATGTTTGTGGGCAGTGCCAGAGGCCCCCTGGCTGCTTTCGTTCTCAGAACGTCCATCTTGGCAGTGAAAGGGTCCTTGTGTGTATGTACTGTATCAGAAGCTGTATTTCACTTACCTGCTGGGGAACTGAGGGCGTGGGCTTTGATCGCTTTCCTAACGACCGTTTGTTCTCTGTTCCGCAGTGCTTCTGCTTTGAAGAGCAGCGTCTGAACCCCTACGAGGAGGTGGACATGCCCGTCTTCTTCTACATCGACCCGGAGTTTGCCGAGGACCCCAGGATGGAGGCTGTGGAGCACATCATGCTGTCGTACACATTTTTTGAAGCCAAGGAAGGACACAAACTGCCAGTCCCCGGATATAACTGACACTGGGCGGGGTTTCCTAACTGCTGCTGCTCTCTAAAGACTCCTTATATTAAATAAATAGGAAAATTTTTAATTTTTTTACATAACTAAACCTCTACGTGTCGTGTCTTGTAAGCAATCTATGCCGCTCTCCATACACACACGTTTCTGTTTCATTGTTCCAGTTTGATCAAAACTTTTATATATCAATGGTTTGATGTTAATAGAAGGTGATTATACCCCTAAAAATATGATCTAAAGGAACTGAAGGGGGAGGGAAGATGGAATATTTTATTAAATAGATAGAAAACCCGCTATTTTTGCTATCCTGGGTTTTGTTTCCATTACTAGGGCATCCTGATTTGTGAAACCTCAGGAACGTCTGTATACTTACCTCGCTTTTGATCCCATAGCAAATGTGCATGCTCTCTACGCCATGCATATTGATTAACGGCATAAAAAGCTGAATAGAGAGGGAGTGGCGGGCATCCCCTTCTCTATAGCTGTGCATGGCTGCACCAGCATTTTAGGTTGTCCTGGTGCAGGGGTGGGCAGCCACTGCGGCCCACATGTGCACAGTGGGATCCCCAAAAAAATACCGGTAGTCCCAAAGAGGCCACCAGCCATAGTCTTATAGTTGGTGGTTAGGGCCAGTTGTAGACAAAGTGTGGCCGTAGGCAGAATTAAAGTTGGACCCTAAATTCTAAAATATAACGACCCTATGACCAGTACCCGTAATCCTGTCCCACATGCCCAGTTCCTATACAGTTTCCCTACGTGCTAGGTCCCTGCTTTTCTCCTCATGTACCCAGTTCTTATAAAGAGGAACAAAAGCCATTCCTGGCATCTAAAAGACGTTCCCCTTTCTGTTTGAAACCCCTGTGTATCGCCACAATTCTCACTGGACCAGCCTTACCATGGCACATAGGAAAGTCCTGGCGACAGGTCCAGGTGTTTTCCCTCACTTCCATCCTCCCTGTATAACAAGGACTACAGTGAGATGGCTGCCCCCATAAGTGTGTACACAGATCAGATCCTCCAAAGCTGGCTGAGACTTCCCCCTGCTCCCCTCCTATCTCTTGGTCTGAGGGGCGGGGGGGGGTGGGGTAGGTAGATGGAGGGGCAAGTAAGGTGGTTTTATTTTTGAACATTGTATGCTTGCTCAGACATAGGAATTTTTCACTTAGCCCATCTGTGCAGTGATTGTATGGGTGATTGTGCGGTAGGCTGTCCTAGCATTGGTGCCTGGGGAGTAGTCAGAGGGATCAAGAGCACTTAAGTCATAACCTGGCCAGGAACCGAACCTGCCACCTTCCGGTCACCAGACTCCTTCCTTACCTTATGGCAAACCTCTTTGGGACTAAGTGCCCCAACTGCAACCTAAAACTTTAAAAGTTGATGACTTCGGTGTACTGGGGGGGGGGGGGATAAAAAAAAAAATGCCTGTGTTGGGACAATGGTGGGTCCCCAAAGAAAGGGCTTCAAGTGCCGCCTCTGGCACGCATGCTATAGGTTCACCGCAATCCCCACCAGGTCCCCCCCCCAATGCAGCTCTGGCCACTGCTCTGATCCTCACCAGCCTGTGCTGCCTGTTGGAGGGAAGGCAGTGGAGAACCAGACAGCACTGGGAAGACCAGCAAGGATCGGACTGACGGCTGAGGGAAAGGGGGGGGGGGATCTGGAAACTTGGTGGTCTAAGGTGACTAAAACACAATGTTACATATGCTGAACTCTACACCCCTGCCCCATGATGCCTTAAAAAAGAGAGGGAGGCGCTCGCCTTACACAAAGGGACGTCAGCCGATCCGAGCACGTGGATTGGACGAGCAGCCACGCATGCACCATAGGATAGGGAAGAGGTGAGTTTGTTTCGGCGACCTGGGGGATTTCACACAGCGGGGCACGGACTAAAACCCATGATAGTCCAAATCCTGGATTTTGGTCGACCAAGTTATCTTCAATTCATGCACTAGTGCTGTTATCTGTGTGTTTTGTTTTTTTTTTACTTCTAGCTTTCATTCAGTTTTTGGGGGGCATAGATACCATTATATGCATAGGAATCTTTCCTCCACATTTAACCCATCTGTGCAGTGAGTGTACACATGCCCGAAGCAGTGGGCTGCCCTATTTACAGTGCCTGGGGGAGGTTAGGTTTCTTTAAGCTGATTGGAGGATCAATGTGTGATCACTGGTAAGGTAAGCATTGCATCCAGGGGGTTTTCACTCAGGGGGGCATCTTAAATCAGGATCTCCTTTAAAAGGAAAAGTTCACTTCTGTGGACTTTTCCTAAGACTTCAGATCCGATGACTTTTCCACCCATAGTCCTTCTACAGCCCCGTTTGTGAAGCTGGGAGATGCGCTTCTGGATGGTGTGGCCTGGGTCCTGCAGACTCCTATTGAAAACCAGGAACTTCTGTGTATGGGGGAACCCATTGCTTTCAATGAGAGCTTGGCTTTACAAACCAGTGCTGCAGGAGGATGATTGCCGGTGCGAGATCGGTGATAAGGTAAATGAACAAAGCAAAGCACCAATTAGCTGTAGTACTGTCCCTGGAGTTTAAAAGTCTCCAGGGCTGCCTAGGTAGGTGTCCCTGGGGTTTGCCAGTTTGGGATGCCCCACTGTGAATCCCTGCGGTTGCCTGCAAATGCCCTTAAAGAGGAACAGATCCTGGGAATTACTTTCTCGGGTATTGTTCCATGCCCCCGGGGCAACCCTAAATTGGTATGCTCTGCTGTGTGAAACACCCCAGATTGCCCAGGAAAACCTCACATTTCCAAGCTCCAACCCCGCATGCGTGGGCTCTTGTCCAATGAGAGCCATCTGCTGTGACTACGTCATTCGGCAGGAGGCTCTCATTGACTTGATGCCACATCCTCGGCGGCAGGCATGCTCCCTCCTCAGCCTATCTGAAGTGCTCCTCATTCAAAACAATAAGAGCCACCTGCCGAATGATGTCACAGCGGACAACTCTCATTGGTGGAGAGCCTGCACATGTAAATTGGGCATTTCACATAGAGGGACATCCCAATTAAGGATGCCCTGGAATCTTTTAGATTCCAGGCTGACCTCTGGTGGGTTTTGTACTGCCAGCCGGCAGCTTTGCATGCTCCTGCACCCAGCCATTCACAAAGACCGGACCCAGGAGTGGGGTGGTTGTCCCGCAACCCTGTGCTGACCCTTGGTACAAAACAACAACTTCATAAAGCGCTGATTGGATGAGAGCCCGCGCATGAGCCTTGGGATCGGCAGAAAGCTAAGTTGAGCGGAGGGGTTTCACACAGTGGGTCATCCCAAATCAGGATGCTATGTACCCTTTAGAAATGCCCAAAAGTGGGCAATAGCACCTACCTGGGTTGTGACCCCCCCCCCCCCCCCCCGTGCCTGCCAGCTTTCAGAAGAATGAGGTTGCCAGTTGGGCACCTGCAATACTGTGCAAATCTTTCCGGTGATTGGTTGCCAGCAGCGATGAGAACTTGAAGCAAGGGATCAGCCTGAGGGATTCTGCCATGCTCACCCATGTGATTTCCAGGTAAGTATGTACACCATAGTGGGGCATCCCCTAATGAGCAGAATGGAACAGTGGTACAAAATTGTATGGACGTCACACAAGACACAGGTAAGTATACCAGGTAAGCTGTAAAGCTCATGTGCCATCTTTAGTTAGAGAGACCAGGAAGCATGTAATATCATTAGCTCTTTATTGATACAATAAAATCACAATATAAATTAAGCTATTTATAGAAAATAACATGTCCAGTCTAAAAATGATTTGTCTATCGCATATGCTCCTCCTTTTAATATTTAAAGTGGACCTCCGTCCATTTTATCCCTCCATATCCTGAATAGGATGCCTGTTGGTGAAGGAAGATCCTGCCCCATGTACTCTCAGGACTCTGGCAGCAGCCATGTGACCTGCAACCAACCAATGGGTTTGCTGCTGTGCATATGCATGTCGGCTTGGAGAATCACGCTGATCTCTGGCAGGTCACATGGTTGGCTGAGTAGACAGTCGAGATTTGGGGGGTATTTCCAGCTCCACTGTTAAAGTGGACCTGTTCAAAATGACTGAATGCTTATAACACCTCCAACAAAAGGGGGATTCCTTTTTGGGCCCTGCTAGTTTTGGAAGCCTGAAACTGGGCAGAAATACTCACCCAGCCACACATGGCATGTTAACACCCATTGCCGTCCTGCATGCTGTGGCTGCCAGAGACCAGCAGCCGAGAAAGGTATGTATTATTACATACCTGTCAAGTGTCCCTAATTTGGAGGGACTATTGCTCTTTTGAGCCTGTGTCCCCTTGTCCCTCATTCTTATTTGTCCCTCTTTGAGGTGTAACATGCAGATCTGCATCAATAAATTACTAATTTACCTTTTCAAAGTGTTTCTATTGTTGTAACTGTTACATCCTAACTACTATCCATCCTTCAATGAGTGGGGTGTGGCCTAATTTACAAATTGTCCCTCTTTCCGATCCTGAAAAGTTGGGAGGTATGGTTATTAGGCTTCCAATATGTTGTTGGTTAGTGAGTCAATGGAAGTCTGGGTCTGGGGAGGTTAGCAAGCTTTTAGCCTCTCCTGACTTTAAAGAGAACCACAACTTATGTAACTTTCTAGAGTCCAAAATGCTCCAGGGCCACGTTACAGGGCTCCCAGATGGATATAGGGGATAGGTTAGGTTGGTTTAGTATCCCTATAGATCCAGAACCTCCCTGGCACTGTTTCCTATCCCTGATGGATGGAGCTCTGTTAGGAAAAGGTGGGTACCTCTCTAATAAAGGACTCGCTGATGACTGGAGAGGGTAGGTTAGGTTAGTTTAGTAAACCTGTGGATCCAGAACCTCCCTGGCACTGTTTCCTATCTCTGCAATGGAAGGAGCTCTGTTAGAAAAAGGAGAGTACCTCTCTAATACAGGACTTGCTGATGATGGGAGGGGGTAGGTTAGGTTAATTTAGAATCCCTTTGGACCCAGACCCTCCTTGGCATTTTTTCCTATCCTGATGGATGGAGCTCTGTTAGGAAAAGGTGAGTACCTCTGTCTGATTAGTTGTTTTAAAGTGATACTGCAGGCAAAGGTAAATGTTACACCGTTGTGTAGGGCTACATTTGGCACTGTCTTAAACTTTTTTCCGTTTTTAAATTGAAGCAGAAATGGCCGAGATATCCGGGTTTACAGGTTCAGCCAATGACATTCTCTCTTCAATCTGATCCCCCAATCAGCTCAGCAGAGCGGGACAGGATTGCTGGTCCCTCCCTCCTCCAGATTCATCACATTGCTATCAGCGCAGAGAGCTGATTATTATGCAGCATCACAAAGCCAAGGGCCACACCTACGTTTTTCTGAAGAGAAATTTCATAGTGAACCTGTAAACCTCGATATCTTGGCCATTTCTTCTTCAAATTAAAAATGGAAAACAGTAGGACAATGCCACATGTAGCCCAACGCAATGGTGTAACAATTATCTTTGCCTGTAGTATCACTTTAACCCTTTCACAATCAAGCCAAAAGGATTTGAGGTTGGGTTAGGGTCAAAAGCATATATTGTGTGACCACATTGGGGTCCATGGGTGTCACAGGGAACAAAGGAGTATCCGTAGCAGAGGAAACTTATATTTGCCATTAGCTAGGCTAAGTGAGGCTAGAAATCTGGAATGAGGGCACAAATAAAAGGTGCATTTAATTCCTAACCCTTCCCTGTTCTATTTTAAAAAGTAAACATTTCGGTTTTGGTTGGAGTTGTATCTTTATTGCAGGAAGGTACATTGCCCACTACATGGCAGCATTCTACTTCTTTATGCCTCTTTGGAGGCCCAGGCTGGCTTTCAGCCTATATTCTCTATGGATATTTAAGCAAAAGGTTAGGAAATGTAATCTCTTTTCTGCATTTATTATGCATATTTTTTTTACTTTTTAAACTTCAGTTGAAAATAAACCTACAGCTGGAAGGAAGCACCATCCATTACTCTCCAATGCCCCGGACAGTGAAGAATTTTTTATTTAAGAGCAATGTGCCTTGGTCCACCGCAGCCGCATTACAGAATGGAGATCTATGGCAGCCAGGTTAATTGCAGCGCTGCTCCGCCAAGTCTAAAATTTAAACAAAACAAGCGAAGTAAAACTTTCATTTCCAGCTAATCAAATTTTCATTTTTTAAGGACATTTTCTTTCACTAAAGTACAATTTGGTTTTTTGAAAATGTACAGCCACTTAGGCTTTGATGGTCTGTCTGGGATTGCTAGATCTGCCCCTGATTTTCAGCAATAAACTGTACAATGAAATATATCAAGGCAATCGTAAAGAATAAAAACCTGGTCCCTGGGATGCACCACATTGATAAAATAGAAAAACAATAGACTAATACTCACCTATTTCTAGCCTGTAGCAGGGTAAGTGTCTCCTGTGCTATAAAAATAAAAATGATCCAAAAGATGCCCCGTGTGACACATTTGGGCGTATGGGTAGATATATATTGCTGTGAGTTAATAGTTGGTTAGAGCAATCTGCATGTGTCCTCCTCTCCTCTAATTACCCTGACCTCCACCTTTGCATTTCACTTGCCCCTCTCCCAACTGGTAAGAAAAACCCTCTGACCCAGGGACATAACACTAATGCATCCTTTAACATAGGAGGTCCATAAAATGGCAAGGTTACCACTGATAACCTGGCGGGACTCCAGGGAGCCAGAGAACAGGAGCAACACAGTCCTTCCCCTTCTCTGGAAATTGGTAAGCAGATATAGAATATCCCTAGAAGGTGGGGAGGGAGGTGTGGCAGTAAAGCATTAAAGTGGCAAACATTTCTGAGGACATTGACTGCCCTGAGGAAGTGATGGTGACGTCACGTAACGCGTAGGACGGGGGAGGGGTGCTGCTGGATTATCTTACATGTAAGACCCTCTTTTATGTGTGTTTGTATCCCTTTTGGCAACTCTGCTGTGTCCCTCTTATGAATTATATTAGATTACCATTTATTATTATGTCTTTAATTGCACATATGCACTTTATTCATGTTATTGCTTAGTTTGGCACTTTGTATTCATTGATTGCACCTTGCACTTGTGGGAACAAATTGATTACAGTGGATTATACATAGGGACATATAGGGAGATTAAATCATGTTTACCATCTTTAACCAACAGCGCTCTCTAGTGTCGTGGTTTATTTACATGTTTTAAAAGATTTGATCAGGCTATTTTGTATATGAATTAATAATAACATTTTTTATGTTTAATTGGTTGAGAGTAGTGCATACTTTTTTACTTGAGCATTGGGGGCTCTGTGGAGGCCTCCCTTTGGTGAGTTGTTTAGTGAGTAGGCTCAAGGTTGCACACTCTGTAGTTGAAACCAAGTTGGTGTGGACATTTTTTCATTAACTCATTTCTGAGGTTGCTTAAAAACATTGGGTACGGAACATCTGGTGAATTGTCCCTTGAAATAAAAACGGTAGTTGCCGTTCCAACTTTGATAACTAGATGGGAGTATAAGATCATAAATGGAGGAGTGAATTAAATTCAGACTCTTAGAATCCAGGGGTAGAATTCCCCTTTAGGATGAGTCGGGGGACAGAAGATACATTTGGGAAACAACAGAAAATTTCTAGGACTGGTTGGGAGGTTTTTGGAGGAACATTTTATAGAGCAGAGATCGTCTGTAGCCCACACCCTGTACGACAGCTGGTGTGGCTATTAAGAGGGAAGCCTGGAGTAGCCCAGAAACCCTGTGTAAGACTGGTGGGGATACTGTACAGAGGTCCAGGTGCAACCTGGAGCAAGTGAGAGGGCGTGGCTGTGGTGCAGCAGAGTTGCGCTGAGGTGCAGAGAGCTCTTCACAGAGATAAGAGGGCCCTGTCAGGAAGAAGCCCAGGGGGGTCCTGGCATAGGTGTGACAGATGAGGTGTAAGAGGCTCCCATGGGACAGTGAGGCTGTGATGGAGTGCCACATCTCCCTCCTCCCCTTCAAGCTACCAGCCTGGTGCACTAGGCTTTGAAGCCGGTAACTCACGGTTTGGAGTTACCGGCTTGGAAGGCTGAAATAAGCAAGTGTACCCTTTTCCTCTGCTTTAGGGATACAAGACTGTTTAACCCTTATGCTGAAACGTCCTTATAAAGCAAGTGTGCCTGTGTCTGCTGCCTAAAATGATGCAAGTTTATCTGGCTGTGAACTGTGAACTGCATTAACCGTGAAGTGCATTAAAGCAATAAATCTTTCTTTTCCCTACAACAATATAATTAGCTGATTCTTTCACCACTACTGCTTGCCGTTGAGTGTTTGTCTGCTAAGATACTACCTTACCATCACCCCACGCTGTGATACAATTAACCTTTACCATTGGCTACCAAACCTGTGTACTGTGACTCCCTACCCCCGAACTGGCTGGTCAGCCTCCAGTACCTATGCCTAGTGCACCAGGCTGGTAGTTTGAAGGGAGGAGGGGGAATCAGGCCCTAGGTAACTTTTTTCTTTACAACAATTCTATAAACAACCACTTTGCTGTCATAGGGTAGAAGGTGACTTTCTTAGACCCCAGCAGAATGGATTGCTGTGATGCAATTAACCTTTACCATTGGCTACCACACCTGTGTACTGTGACTCCTGACCCCAGGCCTGGCTGGTCAGCCTCCAAACCGGCTTCAAAGCCTAGTGCACCAGGCTGGTAGCTTGAAGGGGAGGAGGGAGATTCAGGCCCTATTTAACTATTTTAGTTTACAACAATTCTATAAACAACTGCCTTGCTGTCATGTCTAAATAGGGTGGAAGGTGACCTTCATAGATGCCAGCAGGATGGATTGCTCCCCTCAGGATAGGCAGTGTTAGTTACCTGCAGTATGTGCTAGCACTCTGTAGCAGCTTTCTTCGCTTTCCACTCTGCTGTGTCAATTTCCTCATATACGGCCCTGAAATAAAAAGATAACAGTCACTATTAGTGTTCAAAACTCTTCTCCCATAAGGACACAAGCCCTGAATCTGACTTTCAGGACCTTCAGCTCTCTATTCTTGCTGGGCTGCCAGGGATCAATCCTATGAGGAAGGGGGAGGGGGTGAGAGGGTAGGGAAGTATAGACGTTTTTTCTTTTTAGGATGACATACACTTTACAGGAACTATCCAGGTAAGGGTTAAAAACTAACAGGAATTTCCTCACCTCATGGCAGTATCCCTTCTGGCAATCAGCATTAAACAGTGTTGTAAATCAACTACACTTGCTCTGTCTCTCAGATATCGAATATTTGTTTGCTGTGTTTACACCCCTCTCTTTGTCTCCACAATTACAACAAGATGCTGTCTCCCTGCCTGTCAGCAAACTCACTCAGATTGTTAGCTGTATACTCAGCGAAACTCTGAAGGCAATGCAATTTATATAGTTTGGGCTTGATGGCCATTTAGGACATTGCCAAGTTTAGTCCTACACAATGTACAGGGACTTAAATCAGACAATTAGTTTCATCTCAATCACTCTCTTTCATAGACAGATTCTAACGCATCTCTTGTCTAGCTTTTTGTTTAGAAGCTCCTCAGACTAACCAAGGTATAGGTAATTAGACAGGTACATGCAATAGTAAAAAAGAAAATATAGCAATAAAAAGTAAAATATTGCCCTAGTGGTTCTAGTGGTTATTCTACTATGACACACATTTCAAATCAGTAACGTTACAAACGACTTACTCTGCTCCATTGCTGTCAGCAAGAGGGTCGAACTCTATAAGCTCATAGTAGTTTGGCAGCCCATTGTTGTTGCCGTCATCTGAAATACAACAATGTTAGAGATGAATGAGCTTAACAGTTCAGTACGCACAAGAAAAAAAACCCTTAAAACAGACCTCAAGTCTAATAGCCCTCCATCCAGTCCAATTAGGAGGTTAAAAATGTTCACCTCTCCTCCCATTCCCATGCTGGAAGTGGAGCAGTGTATCCTCACTCTGTTTGGCAGTTGAAGTACAAGTGAGCAAGGAAACAGTCCAGCTGTTGAGACCTGGAAGCAGATCATACAGTGCTTCTCTTCCCCTTGGGGGAGTTGTGTTTGGATCATGGAGTGGATATTTTTATTTGTGATTGGCTATTTAGCCAGCTAAACCATTATAGATATCTTTTAAATGATGCTATAAATTATGTCTATAACAGGAGGTCCCACCAAGAAACCCCCTTTGGCGGGCCAATGGAGTCCAGCTGTAATAAATATTCAAAACCTATATTAAAGCAGTTCCAACCCTTAGAAGCTCAAAAGTCTGATTTTTGGTTAATGACTCCTACGCATCTCATATCTAACCACATGGTTTAGAAACCTCTTGGAAATAATTCTTGTTATTTTTCTGGCTTGTGGACTAATCTGTCTTTAATCGAACCCCTTGGTTTAGATGCTCCTTGGACCTTTTTGTTAATGACTTTGGCTTTTTCTCTGACCTATCCCTTGTCCTACTCATTGGTTTAGAAGCTCTTAGCTTGAATTCCTGTTATTGGTGGCTTATCCTTGGAATCATTTCCTGTCTTTTCCCTTTGAATCTCATCTAAATTATTTCTTGGTAACTCTTTCACTTGCCCTGTGACCCATCTCTTGTCTAACCATTGGTTTAAAATTTCCTCAGATTGCTTCTTATTGTCCTCTGCCCCGTCTGAAGTCCAACCACTTGGTTTGGAAGCTCAACAGATTGGCTTCCTGTTAATGACCCCAGCCTCTTACCCACGCATTATTCTAGGTTTAAAAACTGCTCCAACTAACTTATGGTTAATTACTCTAGTTTGTCCTCCTGAGACATATCTTTTTGGACCCTTTGGTTTAGAAGTTCCTTGGAGATTTTTCCTGTTAAACCCCATGGTTTAGAAGCTTCTTGGACAGGCTTCCTATTAACAACTCTAGCTTTTCCTATGATTCTAACCTGTCTTTTGTCTAACCCCTTGGTTTATATGCTGCCCTGACTAATTCCCTGGTGTCTATGGACAACCACTGTCCTCTTCAATGTCTTAATCTTCAGTCTTTGCTGGAGAGCTGCAATAATCGCGCCTTCCGATCCCTAGCAGTGGATCAACTGTAGGAAAAGCATGTTGATCTAGATTCTGGGTCGATAGCTAAGACAGGTGACTGGCTGGGACATTTCAAATGGTCTAGTAGTGCGACCATGGACCGTGTGACCAACAAGATGCCTTGTATAAATGTGTATAAAACAAAAGCCATTTGTAACTTCCAAATGTTATGGAGGGACTTAGACTAAAGCTCATGAAAGAATTTATGGAGCGCAACCACCAGGCAACTAGATGTTGAGACAATTAAAACCGGAAGCCATGCGTCCATGAGCTGACAAGCCAAGGTTTTACCGGATAAAATCACTCATGAACTCAGAGAATTTGGAGAACCTTTCACAAAGTAAGGAAAGTTTACACTAGCATACAAGAAAAATCTAAAGAACCACAGACAGGAGGAGACACAATTTAAACTGGACACACAGAAAAACAAGGAACAAGAAAATGAATACAATGGAATGAATAGAACATATAAATTCACAGAGAGTGGGATTAGATTTGGCGAGAAACGTGGTTGGGAAAACAACAGTTTCTTTAAGATGCAGGCAATTATTTTTGTTTAATAAATGCACTTGTCTTTAACTTTTCCACTCAATAACTGAGCTATGATGGAATTAAATCAGTAAGAAATATATTAGTGCACGCTTGTAAGTCTTACCTGAAATTGGTGCCGCTGTATTTGAGGCTTTGCTGGTCAACGGAAGAACAGCAGGACTTAGCATTGGGACAGCAGGAAGCAGGGGTGAGACTGTAGGTATGAGGGGGGCTGAATTGGCCACTGGTGGCAGCAATGGAGTTGAAGAGTACATAGGTGGAAGGAAAGGGATTGAAGGTTGTGTAGCTGGGAGAAATGGTGTTGAAGATTGTGTAGCTGGGAGAAATGGTGTTGAAGATTGTGTAGCTGGGAGAAATGGCGTTGAAGATTGTATAACTGGAAGTGAAGGTGTTTGCATTGGGACTCCTGCAATGATTGCTCTTGGTTGAAAAAGAGTAGATGGATATGGAGCCTGAAAAAAAGAGATATAATATTTGTAAGAATACAGAAAATATTTTTAGCAGCCCTGACCCACAGCCCAAATGAGTTCCCATTCATTACAAAACTGGACAACCATTAACTGCACAGATACTAGTAACCTTAGGGAAAGGAGAACCCCCAGGCCATGAAGCTAGTATCCGACCTTGACCGAACCTAAGAGGCCAAGACCCAGACACCTGAGATAAAAGTTAAGAAAACCATTACGGAATTAAGAAAGGTCAGGAGCAAGAGTAGAAAGTCAACCAAGCTGGGTCAAGAGCCAAAAGGGGTAGTTCGCTAAACCAGAGCACAAGCCAGAGCTAGGTCAAGCGCCATAGCTACTAGTTAGCCAAGCTGTGTTTGGGTCAGAAGCCAAAGCTGGTAGTTAAAATTGATCAGCCAAGCGGGACCAGGCACTAAAGCTGGTAGTCAACCAGCTCGGTTTAGGATCCAAAGCCGGTAGCATGCTTTACCAAGAGCTGATAATAAGCCAAGCCAAGTAAGCAGCAATAACAGTTGGTCAACCTAGCTAAGTCAGAATCCAAAGCTGGTAGTCGGCCAAACCAGGTCAGGAGCTATAGGCATTAGTCAGCAACACTGAGTGGGAAGCCAGAGCTGGTACAGGCTACAGCCATTAGTCAACCAAGCTGGGTCAAAAGCCAAAGCCGGCAATCAGCCAAGCCAGGCCAGGAACTATAGCTATTTGTCATGAGCCAGTAGCGGTAGACAGACAAACCAGGATCCAGAGGCAGGTGGTCAGCCAAGCCAGGTTAGGAGCTATAGGCATTACTCAACCATGCTGGGTCGTAAGCCTGAACTGGTAGTCAGCCAAACTTGGTCAGGAGCTATAATTGTTAGTCAGCCAAGCTATGTCAGGAGCTATAGCTTTTAGACAAGCCAAGTTAAAAGCTTCAGCTATTAGTCAACCAAGCTGGATCAGAACCCAAATCTGGTAGTCTGCTAAGCCAGGCCATGATCTACAGACATTTGGCATGAGCCAGAGGAGGTAGCCAGACAAACCAGGAGCCAGAAGCAGGTGGTCAGCCAAGCCAGGTCAGGAGCTACAGCTGGAAGTCAACCAAACTAGATCAAGAGCTCGATTTTTGACCTAACAGAAGCAAATTGGTCATGATAGGTTCAGTGTTTTGTTTAAACAGACTTACATTATCATAAAGTGGTCTCGGAGGAATGCTTGGAACCTGAATTTGGCCTCCAAGAGTAAATCTGAAGAAAAAAGAAAAAATGTAGACATTGGTGAAAAAACTCAATTCTATTTTAGGAGAGTAACCTTCTATTTACTTTCATTAACCATGATTCAGAGCCCCTTCTCACACGTTCTCCATTCTCCCATTCTCGTCCATTTTCCCCCTCGTTCAATTCAGTAGACAATTTTTGGAGTGAGAATTTTTGGGTGAAATACTTTCCTTTTGTGTGCTTTTTCATTTGTTTGTGAGACCTAATAATAAATCACCCGAGTTCATGAGAATTTACACTGGTGAGTTTTCCCACAAAAGCAGGAGTTTCCACGGAGGCTCTGAATCAACACCTCATTGTCTACTGGGTGTAAATTTTCACCTGTCTCTGAATCAGCCCCAAGGTAGACAATGAAAGTGAAAGGGAATTTTCTCCCCTAAAAAAGAAGTGTTTTTTTCACCAGGCTCTGAATCAACCCAATTGTTATGACATCAGATTAAGACTGTATCATCTCTGTGGCGGAAGCAGAGATGACCAATAGTATCCCATGCCTCCATATTGCAATAACAGCTTGTGTAACAAAATCCTCGGAATCTTTCAGACCCAGGACCTGATGTGTCTACACTTTAAGGTTAGGCAAACATATTAATACCTTTAGTAATTAATATTAGCATTATTGTAACCCAATCTTTATTTTATAGCAATGGGATATAAACAGGTAATCATAACCCGTTTTGTGCTTTCTGGGAATGGGTTATAAATGAGTAATCATAACTCAATCTGTGTTTTTGAGTCTGGGTTATAAATGGGTAATCATTACTGAATCCTTGTTTTCTGGAACTGGACTATAAATGGGTAATCATAACCGCCGGGGCAGACTGGCCATAGGGAGACCCCTTAGTATCCTTCTCATCCTCCTGTACCCAGTGCTGAATACTTGCAAGTACTCCTTAGTTTTCCAGTCGGGAGCGGTGAAAGCTGGTCACGATTATTTTATGCAGGTACGCTGATTACATCTTTGTTGTTTGTGAGTGTTTTGGCATTCAATAAAAGTGGTGTGTTTTTGGAAGCTAGCAATGTTGCACTAGATTTCTTTCTTCTTTTCTGCATGCAATTATTTGGAGCTACCATTTTGGGCTTATATGGAGTTTTCTAATTGGATTTCCTCTTAAAGCTATATTGCGGCTTTTCTAAGGAAGGCTGAAATAGTGCCCTTTGGAGTAGATGGAATCAACTATATGAATGCGATTACCATTTATTGATCCGGTAAGATCTTTGTGATACTGGTGGCGGGCACGAGACGTGTGTCATCACGCATGCGCTTTGGGATTACTTCACCATTTTCCATAAATTAAACCAGCTCTGTGTCTTTCTATTATAACCCAATCTTTGTTTTCTGGGATTGGGTTATAAGTGGGTCATTGAAACGCAATCCTTATATTCTGGGACTGAGCTATAACAAGGTAAAAACATAACCCAATCCTTGGTACTAGGTCAAAACTTGGTAATCATAACTTAATTCCTATGTTCTAGGATGGGGTTTCAACTGGGCAATCTTAACCCAATTCTGGGAGATCGCAACCCACTCCTTGGTTTTTGGGATTTGGTTTCAATCCTACAGTCTTTACCTCATTCCATTTTGTTTTGCATTAAACTTTCTGATTAGAAAATCGCCCATGCAATCATTTTATATTGATACAGGGGAGCATTTGCATGTGACCTCATTAAAGCAGATGGAAATCCATTTTTGGGTCCTCCGCTCTACCACCCACCCTCCCTGCCCAAGCAGCTTGGGTGATGCTGCCGGTTCAGCAATGGTCCGGTAAAAAAAAAAAGTTTTTTCCAGTGTGGGAGACACGCACGCCGGGACCGACGCTGGACGGGCGGCGTGCTCGTGATGACGCGGCGGCGTGACCGCGTCATCTGGAGTCACGTGAGGCTAGGGGCGCGATGCACCAGGGGTTCAAAAGATCGTGGGTTATGGTGGTTAGAGTAGCGTACCTTTGATAAAGAGCCATGGAGGCTCGAAACGGCCGTCAGGTGTGAGGAATGGATGCGTTTTGCTGAGTGCGCGTTTGGTGCTGAGAGACATGGAGGTTTGATTATTGTGTTGGTCATATTGGATTCTAATGTTATTCATTATATGCTGTTATGCTTCTCATTTAAGTACAATGTATATGAAGGGCTGCGCTGTGACAATAAGATAGTGCACTAAGAGGCTATTGAGGTGTGTGCAATATTTATGCTTTTATAATGCAATTTCATGTTATTGATTTAATAGCTGTATTTTGATACTATGCTTGATAAGCACATAGCACTTTAATATTGGCCTGGATATATTTTGTTACTAATCAGGTTTAATACATTGGAATTATGAGACATTTATATCCAGCGCGTCCCTGAGGATACATTATGATGACAGTGATGATTTAATAAATGTGTGTATTGTTGATTGTCATATGCTTATGTGTGTTATTTGTGATTTTTATATGTTAAATAAATGAACTGTTTTCAAATTATTTGAGTAAAATTTTTCTCTTTGATTATTGAGTGCGCACCTTAAACCATTTGTTTAAGTATATATGAGAAGGGCATATTTTTGTGGACAGCTCTTTTTAAGGTTGCAGCACCTTTCGATGTAAAGGAGTGTTTTTCTATGAGTGGTGTGCTGGACTATTATGCACTAATTACCGGTAAAAAAAAAAAAAAACTGGGTTTCCACTGCCGAGGACACACCCACCGGCACCTTTTGAGATCACTGATTGGCTGATTTCAAAAGGGGGGGGGGGTGAAGTGCAAACAGCGGCTGGCCGCATCCCTGGTTTTTATGCTTGGCGCGCCCACTTACGCACACAGCCACAAGGTAGCCAGGGTTGTGGAGCTGGCAATCGCAGCATTGCAGGAGCAGCCCAATTAAGGTGAGTTTACCGGCAACCCTGGAAGTTTCACACAGCGGGGACCTCTGCTATAGAATCTTTTACATTTCAGGGCCCAGCCACATGCTTTTCCATCCACTTTAAAGAGGACCAAAGAGGGATGTCTCAGCATTAATCAGAGAACTTTGTATACTACACCATTCCCAATCTCTCTGTCCTGCGCACAAGTCTGCCAGGCATGTAGAGCGGGGATACTAGGTGTAGGCTACATGGCATCATTTCACAGAAAAGCCATGGGGTCACATACAAAATCAATTGTTTGGCAGATTGGTTTTAACCCTATGGTACTGCATCTAAATATTTGTTCTTCCATAGTTAAACCACACCTTCACCCTAAATAAAAGTCTATCTTGTATGTTTCCCCCACCCTGTACATTGCCCACATTAAAAATCATCTACCTGCATTTATTGCATTTTATGAGCCTTTAAACATCCAAGATGGTGGCCTATAGAGTCCCAGGCTGCCTGCAGACAGGAAGTGTCTTCTGACTATGCTGCTCTGAATTCTGTGATTGCTGTGCTTTTCCTGACCCAAGCTCTGCTCTGTCTGAGCAAAGCACAGCTATAACCTGCCCCCTGTACTTTTGCCCCCTCTTCCCTCCTCAATATGTGATGCTTCTGAGGCAAGATGGCGGTGCCCTAATCCTGAACAGAGTTGAAGCCCAGTGGTGGAAAGAATACAAAGTAAATGATTAAAAACGTAAAATATATTCATTTGCCGGGGAATAGTTTTTTTTAGGGTTTGGGCTTTTCATTAAATGATGCTGAAAGTCCAGTTTAAGTTTATGAATCTCAATTGCCATGGATCAGTATTGGCCAGCAGGTGGCGCCATGAGCTTGGTAAATAGAAGCAATCGCTAACTCACGGCATATTCACAGCCTCCCTGAGCTCCAGCAGGTCCCTTTGCGGATAGATGAAGTTGCTCTGCTGCGCGCTGCCAGGATCTGAAATATGAATTGGCAATGACAATGATTTTTGGCTCATTTTTGTTTATTTGATCATTTGAAATATTTTTTGATCAGATCATTTGTTCACTTGCATAGGATTTCATTCCCTTCAATTTAATTTTCATTGAAAATTTGATTTAAAGTGGACCTCTACTCATGAAAGGATGTCTGCTCCAATGGGAGGCATTACTATGAATTTAAGAGGGTAAGGCTACTGGGGGCTGCTCCTCCTCCCCCACCAGCTAAGACTTTACAACAGGTTAGAAATCAGGCCAAATAACTTACCGTGTCCCCACTCCTGAGCAGCCTCCATGTCCCATGTGACCGGCGGCATCCAATGGAGTTCTCATGATGCACACCAGAGTGGTGCAGGATACAGCTGCCACCAGAGAAAGGTGAGTATTTCTGGCTTGCTTTTAAAGTACTCAGAAAGGAAGTGTGGTCACCTTCCATTCCCAGCCCAGTGCCCCAAAACAGCCTGTGTTTCTTTTTTTTTTTTTACCTCAGCCTTTACTCAATATTCATAAAAACACGAGGAAAAAAAACAACAGGAAGTAGTATTATGATGAATGGCAGCCAGCCATATACTAATTTATTCAATTACAACCAAACTGTCACATAATGGCAGTTAGGTTGAAGTACTCCCTATTGCTGAGCTGTGTACTCTAACTGATTGCATCATCATTGGGGGTGGGGCTGCTCAGCCAGGAAGCAATATGGCCGACTACAACCAGTTTGTTGTTATGAATATTGGGCAAAGGCTGAGGTAAAAAAACACATGGGGCAGGGGACAGAAAGTGACTACATATACTTCCCTCTGAGTATAGGTGCACTTTAAGTTGAAAGAAACCTGGGATTTAAACTGTCCTGGGTTTTAGTCAGTGCCCCGGGTCTTCTTACCTTGGCAGCAATCCCACAGTGCATGCACCGGTTCTCCACCAATCAGCATTTATATCCATGAATATTAAAGGGCAGCTAAAAACATTAAATGAATGCGGCAGGAATCCCTTGCAGAAGCTTCCCTCTGGCTTTAATCACCATTAAAGCGGACCTTCACCCTCAATAAGAGTCTATTTTGTATCCCTCACCCCCTACATACAGATTGCCCACATTAAAAATCATCCTACCTGCACCTATTGCATTTTTTTAAACCTTTATCATCCAAGATGGCGGCCCGTGGACAGGAAGTGTCTTCTGAATATGCCGCTCTGCATTCTGGGATTGCTGTCTTTTTCCTGACCCCAGCTCTGCTCTGTCTGTGCGAAGTACATCTATAACCCCGCCCCCTGCCCCTCTCCTCACCTCCGAATGTGATGCTTCTGAGGTAAGATAGCGGCGCCCATATCCTAGAGTCCTGAACAGAGTTGCAGGCCAGTGGGGGAAAGAATAAGTAAGCGACTAAAATTGTAAAGTATATTCATTTTAGATGCTGGGGAATAGTTTTTTAGGGTTTGGGCTTTTCATTAAATGATGCTGAAGGTCCGGTTTAGGCTATGCCTGCAATGGGTGCACACAGCAGCTAGATGAATGCTGGGGATGCCACTGGCGTCCCCGCGCATGCACCATGAGATTGATTGAAAGGTACGATTTCTGGTGACCTGGCAAATTTCACATAGGGGGCATCCCACACCACAAACTTCCAGGCAATCAGCCCACCCTAGAGTCTATAATGTCCTTTTTAAAGGGTAAGTCCACTTTCATGGACTTTCCCCACAGACCTGCAGCAGGCTGGCATGGCCTCAGTCCAGAGCACTGCTATTGACTTTAATGGGGGCTGCCATACACCAGTACCTTCTATGTATGCAGGGGCATAGCTAGGGGGGAGCAGGGGGGGCACTTGCCCCGGGTGCAGCAGGTCAGGGGGGGCGCCAAAGGGAGGCCCGAGAACAGGTGGGGGGGGCACCATTTTTAATATTTGCCCCGGGTGCCAGAAAGCCTAGCCACTCCTCTGCATGTATGAAGGTACCCATTGATGTCAATAGGAGTGCTTCGGTCTGAGTTCACACCTACCCACCACTCTGGTTTCTCATACTGACGTTGAGGGTGGGCAAACAGCATTGTAGGAGTGGGTGTAGGGTATGTGAGTAATCTTGTGCCCGATGGCATGGACTATCCCTTTAAAGGAAAATTCCCTTTTGTCATTTTTGTTTGTGTTCTGTCTTACTGTTTATGATAGGATTGTGAACCCAGATCTGTGATTTACTTATCAGCATGCTGTGTCCAAGTTTATATTCCTGAAGTGGTTGAATTAATGCAGATGGGGTTACACCTGATGTCTCTGCCTCAGCCAATACAGATGATTAGCAAGCCAGAGTCAGGAAGTTTTTGAAATGTATACCAGAACACTACTTTGGTGTGCATTGCTAAGGTAAACACATTGTTGTTAGGGAAAACTGTTTCTTTTATAACATGGAGTTGCAAACGAATAGAAAAGTAAAAAAACAGATAAGCTCAGCACGCTGAACACATCATATTGGCACAGGATAATGGAAACATTTAAAAATGCCACTGAAAGTGGAATTACCCTTTAAGCTGGCGATTATACCAAATAGGTCTGAAATCACTGATCAGCTTGGCCAGAAAGGATGTATGGCCCTTAGATCAGTCAATGAGAGAGCCGTGTGACTGAGGGCAGATGCACACCCTGGAGCTGGTGAAGGGGGGCACCTATATTCCAAGTAAAGGTGAGTAAGGTGAGTATTCTTTTTGTTTTTTTTGACTGGAGGTCCACTATAAAGCGGAACTAAACCCATGATTTTGACTATCCCAGGTTTCGATTCCCCACTGCGTGAAACCTCCCAGAAAGACTATCCTTTTCCCAGTCCAGTGGCGCACGCATGGACTCTCATCCGATCAGAGCATTTATCCAATTCCGTGACTATATTATTTGGCAAATGGCTCTGAAAGGCTTCAATGGGGAGCGCAAGTGGCAGCATCCCGCTCTCGCTCCCCGAATTACATAGGCAAGGCAAACGGCTCTGATTGGACGGGATCCTGAGCATGTGCCATTGGACTGGAGAAAGGTAAGTTGATACCGGCGATCTGGGGGGTGTCACACAGCGGGGCATCCCAACTCAGAATCAGCAGCCTTCCTGGGAATTTTTTTAGATTCCATGGCTGATGACCCTGGGTTTTGTTCCACTTTAAGCTCCTACTAGTCTTAAACCATCTAATGGAAGACTCTTGGCAGCCATACCCAAGAAAAAACTTTCAGTAAAACTAAGCAGGTAAACAATAGGTGACAGAAAAGATTGCTATGTGTCGCCACAGCAACTAGGATGTGCTGTTTAATTATTACTAAGCTCCCCCACCATTTAGCCCATGTCAACGCCGGGCCTTCACCTCGGCTGATCCTACCAGGAGGTTACCATGGCAACCAAGAGAAGCTTAGATTTCTCATTTCACTCCCCGAACAATGGTCCGCCACTTCTAAACTTTTCTTAACAAAGCTTTTGTCCTCGCGTTACAAATCATAAATCGTATTTGCCGCAAGTAAGAGCGATCGCGTTGTCTCCCAGAAAATAAGATACATTAAAAATTAAACGGAACAGTAATAGATACAGTCCTCAAAAACATATACAGCAATAAGAGCAGGGAAGCAGTGAAATCCCGTCCACCACCCCAAGCCCCACCTTCTTGTACACTGGTAAAGGGGTCATTCAGATCTCATGACTCTTCAACATTAAAGGGGGGCTTCACTTCATTGGAGAGTACATTGGAGGGATGGGTTGCACAAGCAGACCCTTTCTTTAACCCCTTAGTGATGGCAGATACTGCTTTTAACCCATAAGTGAAAGCAGAATCCACTTTTCACCCTAACAGATAGCAGAGCCCAAGCATACTCCCTTTTAACCCCTAAGTGACAGCACTGTGCAAATAGAGCCCCCCTTTAACCCCTAAGTGGCAGCACTGGGCAAGCAGACCCTCCTTTTAACCTCTAAGTGACAGAATTGTGCAAGCAGACTTCCCGTTTACCCCCTAAGTAACAGAGCTGGGCAAGCAGACTTCCCTTTTACCCCCTAAGTAACAGAGCTGGGCAAGCTGACCCCCCTTTTAACCCCTAAGTGGCAGCACTGGGCAAGCAGACCTTCTTTTTAACCTCTAAGTGACAGAATTGTGCAAGCAGACTTCCCATTTACCCCCTAAGTAACAGAGCTGGGCAAGCCGACTTCCCTTTTACCCCCTAAGTAACAGAGCTGGGCAAGCTGACCCCCCTTTTAACCCCTAAGTGGCAGCACTGGGCAAGAAAACTCTCCTTTTAACCCTTAAGTAGCAGAACTGTGCAAGCAGACCCTCCTTTTAACCTCTAAGTGGCAGCACTGGGCAAGAAGACTCCCCTTTTCTTTATTGCATGGCATGGCCCGCTTCGGTATTCATAATAGTTGGGTTATTCCGCCACAAGGGCCGAGCCATGCAAGAACAAAAAAAATTCTACAGGTGAGTACTCACAGAATTGCTTTTTTATCCACTAATTGTCAGCACTGTGCAGGAAGACTCCCCTTTTAATCCCTAATTGTCAGCACTGCGCAAGAAGACTCCCCTTTGAACCCCTAAGTGGCAACACTATGCAAGCAAACTCCCCTTTTAACCCCTAAGTGGCAGCACTGCGCAAGCAGACTGCTTTTCAACCCACATATGTCAGCACTGTGCAAGAAGACATCAGTTTTAACCCCTAAGTAACAGCCCAGTACCAGGAGACTCTCCTTTAAAGTGGACCAAAACCCAGGATTTTGACTATCCTGGTTTTTGGTCTTTGCCCCCAGGGCACCCTGATCTGGGATGCCCCTCTGTCTGAAACCCCCCAGGTCGCCCAATCTGACTAAGCCTTCCTCGGTCCTACGACCCATGTGCAGTGTCTGGTTCCAATAATCGCGTTAGGGTCCGCTCCCGCCCCTTCATCTAAGAGCTTGTCTAAGGAGAGTGGATCAGGGCGCACTGGTGGATGCATCCCCGCTACCCTCTAACAGGGAGCGCGCCCGCACCGGCCATTCACAAATGCCTGGCACAGGCAAACGTCATGCTAAAGGGACAGCGGGATGTGGCCACTGCTTGCGCATGCGCCGTTGGACCGGAAAAGATGAGTTTCCGGGTAACCTGGGGAGTTTCACACAGCAGGGCATCCTGGGTTTTGGACCATTTTAAATGCTTAGCCAGCCAAATGTGCATGGGGCAGGGCCATTTGCACTTCCTTGCAGAAGGAAAAAATTGGCGCAAGAAGAGGCAATTTGTGTTTCTCCTGTGCGCTTGCCATTTGGTGCGATTCGCACATGCAGCCATGAATCATGCAAGTAGGCGCATGCAGAATCGTTTGCGCTCCGCCTGAGCGTTTTTGTGCACTGGCCATAAATCGACCCTATTGGTTGCAGTTCATACCACATACTGCCACTGGAGGGTGCTAATGCTTCAGTGAATCCCAGACGTCAAAAGAATGTCCCATATAAAATGATATACAATAATGAGCCACAGACAGAGGGATGCACAGTCAGCATTACCAGAGGCAATATAATACAAATGAAGTAATGTACAAGGATTCAATAGTGCACAAGTGAAAAAAAGTCAACCCTATTTACATAGGTGCAGTTAGAGTGCCGCACTAATTCATAGATGCCAGCCTGACCCATTCCTGCAGGGGGATTGTTCTCCATTTAGCTCAGCACACCTGGGCCCAGCCAATAAACTGTGCTGAATAGAAGTTCTAATTATCTAAGTTCAGGTGTGTTGAGGTAAATGGACATTGTGAAGTGCAGGACTGGAAAAAATCACCCTGCAGGAATGGTCAGGTTGGCATCCCTGCTAGGCCAAATGATGCCAAGAAACAAAACGCTATTGCCAAATTAAAGAAAAGAATGCTGACGCGCGTTTTAAGTTGTCCGCTTTGTCAAAGCATCTATTAGACATGGACAGAAAGGATGCAAGGACAAGATGCAGCTGTACTATATGGTGGCACATTGGCACCTTTTATTTAAAGCGGACCAACACAACAAACAATGCTCATATGCATCCCTCCCCAGGGCAATTTAGCTTGCGGCACATAAAAATTAATGTACTTTTTCTAACTCCTGCTGTGGTAAATTTAAAACAAAATGGGGGCTCATGCATCTGCAGGCCACCTGCAAACAAGGAGTGCTGCTGGGTTCCTGTTACTGTGCATTGTCAGTTATATCAGTTGAATCCTGGCTATCCAGGGTGATTGGTCCTCTTGAAGAGATTTCCTCTCTACTCCACATCGATGCACCCTGCAGTGTTCTCACTCCACTTGGCCGCTGCAGCCCCGCTGACAGACCGGGCCGGATTATGAGGGGGGCCCCGGGGCCAGAACCACTTGCCCTGCAAAGGAGGCCTCCACCAACCTTTGGGTTATGGTCTGGTCCAGGAAGCTTTTCAGTCTTTGGTCTGAGGGGCTGCAGGGCTGGCAACAAAACTATCAGCGGCAGTGGGGGGTGCACCTGGGCAAACCTGAATCCAAAGCCACCAGAGTGCAGGACGGAGTGTCTGGAGCAGCTCACTGCCCATAAGCCACCAAGCACAGCCACTGGCAGCTCAATGCAGGGAACTGTTTTCTGCTGGACCAGCTGGGCAACTACACGACCCCCCACCCAGAATGGCAAAGCAGGAGTTCCCGAGCAACATGCACCCGCACAAGGGACTCGATCTGATGTTTCAGTAAGTGGGCGGGTGTCAGACAACCACCAATCAGTTACTTGGCTGAACTATTATTTTAAAGGAAAAAAAATACTGTATCTGGGAATCAGGGGTTTTCATAGAGCAAAACATCCCAAATCGGGATGCCCATAGGAGAGGGAATCAGCTAGGCCTAGAGCTGGGCAAAATGGGTTTTGGTCCTCGTTAAGGCCCTTCTGGCCCTATATCATGAAATGTTTAGAATATATCATGAAATGTTTAGCCTCTTCACTGTATGTGAGCACAGGAAGCTGGTGGCTGGAGGATTGGGTTTGGGCCATGGGTGGACTGGCTATAGGGAGACTCGGGCAAATGGCCGGTGGGCCTCACTGCTTTGGGGCAGTGAAGTCTTTACTATCACCACCTTTACTACCACCCCCATCCAAGCCTTGCCTCCCTCCAGCCTCCCAGCCCATGTCCTCCCCCCTAATGATTTAGCCTCAGCCTTGGAGCACCACGGACTGTCCAGAAAGCAGCAGAGATGCTACTGGCTGGTCACGGGAAGGCCAGGTGCTGGAAAAATCCAGATTTTTGGCCCCAATCTGCCACTGGTGGGGGGTGGGGTGATGAAGCTGAAGCACATGGAAGTATGTGGCAATCACATGCAGAGTAACAAGCTGCTGATGCGCTCCGGCTAAATTGCGAGCTCTTCCGTTCGGTGGTGAGTGCCCACACGCTGCTTTAAAGTGGCTGCATCAGAGATGATATGTTCCTATTGATTTTTCTTGGCAGCGTTTTAGCCCTGGACTGTGTTTATCATCAGGCTGCACACAGGGGGAGAGCGCACAACACCATGCAAGTGTCTCTATGCTGACGTCATTCCGCGATCATTCTGATGGATCGATGGCAATATGGGCAACCTGGGGAATGCAGTCCCATGACATTGGGATGAGTTAAAGTAGAACTCCAAGAAACACAGTTACATGGGTGAACAAAGCTGGCCAGGAAGCTTTGATTTCCCTACAAACAGGTGTAACTAAATGTGATGGGGCCCTGGTGCAAACGTTAGATGGGGCCCTTTCAAGGCTCATACAGTAAACTTTTTTCTGTCTTTTAAATCAATTGGATGAAGCTAGAAAACTAAAGATTAACACAGCAAAAATGAACGGTGCTTCATTTATCTAAATGATGCCAAGTGAGCATAAATATGATAAATAAGGTGAAGGAGCAACAATGATGGGGCCCCCCTGACTTCCTGAGTCCCAATCCGGTTGCACCGCCTATATTTACCCCACTGCCTACAAACATCAAACAGAAATCAGACCTCTGTGGTCGGTGGAGGAAACTGGAGAGACTTGTGTAATAATCTGAAAATCCTCCAAGGAGTGTGACCCCCAATGTTCTGCGTCCTCATATGCTTTATATAAAAGGAGAAGAACATTAGCCTCACCTCCAGTGCCAGTATCTCATTAGAGACATCATACAGGCATTCAGCTCAATATAATAGTCAGGGCCAGCCTCAGGTAAATGTCGCCCTGTGCAGTGTCAGACCAGTCCACCAGAGGATCCTCTGGTGGGTCCTAGGCAGTGACCCAGGGCAACCATCAGGAGATCGATGACTAAAACAGTTTCTGCTTGGCCCGGTATGTCCTGTGAGTTTACTAATTCTTCAGTAAGTTACATTTGTTATGTTGGTCAAAAGATGTTGTGTGACTACAATCTGAATGGTGGGCCCAAAGAATAAATTCCCTTGGCGGGCACCAAAAATGATTTCTCCTGGTGGGCCCCAAGACTGTTTTCCTTGGGTGGGATGCAAGAATGATTTCCTCGGGTGGGACCCAAGAATGATTTCCTCTACAGAGCCCCTAAGAAAGATTTCCTCTGGTGGACACCCAAGAATAATTTCCTTTGGTGGGCCCCAAGAATGATTTCCTCTGGTGGCCCCAAGAATGATTTCCTCTGGTGGCCCCAAGAATGATTTCCTCTGGTGGCCCCAAGAATGATTTCCTCTGGTGGCCCCAAGAATGATTTCCTCTAGTGGCCCCAAGAATGATTTTCTCTAGTGGCCCCAAGAATGATTTCCTCTGGTGGCCCCAAGAATGATTTCGTCTGGTGGCCCCAAAATTGTTTTCTTCTGGTTTGTTGTACAAGAATGATTTGCTCTGGTGGACAACCAATAATTATTGAATCTTGTGGGCCCCAAGAATGATTTCCTCTGGTTGGTCCCAAGAATGATATCCTCTGGTGGACACCCAAGATTGATTTCCTCTGGTAGGTCCCAAGAATGAGTTCCTATGGTGGACACTCAAGAATGATTTCCTCTAGTGGCCCCAAGAATGATTTCCTCTGGTGGCCCCAAGAATGATTTCATCTGGTGGCCCCAAAATTGTTTTCTTCTGGTTTGTTGTACAAGAATGATTTGCTCTGGTGGACAACCAATAATTATTAAATCTTGTGGGCCCCAAGAATGATTTCCTCTGGTTGGTCCCAAGAATGATATCCTCTGGTGGACACCCAAGATTGATTTCCTCTGGTAGGTCCCAAGAATGAGTTCCTATGGTGGACACCCAAGAATGATTTCCTTTGGTGGGCCCCAAGAAAGATTTCCTCTGGTGGGCCTGAGAATGATATCCTCTGGTGGACACCCAAGATTGATTTCCTCTGGTAGGCCCCAAGAATGAGTTCCTATGGTGGACACCCAAGATTGATTTCCTCTGGTAGGTCCCAAGAATGAGTTCCTATGGTGGACACCCAAGAATGATTTCCTCTAGTGGCCCCAAGAATGATTTCCTCTGGTTGGCCCCAAGAATGATTTCATCTGGTGGCCCCAAAATTGTTTTCTTCTGGTTTGTTGTACAAGAATGATTTGCTCTGGTGGACAACCAATAATTATTAAATCTTGTGGGCCCCAAGAATGATTTCCTCTGGTTGGTCCCAAGAATGATATCCTCTGGTGGACACCCAAGATTTATTTCCTCTAGTAGGTCCAAAGAATGAGTTCCTATGGTGGACACCCAAGAATGATTTCCTTTGGTGGGCCCCAAGAAAGATTTCCTCTGGTGGGCCTGAGAATGATATCCTCTGGTGGACACCCAAGATTGATTTCCTCTGGTAGGTCCCAAGAAGGAGTTCCTATGGTGGACACCCAAGATTGATTTCATCTGGTAGGTCCCAAGAATGAGTTCCTATGGTGGACACCCAAGAATGATTGCTCTGGTGGACAACCAATAATTATTAAATCTTGTGGGCCCCAAGAATGATTTCCTCTGGGTGGTCCCAAGAATGATATCCTCTGGTGGACACCCAAGATTGATTTCCTCTGGTAGGTCCCAAGAATGAGTTCCTATGGTGGACACCCAAGAATGATTTCCTCTAGTGGCACCAAGAATGATTTCCTCTGGTGGTCCCAAGAATGATTTCATCTGGTGGCCCCAAAATTGTTTTCTTCTGGTTTGTTGTACAAGAATGATTTGCTCTGGTGGACAACCAATAATTATTAAATCTTGTGGGCCCCAAGAATGATTTCCTCTGGTTGGTCCCAAGAATGATATCCTCTGGTGGACACCCAAGATTGATTTCCTCTGGTAGGTCCCAAGAATGAGTTCCTATGGTGGACACCCAAGAATGATTTCCTTTGGTGGGCCCCAAGAAAGATTTCCTCTGGTGGGCCTGAGAATGATATCCTCTGGTGGACACCCAAGATTGATTTCCTCTGGTAGGTCCCAAGAATGAGTTTCTATGGTGGACACCCAAGATTGATTTCCTCTGGTAGGTCCCAAGAATGAGTTCCTATGGTGGACACCCAAGAATGATTTCCTTTGGTGGGCCCCAAGAAAGATTTCCTCTGGTGGGCCTGAGAATGATATCCTCTGGTGGACACCCAAGATTGATTTCCTCTGGTAGGTCCCAAGAATGAGTTTCTATGGTGGACACCCAAGATTGATTTCCTCTGGTAGGTCCCAAGAATGAGTTCCTATGGTGGACACCCAAGAATGATTTCCTTTGGTGGCCCCAAGAAAGATTTCCTCTGGTGGGCCTGAGAATGATTTCCTCTGGTGGCCTGAGAATGATTTCCTCTGGTCTGTCCGAGAATGATTTCCTCTGGTGGGCCCGAGAATGATTTCCTCTGGTGGGCCCGAGAATGTTCTCCTCTGGTGGGCCCAAGAATGATCTCCTCTGGTGGGCCCGAGAATGATCTCCTATGGTGGACACCCAAGAATGATTTCCTTTGGTGGGCCCCAAGAAAGATTTCCTCTGGTGGGCCTGAGAATGATATCCTCTGGTGGACACCCAAGATTGATTTCCTCTGGTAGGTCCCAAGAATGAGTTTCTATGGTGGACACCCAAGATTGATTTCCTCTGGTAGGTCCCAAGAATGAGTTTCTATGGTGGACACCCAAGATTGATTTCCTCTGGTAGGTCCCAAGAATGAGTTCCTATGGTGGACACCCAAGAATGATTTCCTTTGGTGGGCCCCAAGAAAGATTTCCTCTGGTGGGCCTGAGAATGATATCCTCTGGTGGACACCCAAGATTGATTTCCTCTGGTAGGTCCCAAGAATGAGTTTCTATGGTGGACACCCAAGATTGATTTCCTCTGGTAGGTCCCAAGAATGAGTTCCTATGGTGGACACCCAAGAATGATTTCCTTTGGTGGCCCCAAGAAAGATTTCCTCTGGTGGGCCTGAGAATGATTTCCTCTGGTGGCCTGAGAATGATTTCCTCTGGTCTGTCCGAGAATGATTTCCTCTGGTGGGCCCGAGAATGATTTCCTCTGGTGGGCCCGAGAATGTTCTCCTCTGGTGGGCCCAAGAATGATCTCCTCTGGTGGGCCCGAGAATGATCTCCTCTGGTGGGCCCGAGAATGATCTCCTCTGGTGGGCCCGAGAATGATTTGCTCTAGAGAGCTTTAATAATGATTTTCTCTGGTGGACACCCAAGAATGTTTTCCTCTGGTGGGTCCCAAGAATGAGTTCCTATGGTGGACACACAAGAATGAGTTCCTATGGTGGACACACAAGAATGATTTCCTCTGGTGGGCCCGAGAATGATTTCCTCTGGTGGGCCCGAGAATGATTTCCTCTGGTGGGCCCGAGAATGTTTTCCTCTGGTGGGCCCGAGAATGATTTCCTCTGGTGGGCCCAACAATGATTTCCTCTGGTGGGACCAAGAATGATTTGCTCTAGAGAGCTTTAATAATGGTTTCATCTAGTGAGCTTCAAGAATGATTTCCTCTGGTGCTCCAGTTCAACCTGGCCCTATTCTAGGATGATGCCCTTCAACACACACACACACACATATACCTGTTCACACCCAGACAGAGATAAAGAAAAGGAAAGAGAGACATAGAGAAAATATAAAAGAGATATAGGGAACGCAAGAGAGGGAAAGATATGTAAGGGATTCCAAAAAGAGAGGGATGGGAGATGGACAGAGCATGGAAGACAGGAAGAAAGGCAAAGAAGAGAGCAAGGCTCACATGGAACCTGAATTCTGCCGCCCAGTTCTGGGCACCATTTCATAGAAAGCACACTCTGACTATGGAAAGGGTGCAGATGAGAGCCACCAAACTGATAAGAGTAATGAAGGATCTTAGTTATGACGAAGGATTACGGGAATTAAATCTGTTTAGTCTTCAGAGGGGACGGCTGAGGGGGGACATGATTTACTTGTATAAATATATAAATGGGCAATACAAAAAATATGGGAAAACACTATTTCAGGTAAAATCCTCTCTAAAGACAAGGGGGCACTCCCTTCGACTGGAAAAAAAGAAATTCAGTCTCTGGAGGCAGCAATCATACTTTACCATAAGAACTATAAATCTGCGGAATAGCCCCCCACAGAAGCTTGCTACAGCATCAACCGCTGACAGCTTCAAAAAAAGGTTTAGATGCTTATTTAGAAGAAAATAACAGTTACTATTATCTGTTATTGGACATATGTCTTTTTAGAACCGTATAACCTATGTAAGGTTGTGGAAAATATAGTAGATAGATGAGGAAATGTTAAAATGAAAGAATGAGGGGATGTGGAAAAAAGGAATTTAGAACAGAGAGAAAGAGTGATTGAGGTGGAGAGAAAGAAAATGCAAACATGGAAAAGTGGGAGGAGGAAATTTAGAGCAAAGAGAGAGAGAAAGAGAGGCTGTGAATGAGAAAGAAAGAAAGATGAGGGTAACATGGAAGAGAGAGAGGAGGAAAAGTAAAAAAAAAAGAGAGAGATAAGGAAGAAAAGTGAAAAGAGATGAATACAAAAATGCTCAAAATGGGAGGTGGGGGCGGGATTTGTAAGAAATGTTAAAAAATGTATTGTGGAAAAGAGACAATGTGGCAAGGTGAAATAGAGGGAGATGGCAGAATGTAGAAAAGAGAGGGACGATGATGGAATTTGGAAGAAAAAGAGAAAGGAGGAGCGTGGAAGAAAGAAGAGAGGCACATGGAAAAGAGAGGGAGGAGGGATTTGAAACAAAGAGAGAATGTGGGAATGTGGAAGAGAGAGAGGAGGAAAAGTAGAAAAGAAATGGAGGGAATGTAGAAAAGTGAGAAAGATGGTGGGAAAGTGGAAAAGAGGAGCATGTAAAAATACAATTCTGTGATTACTCACCTGTAGAATTGGTATTATGAGTATACAGTACGTCCTGCTCCAGATAAGATACTTTACGTCTGGGTATTACTCCGCCAGATGGCGCTGGACTGCAGAGACAGTGAAATTGGCTCCTCCCGGCCCCTCAAATACCCGGGACCTCCCACAAATCCCCAGTATTGAAAAGCAGTTAACAAGAAGCCGAGAGAATGATAACAGAACCAACCATTAACTAAACCAACAATGATAACAATCACCATACAGAGGATCCAAGAATAATGAAAACCAAGGTTGGGGTGGAGCAGGACGTACTGTATACTCATAATACCAATTCTACCGGTGAGTAATCACAGAATTGTATTAATCTTAGTATACAGTACGTCCTGCTCCAGATAAGATTCTTTACATCTGGGACATCCAATAGCAGTGTCCGTAAAGTAGGGTGGGATCCCCAAAGGTAACAGCAGACAGGTCAGACCACTGCCGCCTGCAGAACTTTGCGGCCAAAAGCAGCATCAGCTGAGGCCCTAACATCAACCTTGTAAAACTTGGAAAAGGTATGAACAGAAGACCAAGTAGCGGCCTTGCAAACTTGTTCAACAGAAGCCTGGTGCTGAAAAGCCCAAGAGGCACCAATAGCACGAGTGGAATGAGCAGTAAGGTGGAAGGGAGGATTCTTCCCCTTAGCAGTGTAGGCCTGAATCACAGCCTGACAGATCCATTTGCTGATAGTAGATTTGGCAGGAGCCAAACCCTTCCTAGAACCAGAAGGGACCAAAAATAGACCATCAGTTTTCCTGAAAGGTGCAGTAGCCACCAGATAGTGCTTCAGATTCCTGACCACATCTAAGAAATGCAAAACCCTCTCCTTAGTGTTACTAGGATTCGGGCACAAGGAAGGTAGAACAATGTCCCGATTAAGATGAAAGGCAGACACAACCTTAGGCAGAAAATCTGGCTTGAAGCGAAACACCACCTTGTTCTGGTGTCTCTCAAAGTTGGGGGGCTGGATGTAAAGCGCCGCCAACTCAGACACACGCCTAACAGAGGTGATAGCCACCAAAAAGACAACCTTGAGAGTAAGAATGGCCTAGGCAGCCTCCTGCACAGGTTCAAACGGAGCACCCTGCAAGGCAGACAAGACCAAGTTCAAGTCCCAGACAGGCAACATAGGCTTACGTGGAGGACGCACATGGGTAACCCCTGGAAAAAGGTCTTGACCAGAGAATGCTGAGCAAAAGATCTTTGGAAGAAAACAGCCAGGGCAGAAACATGACCCTTCAGCGTACTGAGTTGAAGCCCCAGATCCAAACCATGTTGAAGGAACTCCAGAATCCTGGGAATAGAGAACACACGACAGGGAAGAGGCCTAGACTCACACCAGTCAATGTAGGCACACCAAACCCTATAGTAAATGGAAGAAGAAGACTTCTTCTTAGCCTTAATCAAGGTGTTAACAACAGAGGCAGACAGCCCCTTTTCCATCAAGATGGAGGTTTCAGCAGCCAGGCCGTCAAAGCCAGCGTTTGTAAATTGGGATGGCGTAAATGTCCCTGTGTGAGTAGGTCTGGAACCCTGGGCAGAGCGTACTGATCTACTGCCAGCTGCACTATGTCTGTGAACCACACTCTTCTTGGCCACCGGGGAGCCACCAGGATTGCTGGCACCCCTTCCTGAGCTATCTTGCACAGAACCCTGCCCAACAGGCGGAATGGGGGAAAGACATACAGAAGCTGAAAGTCCTGCCATGACATTGCTAGAGCATCCGTGGCCAAGGCCAGAGGATCCTGGGACAGGGAGACAAAGGCTGGGAGCTTGTGATTGTGACGGGAGGCAAACAGATCCACATCTGGCTGACCCCAACGGTGACTCAGAAAGTGAAACACCCTGTCGCTGAGGGACCATTCTCCCAGGTGAGAGGTCCCCCTGCTCAGGGAGTCTGCCTGCAGATTCTCCACCCCCGGAATGTACACAGCTGAGATGCAGGGAACATTGTCCTCCGCTCAGGACAGGATCAGAGACACATCCTTGAGGGCCCCCTTGCTCCGGGTCCCTCCCTGATGATTGATGTAGGCAACCACCGTCTGGTTGTCCGAGCGTACCTGAACAGGCCGACCCTGAAGATGTTGGGTCAAGTGAGCCAGAACCATCCTGATCACCCTCAGTTCCAGAATGTTGATAGGGGTGTGGGCCTCCCGAGTGCCCCACCACCCTTGGAACTGTAGGGACTTCCAGAAGCCCCCCAACCTGTCAGACTGGCATCCGTGGTGACCGTCTCCCAGCAGGGGGCCAGAAAGGATCTGCCCGCCAACAGGTTCCTGGAGTCCAGCCACCACGAGAGGGGACCGCCTGGCTAGGGGGGACTGAACAAGGACCTGGTCCAGGGACGCAGGATCCTTGTCTCAGACTGACAAGAGGTAGAATTGCAGAGGCATAAGGAACCGCCTCGAAGCACGACACCATCAGGGCCACCAGCTGCATTCCCTGCCTGATGGAGGGATGAGGGCAAAATAGAAGGAACTGAACCTGCGCTAGCAGATTGTCCACCTTCTGCTGAGGAAGAAAGATCCTTGCCTGAACTGTATCCAGATTCATTCCCAGAAATGGTGTCACCAAGGAGGGAGACAGGGAAGATTTGGGATGGTTGATCACCCAGCCAAATGACTCCAGTGTGGACACTACTCGCTGAGTATCCAGCTCTGCCTGTTGGAGGGACTGAGAAGTGATGAGAATGTCGTCCAAATAGGGCAGAACGCGAATGCCCTGAGACCTGAGCAGAGCCATCACTCCTGCCAACACCTTGGTGAACACTCTAGAAGCTGACGTGAGACCGAAGGGCAATGTCACAAATTGGTAGTGCTGATCCTCCAGCGCGAACCTGAGGAATCTTTGATGACCTGGAAAGATGGGAATATGAAGGTAAGCATCCTTGATGTCCACAGAGGTCATGAAGTCCCCTAGACGCAGGGAACTGATAGCAGAGTGCAGAGTTTCCATGCGAAAGCGCCTGCATCTGACAAATTTGTTGAGGATCTTCAAGTCCAGGATGGGCCTGACTGACCCATCTCTTTTGGGCACGGTGAAAAAGTTGGAATAAAACCCCTTGCCCCTTTCTCGTAAGGTGACCTGACAGATGGCCCCCAGCTCCAGAAGGCTTTGCACCGCTAGAATCAGAGCCTGTGCTGACATGGGGTCCTGAGGCATCCGGGATCTGATGAATCTTGGGGGTGGCCAGGCAGCAAACTCTATCTTGTAACCGGAGGACACTACCTCCTGAATCCACCGGTCTGAGACATGAAGCCTCCAGACGTGAGCAAATAGCTGAAGCCGTCCCCCCACCCGGATGGGTGAGGGCACCCCTTCATGCCTGAGGGGGCTTGGGGGAAGGCGTCCACGTCCGCCCCTACCCCAGAAATCTCCTCAGGCCCCAGTAAAGGAGACCCCTCTCCCTGTTCTGGATCCACGGTAGGGGGAAGAAAAGGAGCCCGGGCCCCGAAAGGGCCGAGACTGCCTTCTGCACTGGGGTAACCTGCCTCCCTTAGCAAACAGGTCCAGGCGGTCCCCAAATAGGCATAGTCTTTTGAAAGGAAAACCAGTGAGAGCCTTCTTGGCAGCGTTGTCAGCTGCCCACTGGCGCAGCCAAACCGAGCGGTGTATAGCCACCACCAAGGCAGAGGCTCTGCCACACATCCTAATGGTATCATTCAAGGCAGAGAGGACATAAGCAACAAATACCTCACAACGCGAGAGTGCATTATACTCTTCACTAGAAACATCATCAGGAGCTCCATCTAGGACACTTTTAAGCAGAGTCCTAATAGCCACAGCTGTAATGGCAGAGGCACAAACCGGGCGCAGCACCGTCCTCACACAGGCAAAGGCATGGCAAGCCAGCTGATCAATACGCCGGTCCTCACTATCCTTCAGGGTAGTAGAGTCAGGGGAATGCATGACAGAGGTGTTAGACAATCCAAGAATTGGGGCATCCACTTCGGGAGGGGATGACCAACGTTTAACCACATCAGCAGGAAAGGGATATCTCTTATCCCAACTCTTAGGGACCACGGGGAGCCTGCTAGGACGCTCCCATTCTTTGAGCACGAGATTATTAAAATTAAGATTGTTCAGGGAATTCTAAACGTGGCTTGGCAATATGAAACAATTCCCCCTGCTGCTTAGGAGCCGCGGCCGGGGGAGAGATAGAAAGCACCTCAAAAATCTGAGCCAACAGCCTATCAGTATCATCTGGGGCCCAGGGATCAGAGCCAGAATCATCATAACCCTTGGGTCGTTCATCAGATGATTCTGAGTCAGAGAACAATTCCCCTTCTTCCAGGGGGGTATAACCAGACAGATCAAAGAACTCTTCAGCCTCCATAGGGAAAAGAGTGACATCAGGCGCCAAATGCCGCCTCTTAGCAGAGGCCTTACGCGCCATAGTATTAGCAAGCAACTTTTCAACACTGGCCAGTCTAGTAGACACATCAGGCTGAGACTCCCCACTAGTATGCAGCTCACTGGGAGTCAAATGTAAGCTTGGGGGAGTAGGCGAAGCCATACATGACGCAGGCCCAGCTGCTGGTAACCTAGGCTGCAGCGCAAGCACCTGCTGGGCACAAGGTACACAAACCCGCACATTGTCAACACTGGTAGGGGACACTCCACACGCCACACACAGCCGGGCTTGTCCCGAAGGAACCCCGAACACATTATCCTGAGACGCCTCCATATGGTGATTATAGCGGCACAATAGGCCGATAGGGATTCACGCTATAAAAGCACCCCGGGATGCCCCAGTAGCCCGTTAGGGAAGTGGGAGGAATTAGCACACTAGGCCTCAATAAGTTAAATAAACTAAATAGAGGGGGTAGGGCCGGGAGAAACCAATTGAGTTTGACCCGCCTGTAAGACATAAGCAAGAAAAAACCCTGTAAGCGACATGCATACATTAACATTAAAACATATACAAAATAGTCGCGAGGGCACTCACGGACCGCGGTAAGTAGGCGCCAGCCACGCAGCACGAAGAGCAAAAATGGCGCCGAGTATACCTCGAGGGGCGGGCCGCGGAGATAGTGATGCGGAACGCGCCATCCACAGGCCCCGCCCCCCGAAGAGTGCGAAGCCGCACACGTGAAAAAGTTAACCAATGATGGTGCTGCAGCACCTGAGGTAATGTCGCCGCCGACCGCGGAACGCCGTAAGGGCGTGCGCGTCAGCGGCGGCATATTCAAACAAGTAACCAGTGCAACCAAATCTGTGTGGTGACAGGATTAAGGCAAACCAAGCACACCATACAAGTGAATGTACAGAAACACACACTTCCCCCCCCCCCCCCCTCCGAGAACTACAAGGAGAGTGAGGGAGGACAGTGGCCACTTAACGTAGAGCCCACCGATAGACAGGGGAAAGGGGCAATAGTGCGGGAGGGGCATCCCATAAGGCTCACCAAGTGCCTATACCGCCTACGCTTTGGTGGGGGATTGCGGTGGAGCAGCGCTCCTAAGCACCTGACAGCGGTGCTGCCTACCATCACCCGACCAGCGCAGCCAAAGCTGGGAGGCCAATTAACAATGGAACAGGTGGGAATAGTCCTACAGGGCCGCAGGCTAATAGCTCCGCTCACCTGCGAGAAGAGAGAGCCATCTTCTTGTCCTTCGCAGTCCAGACTGCAGAGAAAATCTGGGGATTTGTGGGAGGTCCCGGGTATTAGAGGGGCCGGGAGGAGCCAATTTCGCTGTCTCTGCAGTCCAGTGCCATCTGGCGGAGTAATACCCAAGAGTAAAGAATCTTATCTGGAGCAGGACATACTGTATACTAAGAATAAAGATAGTAAATGCGGGGGGGGGGATGTGATGGGGGGGTGCAAAAGAGAGACGATTAGGAAATCTAAAACACAGAAAAAGAGAAAAGGGGGAATGTGGAAAAGAAAGAGAGAGAAAGAAGTAAAGTGGAACAGAGAGAGAGAAGGAGAGATGGTGAAAAAGAGAGGAAGATGTAGCAAATGTGAAAAAGCGGGGGTGTGGGGAATGTGGAAAAAGTAAGAAAGAAAGACAGGATGAAAGGTGAAAAGAGAATAATGTGCAAAAAGGAGATGAAGGGAAAGTCTAAAAAAGGGGTGAGAATGTGTACTAGGGATAAAAAGGGCAGATGTAAGTAAAGAGAGAAAAATGGAGGGATTATATAAATGAGAGAAAGATGGGGACAATGAAAGGCAAGGGGATAGAAAGGGAAAGAGAAATGCAGAAAATTCTGGAGACAGAGAAATCGAAATAGAGAGAGAAAGAATGATGGATGTAATGTGCAAAATAAAGGAATGCAGGAAATGTGGAAAAAAGCTTTATCTCTAATGGGGGATTCTAAAAAGTGTCTCCTGGGGCCCCCTTAAAGTGAGACTAGGATGATGCCCTGTATGATCGCACAGCTCGCACGCCCCAAAAGCCAACTAAGAAAATATTATATTATATAAGCTTTCTACACAGGTCAGAAGTTCTGTGCCTGGTAGATTATTTATTAATGTCATAAATGCTTATTGTTTGTACAGACCAGATCAGTATATATATATATATATATATATATATATATATATATATATATATATATATTTACCGTCCAACTTTTTAGGGTAGGAAAGAGGGACAATTGTTACAACAATATAAACACTTTGAATAGGCAAATGATTCATTTATTGATGCAGATCTACATATTAGACCTCAAAGAGGGAAGAATGAGAACAACAAGGGACAGGGGGGCATGGACTCAGAGGAGGGACAGTCCCTCCAAATCAGGGACACTTAGGAGGTATGTATATATGAACCATTATTACCTGAACTGTGAACCAGTCGTGGAGTGATGGCCGATGCAGCAGCGCTGGCAGCAGTGGTAGGTGGAGGGTGTCCGTTCGCATAGTGGTTTATGGGCTTAAGGTCAAGTTCAATGAGCTCACTTGAAGGAGCTGAAGGATCATTGTTATTAGACTAAAAGCAAAAAACAAACAAAATGCAAATGAACAAACAAATGCAAATTAGGATCTCCTCCTAAAGGCTGTGAGTGCGTGCATGGGGCATACAAGCCAAGGATATTGGAATTCCTCCCAGAATCCCTTGCAATTGGTAGGCCCATGAAAATGATCCCTCCCGGGTGTTGTTCCTTTCAGGCTAGGCATCCCTCATTTGGGATGCTCCGCTTTGTGTATCCCCATAATTCGGCCAGGAAACTCATCTTTCTGTAGTATTTACAGCACAGCATGTGTGGCCAAAACCGAGCGCACTGATTGGCAGAATGGCCCGCTCAGCCTTTAAAGTGGACCAAAACCCAGGATTTTGACTATCCTGGGTTTTGGTCCTTTCCCCCAGGGCATCCCGATCGGGGGTGCCCAGCTGTGTGAAACCCCCTAGATCGCCAAGCTCAACTCACCTCTTCTCAGTCTAATCAGCGTGCTGTCTAAGGTGTTGTCTAAGGCCAGCGGCTCCGAGCGCGCTGGCAGCCGCATCCCCCACTTCCCTCTAATGCATCCCCACTTCTGGCCATTCACAAATGGCTGGAGCTGCCATTCAGAAAGGCCTGACACGGGTACACGCACAACTAGAGGTGAGCGGGGATGCAGTTAAGGCTGCTGAAATGCAGAAAGGGCACTGAGAACAGGCGAGTGAACAGGAGATCC
Source organism: Gastrophryne carolinensis (assembly GCA_027917425.1). Classification (NCBI taxonomy): domain Eukaryota; kingdom Metazoa; phylum Chordata; class Amphibia; order Anura; family Microhylidae; genus Gastrophryne; species Gastrophryne carolinensis. The sequence continues at coordinate 90,722,233 of CM051243.1, read as the reverse complement.
AGGGGGTTTCACACAGCAGGGCATCCCAATTTGGGATGCTTCAGGGCGTGGGACGATCTCCTGAACATCTTTGATTCTGGTCCCACTTACTTTACTCAATCCAATGGCCATCATGTCCAGGGGCTGGAGATAATCTCTGATAATTTATTTGATTTAATGTTGCTGCATGTTGGGTTATAAATACATGGGATACAGGGATGGCATATAAATACATTGATAGCTAGAAGAATAGACATAATTTAAAGCGACCGCAGCCCAGGATGGCCAACCCTGGAATGTAAAAGATTCCAGGTCACCGGTACTCACTCACTCATCCTTCCTCGGGCCAATGGCACATGCGCAGACTTTCGTCCAATCAGAGCCACTTGCCATGCCTATGTAATTAAGTAAATGGATTTGATTTTTTACAACGGGGAGTGAGAGCAGTCGCATCCTCTGCAACCTGCTCAGATAGGCTGGGACAGGAGCATGCGCGGTGCTGGGGACTTAGCTGCTTTCGCTTTCCATTGAAGCCTATCAGAGCCTTTTGCTGAATGACATATTCACCACAAATGGTTCTGATTGCACAAGAGCCCGCTCATGCGCAGTGGGACCAGGAAGAGGTGAATTGTACTGGGAGATCTGGGGAAATTCACACAGCAGGGCATATCAATTCGGGATGCCCCCAGGGCTTGGAACAAAACCTAGATAGTTATGTTCCGCTTAAATGTTGATGGATGGGGAAGGACTATTTAAAGTGGACCAAACTCAGGATTTTGACTATCCTGGGTTCTGGTCCTTGCCCCCTGTGTGAAACCCACCAGGTCACCCGATCTGACACACCCTGCCATGCTCCCTATATGGGGAATGGGATGGGGGATAAATGCCACACTGCCTATATGGGAAATGGGATGGGGGGAATGCCACACTGGCTATATGGGAAATGGGATGGAGAGAATGCCACACTGCCTATATGGGAAATGGGATTGTCTCCTGTGCTCACAACACTTGGTTTTAACCTGTGGCATCTAATTTTGTAGTGTTCTCTGTGCTATATGTTTTACCTTGTCTGTATTCTTAACTTGTAAAGCGCTACGGAAGTTGATGGCGCTATATAAATAAACAATAATAATAATAATGGGGGAAATGCCACACTGCCTATATGGGGAATGGGATGGGGATAAATGCCACACTGCCTATATGGGGAATGGGATGGGGAGAATGCCACACTGCCTATATGGGAAATGGAATGGGGGGAATGCCACACTGCCTATATAGGGAATGGGAGAGGGGGATGCCACACTGCCTATATGGGAAATGGGATGGGGAGAATGCCACACTGCCTATATGGGAAATGAAATGGGGGGAATGCCACACTGCCTATATAGGGAATGGGAGAGGGGGACGCCACACTGCCTATATGGGAAATGGAATGGGGGGAATGCCACACTGCCTATATAGGGAATGGGAGAGGGGGATGCCACACTGCCTATATGGGAAATGGGATGGGGAGAATGCCACACTGCCTATATGGGAAATGAAATGGGGGGAATGCCACACTGCCTATATAGGGAATGGGAGAGGGGGACGCCACACTGCCTATATGGGAAATGGAATGGGGGGAATGCCACACTGCCTATATAGGGAATGGGAGAGGGGGATGCCACACTGCCTATATGGGAAATGGGATGGGGAGAATGCCACACTGCCTATCTGGGAAATGGAATAGGGGGAATGCCACACTGCCTATATAGGGAAATAGGATGGGGGGAATGCCACACTGCCTATATGGGAAATAGGATGGGGGGAATGCCACACTGCCTATATGGGAAATAGGATGGGGGGAATGCCACGCTGCCTATATGGGAAATGGAATGGGGGGAATGCCACACTGCCTATATGGGAAATAGGATGGGGGGAATGCCACACTGCCTATATGGGAAATAGGATGGGGGGAATGCCACACTGCCTATATGGGAAATGGGATGGGTGGAATGCCACTCTGCATGTAATTGTAATTGGGGGATTCTGTACCTCGCCTTTTAGATGGATCTTGGGGGGAAATGGTGTTTTAGCACATTTGGTTCAGATATATATTTTTTCTTCCTTGAATTTCTAGGTGCATCTTATGGGCAGGTGTGTCTTATAGGGCCAAAAATACGGTACACTCTTAAAAATGCCATCAAAAGTGGACCTTCTTTTAAAAACGGTTTAGAACCCTTATATGTTCTCTTTGCTCCCCCCATCCACCGGAGTACCTAGATGCGATGCGGACAGCTTGGCAGTGGCTTTCTATCCACCGATGAGGCCAAGCCCACGTAGCATTTTTGAGATCGCCGATTGGCTGATCTCTGGATTACCGGCTGACATGACCCTGCCGGCTGGTAGCAACCCCCGGCTTCCCTGTACGCCCCAACCTATCTAAACAGCTGGGCATGTTCTTCAGCTACAGGGCAGCCAGGGAATCGCCATTGGCACCATGGGAGCTGCCAGGAAAGTTGAGTTTATCCCTGTGGTTTTCACACAATTTCTGATGAATTGGGAGCAGGCTAGCAGCTGACCCTGGAGTCTTTTAAACTTTAGGACTGCGACGCTTGGCTCTACTATAGCTTTAAAGATAGTTTACGAAGGGGGCTCATGCGTTGTGGTTGTATGGGGCACAAAAATTCTTGATGGCAGCCCTGTCTGGAGCTCTTATAGGGTGCTGATCGGGTGTCTGGAGCATTTTGATGATGCCTGGAAATGGGAGCACAATGTGGCTGCTCAGTGGACACCAAAAAGAAGATAGGTGTCTTCAGCGCTCTGTGAATCCTGAAATGGGTCGGTTCTTGTAGTGTTCCAAGGATGTCTAAAAAGAGGGTTCTGAATAGTTATCTGGAGCTGTTTAAGGATGCCTGGCCAGGCCCTTGCAGCTGTTGGAGATACAACAGACTTCCAGCTTATTCTATTGCTGGAGTGACTTTTGCTAGATTTACTGCAGTTTACAGCTATGACAAGTTATGACACTAGATGACGCTGCGACCAATACTAAACTGTAGCTTCTCTATGCATCTTACTGATGTGTTGCATTTCCTGTGCATTTAGTTGCTTTATGATACTTCTACTTCCTGTCTGTGTTATGCACCATGTAAGGTGACATTCTCCTAGTGCATCCATGTTCTAGTAAAGCCAGTTACTGTTATACCACTAAAGTCTATCTGGACTTATGACTATGTTGCACCCAGCACTCACACTCTGCAACAGCAACTCTATGAGGATGCCTAAAAAGTAAAAGGGACACTATAGTCATCACTTCCTCATTCGGCAGCACATGGACAATTTGACCACTAGCAACCATTCTGTTTTGATGTGCTAAACTCGGCAGACTCAATTGGTTACCGGCAGTCACCTGATTGGCAGCCATACAATGTGGAAGTTGGCTGCCTTGACTATAGTTCCGCTTTAAAGTGATTGACCACCCAATAAAAAAAACAAAAAGGGTACTAACTTTTGTAGTTGTAACCTTAGTAGATACCAAAAGGGCAGACAAGGCAATTCAATAGAATTGTATTTACATTTTAGGCGAGAGCACAGTGGAGAATCTCTCAGCATATACAGCCGAGTTGTTTGGATGAATTAACTCACCATTGAATTGTCCTCCCTCCTGATGTTGTCCAGTGACTGGCTTCCTCTAGTGCGGGAAAACCTGAAACAAGAACTGCCTGTTAGAATATAAGACTGGAGCACAACTACTACCCCCAACAAGGTACTCTCATACCTAACAACTTTTTAGGGTGGGAAAGAGGGACATTTGTTAAATTAGGCCACGTCCCCTCATTGAGCGATGGATAGGCGATAGGCTGTAACAGTTACACCAATAGAAACACTTTGAATAGGCAAATGAATCATTTATTGATGCAGATGCAGAGAGGGACAAATAAGAACAACGAGGACATCAAAAGTGGGACAGTCCCTCCAAATCAGGGACACTTGGGAGGTATGCGCTCTTTATTCAAAGGGTCTCTAAGGGTTTATTAATTTATGCATTTGTCAAAGAAATCTTTGGCTTCAGTGAACAACACCCTAAGAAAAAAACTTTGGTGGATCTGGATAGCGCACTCATGCTATCCAGATTGCTGCCTGTAAAGCAAAGCTCACCTCCTTTATTTTCCTTAAAAATACTTATTTCCAACAACAATGGCGGCCCCTGGCGTCAATCGTCTCCTGAGCGAGCGACCATGCCCTGGTCATATCCTGACTGTACTTCTGCAACATCCTTCCTTATGGCTTACCAACTAACAGACTGGCACCCCTTCCAATCTATCCTGAACTCTTCTGCTCGCCTCATCCATCTCTCCTCCCACTCATCCAGCTCTGCTCCTCTCTCCCAATCCTTACACTGGCTGCCAGTCCCACTGCGAATCCTGTTCAAAACAATAACTCTCACCTACAAATCTCTCTCCAGCCAGACCACTAGCTACATCTCATCTCTAATCCAACAATATCAACCTCCACTCTGCCGCCAACCTTCTCCTGTCCTCCACCCTGGTCATCTTGTCTCATGCTCGCCTCCAGGACTTCTCACGTGTTACTCTGAAACGCCCTCCCCCACCCAATCTGCCACTCCCCAACCCTCAAGTCTTTCAAAGGTGCTCTTCAAACCCACCTATTCAGACAATCTGGCTTAAGCAATTTTCTAAATAGCACATGTCACAAAGCTCAATACTGACTGTTTGTGATCCTTCCTCCTCGTCTTCACCATCTATCCTTGTAAGACTGTAAGCTCGCAAGGGCAGGGCTCTCTCTCCTATTGTATCTTGTAGTCAGAATATCCATTTTAAACTCTGTAACACTGCATTTGTAATAGACTATCTACTGTATGTTTCTACCCTGCTCTAGTTCAATCTCTGTCTTGCTATATGGGATATTTTGTTGCACTGTGTTAGCCATTGTGAACAATAGAAAAGTGACAAAATAAGGCGAAAACTTTTATAGGCTAACTGAGCATAAATTAAGTTGAGCCTTCGAGAATACCTAGATCTTTTCCTCGGAATGATATTATACAATGGAATCACAAAATCACAGGCATTTATGCATTTGAACAACCAATCATGGCTTCCTGACTGGAAGCCATACAATGAATGTGGGAGTTGGCTGACTTAACTATAGTGCTGCTTTAAAGTGATTGACCACCCAATAAAAAAACAAAAGGGTACTCATTTTTGTAGTTGTAACTAGTAGCAGATAACAAAAGGGCAGACATTTAGGCATTTAGACAACCAATCATATGACCACTAGCAACTATTCAGTTTTGATGTGCTAACTTATGGCCTTATTTATAATGTGCCTTCTAGCATCATTTTTGTGGCTATAGCGCCAGCTCCGGACCACCGCCATTCCAGTCTAATCTGGAGCTGTGCTGTGTACAAGAGTGGCGCTAGCAGTCGCTGCGCAGAGCGCTAATTAGCTTTGATTGTTGCCCTTAGGTATTAGCTAGCCTATGTCAGTGCCTGTTGTACCAGCCGTCCGATTATCCCAGCGCCAGTGAGTGTCAACTTTGTACCGCCATTTTTCCAACTTTCCCCAGCATATATTTTTGTCCTCCTTAAAATCTTTGGTGCTGTATTTTTCCAGCACGGGTCTGGGTTTTTTCATTACAAGTTACTCACTTCTGGAATTCACTGCTGGGGACAAAGAGGACAAACTTTTCTGTGCGTTTAAGCTGCGTTTTAGTTGTTGGTGTCTAAATTACACATCGTTAAGCAAAAGAAGCCATGAAAATCAATTTTAATAACCCAAAACAAAAAAACTTTTGGCCCATTTGAGTCCTGCATTTTAATTATTGACAAGTCCCAATGCAAGCTCTGTACAAATAAATGTGTTTAATATTAATTAGAAACATTAAACACTTCAACCCAGTTCTGCTCATCATCTGGCGCAGCTTCAACCACAACACCCGGTGCTGCATCCTTTTCAGCGCTAGTGTTAAATAAGACGCTAGGTGGCGTCTGCATCAACTTTACCATTTTTTTTTATGATGAATCGTATTCTGAGTGCCGCTGAGGCCAAAAAAGTGGCACCTGCGTGGTGCTAATGCTTCAGAAATCAGGCTCCCCTATACCAGCACACTTCACAAGATGTAAAAAAAAACCTTTGGAAGGCATCAGCTGAGTTGTGTCCTTGGGAAGAATACATTTACCATCATTGGTTGAGCGCCCAGAAACAGGCAGTTGGATTGTTTCTAAGCAAAAATATACAAAATAGAAGGCCTGTCACATGTCACGCCATCTTTTGTAATACAAGGCTGAACCCAGATGACCATCTGCAAAGCAAATTTAAACTCTGTATACACACAAAAAAGATACAAAATAGAAGGCCTTAAGTGAAAGGTACACAATCTTTGTAATACAAGGCTGAACCCAGATGACCATCTGCAAAGCAAATATGAACTCTATATACACGCCTTTCAATACGCCTCTGATGAAACTGTATATTTAATCAACCAATAATACTATAAGCGCAAATCATGTAACCACATGCCTGACCAATCACTGTGCTTAGCTCTTTACTTATTTCCTTTTCCCTTAATAACCATATGTTCAATAAATGGAGCTGGTAGCTGAACAAGACTTTACACGGAACAACCATGTCATTAGCTAAAGGGTCTAATCACATTAACGTCAGCCAGCCAGTATTGACAGTTTCCCTGTAGACTGGGAAGTGATCACATTCTAAGCCTATCTGATTGGCTGAGCATGGGAGTGCACCACAGCTACAGGGAAGCCAGGGACGTGCCCACTAGCAAAGACAACGCAATGGGAAATGTCGGTTAAGGTGAATTTATTTGGAACCCTGGGGGGTTCACACAGCGGGGCTTCTCAATTTGGATGCTTTGTTTTCTTTCTAGGCAAATCTCTGTTTCCTTCAGCAACCCAAAAATAACTGTGAGCAGGGGCAAACATGTCATAGGAAGCACATGATGAAGTCATAGTATCTGCCCCTACAATACCAAAGCAAAGCTACCATTGTTTTGAGAGCGGCCATATCTACCCCTGTCCATCATCTATCCTTGCAATACTAAAGTCTCAGCTGATTCACTTGTTTATTGGAAAAAAGGCACCTGCAGGGTGGGGCTCAGCAGCTCATGGACATGCCATCAGGAATTTCAGGCTCTCCCTTTACCCTTCTGCCCCCCTTATTACCCAGGGGCCCATCTCTACTTTGCCAAGGGGGCAACATTCAGTCTTGCAACAATACAATAAATATTAATCACAGACTGAGGAAATGGCTGGAAATGAGAAAACTGTCTGGGCCTGATATTGGTGTCATGCCTACGCTGCCCTGATGATGGCAGAGGGGAGAGAGAGAAGAGTTGGTGCCACTGCTGACCTGCTATGTTAGCTCTCCACAGGTAAAAGGGTTAAAGGCTGTGACAAGGCCCTAACACATCCAAGCCCTCCCTTCTATTACGTTTCTGATGTTCCTGGAGCAGAAAGCTCTCATTTGTCTTACTGAGAGTGAGTTCAGGATCACACAGGAATGTGTTAATCAATGGCAGGGGGGACATGGAGAAGGGTACCCACAGTTTGCATGTACCTGGAGTAGGGAGCTCCCATTTATCACACTCCTGGAGTAGGGAGCTCCCATTTATCACACTGCATATTGGGTATAGTTTCTTATAGAAGTAGACTGTTCTCTTCTGTAGAAGTAGATGTGTGCAAAAGAACCTAAAGCAGATCCACTTAGCACACTAAAGCCTTTCATCCCGCTATTCACTTCCTAGCTATCTCAATGAACGAGGTGGAGATGGCAAGGTTCTGCTATCAGTTGGAAAGGTCCTACAAAGAGGCAGAGATCTCGAATAAGATAGAGAGCTCCTACAATGAGACAAAGAAGACCTACAGTAAAGCAAACAGGTCCATCAATGAGATGGAAAAGCTCTGTCAGAGAGACCCTACAATGAGACTGAGGTCCTAAAATGAGGTAGAAAAGTCCTACAATGAGGCTGCAGTCAGAGAACCTTGCTCTACATAAAGAATTAGGTGGGGATGCAGAGGTCCAGCTTAAAGGAGAATAGGTCCTAAAATAAATCAGAGATGTTCTCCAAGATGGAGGGCATATATGTCCTGCAATAAAGCTGAAAGTCCTGCATATGGAAGTCATAGAGGCACTACAATGAGCCAGCAGGCATGGTCAATGATGTAAAGATCGAGAGGTCCTGTTTTTAAGACAGGTTATACACTGTCAGGCAGAGAGGCAGAGATGTTCTAGCTACAGACCTACAGTAAAGCAGGAGAGCTGTTGTATTTTCGTACAGAGGCCCTGCAGAGAGAACAAGAGGTCCAATGATCAGGTACAGAGGCCTTACAATGAGGCATAGAAGCACCACAATGAGGCACTGATGTCCTTCGATGAGGCAGATAGGCCATACAACACATAGAGGCCCTACAATGAGGGAGAGATGTTAAGCAAAGTCCTAAAATGAGAAGGAAAGGTTCCCAAATAAGGCAACAAGGTCCTACAACAAGTCAGAGATCATGTCCTATATTGACTGACTGGATGATGCAAACTGATTTTACCTTTGGTATCTCAGAAAGAGATTGTTCAGATCGTCGTTGACATGCACTAGTTCAATAATGACTTCTTCGTTTTGGACTGTTTCCAGGAGCTTCAGGATGCGGGCTTGCATTTCTTGACATGTTTTCTGCAGCTCCTGTCAAAAGCAGCAATAAAACGCCTGCGTTAATGAGCGACATGATTCCTGTGCTGTAATGGCTTTGTTGCGGAATGTCACTGGTTACAGTGTAAATATGTAGGCTGACAATGATGTAGGCTGATTACTACAATGATGTAGGCTGATTCCCTGGCTGACAATGAAGACGGTGTAAATAGAATCTGGAGGGGATAAATTCCCACGCCGGATCCTCATTTGTAGCGCCTGCAGGCACAGCCACTCACACACGCTGGTGTAAAAGCTGAGGAAGCAGTTAAAGTTGTATTGATTTACAACCTATGGGAGCAGACAGGACTTGACATTGGGCCATGAGAGCTGGATTAATAAGACACCATGAATTCCACATTATTACCAGAAATCCTGCAGTCACTGGAGAAAAGTAGAGCATCTGTGTGTGTGGGTGTTTGGCGGAGGGTGGTGGCTAATAGAGGTAGGGGATGAAGTTGAATATACAACAGAATGATTTCAAGTAGAAGGTAAAAAGGCAATAAGGACTTTTTCCTTTAGATCCTGTGGTCCAGCTCCAGTGCCTATACTGTCCTGCTCAGGTGGACCTGTACCCCAATGCCATGTTCATAGATGTTCTCTCCAGTTCCCAAATAAGACCATCCACTCCCCTGGCTGGTTGAAAAAAGACCCCTCTTATGAGACATCCCACACAGGAGCATCACCCGTGCTCAGCCTGGTGCGGTACTGTAGGTTAAGGCTGGCTCCTATGGCTAGACAGCTCAGAAAGAAGGATGTCCTCTCTGGTTCCCAAACGGGACCATCCACCTTTTTCTAGGCTCATCCTGGTGGTGTACTGTGGCTGTTCAGTTTGGACAAAAAAGAGATGTCCTCACTATTTCCCAGATAGGACCATCCACTTCCCCTGGCTGAAACACCTGTTGTTGACCAAAGACTTCTTTATTCTGAGAGATGTCACCATCCCACACTAGAGCAATGTGGGATTAGTCTGGCGATGTACTGTAAGTTAAAGATGGCTCTAGTGGCAAAACAGATTGGAAAACAGACGGATGTCCTCCACAGTGTCTGAATAGGACCACCTACGTCCTCTTGGTGGGGCACAATTTATTGACAAAACTACCTCTTCTTAATGAGTGACATTAACATTCTGTACAGAAGCATAACTGTGTTTTACCGTAGGCTAATCCTGGCTCCTATGTCCCTAGTTCTTCAAAAAGAAGGACTGGGGTGCCAGTAGATAGAGGAGGGGAAAAAGAAGAAAAACAAGAAGGGAAATAGAAGCAGAAGCAGGTTGTAAGCATGAATCATTTAAGAAGAAATCGTCTAGAGACCACTGCTTTATTCAGTCCAAATAGGAAATGAAGCAGGCATTAGAGAGGAGAAAATATAATACAAATTAGACAAGATTGTCACCTCTAAGAGTTCCATGTCTCCTGGTATCTCTGATCCTGGATAGTTTTCTAGCAATATGGCTGACATGACCTTCATATTCATTCTCACCATGTCCAGCTCGCTGTACAGTTTGCCAATCTATAAAGAAAAACAAAATGGAAATTAAGAGCATTCCATGATATTGTGAATTTGATCTAGTCTTTGCCTTGTCCATTTACCAGTATATTCTCAACTATTTCAACATTCTCTGTGCGGGTTACATGCTTTACTGCCATCTTCGAGAAGGACTATCGCGAAAAAATAGCCCAATGATAAAAATCCATATAAATATGCTGGATGGTGAGAGGAGGGGTCACTTGCACACCCAGCATCAAGAAATATTGAGCCAGGCTTGTTTCTTTTTTAATGGAAGGAAGAGGAAATCAGAGGGTTCTGTCACCCCTGATACACTCAAACCTGACACCCCAGATTGTATCACTACCAGGAGATGAAAACCAGAAGCTTGGTGGGAATGACTCCTCCTCTCATTAGCCCATGTGTTTAAATGGATTTTTAATATTACACAATTTCGCAATAAGCTTTGCTTTCGCTTTAAGGCACCTGTGGCTTTAGAAAGGTGGTAGATAATACCAGAGGTGAATTGCAGGTCCAGTTCCCCTCAAGTTAAGGTGTAGTCTACATGCCTTGTGAAGGTTCATTATCCTGCTGACTATGCCAAATGTATATAACCAGTCTAAGGTCCATAATCAAACTGACTATGCCAAATGTAACCAGTATAAAAATATAATCCTGCTTACTACGCCAAATGTAACCAGTCTAAAGTCCATAATCCTGATGATGACTACATCAAATGTAACTAATCTAAATACCATAAACCTACAGACCAAACCATCTGGGGCCCACAATCATCCTGCTATACCCAATGTATCATTACATCCATAATCCTAATTCAGATTCTTGCTATTTACACCAGTTATAACCAATGTGATGCCCAAAATCCTGGCAAAGGTCCATAATCCTGTTGACTATGCCAAATATAACTGCAGGTAGAGATGAGCGAACTTTTGAAAAGTTCGATTCGGCCGATTCGCCGAATTTCACAAAGAAATTCGGGTTCGGCCGAATCGAACTTTTACGAAGTTCCCCATCATAAATGCCGGCATGGTGGGAGCGGACCGGCCGGTTCCGCTGTCAGCGGGCCGGCCGGCGGGCCGGTAAAGCCGGCCGGTCCGCTCCCACCATGCCGGCATTTAAAAAACAAAAAAAAAAAAAAAAAAGCAGCCGGCCGGCCCGCTCCCACCATGCCGGCAAAAATGCTTTTTTTTTTTTTTTTTTTTTGTTTTTTAAATGCCGGCATGGTGGGAGCGGGCCGGCCGGCTTTACCGGCCCGCCGGCCGGCTCCGCTGTCAGCATGCCGGCATTTTTTTTTTTTAATTTCAGGAAAAATTCGATCGGCACGAACCACAAAATATTCGGGTTCGTGCCGAATCGAATATTTCCTGAAATTCGGAGCGAATTCCGGTTCGTCCGAACCGGTTCGCTCATCTCTAACTGCAGGTTTCAATTGCTGAAAAATTGCTAGTGACAACTTAAACCAACTACATGGTTCTGTTCCTAGGCTCCATAACTGAAAACTTTCCACGCCACATTGTGTAGAGCTACCAGGATGGAACAAGTCAGTCTGCCCTTTGTATAACCCTTGCAGAATGAATAAAGTAACTTTTACTGTAGCTATTAGGCCAGCACCAAGCAGTGATCTCAGCAGCCTCCAGAAGCTTGATAACTGGGAGTCAGAGTCAGATCTGGTTTATAAGGAATATTGGCCAGTACAATACAAACCGGCCCCTCTATCCCAGTTACAAAAGTAACAAAACAAATATTATTTGTGTGCTAGATGCATCTAAAACTCTGCTGGGGGTCACTGAATGCCTGACAATAAAAGGCAAGTTGAAGTCCAACTGTGGAAGTCCAACAGTGGAGTGCTTGTCCACCTCTTTGGAGGTACCCTCCCTGGGTACCACTGTGACCCAAGTGGTATCACTGGCACTAGTTCTATTTATACTCATTCAATATTTGTTATATATAAACGTATTCTGCCAATACACAGAGGAACGCAAGGATACACAGAGCAAACAAAAACTTAATATGCTTTGTGATCTTACCTTTCCTCACTCCATTCAAAAATATTAAATATGCTTTGGTCTACAATTTATTGTTGGTTTTGACCTTACAGAGAAACAGAGTCTTTAGCCACAACTACATGAAGCAAGTGTGAGTATAGAGACAATGGCTGTCTCAGTCTATACAGTACCTGCTCAGGGGTTAGGTTCTGTCCTGTTGCTTCTGAAAATGGTTTACTAGAAGAGATGTCAGATGATTGACTGGCACCGGTCTGTGAAGATAAAAACAAGCAATGAACTATACAGTAAGTATACCATATCTATATGCACAGTATAGATTTGTAACTTTTGATTGATTTATTATTAGTGATGAGCAGGTCGGTTGAAATTTGGGATTGGCAGAACTTGTCACCAAAGATCAGGTACGGGGCCCCGAATTCGAACCTGAATCCCATTGAAGTGCCAGTCCCCAAGCCTTGTGAACTGGTATAGGAGTCTCATGAACACCGCGGCGATCTGATGACAGATGTCAGATGCTGGTGGTGATCAGTGCATGGCAGGTGGGGGGGCAGTTTGCCCTCCCACCCGCTCTGCAATGGTACCATCGGCATCTAACATCTGTCATCGGATCGCCACGGGACACAGGAACATAAGTGGGTAAAAAAAAAAACGACAAGATGCTAAGACGGGCCAGAAACTACGAGGAGTGGGATGACGACAGGGCTGGAGGCGGTGGCCAACGCCATTGAAATTGGTAGGGGTGTAAGGCCCTAGTCTGGGACCTCTCCTGAAGGCCAAAGAGCCCCGGGGGGGTGAAGTCCCTGCTGGGTGCAGAGAAGACCCGGCGGGACTGATTGCGAGTGCAGGTGAGTAAATACCATTTATTTGTATAGTTAAAGAGACGGTGGTGAAATTGGCGGGGGGGGGGGTAATCTGGGCCCTCTCTTGAAGCCAGATGCCCCCCCCCCCCACACACACACACACAAGTGAAGAGAAGACCCAGCCAGATCAACGAGGAGTCAGGTGAGCTTTATAGCTTAACGGTGAGTCAGCTACGTGAGACTCAGATAGCTGGCCCTAGAGGGGTTAAAACCACATTTAGTAAAACAGTTAAAACCTGAAAAAATACAATAAATAAATACAAAGTCAGGCTATTGTTCATTAGATAAAAATTGTATCTAATGAAAAATGCCCCCAAAATTACCAAAAAATATAAAACAATAAACCACCAGACAGTTTTAGTGGTAAATGGGATGCCTTTAAAGCTGCATTTAGTAAAACTGTTAAAACCTGAACAAATACAATTAAAAAATAAAAAGTGAGTTTATTGTTTGTTAGATAAATATTGTATCTAACGCTAAAAAATGCCGCAAGATGGCAAAAAAATTGCCAAAAAAACAACTCATAAACCAGCTTTTCTGTATTCGGGCAAACGCCACCACGGCACAAACTTTTGGCTGTGTTCGGGTCTAGGGATCTGAAATCGCAAAATTTAAGACGGACCCGAACTTTGCAGGTTGGATCCGCTCATCGGTAGTTATAATTATTAATGTTTATTTATAAAGCGTCATCATCTTGCATTGCTCTGTACAATGTGAAATTGCAAACAGGGTAAACCAACTAACTTACAATACATGACACTAAACCACAAATACACAGTCTGACAAATACACATACTGAAATACACTAGGAGAGATGGCCCTGCCCTTGCGTGATTACAATTTAAGGTTTAAAGGGTGGAAACAAAAGGTAGGTCACAGTTTAAAGCAGTAATCATTTCAAGACCTCATTCTGTATATATACATTAAAATACTTGACTGAAAAGGGAGCATGCTCTCAAGGCTACGTTCAATGAAAACGCAATTGTATAAAGACCTGCAAGCATATGGATCCAGGCACAGCCCCACAGTAATCTATTGTGCAGATTTTATATGCATTTGCATCTGTGTTTTTCAGTGGAAAATTGTTTATTGCTGCGTTTATATCCTGTGGCCTGGCTTCTCTTGGATTCCACCTAGAGGCTTATTCATTACTAACAGCAGGTAGCGGCAGATGAACTTCCGTATAGCGTCGCTTAGAGCGACCGCTAGTAGATGCTGTAAGCGGATATCGGACGCCGTAACAGAGCGCCTCAGTTGCTGTAGTAATCTGGCTCGCATTGATGAATGAGATGTATGTTGAGCGCTCTAACACCAGTACAGCGCTGCAGGGAGCGAGAGGTAGCGCCAGCTCAGTGCGACCGACTCTCAGCACTCCACACCATACTTATCAAAAACGGACAGACACAGCATCGGCGCTCTAAAGCTGGTCGCTATAGCATAAAGCGCCAGACACTGTGTGATTAAAGTCTGTTTTTGAACACATATCCACCAGTAACAAAGCGAAAACACATGGAAGGACATTGTTGTAACATTGTGACATTAATACTTTAATGCCAGACCTGTAAATCCAATTCTGCATAAAAAACAAAAAAATCTAAAAAGTTTTTTCAAAAATGACTTTTTCTGGGCCAGGAGAGGTCACACAATTATTTGAGATAAAAAAAACTGGAAAAAAAACCCTGTTTAAACAGAAGTAAAGAAACGTCCATTGAGACATATTTGAGAGCCACAGGTAGCGACAGGTAATACTTGGTGCTCTGGAAGCTAGAGCGCCGGAACTATAAGCTGAGCCACCTGTAATAATACATCGGACTCTATATGGTGCTGTTAGAGGCGCCATTCACTTTCATAAATGTGGTTTTGCGTCCTGGGCCCGGCGTTCACCAGACGCTGCCTTCCGCTACGAGGCACTACCTGGCGCTATCCCTTCTTAAATAACCCCCATAGTGTCACAGCACAGCTGGGGGCAAAAGGGCCTAGTGTGTGATGAAGACGGTGGAGGCAAATATAGATTATTGTAAGTGTGTTCAATTTTTTTCAAATGGTTAATGGTGGCAGGGGACTTAAAGAAACCCTATGCCCGATTATCCAGACCCCCACTGGCCAGAACAATGCTACATACAAAAATGCCACCACCTCAATTGGAGAACATCTCTACTCAAAAAGATATTTTTCCTGCTGCATCTGATTTTTAGGGTTTTAGGAAATGTGGAGAGAGGTGACTTAAACCGTATCTTCACTCTAAATAAGAGTCTATATTGTATGTTTCCCTCACTCTGTACATACAGATTGCTGGCATAAAAAATCATCCTACCTGTACTTACTGCCTTTTCTGTACTTCTAAACATCCAAGATGGCGGCCCATGGAGTCTCAGGCTGTCTGCAGACAGGAAGTGTCTTTTGACTGTGCCTCTCTGCATTCTGGGATTGCTGTCTTTTTCCTGACCCCAGCCCTACTCTGTCTGTGCAAAGCACAGCTATAACCCCGCCCCTGTACTTTTCACCCCCTCTTCTGTCCTCAGTATGTGATGCTTCTGAGGCAAGATGGCGGCACCCGTATCCTATAGTCCTGATCATAGTTGCAGACCAGTGGGGGAAAGAATAATATGTAAGTGACTTAAAACTTAAAATGTATTTATTTTAAATGCTGAGGAATAGTTTTTTTAAAGGTTTTGGGCGTTTCATTAAATGATGCTGAAGGTCCGGTTTAAAGTTTGCCCCGGTGCACCCCGATCGGTGTCCAGTGGCACTGTGAGCACTGGCAACCGCATCCCCTGCTTCCCTCTAACAGTGGGTGCGCACGCGCTGGCCATTCACAATGCGCCGTTGAAGCGGGAACAAAGGTGAGTGAACGGGGCGACCTGGGGGGTTTCACACAGTGGGGCATCCCAATTTTGGATGCCCTGGGGGGGAGGGAATTGATCTTATAAATTCCCGGGCCGATCAAGCTGTGTTTTGAGCCACTTTTAGACCAATATGGAAATAATTAACAAGATCTCTGGAACAATGGTGAATAAAAAATTAACATTTATTCTTTTAGATCAACATCTTACATTTTATAACATTTGGTTTACTTGAATTAATTCTACACAGAATAACAACCACTGGTGAATATTGTTTCAGTAGCTATAAAATCTGTACAGATTTATAATGCAAATGTTAGTTGCATATGTGCTTTCTGTTTTTTTTTTTTTGTTATTATCAATAAAAAATGTTGGAAAAAGAAAAAAAGTTTCTTCA
Organism: Gastrophryne carolinensis; assembly: GCA_027917425.1. Taxonomy (NCBI): domain Eukaryota; kingdom Metazoa; phylum Chordata; class Amphibia; order Anura; family Microhylidae; genus Gastrophryne; species Gastrophryne carolinensis. The sequence continues at coordinate 90,705,941 of CM051243.1, read as the reverse complement.
ACACACAGTTGGTGGTCGAGGTGTAAGATTTTCAAAGTGAATGCAGATGTTCTCAGGGAAACTTTTCTACTAGAAGACAGAGAGAAGAGATAGAAAAAGCCAGAACATGAACTTATTCTTGTAGAGCGGGACACCTGTAGTTTTTGTTGTCACATTTTACAGTGGTTTTCTTCCTGATCTGGTGTGGGCTAGGAATAGATAGCAGTAGGTTCAGGTTGGAGTACAGGGCAGGCTCCAGGTTTATGTAGGCCCTCGGGCGGCATGGTCTCAGTATGCCCCTCAATCGCGGGTCAGTGGTCTATAAATTCCATGGTCGAAACCAAAAAGGGCTGCTTGCCCTCCAACCCCCTATTGAAGTTGTTTTTTAGTTTGGCCCCACATGAATGGGCAGAATATTGAGGAAGAGGGATGAACAAAACAGGAAGAGCAGGAATGGATGGAGAGATAGCTGGGAGGAAGAGGGATGGATGGGCAAAATGAAAAGGACAGGAAGCCGCCGGGCAATTGTGGGAATGCTGGAGAGGGCCTATTTCGCCCTCTCCTCACCATGGAAAAGCCCGGGGGGGGGGGGGGGGGGAATCGGAGCCCCCCCCCCGGTGTAGAGGAGAACCAGCGAAAGGGATTGCGACCTCAGGTGTATCATAGAAGAGAAGAACCAGACTCTTTCTACAGGTACCTTTTTTAGTGGTTTTCCCTACTAGGTGGACACGTCTGACCCTATGGGAACTTGATCCCGTGCTAGACACTAGGAAGCAACTGGGAAGAGTGGCAGTTTGCGGTACTCGAGTCTACTACTACTAACTAGTTAGGAACCTCTGCTCTAGAGCGTCAAAGAAGAGTGTTATTTACAACAAGGCAGACTTTCTACAGGTAATTTTTTGGAGGTTTACCCCTACTAGGTGCACACATCTGACCTTATGAGAATTTGACCTAGAGACTAGGCCACCTGGCCGGTATTTGATTTTACTGTCTACTGGCCTGGTGGTGCCAATATTTATTTTTTTTACTGGTAATTGTAATTACGGGTTTCCTTTCCCTATCCTCAATTACAATTAAAAAAAACAAATAATGGCACCGCCAGGCCAGTAAAGTAAAAAAAAAAAAAAATACCGCCCAGGTGAACCCTAGGCCAGACATTAATAGGCAGTTGACAGTGCACCATGATAACTACTAATTTTAACTTTGTAAATGAACCCCTTAAAAGGGTTAAAAGGGTTAAGAACTCCTCCCCCCCCATCAGCCCCCTACTCACCTGTTGGATGTTGCCGCTGCCTGCTGCTGGCTGCTTCAGGGCCTGATCCTTTGCCCCCTGCTGGCTTAGCCATCTGGAAATGGCTTTGGCCGTGCTCTTCAAAGTCCCAAGCTGCTCAGCAAAGTCTTGCAGGATTTCGGGCGGCTTCATTGCATCCCATTCATGGGCACTGCGCAGGGGCAAGATGGCGACGCCTGGAATCCCAGGGACCCATGAGATGGATGCCCTGGTGAAGTGCAGTGCCTAAAGGGATGCAAGATGGCGTCGCCCAGAATCCCAGGGACCCAGGAGATGGATGCCCTGGTGAGGTGAGTAAAAATTGCCCAAATGTCAAACCGGTTGGGGGGGGGGGCAGCAGGGGGGGTTGGGGGGAGGTTTTAACCTCCCCTGATGTTCCTTTTGAAGGTGGGGATTAAAAATAATTATCCTGCCTCATAACCCCACTCTGCTTGAACTCCTATGTATGCATAAATGGTAAAAAATAGCCCTTGATTCTGAGAATGGTTTACAGTCCCAGCTTGTCCATAAATATTCAAGAAAAGTTGTTTGCTCTGGAGCGTCTCAATTTTCTCTAACACTTTCCAGAACTTGGTACAGTTACACAAGAGAAAATCTTTTCATTCTGCTAAAGTATCCACTTAAAGAATTTATTTCCTCAAATCGGTGAGCACACAGGCCAGAAAGTGCTTTAAAACATTTTATTTGGCCGTAAATCACAAATGGCACGATTGCAGAAATGCTCGGGGACTCCCGCTAAAACCACCAAAGTGGCAAAAAGGAAAAATAGTCATAAAAACATGTCATAAAACTAAGCAAAGTACGCGCGTGCTGAAACGCTGCAATCAGAGGAGGACTTTTTTTTCCATTTGAAAAAGGGGATTTGATTTTAATAAATTGGAGGATCCAAATATACATTTACTGCAAGTACAGGACAGCAACCAAGGTAGTATAATATGGAGCCAAAATGCAATCCATACAAGTGCGACCCGACCAACTGGAACACTGAAGTTAAGGGCATTGCAGATCAATAAAGGGATCCGAACAACTAATAAAAATCAGGGTTCTAGATGTCAAAGTGGTATAAAAGTGGCAAAAGGGAAGGCAAAACCCTGAAGGAATGTTGCAGGTTAGATCTAAAAATACAATTCTGTGATTACTCACCTGTAGAATTGGTATTATGAGTATACAGTACGTCCTGCTCCAAATATAATACTTACAATCGGGTAATACTCCGCCAGATGGCGCTGGACTGCAGAGACATAGAAAATAGGCTCCTCCCAGCCCCTCAAATACCCGGGGACCTCCCACAAATCCACAGCATTGAAAAGCAGTTAATGAGAAGCCGGGAGAATTAAACAACCCAACTATCAACTATAACAATGATAACAATCACCATACAGGGGATCCAGGATAATGCAAAAACCAAGGGTGGGTTGGAGCAGGACGTACTGTATACTCATAATACCAATTCTACAGGTGAGTAATCACAGAATTGTATTATTCTTAGTATACAGTATGTCCTGCTCCAAATATAATACTTACAATCGGGCATCCAATAGCAGTGTCCATAAAGTAGGGTGGGATCCCCAAGAAGAAAGACAGCAGCAGGCAGTTTAAACCACTGACGCCTGCAGAACCTTTCGGCCAAAAGCAGCATCAGCTGAGGCCCTAACATCAACCTTGTAAAACTTTGAAAAGGTATGAACAGAAGAGCAAGTAGCGGCCTTGCAAACTTGTTCAACAGAAGCCTGGTGCTGAAAAGCCCAAGAGGCACCGATAGCACGAGTGGAATGAGCAGTAAGGTGGCAGGGAGGATTCTTCCCCTTAGCAGAGTAGGCCTGAATCACAGCCTGACGAATCCACTTGCTGATAGTAGACTTGGCAGGAGCCAAACCCTTCCTAGGACCAGAAGGGACCACAAAAAGAGCATCAGTTTTCCTGAAGGACGCAGTAGCCACCAGATAGTACTTCAGACACCTAACCATATCCAAAGAGTGCAAAACTCTCTCCTTAGCATTGCTAGGATTAGGGCACAAAGAAGGAAGAACAATGTCCTGATTCAAATGAAAGGCAGACACTGCCTTAGGCAGAAAGCCAGGTTTGAAATGAAACACCACCTTGTCCTGGTGCCTCTCATAGTAGGGGGGCTGAATGGACAGCGCCGCCAACTCAGACACACGCCTAACAGAAGTAATAGCCACCAGAAACACAACCTTGAGTGTAAGAATGGCCAAGGCAGCATCCTGCACAGGTTCAAAGGGAGCACCCTGCAAGGCTGACAGAACCAAGTTCAGATCCCAAACAGGCACCATAGGTTTGTGTGGGGGACACACATGAGTGACCACCTGGAAAAAGTCCTGATCGAATCCACTTGCTGATAGTAGACTTGGCCAAACCCTTCCTAGGACCAGAAGGGACCACAAAAAGAGCATCAGTTTTCCTGAAGGACACAGTAGCCACCAGATAGTACTTCAGACACCTAACCATATCCAAAGTGTGCAAAACTCTCTCCTTAGCATTGCTAGGATTAGGGCACAAAGAAGGAAGAACAATGTCCTGATTCAAATGAAAGGCAGACACTGCCTTAGGCAGAAAGCCAGGTTTGAAATGAAACACCACCTTGTCCTGGTGCCTCTCATAGTAGGGGGGCTGAATGGACAGCGCCGCCAACTCAGACACACGCCTAACAGAAGTAATAGCCACCAGAAACACAACCTTGAGTGTAAGAATGGCCAAGGCAGCATCCTGCACCCTGCACAGGTTCAAAGGGAGCACCCTGCAAGGCTGACAGAACCAAGTTCAGATCCCAAACAGGCACCATAGGTTTGTGTGGGGGACGCACATGAGTGACCACCTGGAAAAAGTCCTGATCAGAGGGTGCTGAGCAAAGGACTTCTGGAAAAAAATAGCCAGGGCAGAAACCTGACCCTTCAGAGTACTGAGTTGGAGCCCCATCTCCAACCCATGCTGCAGGAACTCCAGAATCCTGGGAATAGAGAACACACGACAGGGAAGAGACTCAGACTCACACCAGTCAATGTAGGCACGCCAAACCCTGTAATAAATGGAAGAAGAAGACTTCTTCCTAGCTTTAATCAAAGTATCCACAACTGAGGAAGACAGCCCCTTCTCCATCAAGATGGAGGTTTCAGCAGGCAAGCCGTCAAAGCCAGAGTTTGTAAATTGGGATGGCGTAGTGAGCCCTGAGTGAGCAGATCTGGCACCAAGGGCAGAGCGTACTGATCTACTGCCAGCTGTACCATGTCTGTGAACCACACTCTTCTTGGCCACCTGGGGGCCACCAGAATTGCTGGCACCCCTTCCAAAGCAATCTGGTGCAGAACCCTGCCCATCAGGGGAATTGGAGGGAAGGCATACAGGAACTGAAAGTCCTTCCATGACATTGCTAGCGCATCCGAGGTCAGGGCCAGAGGATCCCTGGACAGAGAGACAAAAGCTGGGAGCTTGTGATTGTGGCGGGACGCAAACAGATCCTCATCTGGTTGGCCCCAACGGTGACACAGAGATTGAAACACCCTGCTGCATAGGGACCATTCTCCCTGGTGAGAGGTCCCCCTGCTCAGAGAGTCCGCCAGGCGATTTTCCACCCCCGGGATGTACACAGCTGAAATGCAGGGGACATTGGCCTCCGCCCAAGTCAGGATCAGAGACGCTTCCTGGAAGGCCCCCTTGCTCCGGGTCCCTCCCTGATGATTGATGTAGGCAACTGCTGTCTGGTTGTCCGAGCGCACCTGAACAGGCGGGCCCCAAAGATGAGTAGTCAAGCGAGCCAGAACTAACCTGATCACCCGCAGCTCCAAGACATTGATAGGAGTGTGGGCCTCCTGAGGGCCACCGCCCCTGGAACCGCAGGGACTTCCAGAAACCCCCCCAACCAGACAGACTGGCATCCGTGGTGACCGTCTCCCAGGAAGGGGCAAGAAAGGATCTGCCCCCCAACAGGTTCCTTGAGTCCATCCACCACAAGAGGGACCTCCTGACCAGGGGGGAGAGCATACAGACTCTGTCCAGGGACGCTGGGTCCTTGTCCCATACTGACAATAGGTGAAGTTGCAGAGGCCTCAAGTGGAACTGAGCATAAGGGACCGCTTTGAAGCACGCCACCATCAGGCCCACCAGCTGCATCCCCTGCCTGATGAAGGGATGGGGGCAAGCTAGGAGGGACTGAGCCTGTGCAATCAGACTGTCCACCTTCTGCTGAAGAAGGAAGATCCTTGCCTGAACTGTATCCAGATTCATTACTAGGCATGGAGTTACCAAGGAAGGGGACAGTGAGGACTTGGGGTGGTTGATCACCCATCCAAATGACTCCAGAGTGGACACTACCAGCTGAGTATCCAACTCTGCCTGATGTAGAGACTGGGAAGTGATGAGGATGTCGTCCAGATAGGGAAGCACGCGGACGCCCTGACATCTGAGCAGAGACATCACGCCAGCCAGCACCTTGGTGAACACCCTGGGAGCTGAAGTGAGGCCGAAGGGCAAGGCCACAAATTGGTAGTGTTGATCCATCAGAGCAAACCTGAGGAATCTTTGATGACCTGGGAACACAGGAATATGAAGGTAAGCATCTTTGATGTCCACAGAAGTCATGAAATCCCCTTGGCGCAGGGAACTGATGGCAGAGCGCAGAGTCTCCATGCGAAAGCGCCTGCCCCTGACAAACTTGTTGAGAATTTTTAAGTCCAGGATGGACCTGACAGAACCATCTTTTTTGAGTACTGTGAATAGGTTGGAATAAAAGCCCTTGCTTTTTTCTCTTAAAGGGACCTGGCAGATGACCCCCAGCTCCAGGAGGCCTTGCACTGCTTGCACTAGCTCCTGAGCTGACACAGGGTCCTGAGGAATCCGGGATCTGATGAATCTTGAAGGGGGATCGGCAGCAAACTCCAACTTGTAACCGGAGGACACTACCTCCTGAATCCACCGGTCTGAGACATGAATCCACTTCGCTGAGACCGGTCTGAGCGAAGTGCTGCAGCCGTCCCCCCACCCGGATGGGTGAGGGCGCCCCATCATGCCTGAGGGGGCTGGGGAGAGGATTTAGCTTTGGGACCCCAGGAGGAGCCAGGACGTCCACGTCCTCTGCCTCTACCCCAGAAATCTCCCCGGGCCCCAGGGAAAGAAACCCCCCTTCCCTGTCTTGCATCGCGGTAAGGGGAGGAGAAGGAACCCTGACCCCGAAAGGGCCGAGATTGCCGCCTGTGCTGGGGTAACCTGCCTCCCTTAGCAAAAAGGTCCAGGCGGTCCCCAAACAGGCGCAGTCCTTTAAAGGGAAACCCAGTGAGGGCCTTCTTGGCAGCGTTGTCAGCAGCCCACTGGCGCAGCCAAAACGAGCGGCGTATGGCCACCACAAGGGCAGAAGTTCTGGCACACATTCTGATGGTGTCATCCAATGCTGAGAGGACAAAATTTACAAAAACATCACAACTGGAGAGTGCATTAAAAACCTCACAAGGCAAATCATCAGGGGCACTATCAAGCATATTTCTGATAAGGGTTCTAGTGGCCACAGCAGTAATGGCAGAGGCATAGACTGGGCACAGCGCCGTCCCCGCACATGCAAAGGCGTGGGATGCCAGCTGATCAATACGCCGGTCTTCGGCATCCCGCAGGGTAGTAGAATCAGGGGAATGCATGACAGAGGTGTTAGATAGCCCTAGGATCAGGGCATCCACCTCGGGGGGGGGGGGGGGGGGGGGGGGATGACCAACATTTAACCACCTCAGCAGGAAAGGGATACTTCCTATCCCAACTCTTTGGAACCCCGGGAAGTTTACTGGGACGCTCCCATTCCTTGAGCACAAGGTTATGGAAATGTGCCTGCTCTGGAAATTCCAAATGTGATTTTGCTGTATGGAAAAGCTCCCCTCTTTGCCTGGGAGACGCAACAGGGAGAGAGATAGACAGAACCTCAAAAATCTGGGTCAATAATCTGTCACTGTGTCATCCGGGGCCCAGAGGTCAGAGCCAGAATCGTCATGACCCCTCGGTCTCTCATCAGATGAGCCTGAATCAGAAAAGAGCTCCCCTTCATCAGACGGGGTATAGCCACAAAGATTCATAAACTCCTCAGTTTCCATAGGGAAAACAGTGACATTAGGCGTCAAGTGCCGCTTCTTAGCAGGGGCCTTACGCGCTAAGGATTTAGCAATCAACTGCTCAACAGTAGCCAGTCTAGAAGACACATCAGGCTGAGAATCCCCACTAGTATGCAACTCAGCAGGAGTGAGATTTAAGCTTGGGGGAGTAGGTGAAGTGAAACGAGGTTCAGCCACTGGCAGGCCAGATTGCAATGCAAGCACCTGCTCAGCACAGGGTACACAGACCCACGCCTTGTCAGCGTCAGCATGAGGTTGCCCACACGCTACACACAGCCGGTCTTGTCCCAAAGGGACCCCGGTCACATTATGCCTCCATATGGTGATTATAGCGGCGCTATACGCCGATAGGGAATAACACTATGTAGCAACCCTGGATGCCCCAATAACCCGCTAGGGAAGTGGGAGTATAATTTTTACAAGGCCTACAAGTAATATACTAAAACAGGGCCGGGAGAAGCCAAGAAGGATTCGTCCCGCCTGAAAGACATAAGCAGACAAGACCTTAAGTACATCGTAACAAAAGTGAGGGAGATAAGCTGCCCGCAAGGGCACTTACGGACCGCGGTAGGTAGGAGTCCGTCGCGCATAGGCCAACCAAGTAGGAAAGATGGCGTCGGTATACCTCGAGGAGCGGGCCAGTAACAGCGATGACGCGGAACGCGCCAAAGACGCCCCCCCCCCCCCCCCTGAAGTGCGCAATGCCAGTACGGCAAGCAGCCAATGATGGCGCACCAGCGCCTGAGGTAATGCTGCCGCCAAGCATTGAACGAAGTCAGCGCGCGGCGGCTGCAAATTTAAAAAAGCAGTAAAGACAAGTCAGCGCGGCGGCTGACACACGAATAAAAGGCATGTGAAAAGAGAGTGTAAAACACAGAATGCATAACATACATATCTATACTCATACACATACACCCCCTCCGCCTCTTTTCCCCCGAAGACTACAAAGAGGATGAGGGAGGACTGCGGCCACTTAAATAGGGCCCACCGATAGGCAGGGGCAAGGGGCAATAGTGCGGGAGGGGCATCCCATAGAGGCTCACCATAAGCCTGAACCACCTACCTTTTGGTGGGGGATTGCGGTGGAGCAGCACTCCTAAGCACCAACGGCGGTGCTGCCTACCTTCACCCGACCAGCGCAGCCAAGGCTGGGAGGCATAATACTAGTGGAACGGGTGGGAATAGTCCTACAGGGCCGCAGGCTAATAGCCCCGCTCACCTGCGAGTAGAGAGCCAATTTCTCGTCCTTCGCAGCCAGACTGCAGAGAAATTCTGGGGATTTGTGGGAGGACCCCGGTATTTGAGGGGCCGGGAGGAGCCTATTTTCGATGTCTCTGCAGTCCAGCGCCATCTGGCGGAGTATTACCCGATTGTAAGTATTATATTTGGAGCAGGACGTACTGTATACTAAGAATAAAGCTAATGTTGGCATAGGGTAGGGGTTCGACAGTAAAGAAATATCTGGCCAATAGAATAGGGCCCCAGAATGTGAAAGCAGTTTCCTTACCAGACAAAAACTTTACATGAAAGTGCAAAGAACTCAAAGTCATTTGGTTGCATGGTGCCTAGAATTTTCAGGGGTAATTGTAGCAAAAACACAGTGCTTGGGAATCCTCCCTTCTGATCTGATGGTTGAATTTGATGAACATATGTCTTTTTCAACTTTAACAATGCTGTAACCCTCTCATCACTTCACTAATGGTCACTTTAGGCTTTAAAGTGGACCAAAACCCAGGATTTTGATTATCTGGGTTTTGGTCCTGCCCCGCTGTGTGAAACCCCCCAGATCGCCAATGCCAAGTCACCCCTTCCCGGTCCTACCACGCATGCGTGTCCGCTCATCCAATCAGTGCCCTTGGCCGCATCCCCCACTTCCTTCTATGGTTAAACAAAGCAGCAGTTACCTCTCCAACTTTTAGCAACTGGAATACATGACTGTGTACCCTCTTATCTAAAGAGGTTGAATTAATGCAGATGTGGTTAAACCTGTCATCTTTGCCTCAGCCAATTGTTCAATAAGTCAGGAAGTTTCTGAAATGTACATCAGAACACCACTTTGATGTACTTTGCTAAGGTAAGAATTGCTAGGGAAAATGTTTTCTTTTCATAACATGGGGTTGCAAAAAATAGAAGAGAAAAAAGCACTGTAATGTAAACTTTTGAAAATAGCATCAAAAGTGGAATAACCCTTTAAACTGAATGCTACTTTAAAACCTCATCAATTCTCTAATGGTCACTTCATCTTAAGCTCTTCAAGAATTTCATACTGAAATGTAAATCGAATTACCATTGTTATGTATTAAAGGGATACAGAATGAAAAGGCAGTTATTAGACCACTGTGTAGGGTTTTATGGTTTTAAATAAAACAAGAAATGGCCAAGATATTAAGGTTTACAGTTTTACCTTATGATTTATCTTTTGAAATATTTGGGCGTGGCCCTTGGCTCTGTAATGCTGCATAATATTCAACATCGTGGGCGGGGTCTGTAAGACAGACATTCTCATTACCCTGGCTGTTCTCTCCCTTGCCCAGTGTCCACAGTCTGATGATGCAGAGCTTTAGACCACCAGCTTAGCCCTATGATTGGTTGTCTATGTCTAAGGAATTCAGGGGGTGGATCACTACTCTTTGCCTTATTTCTGTTTTCAGAAGCAGCTGTGTTCTGATAGGAAGGGAGAGCGCAGCCATGATGAGGTGAGCTGCTGAATGACAGTTTATGTACTGTCACATATTTTGTTCAATATAACAAGCTTTAGGTCACCAGCTTAGCCCTATGATTGGTGGTCTATGGCAAAGAAATTCAGGGGGTGTGCCACTAATCCTTGCCTTGTTTCTATTTTCAGAAGTGTGTTCTGACAGGAAGGGAGAGCACAGCCATGATGAGGTGAGCTGCCAAATGACAGTTTATGCACTTTGCCTATAGAGTCCATTCAATTATTATTATTATCATCATTAGAATGGGTTGCATCCTTATCAGTATAGAGACATATTATCTAGTGGATGGTATAGTTCTCTATACTGTAGTGGGGTATTCTGAATCCCCTCTTGTATTTAGGAACATTTTTTTTTCAACATAACAAGATCCTAATAGGGCTTAGTTGAGCTCCTTATCAAAAAGAAAAGTACTTGGCAGAGATTTCGGCAAACACTAAGGAGAGCGTGAAGTCTTGCCTACGATATATTACTTACTGATCTAATTTTCTCCGGAAGGCTTGTACTATAAATATGGGTCTAGAAAGGTGAAGGATTTAATCCAAGAATGATTGCTGTGTGAAGATTGGGTCCTCCCAGACCATGTTATGAGGACAGTCAATGTGCCAACAGCTGAGAGTTTATTACTTTGGTGCAAAGGGCCCGGTAACTGCAATGAGCTCCTGTATACAATGCACAACAAGGGAGCGCCTTTTTTTTTTTGTGCCCACTCTCCGTGATATACAGCTTGGTGGGTAATTTGGATCCGAGAGCCTTAGGAGATGCCCTTGCCAGACCGTGGATGTGAAGTATTAAAAATCCTCTTACAAGAAGTTAACACCCAGTAAAGTTTTTGTAGTTTTTTTTAAGAAGATATCCAAACAAGAGTTTATTTCTCTCGTAAGAGAGCGTAAAAGAATGATACTTTTAGAAAAGAAAAGATAAAATGTTCATACATTAAAGAGAAATTCAGTTGCCAGACACACACCCTACCCATATGACTTAATTTGCAAGCATTTTGCGCTATGCATGTTTAACTGTGATTTTTGCAGGCATATCCAGGGATTTCCAGGAACATGATATATATTGTTTTTTATTCAGCAGAGTTTGGGCTTTAACGTGAAATGCCTTGTTTGTAAATTTAAGTGGTATTTGTGGGAAATAAAAAATAATCTATTTTTTATAAAAAGGCGCACTATTGCGAAAAATGGCCCAGTGATAAAAAAAACCATATAAACATGCTGGATGGCAGGAGGAGAAGTCACTTGGAGACTGATCTAAGACTAGCACCACGTATTGGCATTTGTGCGTCTATGTAGCTGCGCTCCGAGCGTCCGGCAGTAGAAGCTGTGAGCCAGCTTCACCGCTGGACAAGGGACGTTGTAGTATCCTGTCCAGCATTGATAACTGTGATGTCTGGAGGGTGCTGTAGAAGCAATCTCCCTGATTCACTATAGCACATGAGCGTACCAATGCTGCTTTTGTTTCATATAGCACCTCGAGGGAAAGCAAGCCAAGGCGATGCCACATATAACAGGACAACACAGCCTAAAACTGTGGGTGAGGAACAACGCTAAAGTCATTTGTTGCAACCTAGGAAAAAATACAGAAAAATGTTTCTACACAACCAAATTTTAACCATTGAAGTGTATGGGAGAGCACAACTGAGCGACAGAACTTACAGTGCCAGCGCTTTACACTGAGCTGCTGCTAGATACATATGACGCTATTAGAGGCGCTCACCAGATACGTGTTACTACGTGGCATTAACTAGTTTCTTAAATAAGGCACTTATGCTCCCGGCATCACAAAAAATACAGCCAGGCTTGTTTTTTTAATTTTAATGGAAGGGAGAGGAAATCAGGGGTGACAGGTTCTGTCACCCCTGATAGACTAAACCTGTCACCCCTGGATTTTATTTCTAGCAGGAGAGAAGCAAACCTCCAAGCTTGGCTGGTGTTTTATTCAGTCCGGGTGTATAATTGACCCCTCCTCTCATTATATGACTTGTTTATATGGATATTTAATATTACACAATTCCATGATAGTGCTTCTTTATGTATTGCATGTAAAAGCCCCATTCCTGGTACCCGCATATGTACCGGTAGACACCTGCTCCTGCCCAAGAGACACAGAAAACTGAAAAGCATGCTTTATGAGATTTCAAATAAAATACATCTATGTGCACTTTGCAGTTGAAGTGGAATTCCAGTAAAAACAGCCCTGCACATTTTCCTGTTGCTGAGGCAGGATGTAGGGGTTACAAAGAAAAAAAAAACACAGGCCAGCATTGCTCTACGGGGCACGGGTGGGCTGCCACACAGAAAGATACAAATCAGCATCCCCGGCTCCATGCGCGAGCACAGAGCCGGGGCATGCCGCATTGTATCCTGTGCCTTTCTGTCACTTGAATGGGCGCCAGGGACGCGCATGCAGCCAGGGCCGCTTTGTGTCTTGCTGTGTGTCTGCCACCCATCCCCCGGAGGCCTACACTGGACCATGGCTAAGGTAAGGGTTTTTTTTCTTTGCAACCCCCCCAGTCCTGTCTCAGTGCCAGGAATGGCTTAAAGGGGTGGGGGTGGTTGTATTTTGACTGGATTTTAACCGCTTTAACTTTCAATAACTATCAAGTTTTAAACCCTTAATATTCCCTGGCCATCGAGCCACTAGCAATAATTATTAGGAAGTCTGCTGCCATCACCGTGTGGAGGCTGAATGGGGCTGCTAGATACCATTGGGAAATTTGGGGAGTTTTCTGGGCTCAAAATCAACTTGGATAAATCCAGTCTATTGCCAGTAGATGGGGCAGACAAGCTGGTGGTAACCCCCAGATCTCGGCTGAAGGTGGTTAGCCAGTTTAAGTATTTGGGGATTGTTATCAGCTATGGGTCTGTGGAATTTGTTGAACTAAATATTTCTCCAGTGGTGGCCCAACTGAAGAGGCGGGTATTACAGTGGGCAACTCTGCCCTTATCTGTATTGGGTAGAATAAATATTTTTAAGATGATCTTTCTGCCCAAACTACTGTATTTGTATCAAGCATCCCCAGCACTATTGCCCCGCTTCAAATTGGTCTTTGGGTTTTTCTGGGGCCAGTCATCACCGAGGCTAAACAGAGAGATCATGAAATCCCAGGTGTCTGAGGGTGGATTAGCAGTACCACATATGCTTATATACTTTTATGCCGAGCAGCTTCTGTACGCACACTGGTGGCTATGCATCCCACGGGACAATTCAGTGATCTCGCTTGAAGTGGCTTTGTCGGGGTCTGAGCAGAGGGTGTCTACCCTGGTGTATAAGGGTACGGGGAGAGATCCGGGTTGGACTGGGTGCATGAGAACAGTATGTAACATCTGGGATAGAGTGGTCGGTCTGGGTTTAGAGCAGAATGGGGGACACTCCTGGTCTTCCTTCACCCCCCTGTGGGGCAACCGTAAATTAGAGGAGTTATATGGCATGCAGGAGACGTGGTTCTGGGGGAGAAGGGGTGTTCAGGAATTTGGCCAATTATACAGTTCTGGAGTTCTCAGGTCATTCAAGCACCTATGTGGATCATTCCAGTTGTCCCCAAAAGATTTCTTTATATACCTGCAACTTAGGCATGCTCTGCGGGCTCAGTTTCTGGGAAGCGTACCACGGATTCTTGAATCCCCAGTGGAGCGGGCAATCAGGGCAAGGGATCTAGGGAAAGTCACCTTCTCTTTATATAAGACGTTGCTGGGATGTCTGGATTCCTCTCAGGGGAGGGTAGAAACAAAATAGCATGCATTAGATCCTAACATTCTAAACTAAATGGTTGCACCAAGCGTATATTGCGCCGGCCCGGCTGCATAGAATCGGATTACTGTAGAGGGATCGGTGCCCACGGTGCGGGAGGTATGATGCCTCTTGGGAACATATGACTTGGTCTTGTGCAATCATAGGGTGATACTGGGGAGAGATTATGGAAGTAGTGAGCAGGGAGATAGGTTTCCGGATACAGGGCTCGGTCGCAGTCCGTCTCCTGGGAGTGGTGGAGCCGGTATCCGAGGTGGAAGCGCAAAGATCATTACTGAGGCTATTAATGTTCTACACCAGAAAGTGTATACTGCTGAACTGGAAACATCCAGCGATGCTGTTGGTACAGACCTGGAAGAGGCTGGTTAACCAGAAGATACCCCTGTATAAATTGACCTACGCTGCCCGGGGAGTTCCCCAAAAATTCGATAGTGTCTGGGAGCCATGGGTGCAATGTATGAGACCGGGTCGGATGATGACTGAGAGGTAGATGGCCTTTCGGCTCCGCCCTCCCTGGATCCCTTACTGGACCATGGTATCTGTTCTGGTACTTGTAACATGTGGACGGAACATTATCCCCGGTCAGCTGCTGCCCACACTAACACCGAGCCTTGTGAATGAATGGTGTGAGAATGTGTGTCTTTGTGATAGGATGTTTAGAGTTTGTAGGGTGCCCAGTGCACCAGTGTTGTATTGTTTGATTGTCATGTTATCTCTTTTAAAAAGCAAAAAAAAAAAATGGCATCCCCCCCCTCTAGTAAAACCAGCCAGAGCACCAGCTATGTGGGTTGGTAGATCAGGGCTCAAGAACCCGGACCTCTGGCTCACAGCGGCCCACATGGGCATTGAGCACTTCTGCTCCATTCCAGCTGTCTGGGATGCAGATAAATGGGCAGAGTGACTCTCCAGACCCTCCAGCCCTTTGAACTGATATAAGGGTCTCAAGAAAAAGGGCTGTAATTTCTCAGCTGTAACCAGGTGCGTTTCAACCAAGCTAGGAGTAACTGAAGAAAAGGGGACCAGGAATGCCCATTGAGAGTTGCAATGTAAATAACTGCTAGTAATTAAAGGTAATTAACATTTTTAAACTTGAACCTACTGCCGTTTTTTATCCCCCAAGTAGACCTAAAGTCATTAGGGCCCTTCTGCTGGCTTCTCTCTCCCCTGGAAATAAGTGAGTACCTTGCCAGCCCTTCCTATAGTCTAGTGGTTCTCAACCTTTCTAATGCCGTGACCCCGCAATACAGTTCCTCATGTTGTGGTGACCCCAAAACCAAAAACTAATTTTGGTGGCTACTTCAAAACTGTAATTTTGCTACAGTTATGGTTCGGAATGTAAATACTTGATATGCATAATTTAAACATAGTGATTAATCACAAAAACAATATTTAATTATATGTTGAGAAATATTTATTACTAATTCCGATAAATAACATTTCACCATGGCATAGTATGTGTCGGAAACTGTAATTTCTCTGCCTCTTATTGAAATTAATAGGAGGCTGCAGCAGATTGTTTGGTAACTCGAGATTCTCGGGAGCTCTCTTCCACAAAATCCGCAGCACTCACAATAAAATTAATAGGAGGCGGATTCAATGCCGGAAACCACTGATTTCAGCAGTTTCTTCATTCAGAATATGGGAAAATAGTGGGAGATATAGGAGATAATTATACATTGGGGAACAACATCTTATAGTGGTCTCATATAGTATAAGACCAATGTAGTTCCCACTGTGTAAGTGTAAGCTGCTTTGTGTACTGTGTAATGATTACACACAAAGCACCTTACGCTTACACAGTATTGTGTATATGGTGTGTGTACTGTTTTTACATTATTAACCTTTTTTACACCAGCAGGCTGTCTCGAAGGCTCTCTTGCCTTTCCGCCTCCTAGGCTTCTGGCGCTTGCTGCGTCTGCCCACTGATGATGTCAGCAAGCGCCGGACACACGTAATGCGCTGCTATGGACTGTGGCGTGTTCCTCCCGCTTCCCCCGCCCCTTAGGCCCCGGACGGATGATGCAATCACGTCTGCGCATGTGAGCAGGCATTCAGTTTGGAACGCGCATCCATAACGGCGTGCGTTCCAGCTGAATAGCGCTGCTGCAGACGGTAGCACGACTTCTCAGCCGCTAAAGCCATTGGAAATATGTATTTTCCTATGGCTTTAGGCGACCCCTGTGTTTGGTCGTTCGACCCCCCGCCGGGGTCCCGACCCACAGGACCCACAGGTTGAGAACCGCTGCTCTAGTCTAAGGAGCGTCCCTTCATAAGCCCGGCCCTGTCCTAGGTTCGCCTCTTAGCCTCCTGTAAAGCATTCCCAAACTGTACCAGGTGATCAGACTTTAAGTATTAGAGCAGACAGTATATCCCACAAAATAAATGTTAGTGATTATAGCACAGGGTGGGAGATTGAGGGACAAATGGCAAATCACAGCCATACCCAGAGGCGTACATACCATAGAGGCAGAAATAGCAGGTGACATGACAGAAGGGGGCCCTGCACAAGCATTCTATACATTTTCCTACCCAGCCAGGTCACCTCCTCTCTCCAAAGGCCCGTCGGCTTCTCCTGTTCTGTCTGGTCCTGCCCCTGTGCACGCCTCACCCCACACGCCCGGCAGACGCATGCTACCTTGCACAGTCCCGCCCCCCATGGGTCCATGATGGGAGTCCTGCTATGGGGCCCCATCAAGGCTATGTATGCCCCTGGCCATGTCCATAACGGGCATGGCTGTGGTTGCTTTGGGTTAAAAGCTGCCCTGGCTGACGTCTGCATTCGGGTTCGGTCCAAAGTTCGGCATAGACACAAACTTTGTGGTTCAGGTTTTTACATCACTACTCTATATCGATTTCATTCTGAGAAAGTACAAGAAAACACCAGTGTCCTTTTTGGTTGCAGCATTGCATCACATAAACAAAGCAGCTGGACCACCAAGATAAACAGGATCTAATTATAGCGAATGTAATTAGCCGCTAGAATGAAGCAAATTCAAAGGAACTTCAGATAACCTCTAAAGTGAGAAAAGATCAGAAGAACTTCACGGCACCAATCACAATGCACAGGAGCCTTTCGGTTTACCCCAAAGAACGATATATAAGTGGCTCTTTATGTTTTTCAGCTGATATGAAGTACAATTGTCCTAAAAAAAAGAGGTGTTTCCGACTGGACGTTAGAAGGATATTAGGAGTATGACAATATCAACTGCAAATTAGAAGATAATTCATTTGAGTTTTTTTTAAGTGGATGTCCAGTCTCTTACCAACTTCCCCTGGAGCTAAAGCAAGTTGGGGGGGGGGGGGGGTTACCTTGCCCAGAATCCAGCGCTGTTCTCCTGGTGTTTCTGACCTTGTGTGTAGCCATCTTGGAGAGGTTGCACAGTGTGTGTCCCTGCCTGCCCAATGACTTGGTCCTCTGTGCCACTGCTGCTCGAGCATTGATGACGGCAAACATCAACAGCAAACAGTTTTGGTACCCCTCCCCTGCCTCAGCACCTAAGACAGGCCGAGGGGGTGGGGGGATTAAAGGGGAACCTTTTAGCTGACCCGCCAAAAACCCCAGCCCAAGTTCTGTCCTCAATACAAGCCTGAAATTTCTTAAGCAGGTTCTCTAGGACCAGTTGATCATGGCTGTGGGGGCGGGGGGAAGCATGCCCACCTCTGTCACATTATTTGCCCTCACCATCCTAAAGCTTCAGTATCATCTAGTTGGCCGTGGCATCCTATGTTCATGATCTGTTCCAATGCTTAGCTTGAAGGGTTGTCGGGTTCGAGTTTTATGGACTATTTATGGGCATGGAAAATCCCGGGCCGATTTTTTGCCCCAGTCTGCCACTGACTGTGTATCGGGCTAATATTTCCTGATAATGGCCCTGCTAAACAAGAAGCTGACCGCAGTTCTCTACAGAAGAACCCCCACTTACCCTGTGTGATTCCCTGATTTCATCTTCACTGGGATTCAAGGAAGGAAACTGAATTCCTTTCTTTATCATTTCTAAGTAGAGTTCCTTAACTTCAACTTGATCGACGTCTCCTCTTGAAGGAGAAGTGGCCCACGTCTAGGAAAAAAAATATTGTAAATAAAATAATAAAGAAAAACACAGCTGGATTCTCTGGGGTCTAGGTGAATGCAGAGATACCAACCTGTAAAATCAGTTTACAGGGTGATGGGCATGGCAGGGGTTAAATTTATAGGAATGGCTTACTCGCAGGCTTTTGTGGATCAAATATTCTTATTATTAGTTGGTAATGGAAATTTGCTATAAATACGAAATAAATGGTAGATGTTTGCTATAAAAATATTACATGACTTTTACATGATGAGGAATGTGGAAAATAATGGGAGACAGCAGGAAGTTGAAACAAGAAGAGACAAGGGGAGGAAATAGGAAATGTGTGTGGTCTACAGCAGCACCTGGTTGGGAGGGGGATTCAGTGCAGGACTGCTGAGTGCTGTCTCCTAATTTGGGCCTAAAGACATGAAATATAAAATTCTCTAGGGCTGGATGATTACCTGTGACCCCCCCCCCCAGTTTGCCCGCTATATTTGAATTGAAATGAAATATGCAGAGTGCCAGCCTTCCATCCAGAAATTCACTTTGAGTTCCCACCATAATAATACACTACTATTCCGCTGCACCGGCAAAAAATTACGCTAGAAATACCAATCGGTGTGCGGTGGTGTTGTGAAGCAATCACAAGCATTAACAAATTATGTGGGGAGCGCCCCAGACCCCCCACAGCCACACCAAAAAGCACAACCTCACCACCATGAGATCTAACTATACAAAATCTTTTATTATTATATATGTTGGGCAGACACGAAAAAAACACAATTAAAATCCCTTAAAAAACATGTGATCCACAAGCGACACCATATATTGTACAGGACACAGCAGCATATATTCCTATTAGTTCTAATAACAAACAATCATATAAGCCCCCCTCTCTTGTATCCCCATTAATCCATATCTATATCTCTTTCCCCAAAAAAGTGCAAAATACATGTGGAAACATAGCAATCATATGCCAAATGTGCAATACCATTAAAGTGCAAAAAAATATCTATTTCATAAATACCACACTGAAAGCTCCCCTACAAAAGGCTTTCTGTAACCCCAAAAGATAAAAAAAGTGCTTTGTGCTTCTAAATACTGGCCCTTTAAGACATCCCTCAAGTGGAGCAAACCCGGAGGGGGAACCATAAGCCAGAATAATAATAAAGTATGATCTTAATTACCTATGGTGCACAGTGCAGTGTCCACCTCCCACGCGTTTCGTGGCGACTGGCCGTGGCGAGTTCCCACCATAGATCACAGAAATTAAAGTCCAATTTCAGGCAAAACATAAAAAAAGCTATACTCACCTTTCCATCCATGCAGCCCATCAGCGCGTCTCTCTCCTCTCCGATGCAGAGACACCCTGGGCCTCATCACTGTGAGCTGGCACATCCCCTTCTATTCACTGCAATAGGAAGGGGTGTGTTAGATCTTCACATGCCCCTTTGCTTTGCAGTAAATGGATGGGGGTGTGCCAGATGGCTGTGACTGATGGTGGGGGGGGGGGCGTCGCTGCATCAGAAAAACAGGAAGAGGCCTGTGATTGACTGGGCGGCTTTGGAGCTGTATTGAGTGATCAGGTGACAGCTGCAGCTGCGGCTTAGGAGCGATGGATTGCATGGGAGAAAAGGTGAGTATAGCTTTTATTTTTATCTTTTGCCTGAAATTAGACTTTAAAGCAAACCAATTGTCTAAATATATTTTTGATCCACTTAGATTGTGTCCTAATCAGGCTGCCCCACAGGGTAAATCCCAAGGGAACCCACAAATCCTACTCACACACTTCCAGGATTCTGCAATGATCAAATGCGTCATTGAACAGAGTGCTCTGCAGTTACCGCAATGTTCCTCTAGTTCCAAGGCTGACCAGGTATAATTGCCACACCCTAAGGGCAAATCTAACCAACCAGACACTTAGGAGTCAGAGGCAGCCAATAATGAGGGACTGGATGGCCAGATAATCATTTAGTGGCATCTGCAAGCCAATAGTGTGTAGGTTGGAGGTCACAACCACCCAATCAGTTTGGAGAAGTAAGACATTTATGTTTTGCAGCGTGATTTAGTAATTTGACAGGGTGACCGGGGGATAAAACCAGGTGCCTCCCTGAAAAACCGGGTGACTTGGCATCTCGGTTAATGGCATAGTTACAAATATTGTGAATTAGCAAATAACCACTCAAAATACAGCAGTGGGAGACACACTTAGTGCAGGGCAGGGCTAGGGCAGGTTGGGCGGGTGGTGGGTTAACAAGAACAAAAACCGTTACCGTGCCAGAGATCAAGCTGATGCCCCATCCCGGGGGCATAGCAACAATCCGATGGCGTATGCACAGGCCACATCTCTGGCTTTCCTGGCTGATGCTGCTCCCTGATCTCTAAGTCGAGCTATGTGAACAAAAAGAATACCAAGCCCTACAGTAATATGTAAAGCATAAAGTGCTAATTAAATAAAAATGTGCATGTGTCGTGTGCATGCGGGTATTCCATGGGGGTTCCCACAGTGGGTAACTCACACTGGGATGCCCTAGAGTCCTAGAATCTTTTGTAATCCAGGGCTGGCCGCTATGGGCATTGTTCCACTTTAATTTTGCATTGTTTGCACAGAGATAGGCTTCAGCTTTAATGCTTACCCTAACCTTTAACCCAACCCTAACATTTAGGGACAAAAAGAGAATGTTGGGCTACACCAGACAGTTAAACCTATAATCTCTCCGCATAACACTTACCATGATGAAGCGCAGGATCCGGTATTGCATGTCTATAGGTAAGTTGTACTTTGGGTTTAAGAGTTTGACCAGCACATCCTTGCAAAAATCTTTCTTCAGCACCAAGGTCTGAAAATTGGCGTTACAGTTCTGCATGCACATCTCCAGCAGCTGACTCAACAGACATAGAAAGAAAATCATTTAGGAAAATTCAACATGGTTCCGGGGCTTCATTCTATGTTGGGCCCAGAAATGGCCTGGCTGAGTACCTGAGAGCAGATCGTCATATACCCCTCTACTAAGTTTACCTTTACAGTGCCTAGCACTCAGCAAATCATTACAAACATCATTACTTTATCATTACTTTAACAGTCAAATAGCCAACTAAGCACAGCAACAATAAAAGGGGAAAAATAGATGAGTGATACTTAAAAGTTATTAAAGTTTTTATGGGTTTTAGGGATAGTTCTGGATTAAACTGGAACTTCAGCATCATTTCACGAAAAGCCCAAACCCTTAAAAAACTATTACCCAGCATCTAAAATTAATAGATTTTACATTTTAGTCGCTTTATTCTTTCCCCCCAACTGGCCTGCAACTCTGTTCAGGACTCTAGGATAGGGGCTGGTTATAGCTGTGCTTTGGTCAGACAGAGCATGCCTGGGGTCAGGGAAAAGACAACAATCCCAGAATGCAGAGCAACACAGTCAGAAGACACTTCCTGTCTGCAGGCAGTCTGAGACTCTCTGTGCCGCCATCTTGGATGTTTAAAGGCTCAGAAAATGCAGTAGATGCAAGTTGGATGGACAATCTGTATGTAAAGGGTGGGGGAAACATATAAGATAGCTTCTTATTAAGGGTGAAGGTCCGGTTTAAAGAGTTTGACTAGCTGCAGTTAAAATGCCCTGTGCAGTTTCACCTTCCATTTTCAGGAGCTGATTCAGCATTAGCCAGCCCTCGCTTTTAAATTGGATCAATACTCATTTTACACTACATGCCTGTTGGTCCCTGCTCGGGGCAGGGGAGCATGCATCCCGTTTGCTGGTACACTGTCACTAACCCTGTTTTCTTTACCATCTCTTCATTTTGCAGGGCTGGGTTTTGCAGAAGGAAAGAGGTGCCACAATATAGATGCCCACCGACCCAGGAAAATGCCCATTTGGTGTAAAATGGGGGCTGGTCTACTTTAAAGCAGACCCAAACTAATCTAAAATCTCCCCCCATGGCCCTCGTGCCTCCACCCCCCCCCCCCCCCCACGAGTACCCTGGTTAATGCTGCTGGCTCGCTTATTGTGCTGCCGTAGCCACGCCCAGCTGATTTTAGATTGCCGATTGGCTGATTTCCAATCTGCTGGCTGATGTAACAAGCCCACTAGCCACATCCCTGGCTTTCCTCTAGTCTGATATGCGTTCTCACCCCCAGTCTGAATGGTTGGGTGCTGGAGCACGTCTCACGAAGAAGCCAGGGAGGCAGCTTTGGGCCACAGAAGGTACGCTTGTGGGCGATTGGCATGGTTTACATAGCAGTGTGGGATGCCCCAGAGGCAGCCACACACTTCGTTTAGACTCCAGGGCCGGCTGGTGTGGTTTTTGATCCAATTTAAGGTCAAGTGGAAGGGTACTTTAAACGGCTTAAGAGGAAGGCTGCTCGGAATAATTTGAGGACCCTCAGAATCAGCATACAGATGGAACAGAGTTAAAGTGATACTACAGGCAAAGGTAATTGTTACACCATTGTGTCAGGCTACATTTGACGATGTGCTAAACTGTTCTCTGTTTTTAAATTGAAGCAGAAATGGCCAAGATATCGGGGTTTACAGGTTTAGCCAATTACATTTCTCTTTTTCATTCTGTCCCCCAATCAACTCAGCAGAGTGAGACAGGATTGCTGGTCCCTCCCTCCTCCTCCAGATTCATTACATTGCTGTCAGCACAGATCCCTCCCATTATGCTGATTATTATGCAGCATAACAGATTTAAGGGCCACGCCCACTTTTTTAAAAAGAAGATAAATCATGAGGTTAAACTGTAAACCTCAATATCTCAGCCATTTATTCTTCAGTTTAAAAATGGAAACAGTTTAGGACAGTGTCAAATGTAGCCCGACACAATGGTGTAACAATTACCTTTGCCTGCATTAGCACTTTAACGGTTCCTCCACCTTAAGATGCGACCACAGCAGTGTTTCCAGAAGTGGCCCTTCCTGAGGAATGTACAGGTTTCACAGGCTTCCTTCAGTGGCAGCTATCACCCTGGAGGAATCCCTTTGCTTTGACCCCCCTTTTTATTTTTTTCGAGATTTTCTCTAGCTGCAGCCTTGCCGCCGCAACAATGTTTCCTAAAGTGTCCATTTCTGAGAAATGTACAGGTTTCACGGCTTCCTTTAGTGGCAGCTATCACCCTGGAGGAATCCCTTTGCCTTGACCCCCCTTTTTATTTTTTCGAGATTTTCTCTAGCTGCAGCCTTGCCGCCGCAACAATGTTTCCTGAAGTGTCCATTTCTGAGAAATGTACAGGTTTCACGGCTTCCTTTAGTGGCAGCTATCACCCTGGAGGAATCCCTTTGCCTTGACCCCCCTTTTTATTTTTTCGAGATTTGCTTTAGCTGCAGCCTTGGCCCAGCAACAATGTTTCTAGAAGTGGCCCTTTCTGAGAAACGTACAGGTTTCATGGGCTTCCTTTAGTGGCAGCTGTCACCCTGGAGGAACCCTGTTGCCTTGACCCCACTCTTATTACATTTTATTATAGTTTTTGAAAAATGCTTTTAATGCAGCTATTCACCTGCAACAGTGTTTCCAGTAGTGGCCCTTTTTAAGGAATGTACAAGTTTAATGGGCTTCCTTCAGTGGCAGCTATCACCCTACACTATGTGTCACAAGCATTGACTTGAAGGATCCAGCCCAATGGAATGAATGCTAGGAAAGGCGTCATTCCTACAATAAAACTGATCAGGAAAGTATTCTGCAGGGTGGCTGCTGGACAGTAAAGTGAGGATAACTATGTCCTTTAATACTGCTAAATGTTAATAAAAAACAAAACTGTATTTTCTTCAGATTACAAAGGCAATGTAGGTGAATCCACCCATACTCACCTTTCCCTCCAGGAGAGAGATTAAGTGCAGCCATGGGTGTTTTGTCCTCTTGGGCAGATCCTCTCCCCCATGCCTGATCTAGCTTGACCAGACTGACCTCACTGAGCTAAGTGCACTCAGCAAAGTTCTGTGTGCATCTTCCTTCAGTCAATGAGGAAACCTCCTCCCTTGTCTTTAGAGGAAGGAGTGCAGCCTGTACCTTGGCTGAAAAGGTCTGAAGAGATGCATTGTTTGGGACGCCAGGGCTGCACTGGAGCGTGTCTCCTGGGGTAAGGTAAGTAGGTGTTTTTTTTTACATTTTGCCCACAACTGCCCTTTATGTTGCATTGCATTACTTTACAATAGTAAAAAACTAAAATAACAAAAAACTACAATAACAAAAACTAAAATTAATAATGTGTGTAGTATTTAAAATGAATAATTAGCAATTATTCTCTTTATCTTTTTATTTATTATTAATTTTATTATGAATAATACTTTATAAAAACACAATATCAAAAAGAAAGCCTTAAAAGGGACCTGCAGACTTCCATCCTGCTCTTTAAGCACCTCTCACACTCAGGTATACTCACATCTATCAGGACTGGTGGGTTGGACTGAAACTGCTGCATGCACGGTGCTGGCTGGGGCCAGAGACCCGGCATTGGAGGAGTTAAGTAAGTGTGGGCTGGAGTGTATAGTGTGCTGGGGAGAAGTCTGTCCCACGGAGAGAGACTTCCCTAAGAGGGTGTTGTCTACTTTTTGTTTAAATATTTTTTGATGAACGTTGCTGATTTGTAAACCATTACTTACAGATAGAGACAACTTCACTTGCTTCTGGTTGTAGTTTTTGCTGATCCTTTTCTTTAATGCTTTAACAGCATCTTTTGGCCTAAAGAGATAAATCACCAGATTTTGCAAAGAAAAATGAAGAGCTTACAGTCTATTAGGGTATGAGGGAGGATACAGAAGGAGAATAGCTTACAATCTATTAGGGTATAAGGGAGGATACAGAAGGAGAAGAGCTTACAATCTATTAGGGTATAAGGGAGGATACAGAAGGGGAAGAGCTTACAATCTATTAGGGTATAAGAGAGGATACAGAAGGAGAAGAGCTTACAATCTATTAGGGTAATCAGGAGGGTGCAGTCAGCTCCTGCTGTGTGTGGTTCCTCTCTGATTACCTGCAGCTGGAGAGCTGTGTGCTGAGAGCTGTGAAGCCAGAGGCCTTGCTGGGAGTGCTATCCCAGGGAAGATGGAGGATTGCCGTTACCCCCGGAGGAATATTAAACCTCCGGATCCCGGGACTGCTTCCACCAGCGGCGCTAGTAACAACACGGTTCCCCAGCCCGGTGAGAGTTTGTCAGCTTTTCGCAGCCGTGTATGTAGTAATTTGTGCAATGTGACGAAGGAGGAGGAGAAGCTGTGCAAGCTAAAAACTGCATTAAAGAAAAAGAAAATGGTCACCAGCAAGGCGCAGGGATTGGATAGACGGTCAAGCAAAGCAGACTTGACTGAGCTTGAATCAGCATGTCGGCAGCAGGAGAAGCTAGTTGCGTCCCTTAAAGCAAGCAGCGGGGCCTTTAAAGAAAAATATAAAAACGAGGAGCGATTTAAATCCATGCAGCGCTCAGGCCCCACTGTGAAGGAGGAAGAGGCCGACCATGTGGATGAGACCCCGATGGTGGAGGATTCTCCAGCTGTACCTCCACCCAAAGTTGCAGCAGTAGCAGAGCCGGGAGCCCCGGAACCAGCATTGGAAGACTTTCTTGCTGAGGCAACACATCAGGAGTGCGTGACATCGCTGGGCATCCAGGAAGCCCCTATTGGAGCAGATCTTCCAGAGGACAGCCGCCAGCCTGAGGAGCCCATGCCAGCTAAGGACGACGTCCATCTGTCCAGCCAGCCTGCGGAGTGCGCCATAGGCGCTGTGTCAGGGGGTATAGAAGACTATGGCGCTCCTTGCCCTGGAAAGGGTGAGGTGGCGCCAGCCGTAAGTACCATCCTGGCACCCATCCGGGTTCCTGGGTGCGCCGAACTTGGTGGGCCTGGGGCCATGGGTGACTCACCCGCAGGTTTGGGTCTGCCTGGCAGGGCTTCTATTGTTTCTGCTTCAGCTGGTTTGGGTGCTGTTACTGATGTTGTTGCTCCTGTTACTGCTGCTGTGTCTGGGGTTGAGTCCACAGGGGTTAATTCTATTGTTGGACTTTCTGCTGTGACTGATGCTGTGACTGCTGCTGATGTTGTGACTGTCCCCTCACCTGCACCTCAGGTGGACAATAAGAAGACTGTGCCACCTAATGCTGGGGTCCCTGCTGTCCGCCCTGCCCTGTATTTCATCCAGCGAGGTGGCACAGGGAGTAGGGCCAATAATGCTGTTGGTGCTGCAGTGCAGTCCCCTGTGTCCTATGCCCAGGTTGCCAGGCGTGGTAGAGAAGCTGCTGGTGAAAGGGCATCTGTGCCCAGTGAGGCCAACGCCCCTGCCAGCGGATTCAATAGGCGCAACCTGGTCCAGCTTAGGTGGGAGGGGGAGGGGCCAGTTATCACCCGGCGGGCGGTGGTGGATCTCATCCTTGGCATGGGATTCGCAGCCGCAGACATTTTTGCCCTGATCAGTCCAGTGGGGAGCGCAGAACATGACTTGAGTTTCGTCAGACCAGAAGGGATGGATTTATTTTGGGAGCGGTACGAGCTGCTGAAGCAAGACCCTGCCTGGAAGGGGTTAACTCCCATCCAGGTCTCCAGACAGCAGCTCGTGAAAAATGTTACCATACTGGTTAGAAATGAGTCCATTCCCCCTTCTGATTTGACTGTCTGGCTGAAGCGTTATGGTGATGTTCTCACTCCCCTGAAGAAGATCCTAGACGATCGGGATATCTGGACTGGGGGCTGGTCAGTGACCCTGAGGCTCCGCAGGAATGGCAACCAGGTCACCCACTTGCCATCTTCTGCCTATATTGGCCGTGACCGGCTGACCATCTTTTATCCTGGTCAGCCCAAGGTTTGCCATAAATGTGGGGCCAAGGGTCACTTCAGCTCCTCCTGCTCGCTTCTTAGGTGCTCGTTGTGCCAGGGCTTGGGACACTTGGCTAAGGACTGCAATACTCTCCGCTGTAATCTATGTAACCAGCTCGGCCACCCTTATAGTCAGTGTCCTGAGGCCTGGCACAACCTGGACAGGGAAGTGGTGCAGGAAATGCTGCGGCTGGATAGGGAGGAACATTCCCATGCTGTCCCGTCTACAGTCCCTCCCCCCACTCAGCTGGGGGTTCCTGAGGCCCCTGCGCCCGCTCCTGTACCATCTGCAGGGGCCCCTAAGGTGAATCCACAGTCTGCCCCCAAGTCAGCAACCACCAATGTAAGATCTAGTAATTTAATAGCTGAGGCGGCCCAGGGGGCTGGCACTGCAAGTACCAAGGGGGTCCCAGTAATTGTGGCCCCTGCTGTAAAACCTCGCAGGCTGGGGCTAGGTGATCCTGATCCTGCACTCCCTTCTGAGCAGGGTGGGAGTTCAGATTCCAAGACAGCGTGGTCTGGACTCTCCCCCGAGGATCAGGATTACCTTGCTCTCAGGTTTGCTACCAAAAAGAAAAGAAAAAAGGACAATGGAGTGCCAGAACCGTGGAAGAGCCATGGGGTGCAGCTCTTCAACCGGTTTGAGGTACTTTCTGAGGACTCAATAGAGATTTCTTCTTTTGATTCTGAGGCCTCAGATATGGAGGAGGAAACACCAGTCTCCTCCAGTAAGCGTGAGGGATCTGATAGTGAGGCCGGAGGGAAGGCTAAGAGACATTCTCCCGAATGACTCTGATGGCAGTTCCTCCTCCGATAAAGGTGGCAACCATTAATGTTGCCAGCATTAAATCTGTAAGCGCTCGTTTTATGGCCTTATTTTTTCTCAGCCAGTTTGATGCTGACATTTTGTTTTTGCAGGAGACCAGATTGGCCAGTCTGGCCGACCTTCACGCTGTGAAGCGGGAGTGGAGGCACGGACCCTCTTTTTGGTCTCTTGCGGCCGAGCCTTACAGCGGAGTGGCGGTGCTTTTTAAAACCGACATGGTAACTTGTCGGCGAGTCATTGAGGTGGAGATCGGGAGGTGCATGGTCTTGGACGTCATTGTAAGGGGGCAGGACCTGCGCCTAATAAATATCTATGGACCCCAAACTAAGTGGGACAGGAAATGCCTCCCTACAAAGATCAAGCCGTTCCTTTTTACGGCCCGGCCAGTAGTCTTTGGAGGTGATTTTAACACCGTGACTAGGCCCATGGACAGGAGAGGCTTCAAAGGCAAGCTGGGCTGCGATAGTCTCTTTTTGAATAGCATGGTTAGAGAGGCAGGTCTGGAAGATGTGCACATTAAGCACTCCCCAGACCTCACGGGCTTCACTTTTCAGCGAGGTAGCAGTCAGAGTAGAATAGACAGGTTTTTTTTGAAGGAGGGCTCGGCTTCTCAGCCTCTGCGGCTGCAGGCGGTCCAGTTCTCCGATCACCTTTTGCTATCGATGGTCTTGAATGCCTCTGACACACCCCCTAGAGGAAGGGGCATCTGGAGGATGAATTCGGCTCTCCTTGAGGAGGAGGGGGTAAGACAATCTTTTGAGGATTTTTTTCAGGTACAGGTTTCCATTAAGGATTTTTGCAGCAGCAGGTCTGAGTGGTGGGAGCTGACCAAAATGAGAATTGCTGGGCTTTTCAGGGGCCTAGGAAAAAGAAAACAGCTTAATAAATACATTGCCTACCAGCGCTTGCGGAGGAAACTTGACATCCTTGTCTCGAATGGTGGAGATCAAGGGGCAATCTCTGAAGTCAAGCTTCTCCTCAGGAAGTGTCAGTATGACCGGCATGCTTCTCTGGTTCTGGAAAGGAATTATGGGAAATACCACTCACCCGATCCCTATCAGAATTGCAGACAGGCTGCAGCTCTCAAGACTGTCCTTGGTCTGAAGGATAGCACAGGTTCCCTGGTGAGATCTAAATCTGGGATCCTGGAGATTATTAGGTCCTTTTATGCTGACCTCCTGGGCAGAAAGGTTCTTGACCGGGCAAAGATGGAAAGTTTCCTGGATTCTACTCCAGGATTGGAAAATGGTGACCGTTCTATCACTAGCTTGACAGAGCCGGTCACTGCCGATGAGGTGGTAAGTGCGATTGATCACCTTGCCATCAAAAAGTCGCCCGGGTCAGATGGTCTGACAGCTGAATTTTATAAATGTTTTAAGACCATCCTGGCACCACATTTGGTGGAGGTCTTTAATTGCTGTCTGGCAGAGGGTTCCCTCCCTCCCTCCATGAGGCGCTCGGCTGTGATCCTTCTGTCAAAAGGAAAGGACTCTTCGATGATTGAGAACTGGCGCCCCATCAGCCTTCTCAATGTCAATAGAAAGATACTGGCAAAGATTTTGTTCTGGCGCTTGTCGTCAGTAGCGGAGCAACTGCTTTCCCGTCATCAGCACTGCTCCATCCAAGGTAGGAGCACCTTCTCTGCGGTTTTAGCTGTCCGGGAGGCCTTGGAGCGATGCAGGGCTGCAGGCTGGGGAAAGTACTTGTTGGCGTTAGATCAGGCAAAGGCTTTTGATAGGGTCAATCATGAGTACCTATGGCTGCTTCTTGGTAAGTACGGCCTGCCAGGGCGGTTCATTAATTGGCTACAAACCCTGTATGAAGGGGCTGAGAGCTTCCCTCTTGTTAATGGTTGGGTTGGAAGGACTTTCAAAGTTGGCTCTGGTGTGCGACAGGGATGCCCCCTGAGTCCCCTACTGTATGTGTTTGCGATCGATCCCTTTATAAGGAGGGTCGAGAGCAGCATGTTATGTGGGGTTCCTCTGGGTGTGCCTGGTGAGCCTCCTCTGAAGGTCATTGCCTATGCTGATGATGTATCTGTGATTGTCTCTGGGACAAATGAGGCAGAGGAGGTGGCCTCTCTAATAGCACAGTATACAGAAGCGTCGGACTCCAAGGTCAATCATGAGAAGAGTGAAGTTTTCTGGATGGGTGAGGAGGGTGAGGGCTTCGAACTTCCGGACGCCTTCCCAATGCCCCAGCAGGAAATTAAGATCCTTGGCATTAATTTCGGTCCTGGTGATTATGGCCAAAAAAACTGGGAGAGCAGGCTGGAAATTGCCAATGCCAAGGTTGCAGTCTGGAAGAGCTGGAAAATGTCTCTCAGGGAAAGGGTTGACCTTATCAAGACCTACCTGATCCCCATCTTTTTATACGTCAGCTTCGTCTGTGTTTTGCCAGTATCTCTCTACACCAGGGTCTACAGCGTGTTTTTCCAGATGTTATGGGGAAACCGCATGAACCTGGTGAAAAGAAATGTCACTTACCTATCCAGGCGGGAGGGTGGCCTAGGGATGGTCAACCCAGTAGTGTTTTTCTCTCTCTTGTTTCTGAAACATAATTTTGGAAGCATGTTGGCAGAGAGCCCGCCTGGCTGGGTGGGTATTTTCCAGTCCTGGTTTAAGCCCTTCCTGCGAGACTGGGAGAATGGTGGCCGGGTGAAAAGCCCTCGAGTTCCTCAGGCTCAGCTCCCGGCCTATGTTGCCCCGTGCTTGAAAATACTTCGGCAATGGCAATTGACGGCAGAGGACATGAGATCTACTCCGAGGAAGCTTCTGGTGAGTCGGGTCCTGGGTCTGGCTTTTCATGAGCCATTGTCCCTCAGGGATTGCCCAGGCTCCATTATGAGGGAGGGTTTGAGGCTTATTAACTCCTCAAGAATTCCTTTGAAATACCGGGATATAGCCTGGCTCTCCTTCCAAGGAAAACTCTACCTTAGGGGGATCCGGAAGAGTCGCAGCCTGCCAGAGATAATTTGTCTCCGTGAGGAGTGTCAGGATGAGGTGGAGACTATGGACCACTTCCTGCTCCGGTGTCCCTTTAATGTAGATGTGTGTAAACAGGTGGGGTTGGCCCTCGGTGCCCCCTTCTTCTCCCAGCTTTCCTATGCTGAGTGGGTGTACGGGGCATTCAAGAACAGAGGGGATTTTTGTTTGGACACTTTGTATCTAGTTAGTCTAGTGATTCGCTATTTCACGTGGAATGCACGGTGCCAGCTCTGCATTAGGAAGAAAGTCCTCCCTGTCCCGGTGGTGGTGTATGACATCCTG
The DNA here is from genome assembly GCA_027917425.1 of Gastrophryne carolinensis. Taxonomy (NCBI): domain Eukaryota; kingdom Metazoa; phylum Chordata; class Amphibia; order Anura; family Microhylidae; genus Gastrophryne; species Gastrophryne carolinensis. The sequence continues at coordinate 90,675,154 of CM051243.1, read as the reverse complement.
CATGAGGTGGGCAAGATCCGGGTGCTTGAGAGGGACAGGTGGGAATGGGGGGCCTGGATGAAGGCGTGGAGGAACATCAGGCCTCCTTGATCCCCATGACTTCCCTCTGGGTGAGCTTTCCTATCTCTTATCACCCATAGATTTTTATAACAATGACAGATTTTTGAAGAACGGCTGCATGCACAGGTGACGGGGTCTCTTAGTCTTCCTGCTGAGTTGTGTAGAGTGTAGTGTTTAGGTTGTAGACAGGATTGTATATAGAATAATGGATATTATATATTATATGCCGAATTGTTAGGCCTGTTTCTTTTTGTTTAGTTATTATTTATTTTATTTTTTATTTATTTATTATTGTAACTTTGTATATATTGTATATATTGTATATGATTGCTTGATTTTACTCAATAAAAAAAAGTTACAATCTATTAGGGTATAAGGGAGGATACAGAAGGAGGAAGAGCTTACAATCTATTAGGGTATAAGGGAGGATACAGAAGGAGGAAGAGCTTACAATCTATTAGGGTATAAGGGAGGATACAGAAGGAGAAAGAGCTTGCAGTCTATTTGGATATAAGGGAGGATACAGAAGGAGAAAAGCTTACAATCTATTAGGGTATAAGAGAGGATACAGAAGGAGAAGAGCTTACAATCTATTAGGGTATAAGAGAGGATACAGAAGGAGAAGAGCTTACAGTCTATTTGGATATAAGGAAGGATACAGAAAGTGCAAATGTTGCCAAACCTGTATTCTGGTGACAGCATCAGCAGCCCCCTCCCGGCCCCTGGGCCCCATAGTTTCCCAAAGGGCTTCTATGGCTCTTATTACTTGTGCACATGTTATTTTATCTGCTTTGCTTTTGTCTCCTGTCAGAGCTGCTTTGTACTCACCCCTCTGCTGAAGAGTTGATCTTATCACAGATATTCATAAACTGTCCCCAGTCCTCATCTTTAACTGTCCCAACTGTGTTTATCTCTAAAGAGGAAATCACAGAATTGAAGGTTAAAACATTACCAGTAAATAACAATAATGATACAATTAGACAATTAAATAATTACATTATCAGGTTTAAAGCCGCACCCCAGTGGAGAAGATTTGTTGCTTGTGGTCTGTGGCCCCATTGGAGAAATGGGTTGGCTAATTTAAGAGTAACGCCACATATTGCCATTTGAGCATCTATGTAGCGGCGCTTAGAGCGTCCACTGCAAGCGGGTGTCTGGCGCTACAACCTAGCATAGTGGCAGGACAAGTGATGCTGTACTATCTTGTCCAGCATTGATCAATGTGATATCTGGGGGGCGCTGTAGAAGTTTCTCCCTGATTACCTGCAGAGCCAATGGAGATCGCTAGGTGGTGTCCCGAAGTCAAAGCGCCCAGGTCTGGCAGAAGCCGGGTGCGGGGGAAGAGGACACAAATCCTCTGCCCGGCCCCGGCCTATGCCGAACACTTCTGGATGAAGATCGATTGGCGATGGAATGGAGGTAAGCAGAAAAAAAATACTAAAGGTCTTAGCACTATTACTACTGTGTGTGTGTTTTGTTTACATCTAACCCTTTGTGAACTGGCGATGGGTCCTTGAGACCCCTATACTAGTTTAGGCAAGTCCAGGGGGTGCAGAAGAGCCCACGGCCTGTGTGGGCTGAGAGCCTTCAGGGCCGGCAGCTCGGCCTCTGCACCTTGTCCACCAGCCGATAGCTGGTGCCCAGGCTCGTTTTACTGGGGAGGGGGAACCCCATGCCATTTTTTTTCTTTAAACCGGACCTTCAGCATCATTTAATGAAAAGCCCAAACCCTTAAAAAACTATTCCCCAGCATCTAAATTTAATATATTTTACATTTTAGTCACTTTTTATTCTTTCCCAAACTGGGCTGCAGCTCTGTTCAGCCCTCTAGAATACAGGCGCCGCCATCTTGGCATCACATATTGTGGAAAGTAGAGGGGGCAAAAGCATAGGGGGGCGGGTTTTAGCTGTGCTTTGCACAAAGAGAGTAGAGCTGGGGTCAGAAAAACAGCAACAATCCCAGAATGCAGAGCGGCAGTCAGAAGACACTTCCTGTTTGCAGGCAGCCTAAGACTTCATGTGCTGCCATCTTGGACGTTTAGAGGCTCAGAAAACGCAGTAGATGCATTTTTTAATTTAATGTACAGGGAGGGGGAAACATATAAGATATGCTCTTATTCAGGTTAAAGATCCAGTTTGAATAAGAGCTTAACCCTGATACTGCACATAGTAGTTTTATTTCAAAATCTCATAAATCGCCTTTTCAGTTTGTGGTGCAGGAACGGGTGTCTACCGATATACATGTGGTACTGTTATAATCGGGCTTTTACACATAATAGGATTTTCTTGAAAAACTTAGAACTTGACATTTCATGTAAAAGCCCAAACTCTGCTGAAAAGAACAACAATGAAAATTCACGCAAAAATCACCATTAACCATACATGGCACAAAATAGACATAGGGCTTATTCATCAAGTCATAGCGCCAGGTAACGACTGGCAGCGACAGGTAACGACAGGTAGCGAACGGTGACGGCCGGGCGCTGTACGCAATACCACAGCGAATCTGGTGAGCGACTCTTAACAGCGACACGTAGCGACCGATTTATCATCACAGACGGCTCACTGTATACCGCTGCCGCTCTCGCTTGAGCGACTGGTATTACCTGTCGCTCTCTCATACATTTCAATGGACGATCCTTTTTATTCTCTTTAAACAGGGTTTTTTTTTTTTAAATTATCAAATAATTGTGTCACCTCTCATGGCCTATTCAAAGTCATTTTTGAAAACTTTTTTGATTTATAATATTTTTATGCAGAAGTGTCCTGGTATTAAAGTGTTCATGCTTCAATGTAATAACAATGTCATTTCATATGTTTTCACTTTGTTACTGGTGGAGACATGTTCAAAAACAGACTTTAATCACACAGCGCCTGGCGCTCTGGGCTACAACTACCTGATTTTGAGCGCTGGCGCTGTGTGGGACTATTTTTTTTATGAATATGGTGTGAGTCGGTCGCACTGATCTGGCGCTACCGTTCACTCCCATACAGCGCTGTACTGGTGTTAGAGCGACTCACACAATATATTCATCAATGCCGGCCAGCGACTGAGACACTCTAAAATACCGAACCATGGCCTAGCACAGCGACTACTAGTGGTCGCTCTCAAAGCTTCGCTACAGATGCTCATCTGTCGGTACCTGGCGCTAGTAATTAATCAGCCTGCCCGTGAAAAATGGTCTGGCAACAGAGGGTGACAAAAACTCCAGGTTGGCTGGCGGTGAAAGGTTAAAGCTGTTCCACATTAAGACTCCCCCAAAAATGGTCAATTTTCATTCTGGTCTCTTTGTAGCGGGGCAAGCTCCCTTCATTGCAGTGAATGGAGCGGCCATGGCCAGTCACTGACAATAGGACCTGGTGGTCGAGATAAGTTTTATTCAACTGGAATAGGATGAAAAGTTGGAGGGGGAGAAAATTGAATATTAATGGAGTTTCATTGTATAATTAAAAGGATTAAGCAGTCAAACTTTAAAATCGTTGGTCAGGCAGCTTACCTGATGCAGTGTCAGTCCCATGCTGTCCCATGCCTCCAGAGCCTCCCCTCCCTGATCCTGACCACCAATTTAATTCCGAGGCTTGTGCCAGTTTGACACCCCATAGGCTAGAATCAATCTCTGCTTACTTCAATGCAACACAGTGTGTATTCATCACTATGGGGGTTATTTAAAAAGGGATAGCGCCAGGTAGCGCCTCGTAGCGGCAGGTAGTGCCTGGCGAATGCTGGGCACTGTACGCAAAACCACATTTATGAAAGCGAATCTGGTGAGCGACTCTGACAGCGCCATGTAGCGTCACATGTATTATTACAGGTGGCTCAGTGTATAGCGCCGGCGCTCTAGCTTCCAGAGCGCCAGGTATTACCTATCGCTCAGTGTCGCTCTCCCATACATTTCAATGGCCGTTCATTTGCTTGTGTTTGACAGTTTGACAGTTTAGTTTTTTTTTGCTCAAATCATTGTGTGACCTCTCCTGGCTGCAAACAAACACTTTTAGAAACGTTTTTTGACTTTTTAGATTTTTATGCAGAATTGTCATTAAAGTGGACCAACACCCAGGATTTTGACTATCCTGGGTCTTGGTCCACTTCGGTGGGGCACCCCCGATCGGGGTGCCCCGCTGTGTGAAACCCCCAGAAAGCCCCGAAAACTCACCTCTCCCCGCTCCCAGTGCCGACGGACAAGAGATTTGACAGGCGTGGACAAGCGCCCCCCCCCCCCGCCGCCTCCCGTGCATCACTCTTGATGCGCGCGCGCCCGCGCCGGCCATTCACAGACGGCCGGCGCGGGCGTGTGCACGTCTAGAGGGGCGCGAGGGAGGTAGGGGGATTTGGGGTGTTTGGGGGGGTTTCACCCCACGGGACATCCCGATCTCGGATGTCCCGCGGGGAGGGAGGTGATCGGCCTGGGAATCTTATAGATTCCCGGGCCGATCACCGGAGGGTGATGGTCCACTTTAAAGGTCTGGCACTAAAGTGTTATTGTCACAGTGTTAAAACAATGTCATTTCATATGTTTTTTTGCTTTGTTACTGGTCTAAAACACCAGTAATTTAATCACTCCTTTAATCACAGCTTTAGAGCGCTGACGTTGTATGTGCCTACTTTTTTGTATGGTGTGGAGCGCCGAGAGTTGGTTGCACTGAGCTGGCGCTACCTGTCACTCGCTGCAGCGCTGTACTGGTGTTAGAGCGCCCAACATACATCACATTCATCAATGCCGGCCAGGTTACAACAGCGAATGAGGCGCTGTTACAGCGCCCGATACCCGCTTATAGCGTCTACTAGCGGTCCCTCTAAGCGCCGCTATACAGACGCTCATCTGCCGATACCTGGTGTTAGTAATGAATCAGTCGGGGAGGCTGATTCATTAATAGCGACAGATAGCGACTGTAGCGGTATTTTGACAGCGACCGCTAGTAGTCGCTGTGCTTGCCCATTGTTCGATGGATGATAGCGACTCAGTCGGTGTGCCGTAATGTTGAATACAAGATGCTGAGTCGCTATTTGACAGATTCGCTGTTGTATGGGAGCGCATGATAGCGACTGGACATAGCGACCGGCACCCACCATATTCATTAAAAAATCAGCCTTAAAAATTCCTAGCGCTGTGAAATGCATGTTTAAATCCCAGAGCGCAGTAGGCGATGTGTTAAAAGTAGTTTTTTAACCCCCTAACCACCCAAAAAAAAAAATGGAATGATTTTGAAATAATATTCAAACCTGAATAGTTTAAAATCAGACCTTTAATATCAATTCTGCAAAAAAAAAAAAAATTTTTTTAAAATCCCCAAAAAATACATTTTCAAAGGAAGAAGTGTTCACAGATTTTTTTTTTTTGAAATGTAAAAAAAAAAAAATAATAATTAAAAAATAATTATTAATTAAAATACATTCTGCCATTGAAATGCATTGGAGAGCGCCAGGTAGCGAGAGGTCATACCTGTCGCTGTTCAAGGATGTTCGCTGGCGCTGTGGGATGAGGCTGGGATAATGATGAATGAGTTGCTAGGTGGCGCTATGTCAGTCGCTAAGCAGTATCGGCTTGATAAATGTGTGATTGTGGAGGGGAGCCGGCGTTCTAGTTGCGGTACCTGGCTTTACTGGCCGGCTCCCCAGTCGCTATCTGTCGCTATCTGTCGCTATTCCTTGATAAATAAGGCCCTTAGTCTCCCACCACTTCTGGCAGAAAAATACCTACAGCGGGGCAATCGCAACAAACAAAATGAAAAGAAAGAAGATTCCCGATCCGTGGCCTGAAAAAGCAATACGCTGATCTTTAGATATTTGATTTACAGACCGGAACAATAGCAATAAAGCAGCGTTGCGGAATGAGAGACTTCAATCTGGGGGAGGAAATCTATTAATATTACGCTGAGCATGCAGGATGATCGCCAGATCACACAAGTGTCATCCAAATAACTTGAAGGAGCTCTCTAGAATATAATATGAAATAAACTATACTCACCTGTCCTCCCATAGCCAGTGGCAGACTGGGCCAAAAATCAGCCCTGGATTTTTACCAGCCCCTGGCCGACCCAAGACATCCCTTGCTGAGGCCCCCCAACCATGATGCTGGGGCTATATCATTGGAGTTCCTTGCCTTGTGGGTACAATGGGTTGAGAGGTAGAATAAAATGGGCAGGGATTGAATGTGGGTGTCTCTATGGCCCTGCCCGCAGCAGATTCCTAAGTATCCAGACATTCAATATTTATAAATAAATATTATAAATATTTGGACGCATCCTGTGCAGGCATCCCCCGCTGTCTTATAGAGGCCATACACAGTTTGCAATTGCACTGTGTACAAGGGGAATGCATACACAACGGGGGGCATGGGCTCAAAATAGGGACAGTCCCTCGAAATCAGGGACATTTGGGAGGTATGGGAATGACAGGTACCACCTCAGCACCAGGCACAGTTTAAAGATACCCGATTTTGAAAACCAGAGCTCATACTGTTGCTGGACCCATTTTGGAACAGGACCTCCAATGGGACTCAGAAATTTGGAGCTGGACTTGAAACCACAAACTGGAGATTGGATACAGAACCATGGGCCTAAAGGGACATTCCAGGCTGCAAAAAAAGCCAAAGGAGTAGTGATCAGTGGGTTGCTAGAGATCGGCTGAACTTTCTGCCAAAGATCGGGTCTGGGGCCTGAACCCGTAAAATGGGGCTATCAAGAGCTAGAGGGCTGAAAATCGAGGTTAACACCTGCGTGATTGTACTCAAAATAGTCACAGAAAACTAAAAAATTGCAGAAATACACCAATAAAGAAAAAAATGTAAATATTAGATGGTAATTGGCATGAGCTAAAGTTAGGTTCGGTCTCTGCAGAAAGACGTGTTATGTTTTGTCTTAATACTTAAAGGAACAGAAACAACCTAAAACCAATCTATCCTGACACATTCTAATGTGGTTGCATGTTCCCAACCCAGGACATCAGGAAAACAATCGTAGGCAGTAGATGTCCAACAGACATCTGATCGAGAACCCCAGCCCAGTGATGCATCATCCCCTTTTTTTAATTTATGCAACTCAATGTATCGCTTTAGAAAAATACAGCCAACCCCAGTCAGTGGTAAACAGGGGCACTTATGGTCAGGAAGCAGCAGCCTATAAAGCAGGTCAGTTGGTATGAGAGAGTGTTCTCCACAGAAAGACATTTCGAGGGCTGATTAACTACTAGCGCGACGCATTGCCAGATGAGCGTCTGTATAGCGGCGCTTAGAGCGACCGCTAGTAGACACTGTAAGCGGGTATCGGGTGCTGTAACCTAGCGTTGTGGTCGCTGTAGTAACCTGGCCGGTGTGTTGGCCGCTCTAACACCAGTACAGCACTGGAGCCAGCGCGAGGTAGCGCCAGCTCTGTGCGCCCGGCACTCAGCGCTCCACACCATACTTAAACAACTACACACACACAGCGTCGGCGCTCTAAAGCTGTAGCATAGAGCGCCAAATGCTGTGTGATTAAAGTCTGCTTTTAAACACATATCCACCAGTAACAGAGTGAGAACACATGGAATGACATTCTTTTAACATTGTGACATTAACACTTTAGTGCCAGACCTGTAATGACAATTCTGCATAAAAATATAAAAAGACCAAACAATTTATAAAAGTGTTTGTTTGCAGCCAGGAGAGGTCACACAATGATTTGAGCAAAATAAATAAATAAATACGCTATTTATACACAACTAATGAAGCCCCATTGAAATGTATGGGAGAGCGACACTGAGCAACAGGTAGTACATGGCGCTTCTGAGCCTAAAGCGCCGGCGCTATACGCTGAGCTGCCTGGATTAATACATATGGCGCTACATGGCGCTGTTAGAGGTGCTCACCAGATTCTTTCTTAAATGTGGTTTTGCGTACAGCGCCCGGTGTTCACCAGACGCTGCCTGCCGCTACGAAGCACTACCTGGCGCAATCCATTCTTAAGTAACCCTCTTAATGTGTCAGTTTAATTCTTAAAGCAACAGAACCAACCTAAAACCTTCATGCTGGCTAGTTTATATGATTAGCTGTGAACTGATGTTATTAGTTATTAATGTTAATGTATTCTTAGTCATATTATTACTCATCCACAGAAAGCTTGAGCAACCTATTAAGAATGTTACTAGGTATGAGGCTCTGTCTCCACAGAAAGATGTGTTATGTTTCGGTTTACAATGATAGGCAGTAGGAGTCCAAGAGATGTCTGATCGAGAGATCCACTCTGATGATGCATCATTTTTATATATACTCAACTCATGTATCACTTTAAAGTGGACCAACACCCAGGTTTTTGACTATCCTGGGTTTTGGTCCACTTCAGTGGGGCACCCCGATCGGGGGTGCCCCGCTGTGTGAAACCCCCCAGAAAGCCCCGAAAACCCACCTCACCCCGCTCCCACGTGACTCGCTCGTCCAATCACCGGCGACGGACAAGCGAGAGGCAGCGACGGACAAGCAGAGCACGTCCGCCGCCTCCCGCACGTCCCTCTTACAGGGAGCGCACCCGCGTCGGCCATTCACAAACGGCCAGCACGGGAGTGCGCTCTGCTAGAGGGACGCGCGAGAGGCGGCGGACGCGCATGCGCCGCTGGAACTTGGAAAAGGTAGGATTGTGGGCTTCCTGGGGGGTTTCACCCCGCGGGACATCCCGATTTCGGATGCCCCGCAGGGAGGGATCTGATCGGCCCGGGAATCTTATCTCAGTAAAAAGTATAAGGAATGTTATAGGCCAGTGTTGGCCACTGAAAGATGTGTTATGTTTATGACGTGTTAGGTTTAATTCTTAAAGGAGCAGAACCAATCAAAATCCCCAAGCTGGCTGTCATCAGATAATCAATAATTTGCAATAATTAGTAATAATAATGTTATAAACCATTAGCAAAGGCTTTAAGCGGCCTCCTAATCATATTGTCAAGACATCATATTATTAAATAGCATCATCAAAGTTATTGTAGTAAAGAAACTCTAAAGAATTTTTTTAAAGTAAAATACTTACCTGACCTCCTGCTGCTGCGGTCCCTCCTAGTCACAGTGGCTGCAGGCTCTCTGGTTTTGCCTGTCAGTTACAATGCTGACAGGGCACTTCTGAGCACACTTCCTGGGATAGGATGCAGGAGCATGCACAAAATCTGGGATCCTCCGTGCACTGGAGGATCCAGGTAGAGGGGAGGGCAGGTAAATATTTGGCTTAATGAACATATTACCAATTATCAGTGTAATCATTATCAAAAGCATCATACTCTTATCAGTCATCACTATCAGTTATCATTATTATTAATATTCATAGTTGGCGACCAACAATAATATCATAATTAATCATATTATCGTCGCCTTCAGCGGCAGCTATCACCGCGAAGGAATCCTGTTGCCTTGAACACAACTTTTTGAAAAATGCTTTAGAAGCAGCAATGAGGCCGCAACAGTCCACTTAAAGTGGAACATAACCCAGGATTTTAACTATCCTGGGTCTTGTTCCTCCGATCTCAGATGCCCCATTTTCGGATGCCCCATTGGGTGACCTCGCCCAGTTCACAAAAAAAACTCACCCTTCCCGGGTCCTGATCCTATGGCACATGCACGGGCACTTGCCCAATCAGCTCCAGACAGTTTGGCAATCGGAGGCAAGAGGCGTATCATCCCTAATTCCCTCTATATGTGTGCTTCCACCCCAAAATGGCTAGACGCTGGGTCACACCTCAGCCCCGAGGTGCTGGGGAGCCAGTATGAAGGTGAGTTTTGTGGCATCCCATGGGGGGTGCACACAACGGGGCATCCTGATTTAGTATGCCCCAGGCGAAGGCCAGCGACCAGCCTTGGAGTCTTTTAGACACCAGAATTGGCCTCTGAGGGTTCTGTTCCGCTTTAAGGAGTCAGGAAGCCTAGTTTCTGTGTAAAATGCAACAACTTCCCACTTCAGCTACATTGTGGCCAGTTGTTATAGAGGCAGAAATGTGGCTGAATGCAGACACAAGGAATTGGGTCGCCTTGACCCGCCACCCCCTCAGTTGTGGCCCTTTCTTACTGTCAGGCATTTGGCCTTGATGCAATAAACTTTTCTTCTAAACTCGGAAATGCGCAATCATTGGATTGTATGCACAAATAGTGTGACCAAATGAGCGATTCAGTGATCCATGCATCTATCCATTCAGTAATCAGTGGCATTAATTGACATTCCTGCAACAAGCATTTGTGAAAATCATCAATGGAGAAGCAAGGATGTCTTTATACAGGCATGGCGAGAGGATGGTAATGAGATGGATCATGCACGTGCTGGCAGACGCTAAGCAGCCCACCAACCCAGCTTACCTATGCAGAGTGTGCAGAAGGAAGCGCTGTAACTCACCTGAGCCCCAATTCAGTTCCTGGTTGGTGGTCAGTGTTCCTGTCAAATGGGCTATGGCCAGGGCCACATAAAGATGGCTACTGCTTCCATGAGTGAGGATACTACCAGCTGGCATTAGGAGTGTCCTCACTCATGGGAGCGGCAGCCATCTTTCTGTGGCCCATTCAACAGGAATGCTGAGCCAACCAGGGACTGGATTGGAGCTCAGGTGAGTTACAGCAGCACTTCCCCCACACCCACCATTACAATTTAAAGAGTACATACAGTATACACATAAGGGCAGACTAGATGGAACGTATGGTCTCCTTTTGCCATCAACCTTCTATGTTTCTATGTGAGCATATAATCAACCAGCATCAGTACATTTGCTATTGTATGATTCTAATAAATATCACAGCTGCTGCTATTTTTATTGTTTACAGACTCTGTCTAGAGTAAAATTGTGCTGAAAATAATGGGCATCTGGTCTAATAAAGGACAGCCGCCTTGTGTGTTCATATTCCTTGAAGTGTTCAGGTTCAATGCCACTTTAAATCAAAATGTTGGTGCGTTAGCAATCAGTTTAATAGGAGCTGGCACTGGGCAGGGTAGAACGTGGCGGTTCGATTGTTAGTGCTGATTTTTGACGCGCATCACTGATGAAGGGACGAGTTCAGCCGGATCTAAGCTAGGAGTCCATCTGCATTTCAGTGCTGTATTCAGCAATCTGTTCTGACAGGGACCCAAGACACAGCAGCCCCAATGCACAGAGGAGCGAGCATTTACATGCTGCTTGGGGCTACAGCTAGATCCTTGGAGATATGACTTATTACCCTCCAGTCAATAGATGTTAAGAGCAACTCACACAAGCTCAAAGCGGCTCTGGCTGGGACTGCAGTGTGACAAGCTTAGAAATACTGAGCTTTATTGTTAATAGCGGTTGAACATGTTTGCCGCAATAAGATCAAATCTTTTTCCATACAGAGAGTCATATCATCTGTTCAAATTCCTAAGAGATGGATGGCAATTTAATATCACCCAGTGACATCATAAAAATGTCAGCATGATAAATATAATCAATTATTATCATGATATTATCAATCAATGTCCAATATTGTGAAGCTATCTGTTTAAAATCATCTGTTTATTGTTGTTCATTTGTGTGTATTGAATACCTACAGACTTTGAGAGTCCATCATTGAGCGTCAAGTGCTGAACTCATAGAAAATAATGGTTTTAGTGTCAACTAAAGTTCACCGTTGGTTTTGGAGGGAAAAGTTCAAGCCAGAAACAGTAAGTACCAGTGCGGTGAGTGATGCATTACATGTGCTGGAAAAGTGCCACACATGCTTTAAAGTGGACCAACACCCAGGATTTTGACTATCCTGGGTGTTGGTCCACTTAGGTGGGGCACCCCGATCGGGGGTGCCCCGCTGTCTGAAACCCCCCCGATCGCCGCAAAAACTCACCTCTCCCCGCTCCCACGTGACCTCGTCCGGCCAATGACAGCGTTCAGAGCAGCTCTGGTATGCGCGTCCAAAGCTGCTTGGACGCGCATACCAGAGCGCTGTCATTGGCCGCGTCTCTCGCTTCCCTCTAACAGGGAGCGCTCCTGCGCCGGCCATTCACAAAACGGCCGGCGCGGGAGCGCGCCCTGCTAGAGGGAAGCGAGAGACGCGGCCGCGTCTCGCGCATGCGCCGTTGGATCGCCGGTAAGGTGAGGATTGTGGGCCTCCTGGGGGGTTCCTCCCCGCGGGACATCCCGATTTCGGATGCCCCGCGGGGAGGGATCTGATCGGTCCGGGAATCTTATAGATTTCCGGGCCGATCCCCCCTGGGTGTTGGTCCACTTTAAGGTGTTACATCGGTTAGTATTTAAGAGGAGTCCTGCCAAAGTCTTGGTTCTTACAATCAGATCCATCAGAGGGCTTGCATTTTAATGTTAGAGTAAAAGACAGGAGAAGAAGCAGAATAGACTGCTATGCCAGCAGGGATCTCAAAGGAAACAGGTTGTTTGTGGCAGCCCTAGGGGTAATCAAGCTGAAAGATTAGATCCAGCAGAGACAGAAGGTTGAGAGTGGAGCTAAAAAGCTGAGAGATGCTGTAAGATGAATTGATGTAACTTGGAATAGAACATCGGAATTGTATGCTGGAATTAGAAGAATTCCCTGTCTGGCCGCCTGGCATCAGCTTGACAAGATGCCAAGGAAGGAGGAGAGGAGACCTGTGCCCCACTTCACTACAGATGCCAGACCAGGAGGAGGAGGATGCCAAAAGTTGAGTTGTATTCTGTTGTTTTGTAATGCAATGCATCAGTCTGTGAACTGGTAAGTGTCCAATGGACCCCTTTGGCAGTTCACATGTTGTGAGGGTCAGCATGCCATCTGCCGATACCAGCGCAGGACTTAATAAATGATTTGGATTTTGCCGGTCCAAAATGGGGTGAACTGGACCAAATTGTCATGATCTGGGTCAAATTTAGCCTTGGCCTGAAGCCCCAATCTCTTTAAATTCCTATTTATCACCCTGGCCTGCCTTCTGACATGCTCCTGCCTGCAGCGCCCCCACACCTGGAGCTCCATCTAGCTTCCTGGTACCCTGCCCAGAGTTGATATCTCTGTAGTGTCACCCAGAACCTTGAGTCGCAGGAATCAGCTTCAGGGAGTTTGGGTTCCCCTGCGTAAGTCCTGGTTCCTATCCTGAACTCTTATTATTTGGAAGAGATAATATGACTCAATCCCAGAGTCTGTCTCCTTTGTAAATGGAAACATTAATTTTCATTTTTCCAGGCAGTGGCTCTTATAGAAGCAGCAAGCCAATCTCCATTGTTCAACAGGTCACAGAGTGTTTCCTTAGTATACTGCTCTGTGACCTGTTGAACAGTAGGGATTGGCTTGTCTGTTTCTCAAGTCTGAGGATACAGGACTTGCTTTAGCCTCTACAAGAGAATTTTTTTGAGAAATGTTTAGTTGGTACAGTATCCCCTCGATTCAAAGAGCAAAAGTTAATTGATTTCGGATCGAGAATCGTAAGTTTGGGTGGGTGTTTGTCATTTTTTCCAGTTTTTTTGGCCATTTCCGACTCGCACGAGCCTACGTTCGAATGCGTATATGCTCTTACGATCATCGCAAGTTCGTTCGTAAATTTTAGGATCAAAACGTAAAACTTAGGATCAAATCCTAAAACTAAGGATCAAAACGTAAAACTTAGGATAATTGGATGTGTTTAGGTGTGATTCAGAGAACAGTTTTCAAACCTCTAAATACGTTTTAAAAGAAAGCCACTGCCGACACCTTTTAGCAGTCGGATTGCTGTTCTTGAACAGGTTTTTTGGCTATGTGGAGGAGTCTGCGCGTCTGGAGCTCCAATGAACTGCATGTATCAGCATGGCCGAGGCCATAAATTGTATGGCAATGCATACCTGATTCATGTATGCCTTATAAAAGCATTTTAATGTGGACCTTAATTAGTCCTTTGCATGTAAACCTTTATTTTGCAATATATTTGCGTTAATTAAAGAAACTTATGTCCTTTGTTATTTATTTTTAAATTGATGTACTAGAATAATATTTTTAGATTGCATTTATTGGTGTAGTTGTTTACCTTTGCTTTGTTTAATTATTTAAGCACATCTTTGGTCAGATGCATCACACTTACTGAGGAGAGGAGAGCGGGATAAAGTGCAGGATGTGGGTTACTGCTGTATTTTGCACAGACACAGCAGAGCTGGGGGCACGGAAAGGTCAGAAATCAAAGAATGCAGAGCAACACAGTCACAAGGCCCTTTCTGTTTGCAGGCTGCCCGATAATACCTGAGCCGCCATCTTGGCTGTTTCTAGACTCATAACATGCAGAAGTTGCTGGGTGTTTTTTTATATTTGAGAGCAATCTGTATGTAGAGGGTGTGGGTAACCACACACAAAATTTTAAGTTGTACCATTTGAAGCCAAAATATTAAAATTAAATCCACAAGTAAAAAATGCAAGTTAACTAAAAATTAAACAAAGTAAGATTTACTTATGCAAATGCATTCATTAACGGTTGGTTACTACAAAATGAATGAAATAAAGAAAAATAAAAGACCAAATATTTAGAATGCACTTTAATGAGGTAAGTTTGTAGTGCGCAGCCGCAAGATCAGAAGGATTTACGTCCAGACAAAAAAGGAAAAAGGGCAAAACCAATGTTGCAACCTGAGAAATGAAACGGAAAATTCAGGATGGAAACTGACATAGGTCTGATTCCCGAACTGCCATACGAACGGACGTACATTTTAGGATAGAAACGTATTTGCTTATAGAATCACTCGCAAGTTCATACGAACGCACGAGCGGACGTGAAAAATAGGATGATCGGCACCCAAATCAAAGCTGTTACATGTTTCTTTGAATCGACCCTTATATGTAGTTTATCAGGCTCGGACTGGCCCACAGGACTTCCCAGGGGCCCTTTTCAGAGCCTTCATCACCGAAGCTGAACTATGTAGAGCTTATTTGTGGCATCCCAAGTGCACATACAGAGACAATACAGTTCGGCATAATGTTTCTGTGCATGGGCCCTTCATTTAAGCCAGTATTACATCTAAATGTGCGGTGGGCCCTCAGAGTCAGTCCTACTGGTGGGCCCCAGGCATCCCAGTCTGACACTTCTTTGTTTATCCACTGGCATTCTACCACCATAGCATTAATAAACCATCTTCTTTTTGTGGAAGATGGAGCAATAAATACCTGTATGCAGGGGTGGACTGGGGGCGAAGCAGCTAAGCCCTGTCCCCGGGTGCTTCCCAGAGGCTCAAAAGGTGCATTCATTAGCTGTGGCTAGAGAAGTAAAGGGACAGAAAATGGGCAGGGGTTAAAATGATCACTTTTAGCGAGATGGTACTAAAGCTGAAATATGGGGCCATATATGGAGGGGGGAGAGGTTAAATGAGACTGATGGTACTTAAGCTTTAATATGGGGCCATATATGAAGGGAAAGGTTGAGGAACACTGATGGTCCTAAAGCTTTAATATGTGGCTATATATAGGGGGAGGGGTTGAGGGAGACTGATGGTACTAAAGCTTTAATATGTGGCCATATATGGGGGGAGGGGTTGAGGGACACTGATGGTACTAAAGCTTTAATATGTGGCTATATATGGGGAGAGGGTTTGAGGGACACTGATGGTACTAAAGCTTTAATATATGGCCATATATGGGGAGAAGGGTTGAGGGACACTGATGGTACTAAAGCTTTAATATGTGGCCATATATGGGGGAGGGGTTGAGGGAGACTGATGGTATTAAAGCTTTAATATGTGACCATATATGGGGGGAGGGGTTGAGGGACACTGATGGTACTAAAGCTTTAATATATGGCCATATATGGGGGGAGGGGTTGAGGGAGACTGATGGTACTGAAGCTTTAATATGTGGCCATATATGGGGGAGGGGTTGAGGGACACTGATGGTGCTAAAGCTTTAATATGTGGCCATATATGGGGGAGGGGTTGAGGGACACTGATGGTACTGAAGCTTTAATATGTGACCATATATGGGGGAGGGGTTGGGGGACACTGATGGTACTAAAGCTTTAATATGTGGCTATAAATGGGGGGGGGGAGGGGTTGAGGGACACTGATGGTACTGAAGCTTTAATATGTGGCCATATATGGGGGGAGGGGTTAAGGGACACCAATGGTACTGAAGCTTAAATATGTGGCCATATATGGGGGAGGGGTTGAGAGAGACTGCTGGTACTAAAGCTTTAATATGTGGCCATATATGGAGGGAGGGGTTGAAGTACACTGATGGTACTAAAGCTTTAATATATGGCCATATATGGGGGAGGGGTTAAGGGACACTGATGGTACTGAAGCTTTAATATGTGGCCATATATGGGGGAGGGGTTGAGGGACACTGATGTTACTGAAGCTTGAATATGTGGCCATATATGGGGAAGGGGTTGAGGGAGACTGATGGTACTGAAGATTAAATATGTGGCCATATATGGGGGGATGGGTTGAGGGAGACTAATGATACTAAAGCTTTAATATGTGGCCATATATGGGGGGAGGGGTTGAGGGACACTGATGGTACTGAAGCTTTAATATGTGGCCATATATGGGGGGAAGGGTTGAGGGACACTGATGGTACTGAAGCTTTAATATGTGGCCATATATGGGGGGAGGGGTTGAGGGACACTGATGGTACTAAAGCTTTAATATGTGGCTATATATGGGGGGAGGGGTTGAGGGACACTGAAGGTACTGAAGCTTTAATATGTGGCTATATATGGGGGGAGGGGTTGAGGGACACTGATGTCACTAAAGCTTTAATATGTGGCCATTAGGGAGGGGTTGAGGGAGACTGATGGTACTAAAGCTTTAATATGTGACCATATATGGGGAGAGGGTTTGAGGGACACTGATGGTACTGAAGCCTTAATATGTGGCCATATATGGGGAGAAGGGTTGAGGGAGACTGATGGAACTGAATCTTTAATATGTGGCCATATATGGAGGGAGGGGTTGAGGGACACTAATGGTACTGAAGCTTTAATATGTGGCCATATATGGAGGGAGGGGTTGAGGGACACTGATGGTACTGAAGCTTTAATATGTGGCCATATATGGGGGGAGGGGTTGAGGGAGACTGATAGTGCTGCGGCTTTAGTATTGTAGGAGTAGATACAGTGGCTGGGGTGGGTATAGCATTGCAGGGGCAATACATGAGCTGTGGTGGGATACATTGAAACCAGGTATGGGGCGATTGGAGGAAATCTCTCGCAAAGGGTCTAGTGAGGTACCAGCCCATTTGGTCCCAAAGCAGTGCGGCCCACCAGGAATTCTCCCTGTGCTCCCTATGGCAAGTTCACCCCTGCCTGTATGTATAAAAAGTCGACTGCCGGTAATGCAATGTGCCACCAGTCACCATCCTCACCACATTATACATTCACAAAACTATACTGACCAACCCCAATCTGGTCCCAGCATCTTTGGCCTTCGAGTTTTGAGCCCCTCTCGGGGCTATTGCCATATGAACATGGTGGTTCAGTGATGGAGCAGCAATGGAAGTTCCGCACCTTCCAAGTAAATTATTTCAGGCTGTTTTGTGTTTTAAACAGTACAAATAAAGGTGTTCGCTGCCTAAAATGCATCATGGCAGCAAATTATGCTGTACAGCCTCCTATCCCAGCTTTTATTGTACCTTAGCTTATGGAAATAGGTTTTAACCATTGTTATTAAAGGAATGCTTTTACCGGATCTTTTAGAGAGCTTTTTTATATCTCATACAACATTAATAGAGATGGGTTAACCGAACTGCAAAATTTGGGATCGTATCGAACTATGCGAGTTTGGGTTCCCAAACTCAATCACCGACTTCAGCCAAAAGTCCATGTTTGATTTTGGTGTCCAGCTTCACTTAAGGCTGCACTCACCTCAGCCCGCAATCCTTGGCAGCAGAGCAACAGTGATTACATTTGGCACCATCTACAAAATTTGGCAGCCATCTACAAAAAGATGGCTGCCAGCTCCCCTGAGTGAGGACACTTCTAGAACCAACACAGCCAGCTGGCACTAGAAGTGTCCTCACCCATGGGAGCCAATGGCCATTTTTCTGTAGCCCTGGTCGGGGCCAAATTAAAATGCTGCCGTTCCACCTCAGCTGCTGAGAGGAAGAGGTTTGTGGGCTTAGATAAGTTACAGCAGCACACTTCCTGCTGCACAATCTGTGCCCCACAGCCACCCCCCAAAGTTCGAATCCCCATTGATTTCAATAGGACTGGGTTCATATTGGGGTCCCCAAACCCAAACATTTATTCAAAGTTCTGCCGCACTTGCCAAACCAGAACTTTGGGGGGATTCTCCTATCCCTAAACATATATATAATATATATATTATATATATTGTAAACAAGCAGCAAAATCATCAGCCAGCAGCACGATATATAGAAGAACATACAAATATACATGCTATTATAATATTAACTACTAAAGGTCATCAGATGCAGTTTAGCTGAATTTTTCCAAAACCATAGACCAGGTCTACAGGGGAAGTTATGATAAAAGGGTTCTTCTAACTTCTTTTCACTCTAAAATTAAATTTTTCTTTGCAAAGAATTGTAGCGGGCGCGTGCCTGGCCGTGAGCATGCACTCTGGGGAGCGAGGGGGGTTCTTGGACCTAGGGTAGGGCATTCCATGTTGGTGTGGCATGTGTGGGTGAAGGTGCACTTACTGACTTCACTCGAAGCTGGTCTCCATTGATGACACTCCTTGGTGCAAACAACAGGGTCTTTATTGATAGGCTTCCATCCATGATACAACAGCAAAGTTCAGTACAGGCATAATACAAAGGTTACAGCAAACAGTATACTCCATTGGCCTCCTCCATGGCTGTCTCTCGGCTCCTCCACTACAATGAAACGCTTCCCCTCAAACTTAAGAACACTCTAGAAGGGTTGGTTTCTACAATACCTCTGTATTGTTGCCACCACATATAAGTTGCGAGTCTCAACCAATGGCAGGGCAGGTAATGTTGCCAATGCCACCTGGCTAAGTCTCTATTTACCAAAATAAAGGGGGACGCCAGACCATTTAATTATTGGTTAGGTCGATTCCTTAGGCAACACTGCCATCGTGTAGATTCATGATGCAATGACCCCAAGAGATGCATCTAACAAGGTTTTAACTGAAACTATTTAAGGTTTCTATCACTATCAGGGGCCTATTCCACTGGCTCTAATGGTTCTTACTGGAAGTGTTGCCCATGGTTTCCACCCCTCGCAGAAGGCCTGTGCCATTGTCCACAGATGAATTATTAAATTATTATCCAGGGTTTTCTTTTAAAATCAAAATAGAAATGAATGTTGTCACATAAATTGCAATGCAATTCACCCTTGGCTGTCTACAACTGACAGCTCTAATGTAGCTTTACTATTTTAGTCCCTACAGTTATTTACATGGCCTTATTCCCTGTTTGTACACCCTGTTTGTACTTCCTGTTGTGCAAAGAAGGAAGTCATAAGTGTAAGTTAGTCAGTAAGTTAGTCAGTGCACTAATCTGTGTTGCAGTTGGTTTCCTTGTACAGCCCTATTGTACATTATATTTGGATTTCCTTGATCAGATTTAAGGTAGAACTTCAACCCCTACATGTTAACAAAGGAGAAAATCTTCACTGTGCTCTCTCCAGCACAACAGCATGATGCACATATCACAGAAGGCTATATGCTATCTGTGAGCTATTTACATTTCAATAGTAGGCTCATAACTGCTTTACAGTGTATCACAACGGATTACAATAGAAACGATGATGATACATCAACTGCTCCTTAGCTATAAATTCCATCCCAATATTTGGTACTGTGAGATCTGCCTCTGTAGTTTAGACAAGAGAAAGCTTAAATCGGACCAACAGCCTGGCATAGTTGGAAAATAAAACTCCCCAAAACTCTCTTGCCTCATCTGCATGTATGATACTGAATCATTGTCAGCACTTACATTTGCTTCTGCAACCACTCAAAGCTAAAATACCGCCTTATCGATTTTCTAGGGGTAGCGGACATTTTGGAGCTTCCTTTCCGAGCATGTCATCCGTGCTGCTGCCTGGATTCAACTGCTAATACACAGTAACAGGAAACCCAGCGGCACTTCCTGTTTGCACGCGGCCTGCAGTTGCATGAGCCGCCATTTTCTTTTTAAAATTAACCACAGCAGGAGTTAGATAAAGGAAATGAATTTTTATGTGCAGCATTCTGAATTGCCCTGGAAAGGGATGCATATAAGCACTATTTGTTGTGTTGGTCTGGTTTAAGTAATTTTTTGACTGTTGGTCCACTATAATATTAAAAAGTTAAACCCTATTTCAATTCTATTCCAACACACTTTTAGCCAGTGTCTGAATAAACGTCAGATTGGCTAGCAAAGCTGAATGGCGTGCACCCCACTGGCCACACCCCTCTATTCTGTGCAGACATAGATAGGCTTTCTGGCACCCAGGGCAGATTCAAAATGGCACCCCCACCTGCCCCCCAGCTATGACTCTGCTTCTGTGTACTAGGGGTATCAGAAAAAAATCGATTCTGTCAATTATCGAGATATTTCATTCTACGATACTAGAATCGTTTTTTTTTTTCTTTCTAGTGCTGATTCCCCCTGCAGTAAAAGAAAAGTAAAAAAAAAACACTCACCTGACCCCTTATTTGATCCCCCATAGCTATTACAGGCTCATTATGCTGGCTAGGGGGGACCTCGCACCATTTTTGGGGGAGATTTTTAAGGGTTTTTAACCCTTAAAATTCCAAAAAGAAATGGACCCCCTTATCGTCATACGTGTATCGCGTTTCGTATCGCCAGATTCTTATCAATACTTACCCCTTTTGTGTACCCAGGGCAGGCTTTTAGAAATGCCTGGTGTGGGTGCGCTCCTCAGCTAAGAGCATTGCAGGCATGCGGCTGCAAGCTAAGTGAGTATATCGAGCGATCTTGGGGTTTCACAAAGTGGAGTGTCCTGATTTTTTATGAGAAAATCACTCGTTGTTACTCTGTAACTGGAAAACAAAATCGTATTGGTGGAAAGCCAAGGCTTTATATCAAGCTTTTCTGCATTAAGATAGATTAGATTAATATAGCTTGTATCAATTAAAATGATAAAAAGCCGCCGTTAAAAGTTGCAAAGTGGCCAGTGTAACTGTCTGCTAATGTTGGAAAGTAACCCTGTAAATAACCAATCAATGCGGCATAATTTAGAAGTCAAGGTTTGTGTATCAGGCTGCTAATCAAACATATTTATGTTGCCTAGCAGGAAAAATTGTCTGCGTGCAGCTAATTTCATTGTCCTGCGTGATGAGTCAGCATTATATTTACAGCTGCCTGCCCAGAAATGTTCCACATGAGTTGTGGAGGCGAAGTAAAAAAAAGACTGGCTACCGTTACTGTAACCTTGCCAGTGTCTGCAGGGCAAACCCAGCGCTTTCTACACTAAGCAAAGAACTCATCTTAGAGCAGCAAGTTTTATTTCACTGGATGAATCAAGTACAATTCAGAAGGTCGGGATATATATAGATATACATATATATACTCAACTGGCGGACCGGGGTCCGAATGCGGACCTAGGTAACAGATTTCCGGACCCCTGCCCTGACAACCCTGCACTCAGTTGCTTCTGTGTTGCCATGCTCAGAACTTCCTGGCACCTAGCACTGCAATATAAAGTACTGCAGGGGTGGGAAGTGGCATTGCAAGGTACACATAAAGCAGCCTTTTTTATATTTGCCTGGGGAATCTATAGCCCTTCCCCCAGTGTGCTGATTTCTAACTAACCACCCACCATGACAGCCCTCCGCCCGGACCTTCACCTCTCATCGGATGCCTTTAAATGGATCTTTACGAGAAGTGGTTGAGTACCCCTGATATATATAATAGCAGGCAAGCAATGGTAACATGACACGGGGGGGGGGGGGTATACAAACCAGGAGGCCAACAACATAAAATAGATATCAGCCACAATTCAGCAGCTTAAAAAATCAGATCATTGGTGATGGTCTGCAAAAAGGTCAGACAGCATGTGCATTGCAATGACCTGTTTCAGATTCCAGGAACTGTAACAGGAGGGCAGATAGTACAATTTAAAGAGGAACATTGCAGGTATTGAGGAGTCAATAAAAACTGGCCAAACCTGGCTTGCTCGGCCTCCCTGCCCCTCCGGTTTAACAATCTACTGTAAAAAACTTACCTTGTCTGGTTGCATCCCACTCCGGCATCCCTCAGTCCCGCGTCGTCTCAGTCGGGTAGCGCCATCTAGTCGCCCCGTCGTGCTCTGCACCGCCCCTCAGATTTTTCACGTGTACAGTATCACTGCATAGGCTGCACGAATCCGGCAAGATTTGAAGAGGGACG
The DNA here is from genome assembly GCA_027917425.1 of Gastrophryne carolinensis. NCBI lineage: Eukaryota > Metazoa > Chordata > Amphibia > Anura > Microhylidae > Gastrophryne > Gastrophryne carolinensis. The sequence goes on along the minus strand of CM051243.1, from coordinate 90,652,901 downwards.
GCGAAGGGTGAGTACAGCTAAGGCTTGCAGCCTTCACTCTGGGATGGCTAAGAAGGGGAGGGGGGTGTAAGGGGCCAAGAATGCTGCGGGATGTTGGCGTCTTAGATAACGCCGACATCCAAAAGGCAGTGAGGGAGGGGGGAGGGATGTTTAGAAAAGGTCTGATATTCCTCTTTAACAGCGTAGAATCCCAACTTCAAGACTTTGTTTTTATGGTCTCACTCCACCCAACCCTAGTGTCAGTATTTGCTTGCTAATGTCCTTCCTCCTTTCCAATTTAACAGGGTAAAGGTGCAAATCAAATAATAGGCACTGGTCTGTAAAATAGCGCCTAACAGTTTGGACCATTATGTAGATTATTGGTATACAGATGGGGTTAATGGTTCCTCAGCTGGCAAAATTAGAGTAGGTGATGTCACACTTGTTAATGCCATTTCCCCCAAAAATAACATATCATTCTCCATTCCCACCACTAGATGGCACATGAATCGATGCTCAGTAAGACACCGGCCCAATCAAGGATGGCAAACTTATCAGGGCATTGTGCACAAATCTATTTGTCAACCAACTGAACACTTCTACAACCTATAGAAGACTACATATAACTTCTTGAGAGAGCCCTTTAAGAGAGACCAAATTAACTCCACAATCCCTATGTAATGTCCCACCCGCTCAGCCAAAAGAACACTCATGTAATACAAAAGAGACCCCTTAACCCAAAGGATTACAGACTAAGTTCATAAGGGACCCCTAAACACAAACCTTATCAACAAGGGACCTCTTAGCAATGTGCCCCCCTCCTCAATCTACAGGAGACTTACTTAACTGAACACCTTCTCAAAGTAGATGAGAACCTGTGGCCTAATGAACACCCGTCATTTTAGAAGAGACTACTTATCCAAATCAACACATCCTCAATCTAGAAGAGACCACCTAGGTCAAATGAACACCCTGTCATGCTAAAAGAGACCCCTTAGCCGTTAAAACTCTTTCTCAATTTAGAGGAGACAGCCAAATGACCTAGAAGAGACCCTTTAGCCACATGAACACCTTCTCAATCTGGAAGAGACCCTTTAGTTAAATGAACATTTGAGAGACTCATTAGCTTATAAAACCCCTTTTCATTCTAGAAGAATATGACATCCTCCTCAAGCTGGAAGAGACCCCTCTACTTAATTGAAAACCTCCTTAAACTAGAAGAGACACTTTGGCCAAAAAAACACCTCCTCCTCAATCCAGAAAAGGCCCCTTACTTAATTGAACATCTCCTCAAAGTAGAGGAAGACTGTTGGCATCATTTTAGGAGAGACCCATTAGACAAAAGAGACTCTTTAGCCAAAAGAACCCCTTCTCAATCTAGAAGAAACCCCCTAGCCACAAACCTAATCTACTAGCCATGCCACCATCCTCAAGCTAGAAGATACCCTCTACTTAAATAGACACCTTTTAAAACTAGAAGGGACCTTTAGCCAAATGAAAACTCCCCCAATCTAGAAGGGTGCTGGAGCCCCTCGCACACATGCCTCAGAGCGCCTGTAATTCTCACTTTTAGCTTGATCCCCCCATCAAGAATCCAGCGCTGCGATTGGTTGCAAACACTACCTATGTGGGCGCCGGGCGGCCAATCACTGCACTGGATTCCCATCAGGCGACTGAGGTAACAGTAAGATTTACAGACATTCTCTTGGGGGGGGGGGGGTTAAGTGCAGGGGGGCTCCAACATTCTGCATGCCCCCAGCCTATATTATAGTGGTGGAAACCAACACCCACGCCGCATTGGTGCTGGTCTTTAAGGGTGGCCATATCCACCCCCTGCCTATGATCTGCTGTAGGCTGCTGAGCACTCTCAATAAACAGTTGGGAAGCACCTTAGGGCTGGGGCTTAGCAGTTCATGGGCTAGTAATAAGTTAGTTGGCGTTGGTAAATTCCCGAGCTCATTTTTGGCCTCAGTCCATCTCTAGTAGTAATGATGTGGAAATATAGGTAAAATAATGACCAGTTTATGTTAGCCCATCCAGCACCTCTGCTAACAACCTGGCCATCAGCTGAGCTACTGTAATATATATACATCAGCTATAAATCACAACTTCAGGATTTTTTATGGCCCCACTCTACCCCAACCATAGTGTCAGTATTTACTTACTTGTCCTTTCTCCTTTTCTTTGGGAGGGGGAGCGATGTCAAATTTACACAAGATATGGGAAGGGGGAGCTATGTCACATTTACACAAGATATGGGGAGGGGGAGCTATGTCAATTTTACACAGGATATGGGGAGGGGGAGCTATGTCACATTCACACAAGATACGGGAAAGGGGGATGTGAGGAATAGGTCAAATATTACATTGCACCTTATCGCCGTTGTCGGCATTCCCCTTTAGGAAACCTCACATTTCCAAGTCTGGAGTTCTTCTTTATCCCCCCTTGTTCTAAATACACACGTCCGTATCTCCCTTCAGGAAGAGATAATTATCATGTATGTGCTGAATAGCTCAGAGGACAGACCTTCACCCCCCTGCTGGTCTTGTCATACCTTAGGCTGGGAAGCTGCCGGCCAGTCTGTAGCTGGCTCGACCCCTGGTTGTGAATTTGTCATAGCAAGGATTAAATCGCAGACTAGCGGCACCAACAGAAATTGCTCCATAACTGCGCGTCCATGTGTCGCAGCGTCAAACCAGTTACAGAATCAGTACCGGCTCACAAAACCGCACATGGGGATAGGTTATGAGGGAATAGGAAATAAAGGAATGCCCGTAAATGCAGATCAAAGGTTCTGGTCAGCGTAGGAACCTGATTTCTGGACTCTGCGTGCACGGCGTCCAGCCCGATAGTTTGGGATCGCTTCCAAGGCCATACGACCCCCCTGCTCCAAGTTATAACCTCTAAAGGGTTTTAGGGCAAAAACACACGCCAGAACCATAGGAGGTGACGGCCCATCCCACAGAGGGGAGGGGGGAAGAGAGCCCTTGCAGCATAAATAGGGTGGTCTGGAACCAGGTAATTGTCACTCATCTGGAGGGGATATGCGGTCAGCATACTGGGGGTGGCCATCATCATCGATAAGCTCTTGACATACCCCTTGTGAGAGCTCCCCATCATCACTACTACTCTGCAACTGCATACTAAGGTAACTGCTTATTGTTTCTCTGTGTAATGCACTCAATCCTGTAACCATCTCAGAATAGCATATTTGTATCACCTGTATCATTTCATATTACCTCATAGTTAAATGTTTGTTATTACCGCCTAGTGTGCTTATAGCATTAAAACTTATATTTAATCTGAGCGATCTGTTTTGCCTTAAACCAAGAATCTGTGTGTCCAGAGGCTTTGGGCCTTGTATCCCTGATAGGAGGGGTCAGACAAAGGGTTTTGGGAACACGGTCTTTGTGTCGGGAGGTCCCTGGTTTGTAGTCGGACCACGTGACTCGCGGTTCCCTGACAGGGGAGCTATGTCACATTTACACAAGATATGGGGAGGGGGGCTATGTCACATTTACACAAGATATGGGGAGGGGGGAGCTATGTCACATTTACTCAAGATATGGGGAGGGAGAGCTGTGTCACATTTACACAAAATATGGGGAGGGGGAGCTATGTCACATTTACACAAGATATGGGGTGGGGGGCTATGTCACATTTATACAATATATGGGGAGACGGAGCTATGTCACATTTATACAATATATGGGGAGACGGAGCTATGTCACATTTATAAAATATATGTGAAAGGGGGACTATGTCACATTTATACAATATATGGGGAGAGGGAGCTATGTCACATTTATACAATATATGGGGAGGGGGAGCTATGTCACATTTATACAAGATATGGGGAAGGGGAGCTATGTCACATTTATACAATATATGGGAAAGGGGGACTATGTCACATTTATACAATATATGGGGAGAGGGAGCTATGTCACATTTATACAATATATGGGGAGGGGGAGCTATGTCACATTTATACAAGATATGGGGAGGGGGAGCTATGTCACATTTATACAAGATATGGAGAAGGGGGGCTATGTCACATTTATACAAGATATGGAGAGGGGGGGCTATGTCACATTTATACAATATATGGGGAGGGGGGCTATGTCACATTTATACCATATATGGGGAGGGGGAACTATGTCACATTTATACACCAACCCAACTGCTTGTTAAACAAGCTCTGCAGAGGATGTTTAATCCAAAATGTAATTATATCATATTTGTGCTGAAACATTTTCTTACATCTCTGACAAAGATGAGATCAGCGCGGTCGGTGTAGATAACACGGTGTCTGCTGTTTCTTTACGTCAAGTCAGGCGATAATTACTACCCTTGTTACTAAGTCATGGCAGGGCTTTCATTTACAATGACAGAGCAGCAGCCTCTCATTCCCAGATGGCAAAGCCGTGTCATGGCTGCCAGGCATCACCGTGCCGCAAACAAGAAACGTTGCTTGAACCTGGTTTAGAGCTTGTGTACATACTGATCAATAGACAGGAGATATAAATCAGATACTGCCAAAAGATCTCATAAGGACCGATTGAACAACAGGAGAAACTGCACTAATTCTTAGGAGAGAAAACATCCATTGACTTTTATTGTTTACCTTTGGGGGTTATTCAGCACCAGATGTAAATAGAAAATTTTTTTCACCTAGAGCTGAATCACCCCCAAGGTAGACCATGAAAGCGAGTTTTTTTCTCCCTAAAAGTAGTGTACTTTTTATCCTGGTGCTGAATCGACCCTATAGATTTGTACATTCTTTTTGCTATTTTATACATTTGCTTTATTATATTTTTATATATTAAAAATGTTTTATAAATGATAACATTTCAATCAAAAAACTTGTACACATGCTATTTGGGCAGATGACATAAATCAGGCTGTGCCAAGGGAGCACACTGGTACATTTCTTTTCCATTTATTCAAAGTGTTTTAAATTAATTTTTTCGTAGTTTGTAAATAAATATTTTTATATCCTTTAAAGCGGAACTAAACCCAGGAATTTGACTCACAGGTTTTGTTCTGTCCCCCCAGTGCATTCTGAATTGGGATGCCCCTGAGAAAAGCCTGTAATCACTTACCTATCCCTGGTGCAGTGGCACATATCGGGGCTCTTTTCCAATGAGACCCATCTGCCATGACTGTGTCATGCGGCAAACGACTCTCGTTGGCTTTAAGGGGGAGCGTGCGTGCGCTGCTGCATCCCCTGCACTCACACTCCCGCCCCAGCCAATCTGAATGGGTGTGAATAGGCACGCACAGCCTGAGGATGAAGGGGATGCTGCAGCGTGCATTCCTCATTGAAAACAATGAGAGACATTTGCTGAATTACATAGTCATGGCAGACGGCTCTCATTGGATGAAAGCCTGCACATGCGCCATTGGACTGAGGAAAGGTAAGTGATTACTGGCACCCTGATGCACTTCACACAGCGGGGCACCCCGATTTGGGGAAAAACAAGCAATCCCACACCCAAGCCCACCAAAAAAGTAACATATGCACCTTTATGTCCTCTTTCACATTGACTGAGCGTGCGGAGCAATCAGAACCTGGTTTTGGGGTTCGTTCCTTCTACTTGAAAACATTCAAAATTTGCGCTCCTCTGCGCCATCTTTGTTCCCGGGGAGGTTTGAGTAGTTGTCAAATATTTGTCTGCATTGCATGTCCCAACTTTGGGGACTCAAAATTTAGAGTAGGGACCACACTAAACACAGAGTGCCTTGCCGGGGCAGTGTGGCTTCCACATGTATCTGCAGATATATGCAACCAAATCTCTGTCTTTCTACATAGCTAGACATGTTTGTTGCTTGATATTTAGATGATGAGAGGGTTAAACTGGGCGGTAAATTAGTTCCCAGGCCCTGAATAATAATGATAATTTTGTATAAATAATAGTGATTGAGCTGCTCCCACCCATCCCATAATACTGCCAGGGGGCTTCCTAGTTTCAACTCCGGCAGCCACACTTGTGTGTGCACGAGCTCTTCCCATTTCGCCAGCCACATGTGTTGTTCTGCTTATACATCAGACACTTCCCTCATGCAGGAGCGCGCCTGCTGCAATCATTACATGCATGGTTGAGCACAGGGTTGTAGCTGGGGCTGCATGGGGGGGGGCACATGCCTCGGGTGCACCAGGTTAGGCCTGAACACAGGTGGGAGGCGCCATTTTGAATCTTTGCATGGGGTGCCAGAAAGTCTAGCTGCGGCTCTGGATGAGTGTTCTGCTCCCCCCATGTAGTTTGCAACACAACACGCCTCCAGCTCTAGCAGACATTGCCACTTACCTCCTGACTCTGCATCCCCTAGGTAAGTTGTGTGGAAAACCAGCATGAGGCTTGTAAGAAAGCATGAATGGGCAATCCACTAGAAAGCTGGGAGCCATATGATTGGCTGTCATCTACGCTAGCCGCGCCCATTCAGGGTTCCTCACAAACTTTCACAGACAAGCGAGAGGAGCAGAAAACAGCCTGAGACCAGATTCCAAAAAATGTTTTTTTAGACAGACTTATATACTGGATATATATAAATAAATAAATATATATATATATATATATATATATATATATATATATATAAATTTTTTTTTTTCTATTTATTTATTTAAAGTGGAACATTGCAGGTATTGGGGAGTTCATTTTTTGTTTTTTTTTATGACATCATAATTGATTCTAATTCATTGATTGATTCATAATTGATTCCAAAAACAAAGCTTGGAAGCTTTGCTCATCACTATGGCTAACCTAATAAAGGAGCTTATACAGGAGGCCTAAAGAAGCATCAATAAAAAAGAGAAGTTAGTTTACATACAAGTAAAATGTCAGGTGGCCTTAACCAAATAGCAGAAAAGTATTGTTAACAATGGGACATTGCAACGCAGGGAAAGTGAGGATGCATGCAACTGAAAAGGCAGCTGACACAACCAAATACCAGACAACAACTGTCAACAATGGAACTGTCAGTGCGACGGGCTGGAGACAAAGGTCATGGCATATGTAATACTCAGCAGACAGGATATATAAACTAGATGTCAGATAGGCAACACAGCTGACACACAGGCTCAGAAGCTGCTACGTCCTCCCACATACAAACACACCTTCACATTTAGCCCCTTATAAAAGTCATCCTCCCGAGTTCCCGCTATATTGGAATATTGTATAAATATGAATCTGTATTCTGCTTTGTTTGATTGGTGTATTATAATTCCTTTTTACTTCTCCACCTAAAGTGGAGTTATACCTTAAAAAGGACCAAAACCCACCCACCCACCCAGGCATGCTTGCCCCCCCCCCAGGGCACCCTGATCAGGGGTTCCCCACTGTGTGAAACCCCCCCCAGGTCGCCCAAAAACTCACCTTTGTTCTCGGTCCAACAGCGCATGTGAGAGTAGCGGCCGCATCCCCACTATCCCTTTAGCAGGATGCGTGCTTGCACCAGGCATTTGTGATTGGCCAGCACGGGCAACTCTCCCTGTTAGAGGGTAGCGGGGGATGCGGCCACCAGCATGCTTGGATCCGCTCACATTAGACCAGCTTCTGGACAAAGGGGATCCAAGCACGCTTATTGGACGAGAGGCTACGCATGTGTCATAGGATCAGGAAGAGGTGAGTTTGTTCGGGCAACCTGGGGGGTTTCACACAGCGGAGCATCCCTGATCGGGGCACCCCGAAGGCAAGGACCAGGATAGTCAAAATCCTGTGTATTGGTCCACCCTCATGACTGCTGCATTGCCCACTGCCCTGGCATCCTAAATTGGGACAACACAGTAAAACGTTCAACCCAAAAGCAAGATATATACAGCAGATGAAATAAGTATTAAACACGTCACCAAGTTTCTACTTAAATATATTTCTAAAGGTGCTACTCACATGATAGATTTCAGCTGGTGTCACGACTTTCCTTGGCTTTTTGCACCTCTTTCTCCATGTGTTCAGTACCTTTTCCCTGTGTCATTTTGCATTATTACAAATAACATATCTCATGGACATCTATGGTTTGATTTCTTTGCATGTGCGGATTGGAGGGGTTGTTACCAACGTCTGATGAGAATTCTATGTCCAGTGCAGCTTTAGAAATATATTTACTTAGAAAACAGGTGACATGTTTTTGACGATTGCACTGGTTGATCAGATCTCTTGACCGTTCATCTGATCAAACCTGCCAATTGCACCCTACGTGTTTCACTGCGATGTTAGACATTCAATTGGCAATACACGCGGCTATACAAGGCTGCCACCAATGGCGGGTATCTAACCCACACACAACACAATCAGATCGAAACAAATCGATCGACCCTTGACCACTTCCAGTAACGGGCCGATCAAGCCTCCTAGTCAAATAATGTAGCGTGAGATTTTTATATCCTTAATTCAGACCCTCTGCTGTATTTTCTGAATTTATTTAAAAAAAAACAAAACAGAAAAACACAAACACAAGAAAAACTGTGCAAGGTGATAAAACAGGATTAACTATAAAACATGGTAATAAATAGATAGCAATACAAATAAAAAGGGGAAAAAAACTTAAGAGACTTTCTGGGCTGTGGTTTGATTGATTCAATTGTCTGTCAGTCCTCACACGTTTCCCAATGACCAATGGTTCCTGGTCTCCTCCTTAGATGTTAAAATGTCACCCTCGATAGTAAGATTCGAGTGTCCCTGGCCATTCTTGCCAGCCATGCTTATAGGTCCCAGAAGGGGGGTCTCCCTACTCCTCCTACCAGGGCGCTGGGATATATTGATGTGATTTGTTTATTTTGCTTTCCAACCACTCTGGGGGTTTTATTACTCAATAACCACTCTGTAGTTATTACTAGGTGGGAGGGGGCAGGAGATGGGCCCAGAGATGGGCCCTGTCTCTGCTTTCCATGTTTCAGTATTTTGTTCTGATACCCCTTACTCTGTTACTTTGTTTATGCTGGGGAGTTATATGGCAGGGGCTTATATGGCGGGCAGGTGGGGGGGGGGACATTATACAGAGCAGGTGGGTCAGCCAAGGTCTATATATATATATATATATATATATATATTTATATATACACACACACACACAGACACAGACACATTCATTACCGGTTTGGTCACAATGTTCAATACTTATTCCTCCTGCTGTAGGTACATGGAATATGTATTTATTACATAAACAGCAGTAAACTTTCATAACAGCTTGGCAGTTTTACTTTACTTTAGTGTTAACCTTGACCCCACTAGTTTAGATTCCTCTGTGGCAGTGCTGACATTGGGTAATTGGCAAACTAGGCAACTGCCCAGGGCTGCCAAACCTCGAGGTTTTGCTATGTTTTGCTTGGTGTGTAAATCTCACCCATACAAAAGATGTCAGCTATCTTTAGAATCACTTGATCTCCCACAGCCAGCGGCTTCATCTTGGTTGACAATGCTGAAGTAAAAGCCATTAAAGCCCTGGGGAATCCCGAATTGGGATGCTCCACTGTGTGAAACCCTCCAGAAAGCTTCTTTTATTCGCCCGCTTCCATGGGCTCTCGTCCAATGAGAGAGGCCTGCCGTGACTATGTCATTCAGCAAATGGCTCTCATTGACTATTATGGGGAGTGGCTGAGTGAGTGAGATAGTCATACGCCGCCTTGCCCCGCCCAACCCCAGCCGATGACCGCGCTGACCAGGCAGTCGGTTAAGCATGCCAGATTTAAAATTACACCACGTCCGTCTGGCCTCCTGTGCTGCCAGCGCCCTCATCAATTCTCTCCTTCTGGACCCATCATCAGGCACCAGCTGAAGTGAGTACACCCTGCCACAGACTTTGCACTACTTCAGCAACCAGGAAGATGCCAGGGTGGTAAGGTGATGGAGGGGTTAGCACATTTCTTAGCGCACACACTCCCAACAAAATCCCTGTAATTACTGGTGATTGCCTCAACTTTGTATAGGGTACATGCTTAACAATCTGCTTTCTTTGTGCATTGAGTTCAATACACCTGCACCACCTTGCTTTGCATAGATACTCATCTTGATCAAAGAAGAGTCTCTTAGTCTGATAGTACTGAATCTAATTTAAAAATCTCAATCACCCATTTGTAAAAAGGTATCTGACTTCATTGTGGCTATTGCTAATGAGTGCCAATACAAGTCTCCACCAAGCTATACCTGATCAACTTTCATGTGATAATCATTAGCACTGAATCTCATTTCTAAACAGTAATTGCCCACCTGTAAAGGGTATCTGGCTTTGCTGGGGCCATCTCAATACAACTACCCACTACCACCTATCAACTTTGAAGGTGTAGCCACATACCATCAGTAGGGTATCTCAGTTATGGAATGTATAGGTGCCCCAGGTTGTCGCTTGGAGTCCCCCCAGTGACAGAAGGCTCAACAGAGGGACTAAACCCCTACTTAACCTGCTTTCATACTTCGCCAACATTTCTGACAGCATTTGGAACAATAACTTTTTGAGAGCACCGATTAACTATGTCGGGCAGGTCACAGGGCCAAAACAAACTACCTTACTTGACTATTCTATTGAGCAATCAACAAGGTCCAAACTGACTGATCACCACTCAACAGGTTTAATAGAGGGTGACCCTCAGGAAGGATCATTAATACCGGATTCTAAAGCCAATATGAGTATATCCAGACGCGGTTCCCTAAACCCGGAGACAATGTGGCCCATATGCAACAAATTTCTTCTGCTCATGTGCAATTGACAAAATACATTTCCTACAGGGCCACCTGCACAGAAGACTGCACGTCAACCTCGGGCCCTATCGGCAGAGGAAGGTGCCACTGCAGAGGAGGTAGCGATGTATGACGATTTATCAGCAGATGAGGACAAGAGCCTCAGACCAAAATGTCAGGGTCCTAAACAAACCTCAGGAAGATGCATTTATCATACTTGATTTAATGGCTACACAATTAATGGGTTCTCTGAACTTTACAGTTTAGCAAGCAGTAGAGCACTTAACTGCAAATGAGTTACAAGAAAATAAATCAAGCATTAATGGTTTAGCCCAGAAAATACAAAAACTTTAGACCGAGATAAAAAAGAAGGTGGAAGAAGATCACACTTAAGAACAAACCATAAGTGAACAAACCCAGACCATGGGGTCGATTTAGGGCCTGGTGAGAAAACCCACTTGTTTTTTGGCAGAGAAAACTGCCATTCACTTTCTTTGTCTACCAGGTGCAAATGTTCACCTGGCTGTGAATCAGCCCCAAGGTAGACATTGAAAGTGAATGGTAATTTTCTCTCCTAAAAAACAAGTGGGTTTTCTCACCAGGTTCTGAATTGACCCCCATATCCAAACTGGCTACTAAAGTGTAACTAGAAAATAGGTCCAGAAGGCACATTATAAAAATCAGAGGGATACCACTCACAATATCACAAGATAACATTAAACCATGCTTGCAACGGATGTTCGCTCAAATACTAAACTGGACTCTGCCGATATAGAAATCGATTACGCTCACCATTCCGGGAAAATCATTTGTAAGGCTCAAGAAGAATCACAAGATTGCCTCCATCACCTTGTTTATTTCCAACAGAACGACAAAACACATGCCAAGAAAGATTTTTCGCTGTCAGGGTCAGAACCTGCCAATATTTCAAGATATTACTCCCAGAACCCTTTACAGAAGGAGATTATTGAAACCGCTGTCTCAAGTTCTACAACAGCACAACCTAACTTCTCCCTTGCTCTGATCGTCAACAAGGAATGAAAGACTTTCTGACTAGAGATCGAATAATCTACAGCTAAACTGAATCTTCCACCGATATCCATTGAAGGCCAGGCTTAACTTTCTTTGTAGGGCCCTTTAAATCCACCCTGTATGGAGGAGATGGAAAGAAAAAAAGAGAGAGAGAAATTTAAGTAAGGATGAATAAGGAATGTTTAGATAGTTTAGAACAGTAGACCTCAAGCTTCCTCCTCAAGGGCCGAGACAGGCCAGGTTTTGCAGCTCTCTATGCTGATGCACAGATGTAATAATTAGGGCTATATCTCTGTCTGAGCACCAGTTAATTCACCTGTGGAGTAGCGTGGAGAGCTGCAAAACCTGGCCTGTCTCGGCCCTTGAGGAGGAAGTTTGAGGACTACTGGTTTAGAAGTACAAAGGGCGAAGATGGTGGGATCCGACCAGGTCTCTATTTTGGTGACAGTCAAATGGTATCTCAGGTACGATGTTCCGGTTTGGTCAGCTCACTAAGTACGGCTGGCTGGCAGGCGGAAAGGGAGGAAGGCACCATGATGGGGAGGGTGGTTTGTGGGTTTTGTACTTTTTTTTCCTTTATACTCACACAAGGCCAGTCTGCAGGTAGGCTCCTGCAATAGTGTTCATAGGTTAGGTTACGCCAAGAGAGCTTTCTTCATCTAGATGATGAGTTTAGTCTGCTGAACTTATAACATCCACAGGGCTAATTCCTTTTATGGAAGGTCGTTCACCAAGATTTTTCTTCCATGAATTTGGTCTAGCTCACTTCAGCACAAGTAAAGATAAAACAATAAATGGGGTTGCTATTTTGCTCAAAAAAGGCTTGCATGTCAAAATCACAGAAGAATTCCAAGACACACACAGCTGGTACTTGATCCTGATTGGAGAGATAAATGGAGTTAAATGCACCTAAGCCAAATGATATACAAAACGGTACCAGACAGGGCTGTCCACTTTATCCTCTGCTCTTCAATCTCCATCTTGAAGTTCTCCTACATCAAATTATTGACTTCCCAGAAATTGAAGGAGTAAATCTCAATAATTTTACAATAAAAACTTTAGCTTATGCAGATGACATCTTTCTGTGCCTCACAGATATTTCTCTGTCTACCTTCTTTAACCTTATTCACCAATTCGGGCTACTTTCAAACTTTAAAATCAATCCAGCTAAATCCTGCATCATGCCCCTTGGCCTTTCCCACAACACTAAATACAAACTACAGCATTCATCTGGGGCGAGAAAACCATATCTTATCTGGGGGTGAAGATTTCCTCCAACCAAGACTCCATATACAAACATAATTCGCTGCCGGTCATGGAGGAGGTGAGGAGGTAGCTAATGGAATGGAAATCTATTAGATTAAAACTGTACAGTAGAATCTCATGAAAAAAAATGGTGATTCACTTCTTCTGATCCAAAAAATCCAGATCAAAATTCAAAACACTTTCTTTAACACCTTAAAGCGGAATGAAACCCAGGATTTTCACTTTCTCTGGATTAGTTCCATTGCGCATTGTGATGCCCTACTGCAAGAAACCCCTGCCATTGCCGCATTCAGACTCACATATTTCTGGTCCAATAGCGCCTGCGCGAGCTCCTGTCCAATCAGAGCTTCCCACTGAAGTGATGTATTTCGGCAAGCGGCTCTAGTTAGTGTGAATGGGCAGCGAGAGGGGCCACATTCCCTGCTGCCCCGTGCTCTCACCCCAGCCTATCTGGATGGCTGGGGCAGGAGCACATGCACAGCCCAATGATGTATAGGGATGTGTCTGCTCTCGCCAAATTACATCAGTTCAGGGGGCGGCTCTGATTGGACAAGAGATGGGCATGTGCCGTTGGACCGGGAAAAAAATGTGTTTACAGGCCACCTGGTGGGGTTCACACAACAAGGCATCCCGATTCAGGATGCCCTGGGGGGAAAGCCAGCATGTGGCCCTGAGATGTTTTAGATTTCAGACCGGCTGCTAATGGGTTTTGTTCTGCTTTAAGCTGAGCTGTTTCCAGATTTTACTGGAATTTAATAAAAAACAAGAATCAAAAATACAACATTGTGTCACCCGGTTGGTTTGACACATTTCTACTATTACTATGCAGCCAATGCAATGGCCAGACCACTAAAATGGCGACAACAACTAAGCGATATGTGGGTAATGACGAAGGCAGGCCAGGCACTTGTTATTCCTATTTGCTCATGGAATATGAAACACATCAAGGCTGCCAAAGATATAACCAAACCAATTGCATGCAATAAAATAGCAGTATTTAGGAGACTTGCCAAGGACAAAAAGTTTTCACCATTCTTCAACCTTATGATCTCCATTGATGACATCCCAAATACACCTCTATGCGCCAGACTCGCAAGAATACGCTACTCAGACGTTCCGCATGTGTTTAGATTATACAATCTTGTATCACCTCAAGTGAAATTTCACCTCTAAAAATTGATTGGGTTTATCTGCTCCAAAATTTTTGTTTAAGGCCCAGATCTCTAACTACATCAATTCTTTTAAAATCAATGCTTTTTCTTCACTTCAGCTTCACGAACCTGGAAATCATGTATCGTAAACAGCTCCTCCAGACATTCTGACACAGAAAAGAAAAATGGGAATCCGATATCAGCAGATAATTTATCGACAAGGCACGGGAACATATGTGGCAGTGACACTCCTTAACCTGCTTGTCTTATCAGAAAACTTTTAACTGTAAATTTCTACTAAGGGCTTACTTGACCTGCGACTATAATAGGCACATGCCCCAAAGCATCTGGTGGTGGTGCAAATCAGAGCTCTCCACTTTTTCCACACATTTGGTGGCGCTGCCCCTATATCAGCTCTTTATGGATGGGGATAATTACATTTTTGGACTCGATCTTTAAAGCGGCGATGGAGCTCAATCCCACCATATGTCGCATATATAGTGACCATACCAAAGAGCCATGCATCTTGGCAGGGAAGAAATGCATTGCAAAAAAAGTGGAAGACGCACAACCCACCAACATTCATTACCTGGCAAATACAATTAAAAATACTTATTTAGCAAAAGCAGAATACAACCAACAACTTAAAGTGGATGGAAACTCAATTTTGGGTCCACCGCTCATTTTTTGGGGCCCCCCGCTCGAGAAGCCAGGCACTGCTGTTGGCTTAATAGATGGGCTCGTTTTCAAAGAAAACTGGACTTTTCCACCGCTAAAGCCATGCCCATGCGGCACATTTGAGAGAGCCCATTGGCTCTTAAATGTGCCGCTGTGATGAGGTGCATGCTGCTGGCGTTCCCGCGCCCAGCCATTCAGGAGCCGGGGATTGCGTTGTGGGGGATAAGATCACCTGCACCCGGGGGGGGGGGGGTTTACACGGTGGCGCATCCAGTGTAGTATGCCCAAAGGGATTTGACCCACTTCAGTAGAACTCAATAATTTGAATCATATCCTTTCACAAATTTCGGGGGATAATACGGAAGTTAGTGGAGATACTAGCAGACAAGGCAGTAACTCACCCACCCTATGATGCACTCACTATAATTATGGTAAAATTGCTTACCAATGACGAGATCCGCCAAACTACAAGCCAGGACCTAACATCCTTAAGATAGGAATTGGGTGGAGTTATTCAGAGAGGTTAAAAAAATAGAATGGGGAGTGCGCGCTGCCACATGTCCCAGATCTAAAGGGACCCTCACATTGACACAAGCAATATGCTGCTGAGGACACTCTGTAGAAGGGAGAAAGTTCACTGGGAGTTACTTATAAATATTAAAATCGGCTGAATGATTGCTGCCATCCCTGACAGGCAGCATAGCGAGAGCGGATCATTTAACTCTGCTTGAAATATTCCTTTAAAGAAAATATCTGGATGTGTAGATCACTGCATGGCTGTGAAAGAGTTCACTTCTGCCTCAATGACAGCGTGAGCTAATAGGGGCGAGGAAATCCCCATGAGCAAAAATATAAAGCCGACAGGTGATACACACCTTGCGCAAGCTAAATACTTAATCTGTGCTATAGCTGGAATACTGCTTTACCCCGGAGTGTTTATGATGTCATAAACTGGATAAATCGCTTACCTATGAGGTGCCCCACGGGGGTACTAAAGGGGTCTTTTGTGTTCTTGGTGAAGGCCATGGCACATGGTCAGGGTGAAATGCGAGCTGGCAGTCCCCGGGCTCATGCGGCGTGCGGAGCAGAGGTTACCTGGCCACGGGGTGGGGTTAGATCTAGGTGTAACACAGAGGCAGGAAGCACATCCAGGTAACACACACACATTCTGCACTGTGGCTGTCACGTGGTGAGATAATAACAGGGAGGCTCTGCAATCTCCAGAGAGGGGAGGAGGAGGAAAAAAGGGACAAAGAGCAAATAGCAAATAGCTTCCCCCAGCCGCTGACTCCTCACTCCGTTCATGAGGGAATTCAGCTCACCCACTGGAAGCTGCCATACCAGATTCCCAGCATTCCCTGCACTGCACACAATCTCTGCTGCATCACCACTTCTCCTATGTAGTCCCTTAAAGCCCTGAAACCTGTACACACTGAGATTCCTGCTCTGGATGGAGCTGGGAAGGACCATTCAAGGCAAAGCTTTAAATTACCCTGCTTTCTGCTGGCTGTCAGGGGCAGCATCTTTCATTCACCAGCACTTTGTGATCCCTAATAAACCATATAGAACTTGCTCCCTTCTACTAACTCATTTTTCAGGGTCCCCAAAATGAATTGAGTTCTGAGGGGGACTGAGACATTAAAACAAGCAAGTCATCCTCTGCCTGCTGAGAAAGAGTTCACGATCACAGTTATTAGGTATATTTAGGATGATGCCCCCCAAACACATACTGAGAGTGAGACGGGCAGGCTGATTCATTACTAGCGCCAGGTACCAACAGATGAGCGTCTGTAGCAAGGCATTGAGAGCGACCACTAGAAGTCACTGTGCTCGGCCATGGTTCGCTGTTTCAGAGCCTCTCAGTCGCTGGCCAGCATTGATGAATATATTGTGTGAGTCGCTCTAACACCAGTACAGCGCTATATGGGAGCGAACGGTAGTGCCAGCTCAGTGCGACCGACTCACACCATATTCATCAAAAAAAATAGCCTCACACAGCGCCAGCGCTCAAAATCAGGTCGTTGTAGCCCAGAGCACCAGAGGCTGTGTGATTAAAGTCTGTTTTTGAACATGTACCCACTAGTAACAAAGCGAAAACATATGGAATTACATTGCTATTACATTGTAACATGAACACTTTAATACCAGACATGTAAGGACAATTCTGAATAAAAATATTATAAATCAAAAATGACTTTAAATAGGCCAGAAGAGGTGACACAATTCTTTGATAATTTAAAAAATAAATAAAAAATAAAAGAAAACCCTGTTTAAAGAGAATAGAAGTATCGTCCATTGAAATGTATGGGAGAGCAATAGGTAGCGACAGGTAATACCAGGTGCTCTGGAAGCCAGAGCGCAGGCGGTATACGGTGAGCAGTCTGTGATGATGAATCGGTCGCTACGTGTTGCTGTTAGAGTCGCTCACCAGTTTCACTTTGATAAATGTGGTATTGCGTACTGCGCCCGATGGTCACCGTTCACTACCTGTCGCTGCCAGTCGTTACCTGGCGCTATTGCTTGACGAATAAAGCCCTTAGAGAGGTTAAAACATTGAAACAAGAGATGGACAGAATGTGGAAAGAGATAAAGAAAAGGTTTAATTAAGTATAGTACATTTGCAATAGAGAGAGAGAGAGAGATAGGGGAATGAGGAAAAATAAAGGAATATAAAGTGATAATAGAAAGTGAGATGAATATCAAGAGCTAGAAATAATATGGAAAATAGGGAAAAGTCTAAAAGAAGAAGGAGATGAGAGCGATAGGAGAGGGGAGAGGCAAGGTGAAAAAAAGAGAGAAATAAAAGTAATGTGAAAAAGAAAGAAAAGAATGTAATGTGGAAGAGAGATAGAAATGTAAAAGCAGTCAGAGGAGGTTGAAAAAGAAAGGAAGTAACAAATATAGAAAGGAAAATGAAGAGGGAAATTAGAAAAAATTAAAAAAAATAATAGAGGGGAAAGGGCCGGATAGAAAGTTAGTGAATCACAGATAAGAATGACAGAGACAGTGGAGGATAAGAGAAAGCAAATCATAAGAGAAGGAAGCATCTGAATGGTTTCTCTGGGCGCCCCTTTACAGAGAGGATCAGGATGGCGTCCTGTGCAACTGCACAGCTTTCACCCCCTAAAGGCCGACCATGATGAGATATGAAGCAGGCTGAATGATGGCTGGATGAAAGCAGGATAATTTAACCCTTTTCCTGAAACGTCCTTTTAATGCTCTTTTTTGCTGGAGAGAGAGAGAGCGATGAGATTGAGCTTCACTTTCTGTTTGATCATTGGCGAAGCGGGTTTATCTGGCTGAGGGGGGGATGTTCTGCACTGAAGGGGGGATCATTTGGCTTCATTGGGCATGGCCAGCTTTAGGGGTAAAAGTCCTCATGTGCAAGATTTTCAAAGATGATGATGGTAAAGAGAAATATTTGAATGGAGAGAATGTGAAAGAGGGAGAGACAACAAGATAGGGAGAGAGATGAAAGGAATGTGAAAACAGAGAGAGAGAGATGGAGGGAATGTGAAAGGAGAGAGAGATGGAAGGAATGTAAAAAGAAAAATCCTCAGTGGAGGGGAATCTCTGCTTGCTTGTTTTTGCTCCCTGATGAAGGGGCGCTAGTCGCCCCGAAACGTTGGATTTTGTTGGATCTTTTTGGTCTTTGCTGTGATATTGACCTGTTGGATTTGAATACAATATCTTTTGGAGTGCTGGCTGATCGTCTTTCTTGTAAAAAGAAAAAGAGAGATGGAGGAAATATGAAAAGAAAGCAACATGGAGGAAATGTGAAAAGAGAGGGAGAGATGGGGGAATGTGAAAAGATAGAGAGAGCGATGGCGTGAATGTGGAATGAGAGAGAGATGGAGTAAATGTGAAAAGAGTGAAAGATGGAGGGATTGTGAAATGCTAAGCGGCCTTTTATAGATTTATAGTGTTTATTTGGCTGAATGTCTGTTATGGGTTAATGTATCATTCTTTTGATTGAGGAGGCTTTTATGTATTGAGAGGAATTCTTTTGTCTGAGAGATGTGTTGAAGGGCATCTACTTGGTCGAGGGGGTCTTTTATGGATAGAGGGTATATTTATTGGTCTAAGAGGTCGGTTCTGGATTTGGAGGGGATGTTAAAGATTTAGGGGTTTCTTATGGATTAAAGTGGTATTCATATGATTGAGGGGGTCTCATGCATGTTAAAGGACATTCATTTGTCTGAGCAGTCCTAGGTTTATTAAAGGGGTATTGTTTTAGTTGTATTTTATAGATTAAGGATGTGATTGCTTGGCTGTGAGGTTTGTTATAGGTACAGGGCAAACATACATTCAGCTGAGGGCTGTTTTATGGAAGGTCTGTTATACAGTAAATTAATAGGGGGTATTTACCTAGCTTAGAATATTCATTTATTTGAAAGGTTTGTTATGTATTAAAGGGGCATTCATTTGACTGATAGGTGTTTTATGGATTGAGGCGCATTTGTTTGTCTACCAGTCCTGTGTCGGATAAAAGAGTAATATTTACCTGAAATTAGGTGATATTACTTACCCTTTCATGTTCCTGCTCCGTATGAACCACTGTGCTGTGCACCCTGCATGGCAAATCCTATTGGCTGCCGATAGTAACCTGTTGGAGGAAACTTCACCCCAGTTACAGTGACTGAAGCACGCTGTCTTGGCACATTGCATTTGTACGAGGAAGAAAGGGTCCTGCGTACACATTTCTGAGACCGGTAAGACATTTAGCACTGGACCAATGCTACATTTCTTACCGGTCTCAGAAAGCTGTGGTAGGGAAGGAAAGGTAAGTAAAGGCTTTTTAATTTTATGCAAGGATGGGGACATTAGAGCTGGATTCGTCTTTCACTCACATTTTGTTACAGAAGACCTCTACCATAATATACAGATATTTTATTAATGTTAAATTCATAAGGCCATCCTCCAAAACAGTTGGATGAAAGCTGGGATTCAGGTGGCAAGGTGGTGGCAGGACGCCTGAGATGGGGGCGATGATGAGACTATTGGACGAGAGCCATGATACTTGTGACAATATTGTTGGATGAGAGTTGACATACTGTATGGGTTGTGCAAGTGTTGGAAGATACCCAATAAGCATATTGGACAGGATCCTGCATTCTGGTGACATGTTAGGTGTATGAGGGCCAGGATCTGGGTGACAAGACAGGTGAAAGGTGGTCGGAATCTTGGTGATGGAAAAGAATCACATCGAGGTGAATAGAGGTGTTGAAACAAGACTGTTGGACCAGTGCCTGGATCCAGGTGACAAAAAGTTTGTAAGAGGGCCCAGATCCAGGTGACAAGACAAGTTGAAAGATAGTCAGGACCTGGGGGATGGGATTGTTAAAAAATAACAGGGATCCAGGTAACTAGACTGCTAAAAGTGATCCAGGATCTAGGTGATGAAACAGTTGAAAGCCAGCTGGGATCCAGGTGGCAACCATATTGGACAAGAGCCTTGGATCCAGGTAACAAGATGGTTGTAAGAATGCCAAGATCTGGGTGAGAAGACTGTCAAGCGAGACCCTGGATATGGGTTACAAGACAAGATCTGGGATCCATGAGATCAGGATGAAGAAACAGTTGGAAGACATGACCGGAAGAGGTGAGTTTGTTAGGGTGACCAGGGGGATTTTACACAGTGGTCACAACGTCGACCACCCAATGGGGGGCTTGGGGTTTCGAGGGGCCAAATCCGATGACACTGCGGACCAGATTTGACACGTGTGCCATAGGTCTTCCGTCAACTGGAACCAGAGCGACCATTCGGCCTCTCTCATTGGTCGCTCTTAAAGGATCACTATCGCGAAAAAAGGGCCCAATAATAGAAATCCATTGATGGCGAGTGGAAGGGTCACTTATATACCCAGCATCAGGAAAAGGGGTATGATTAAGGGCCCACCCGGGCCTGAAACGCGTAACGCTCCACTTGCTTTAATGGTTCAGGCCATCCATACCCAATCTGATCGATGCTGGTTTTAAAGAGTCTTTAATAAAGGTTATATTTTTTATGGATACGCTGGACAAACTTTTTGCTTTTGATCAGGAAATATCAGCCAGGTTTTATTATTATTATTTTTTATTTTAATGGAAGAAAGGCTCTGTCACCCCTCATAGATTAAACCTGTCACCCCTAGATTTTATTCCTACCAAGGGAAGAAAACCACAAGCTTGGTGGGAGTTTTATTCAGGTCCGGTGTAAATATGACCCCTATTTTCATTAGCCCAGGTGTTTATAGGGATTTTTAATATAACACAATTTCGCGATAGTGCTCTTTTAACTCTTATTCCGGCTTTACACTTAAACGCATACCTGTGATAGTGGGGCGATCCTGATCCTCATCAGAGTGCTTCACATGGGCCCGGTCATACCCGCGTTTGGCAATTGCCCCGAAGAAGCCCTGCAAGCAACATTTTTGCCACAATCGCACTTACGATTGCAATAGCAATCTAAAGCATGATTGCGGCAAAAACACAAATTGCAGGGGCACAGGCAATCACATTGCCGCATATCGCCTAGGTGTGATGCCGGCCTTAAATCCTCATCAATAGACTTTATTTAATTAACACTATGTTCCTCTGGTGTTTGGTGGTCTTCCTAATCAAACTGGAGGCAATCAGCCAGTTTCGTTGATTCCCATCCCACCCAATCTAAAAGCTCTGCTTTTTATGTCCAGTATTTCCCTGCTTGTGACACTAGAGGGCAGTGTGACACCATGGCAAGCGGCTACATTGAATATTCTTCGTGTTTCACTGGGACAGCTCAATACGTCATTAAAAGGAACAAAAATAAAACAACCCTCTGTAATTTGGTGCGGATTGAGCGTGTTATTCTATGTACTGCTGGAGAGAGCTAATCTGCTCCAATATGTTCCGGCGAGCAGGGAACCTCTTCAGATTCTATGGCAGTGAGCGGAGGCTTACGATGCGCTCAGGTCCACGTAACAAGATGCATTCCTACCGGAGATGTTACGTGATTGAAATTCAGTCCTCCCTATAGATCTTTTGTAGAGATTTATTCATTCGGGTCCTCGGTACAAACACAGCAGCAAGGCTAAACATTACATACATTACAATAAATTGCAGATAAAACTGTCATTGATAGCGACACAGCCGGCTACGTCCGTGGATCAAGTGCTGCAGCCTCTATAGAGTGATTAATTAGCTCCTTATGGGTGGTGGAGATAGTTTGTAGCGGACATCCCTACCAACAAAGAAGTATTGTCAAGACTTTAGTGATCGAACCTCTTGATTCCGTAAAAGCCTGATGATGTAACCAGCGAGAGTTTCCTTTTTGTTAGGAGGAGAGGTTTGGTGAGCAGTAGAGGACAGCAGCAGGGGTGAAGGGGTTATAAGTAAGTGGTAGAGGACAGCGACAGGAGGTGGAGGGGATAGAATGAGTGGTGGAGGACAACAGAAGAGGGTGGGGGGTTAGGTAAGTGCTATAAGATAGCATCATGAGGTGGAGGGGATAGGTAGGTGCCAGAAAACAGTGATAGGGGATGGAGGGGTTAGGTAAGTGTTAGAGGATAGCGGCAGGAGGTGGAGGGGATAGGATGAGTGGTAGAGGACAACAGAAGAGGGTGGGGGGTTAGGTAAGTGTTATAAGATAGCATCATGAGGTGGAGGGGATAGGTGAGTGCCAGAAAACAGTGGCAGGTGGTGGATGGGGATAGATAAGTGTTATAGGATAGCAGCATGAGGTGGAGGGGATAGGTGAGTGGTAGAAAATAGCAGCAGGGGTGGAGGGGTTAGGTAAATGTTAGAGGAGAGTGGCAGGAGGTGGAGGGGATAGGTGAGTGGTAGAAAATAGCAGCAGGGGTGGAGGGGTTAGGTAAATGTTAGAGGAGAGTGGCAGGAGGTGGAGGGGATAGGTGAGTGGTAGAAAACCGCGGCAGGAGGTGGATGGGTTAGCTAAGTGGTAGAGGACAGCGGCAGGAGGTGAAGGGTTAGGTAAGTGGTAGTTGATAGCAGGAGATGGAGGGGTAGGTGAGTGGTTACACAGCACAGCATTGATTGGACAGGAGTCCGTGTATGTGCCATGGGACTACCAGAAAGGTGAGTTTTTATGGCAATTGGGCCTTTATGAACAGGTAGATCTCAGCCCATGTATTTAATAATCTTCCCTTAATCAGGCATAGTAAGTGATGGGGAAAATATATGTCAATAGGTAGCCTATCCCTGCATTAGTGACCTCATATTATCCCTGTATATTGCCATTTATTTAACCCTGATGGGGTCAGATGGTACATTTGTAAATAAATATATGGAGTCTTTTCTAACTTTGGTATTATTTTTACAAGTCGTTTTTCTGCAGAGGATTGTAATATCCATAGTGTGAACTTGGAACGATACATTGTATTAAATCAGTGTATCACTTGTATCAAACTAATCTGCTGGCAGCTTTTTAAGTGGATCTTGTACATATGATGTATCTATATTTTTGTTACGTTCATCTTGTTACATTTGCCAGACAATGCTGCCTAAGTACAATTCACATTTTACATACTCCCATGTATAGTATATGGTTTTTGCTGTATGTATGTACTGAGGATTTGCTTTATGCAGAAAGTTTATCAAAATATTGTACCTGAGGTGTTCAAATTATATAAAAAAAATGTAATAGACTGTTGGATGAATGCCTGGATCCAGGTCACATGATGCTTATAAGAAGGCCGGGATCTGGGTGACTAGACTGTTCAAGAAGGACCATTATCCAGGTGTCTAAACTGTTGGAAACTATCTAAGACATGGGTGATGAAACAGGGATCCAGGTAACAAGACTGTTGGACAAAATCCTGAATCCGGGTGACAAGACAGTTGTAAAAGGCGTCAAAAAGGTTAAATGATGGTCTGGATTTGGGTGCTGATACTATTAGAAGAGAAATTGGATCCAGGTGACTAGACTGTTTGAAGATATCTGTGATATAGGTTATGAAACGGTTGACTCTTAGGGGACACCTTATGCTCATTTATGAACAGATATTAGATATTGTGTATTAGTTTTTATCATCATAAGACTGTTGGGCTGGTGCATCGGCTAATACTATTGTACAAGAGATGCGATCCAGGTGATGACACTATGGAAGAAAGCCTGGATCTGTGTGACAAGACTGTTGGATGAGAGCTGGGATCCAGGTGATAATACAGTTTTAAGAAAGCCAGATCCAGGTGATGAGACTGTTGGAAGAAAGCCTGAATACAGGCTGTTGGATGATAGATGAGATTTGGATGATTAGACTGATCAAAATGGGCTGGGATTTAGGCAGTGTGACTGTTGGAAGAGAGGTGCTAACCAGGTGATAAAAAAGGGCTGGGACCCAGATGACAAAAAGAAGAATCTAAGTGACAAAACTGTTAGGAAAAAGCCAGGATCTAGGTGTCTAGACAGTTGGCCGAGACCAGAGATCTGGGCAACTAGCTGCCAGCAATAGTGTGCCTGGATGATTGCAGAAGAAGGTTTCCAAGTCACTTGTCTTTACAGTACATTTGAATTTGACTATTTAGGAATATATACATGAAAGTGGAACATACAGGAGCCATAGATATCTTCAAATAGAAGCAAGTGGGTTCTTCACTCAAGCTCGAAAAATGATTGTGCACCATATGTAAAACTGATCTATACAAATGAGCTGCATAGAACCTTGGCCATGCTGGAAGAAGTGATTTGGCACACAGGCCCACCTAGATGTAAGAATTTTTTTCCCCATAAGTAATGAGAATGGGCCAGATTTGGACTTGATGAGTTTGGGGGTGCAAGCTGAAGTTAATTATCAGACTCCCCAAAAATATCTGTAAGGGTGAGTGAGCTCCCTCACCTCAGCAGTGGCCACAGCAGCAGTTTTCTCTTTGTAAAGGACTTTTTTCTTTTTGTAGATCTTGGTATACAGACTTGGTGTAGATAACCTCAGCCCCTTGAGGACATCCTTTTGGAACAAAAAAAATCAAAAATCGAAAGTAGACTTTACCTTTAAATGAGAGAAACCACTGGCTGAGTCTATTAGACTCCACCTGATCACTTAAGATCACTTAAGAGGGAATGTAAATGTATTGGATTGACCTAGTCATAGCCTTAAAGTGGAACAAAACCCAGGATTTGGACTATCCTGGGTTTTGCTCCTTGCCCCGATCGGGGTGCCCCGCTGTGTGAAACCCCCCAGATCGCCTGATCTCACTCACCCTTCCCTGGTCCTACAGCGCATGCGCAGCCTCTCATCCATTTAGTGAGCTCGGATCTGCTTGCCTTAAACAAGCTCTAGGATGAAGGGGCGGGAGCGGATCCGAACGAGCTGGCGGCCGCTTCCCCCCGCTACCCTTTAACAGGGAGCGTGCCCACGCCGGCCATTCACAAATGCCTGGCTGTGTGAAATCCTCCAGATCTCCCATTCTCACTTACCCTTCTCCGGTCCTACAGCGCATGCGCAACCTCTCATCCAATCAGCACGCTCGGATCCGCTCCCTCCCCTTCGTCCTAGAGCTTGTCTAAGGCCAGCGGATCTGAGCGCGCTGGCGATGCTTCGCCTGCTACCCTTTAACAAGGAGCGTGCCCACACGAACAATCACAAATGCCTGGCCTGGGCACATGCCCTGCTAAAGGGATAACGGGTAAGGGGCTGCTATTCGCGCATGCGCCGTTGAACCGGGACAGGAAGTAAGTTTCCAGGTGACCTCGAAGGTTTTACACAGAGGGGCATCTCCGTCTGGGGTCCCATGGGGGGTGGGTTTTGGTCCACTTTAATTCCAACAGAACCTGTGGTCAGACCTGAAGATTGTTGTTCACCAGTGTAACCCATTGAACTTGAAAGAACAGAGAGAGCAGAGTTGGCTTGAGGAATGACATTCCAGTGGCAAGCTCATAGAGACTTATCCAAAGCTAATTGCAGCTGTAACTGCCCCAAATGGTGGCTCTAAAGTACTGACTTCTGCACGAGTTTTCTGATATTTTTTCCTATTTGTCATTTGCTTCACAATGAAAAGAAAAACAAATGTCCCAAGTTGTAGGCATGCTATTTAAATGAAATGATGCAAACCCTCAACCAATTCCAGGTTGCCAAGGGGGTGATGACTTTCACAAGCCATTGTAGATAGATTGGTAAAATTTGTTAATTTTATTATTTAATTTCTTTTAGCGCCCGTGGCTCTCATTGGGTTAATAACGTTTCTGAAGAGCCTCCTCTTTTTTTGGCCTGACAGATTATGGGCGTGCTATTATAAACAGATGCTTTATATGCCTGGATTACTTATGACAATCATAAATTAGATAGAAAGATGTGACAGTTCGGAGTTTATTGTGACATTAGAGAAGACGAGTTCCGTTAGATAAATAACAGCGCGGAAATATATATAACGTGACGAAGCAGAGCACTGCCTCTAAACGACGGGGCTGAACGCATCATTTGACAATTTATACGCTACTTGAGCTAGTACCATTGCCGAATTATGTAAAAATATGTGCAGCTGCCGCAGCGCTTGCTGTCCCTGGGTTGGAGCAACGTCTACTCGCAAAGACTGAATTATTTATTCCGAGACCAGCAATGAAATAAAAAATGACCTGTTGAGAGAAGCTGAGGACTAATGCCTTGTGGGACTTTTATTATTAGTTCGAGAAGCGATAGATCACTGGTGACAAAAGTATCAGGACAGACGAGCACCACATCTATATAGGCTTGTGGAGTATTTCCTTTCAAAACCGTAGACAATGACATAGAAGTCTATTAAAAGAATTCTACTCTTACAGCACAACAAGTGGATCTCTAAGTGAACCAAAACCTAGGATTTTGACTATCCTGGGTTTTGGTCCTTTCCCCAGGGCACATGCCTTGCTGTGTGAAACCCCCCAGATTGCCCGAACTCCCCTCTTCCCGGTCCTACGTCGCATGC
This sequence comes from Gastrophryne carolinensis, assembly GCA_027917425.1. Taxonomy (NCBI): domain Eukaryota; kingdom Metazoa; phylum Chordata; class Amphibia; order Anura; family Microhylidae; genus Gastrophryne; species Gastrophryne carolinensis. The sequence goes on along the minus strand of CM051243.1, from coordinate 90,626,245 downwards.
GTGTCCAATCGTTCAATCATTGCTGCAGGCCAGCGGCTACGTGCGTGCTGGTGGCCGCATCCCGATCTTCCCTCTAAAAGGGAGCGTACCCATGCCGGCTATTCACAGGGCATGCACCCTGCTAGAGGGATAGTGGGGATGCAGCCCTGGCTTGTGCATGTGCCATTGGACTGGGAAGCAAAGTAAGTGAACTGTAGTAATACATGTGACGCTACATGGCGCTGACCAGATTCACTTTCTTAAATGTGGTTTCTCGTACAGCGCCCAGCTATCACCAGACGCTGCTGCTACGAAGCACTACCTGGCGCTATCCTTTCTTAAATAACCCCCTAAGTATTCGAGGAAAACTGAGAAAAGGTACAGGTGAGATAGGCAGAGAAAAGCAGGAATGGGGTTGCAGAATTTGTGAGTCACAGGCTGGGGGTGGTACCTGTGAGTAGGGCAGGCTGCAGGTTGTGCATCTTTGCATTAAAAGATTCCTGTTCAATAAAGCAAAAGTTACTCATGAAGGCACACTGTTAAAATAGCAAAAAGTACAGGGTAGAAGATAAAGTTGGGTAACCTTTCGGTAACAGAGGGAGTGTTGGGCAAATCTGAGCTGCAAAGGCCGGGTTTGTACCGAACTTTGCGAGTACGTGTTTTCAAACCTGAACACAGGCTTCAGCTTCTATCTTCCCAAGTTTTGGACAATGAAGATTCTACAATTTCTAATTGTGATTGGGGTTCTGGAACTGGTTCAACACCCTAAAGAACTATATATCTGTTGTAGGCCAACAGAACACTCCATCTATCCCCCACACAATAATGAATACAATTTTACATGAGACTTGTCAGTGATCACCAACTATTAAATATTGAAAACATAGTTTATTTTTTAAATAATGTTAAAATATCTCAGTAGCATCATGATTCCATACTGCAATATTTTGTCTGTAAATAAATTACTTTTTATCCACTTAATGTAGTTGGTACCCAAACAAAACTTTTGTTCAAAGTTTGGCCGAACTTACCAAACCTAAAATTATATGGGTTCACCCAACTCTAGTGAGGGTATTAACCTGGAACAAGTGAACGGTTTGTTAGGCAGATAATGGCAGCTATGGAAGTTCAGGATAAAATACAATGGCTTAAAGAGGAACATCGGGGGAGGTTGAAAGCTCCACCGATTTGCTTCCCCCCCCTCCGGTTTCACAATTGGGCACTATTTACTCACTTTGTCAAGGGATCCATCTTCTAGTTCCCTCGAGCGACCTTGGGATGGGTGGTACCATCTTGCATCCCATAAGGCACTGCGCAGTGCCCATGAATGGGATGTAATGGGGCCACCCGAAATCTCGTGAGACTTCACTGATAGGCGCGGGGTTTGAAGAGCACGGCTAAAGCCGTACTCTCACTGACAGACGGCTAGGCCGGCACGGGGGCTGCAATCAGCAGGCCGCAGCAACATCCAAAAGTTAATTAGGGGCCAATGGGGGGGGGGGGATTGCCCCCTTTTTATTTTTAGTTTGATGTTCCTCTTTAAAGAAACAGATGTATAAATATACAGGCCGCTGGTTCCAGAGCAGCTTGTACAGACCGGGCATCAAACTTTTACCATTGACTCTATTTATTAGCTCTGCTCTACAACCATCCGGACAAAAAGGTCTCTCTGGACTATTGTGTTCAGTAAAGCGCGGTTCTATTGATCCCAAACTGCCATTCCAGGGTCAGGCTGAAAAGTCCAACTGAGAGCTTATTTTCTTTCTGCACCAATAGATAAACTCCATAAACTAAGCCTGCAGAGATCTTCATTGCTTCATTATCTTCATTACCGTTGTAAGGGTAATTCCACTTTGGATGGCAAGTATTTATTGTGTGCCAAACTGGTGTCTTCAAGGTGCAGCGCTTATCTGTTATTTATTTTTCTATAGGAAACCATTTTCTTTTGCAACATAGGGAGTCATGCTAATTATTTGGGTGTGAACTGAAACTTCCATATCAGTGATCGTTTACTTTTTCTCCCTTGGAGCTGCTAGTCGTGAGGACTATTTACCTGCGTCTAACGCCCAATCTTACCTTTGGTTCATTCGTCTTCACCCCTGTCAGTTTACAATATTTGAGCTATCAAGTCCTGAGGGCAACTGTTTCCGCGGTGAGGTGTTTAAAGCGTCCCGGCAAACGGGGAATTGACTATAGGTGGAGCTAGCTGCGGAGATTGGGGGTTGTGATCTCACCGAGATGATGGGTGTTCCTGGGGCTTGACACTCACAATTTATCTATAGCATTGTATGTCCCAAATGGGGCTTTCATAGATTAGAGTTAGGACTGCACCTCGCAGAGGCACCGTGGCGTTTGGTGGTGCAGCTTCAGCATACTTCTACAGATGTGTGTGGAACAAGACCTCTGTTTCTAACCAGATTATAAGTTTGGCTGCAAGCTAACAGGTTTAATTGCTGTGGGCCCTTTAAGACTGAATCCAATTTGACAAATGTGGAGCTTTTGCAAGGTTGAAGATTGCCAAGTCTAGAAGTGCCATGCTGATAGACTCTTACCCAACTGATTGAATGGGTCATTAAACAAAGTGTTAGTGTAAGGGTGTCATACTAATGCAGCTACATTATTTAACTTGTTTTCCTCTACCCTAAAAAAGTTGTTTTTTAATACAAATTGTAGGTGACATTAACCTTGTAAAATGTTGTATTGAAATGATTCTTCTTCGTCTGATTTTTTTTTTACACAACAAAGACCTGCCATTTTACCAGGGGTGTGTAGACTTTGTATAGATACTGTCCTGGGCTCCATGCCTCCAGGTATCCAATCGGAAATCTACGGCACTCAGCTTTAGTCGAGCATGATTTCTCCCCTAGTTGCCAGCTAACATCCTTATCCTTCGACAAAGCCCGACTCCCTCCAGCAACTTAATTAAACTGAGTTTTAATTTTCATTATTGATACTCGGCAGCCACCAGCTCAATCACATCACGGTGAATTTGGATGCTCCGATTCCTACAGCTACATTTGAAAGTAAAAAAAAAAAAAGAAAAGAAAATGAAACACATTTCCCCTGTCAGGTTTGCCATGAATAATTTAAAATACAGCAGGGCCGGCTCGCCCAAGGTAATATGTTTCTGGCTGGCACCCGGCATCCAGCCTCGCAGAATATAGGCCAGATAGTTCTATCAAGCCGGAATGCCAGTCAGCGTTCCAAGACGCATGATTCCCAGCTGCCGAGCAAATTCCAAGTGCCACCGCCATACTCTGTTATGTTTGTTTAAAGGAAATCAATAGGCTGTTTAAAAGCTGAGAGGCGTGTGAGAACCAGCCAGGAATGGACCTTAGTGAATCTGCACTCAAATTAGGGGATAAATAAATAAATATATATATAAATATATATATATAAATATATGCAGGGATGAGCTTACACAAAGGGTGGCCGTTGGCAAAATTAAAAAAGAAGCCACAAATTATTTTCTAGCAATGCCCAGCTTCCACCATGAACTTCCCGGTTTGCCCTTCTCTAATGGCAGTCTTGAAATTATCTGGTCTCTTAATTCCATATATAATACCCACTCATGAAACAGGGCCGGATTAAGTGTGGTGGAGGCCCCTGGGCACAAACTCTGGTGGAGGCACCAGATACAGTATTATTTTTCCTTTAAAAGAATATTCCAGCCAAATAACTGATTGGTGGTTGTCTGGCACCCGCCCACTTACTGGAACATCATATCAAGTCCCTAGTGCCACCCTTGTGTGCATAGGTGCTGCTCTGGAACTCCTGCTTTCCCATTCTGGACGGGGGTAGTGTAGTTGCCAAGCTGGTCATGCATTAAGCTGCCAGCGGCTGTGCTTGGTGGCTTATGTGCAGTGAGCGGCCCCCTGACCACCATCACTGTATCGTTGCTGATGGCGGCTTTGCTGCTGTAGGCTCTCTGTCCTGCCCTGTGGTGACTGTGGCTGCAGGTTTGCAAAAACAAAAAAAGGCTTGCCCGGGCCCAGGGGGCTACACTGCCACTGATAGCTTTGTTGCTGGCCCTGTGGCCCGTCAGACCAAAGACTGAAAAGCCTCCTGGACCAAACCATAACCCAAAGGTTGGTGGAGGCCCCCTTTGCAGGGTAAGTGGTGGAGGCCCCCTTTGCAGGCCCTGCATGGAAGTCCCATAAACATATTGTCCCATAAACAACCTCCCAGACCTGTCCATATTACCCACCCGGGCAAGGTGGGTCTGCTACTACTACTACTCCATGTACGGTGAGTCTGTTCTATTTAACCCATCCACGCTGCCTACCCATGGAAGGTGAGTCTGTTTTATCAAACCCATACACAGTGCCTGCCGGGGGAAAGGCAAATAAAGCCTCCCAAAACCATCAATATTACCTGCCTGGGCAAAGTGAGTATGGTCCAATCCACATCACCTGCCCAGGCAAGGTACGTCTGTACTCTAAAAACCACCCATATTGAATGCCCCAACAAGGTGAGTCTTTTCACTTAAACTTATCCCCATTGCCCATCGGAGCAAGATGAGTTTGGTCTTTTAACTTCATCCATATTGTCTGCCCCAACAAAGGACCTATCCTTGTCTGTCTGGGTATGGTGAGTTTGGCAGCTTCGGTCCATTCAAATGACATTACTAAAGTTAGTCAACTGTTCAAATCTATCCACATTACCCCCTTTCAAGGTAGGCATGGTCTTTCAAACCCATATACATTGCCCACCTAAGCAAGTCGATTAGGGACTATCAAATCATCCGCTTTGCCCACCCAAGTCTTATGGGGAAAAGAAAAAGGTGTGCACACATGGGGCAACCACACCTCTTTCAATAAGAGGCATGTAGCATTGTTGTATGATGCTGTTTCCTGGTCCCTCTTCATACAAACTCCTTGAGAGAAATGTGAGTATTTTTCTGAATTCGGGACTTCCTGACATTGAGTAAGTGGGATATGGTCTTTGCGAACCTGGATCATACCTGACACAGAGTTGGGCTTAGATCTGCTTATATCAGACTACTGAGATGTTGGCAGGTGATGTTCTAGGGGGTTATAAGATAAGTGTTGTAACTGAATGTGTCTTGACACTGGAAAGCATTAGGGGGTGGGGCAATATGGCTGACTGCAGGACCGGCTTAAGTGTCGTGGAGTCCTCTGGGCACAAAATCTGGTGGAGGCCCTGTTTTGCCACCCTTGTGCGGGTGCATGCTGCTCAGGAACTCCTGCTTTGCCATTCTTGTGGGGGGGAGTAGTGTAGTCGCCCAGATGGTCCAGCAGAAAGCAGTTCCCTGCATTGAGCTGCCAGCGGCTGTGCTTGGTGGCTTATGTGCAGTGACAGCTCTGCATGCACCCATCACTGTAGCATTGCTGCTCTAGACTCTCCGTTCTTTAGTAAATAAAGGAACACAGGCTGTTTTGGGGCACTGGGATGGGGATGGAAGGTGAAGACATAAACTTCCTTTCTAAGTATAGGATCACTTTAATGGTTTTATATAGCTTCTTTGCTAAGTTAGCTAGTCAGCTTAAAAGTTGCTACATGTGGATCATATTAAATTGTTGTGCTTAAAGTGGACCAAAACCCACCCTGGCACCCATACTCGCTCCCCCGGGGCATCCAGATTTGGGATGCCCCTCTGTGTCAAACCCCCCCAGGCTGCCCAAAAACTCACCTTCTCTCCCGGTCCCTTTAGCAGGGTGAGTGCCCGTGCCAGGCATTTGTGAATGGCTGGCATGGGTATGCTCCCTGTTAAAGGGTAGCAGGGGATGCGGCCGCCAGCGTGCTTAGGTGAGCTCTTGGATGAAGGGACAGGAGCGGATCTGAGTGCGCTGACTGGACGAGAGGCTACCCATTCCCCGTAGGACTGAGGAAGGGTAAGTGAGATTGGGCGACCTGGGGGGTTTCCCACAGCGGGGCATTCCTGATCGAGGCAAAGGCCAAAACCCAGGATAGTCAATAAAAAGAGCTTTGAGAGTCAAAGAGCGGCGTTCTTATAGACTTGCTTCTGGATGAGGACGGCTAAAGACTCTATTTCAGATGGCTAAGCAGCGGGGGGGGGGGGGGGGGAGAAAAGGCCCTGAAACATCAGCATGCACCCACCTCCCGATTGTGGCGACATCCAAAAGTTAGGCAGCGCCCAGCGAGGGGAAGGATGGCAATTAGTTGTGAAGAGGTCTGATGTTCCTATTTAATACTGTAAATAGTAGTGTGCACTATACACCCCCCCCCATTTGAGCAGCTTCTCCTGGCGCTGCTGCTGGATAATCGGGATCAGAACGTGCTGCAGATCTCAGTCTGTGTTATCTAGTCCCGGCAGAGCGGAGATATCAGATTGTCTGGATCTCGGTGGCAGTGCCATCTTTTTCTCCTCCCTCTGCCATCTGTCACATTCCAGGGGGGCTCCGCATGCACTCGCTGTACATGCACTTAGGCATGACTCAGTGCGCTAACCCTTCCTGAATTATTAAAGCTGAGCTGCAATAGTGATGACAGAGCGGAGGACGCAGCGGAACTGACCTAGTGCCAGAATAGAAACCAACATCAGACGCTCGCTGAGGCTTGGTGGGGGCAAGCGCCATGCTGCGTCCCAGGGGGAGAGACGCAAACCTCTCATAAACACTATCAGTGTTCAGAATTTCCTATCAGTGTATTACAGTATATATTAGAGTAGGACACACGCAATAAATACTAAGGGAACAAATGTCTTATATTTCCTAATTCACGGGGGATATTTTCAAATCCACATTTGATTCTTCCTAACTCACAGGAGCTATTTTCCAACTCACAGGGGGAAGATCCTAAGGGGTTTATTAATGAAGGGATAGCGCCAGGTAGTGCCTCGTAGCGGCAGGCAGCGTCTGGTGAATGCCGGGCGCTGTACGCAATACCACATTTATGAAAGCGAATCTGGTGAGCGACTCAAACAGCGCCATGTAGCATCTGATTCATCATTACAGGTGGCTCAGCGTATAGCGCTGGCGCACTAGCTTTCAGAGCACCAGGTATTACCTGTCACTACTTGTCGCTCTCCCATACATTTCAGTGGTTGTTCCTTTTCTTCTGTTTAAAGTGGACCAACACCCAGGATTTTGACTATCCTGGGTTTTGGTCCACTTCGGTGGGGCACCCCAGAAAGCCCCAAAAACTCACCTCTTCCCGCTCCCACATGACCGCTGCAGCCAATCCCCCGCCGGCGGACAAGCGGGAGGCAGCGACGGACAAGAGAGCGCGCCCGCCGCCGCCTCCCATTCACAAGTGGCCGGCGCGGGTGTGCATCCTGCTACAGGGACGCGCGGGAGGCGGCGGCGGGCGCTGCTGGATCGAGGAGCAGGTAGGGATTTAGGGGTTTCCTGGGGGGTCAGGGAGCTGATCGGTCTGGGAATCTTATAGATTCCCGGGCTGATCATGGGAGGGTGTTGGTCCACTTTTAAGAGGGTTTTTTTTAAAATGTTTTCTCTCAAATAATTGTGTGACCTCTCCTAGCTTAGAAAGAGTCATTTTTGAAAACTTTTTTGATTTTTTTGTATTTTGTTTGTAGTGTTAATGTCACAATGTTACAACAATGTCATTCCATGTGTTTTCGCTTTGTTACTGGTGGATATGTGTTCAAAAACAGACTTTAATCACACAGCATCTGGCACTCTATGCTATAGCGACCAGATTTAGAGCGCCAACGCTGTGTGTGTGTCCTTTTTTGATAAGTATGGTGTGGAGTGCTGAGTGCCGAACTAAATCCTAAAAACGGAGGCCAATCCACAAAGTATAATAAAGGGTGCTACTCTGAGGCTCAAACAGCCATATATAGGATACCTCAAAAACACAACAGGGGAGGCACTCCCACTCAGAATCATGATTCTGATTGAGCACCGAGTGCCAGACGCACTGAGTTGGTGCTACCTCTCGCTCCCTGCAGCGCTGTACTGGTGTTAGAGCGCCCACCATACATCTCATTCATCAGTGCCGCCCAGGTTACTACAGCAACTGAGGCACTCTGTTACAGCGCCCGATACCCACTTACAGCGATTACTAGGGGCGCTCTAAGCCCCGCTATACAGACGCTCATCTGCCGATACCTGGCGTTAGTAATGAATAAGCCTCTAAGTTTTCTTAACTCATACAAGCTATTTCCTTACTTACATTTGCTTTTTCACTCATGGAAATTATTTCCAATTTCACGGAGAATATTTCCTAAATTATTACCAATATTTGCTAAATAATAGGACATTTTATCACTCAGTCTGTGTTATCTAGTCCCGGCAGAGCAGAGGTATCAGATTGTCTCGGTGCAATCTTTTTGTCCTCCCTCCGCCATCTGTCACATTCCAGGGGGGCTTGGACGAGCGGCCACCCATGTGCCGTAGGACCGGGAAGAGGTGAGTTGGTTTCGGAGACCTGGAGGGGTTTCACACAGCGGCCACCGCCAATCGGTGTGCCCTGGGGTCAAGGACTACTTTATGTGAAGGTCTTCTCTGCTTTTAAAGGCCAGACAATGATGGATTATAAACACAGCCCCTGACACAAACATGGAATGACAGAATAGCACCCTTATTTAACCCTTTGCCTGGAATGTCTCTCTTTTAAAAATATTTTTATTATTTGAGGTATATATATGTATATATCCTCCCCAGTATCCCTGATTTGGAGGGACTGTCCCTCTTTTGAGTCCATGTCCCCCTGTTTCTCATTGTTTTCATTTGTCCTTCTTGGGGTGTAGCATGCAGATCTGCATCAATAAATGATTCATTTGCCTATTCAAAGTGTTTCTATTGTTTTAACTACTATAACCTCCTCCTCCCTCAATTAGGGGGCGTGACCTAATTTAACAAATGTCTCTTTTTCCGACCCTGAAAGTTGGTATATATCTTGAAAACAAGCCCTAGTTACAATTCATAATCCAGCTGCCGCGCTTCAGCAGAGGGACACGATCGGCAGTATAGGAGGGTGAGGACACATCATCATGGCTGTAAAGGAGGGTGAGGACCCATCAAGTCACACAGTTAAGTGTGTCTGTGGGGAGTGAAACGTCTGATCTTGCAGGCTCTACCCCAGCCTGCCGCCATGCTGGGCACATGATCGAATCCCCCCTGTCCCGTTGGCTCTGTGCATTGGAGCTGCTGTTCTGGCGCCACCATCGTGCCAACTGCCAGTCAGCACCTATATTCCAAGTATACAGCACGTCCTGTTCCAGAATATTCCTTACTCCTCTGTAATACATCCACAAGATGGCGCTGGACTGCAGAAAACAGCTTGTGGCTCCTCCTGGCCCTATATAAGTCAGGGACTTCCCACAAAATCCCCAGTTCTTTTCTGCAGTCTGCGCTGAGAAGATAGAAAACAGCTGGCTTATTGCCTGCGACCCTGCAGGACTATTCCCACCCTTTCCGTCCCATTTACTGCCTCCCATCCTCGGATGATAAGTTACGGGTGAAGGTAGGCGATAGAAGCACTATGGTGCTGAGGAGCTAGGCTCCTACTGCAGTCCTTGCTCTAACAGGGTAGGCGGTTTAGGCTAATGGTGAGCCTTTTGGGATGCCCCCACTGCCTCATGGGTTTTGCCAGGTTATCCTGTGCTGTTAAACCCTATTCCCATTTCCCCCTCACTCCTCATATTAGCCCCTGAGCACCGTTTCCCCCTGGGAATTCTGCCGTTATGCTCCCTCACTCTCTCTTCGGGAGATCTCCGGGGGGGGGGGGGGGGGTTGTCTAATGTGTTAAGACTTTAGACATATGTTGGGCTTGCCACTTTAATAAAACGCGCCGCCGCTCGTTTGTACTGCGCTCCGCGGCTGGCAGCCCCATTCACCTCAGAGCGGCCGGGCCGCTACTGGCCAGCCGGATCACGCTTTGCGCTCTTCGGGGGCCCCTCGAGGTTGCGGACGCCATTTTGTCTTCTTCCTGTCTGATTATGTCTTTCAGGCGGGGTAAAGCTTTGGTCCTGTGGTTTCTCCTGGCCCTCTCCCCTCATTATCTCCCACTTCCCTAGCGGTTCATTGGGGCAACCCTTACTGGCCTACTGTGCCTTTCAAATCACCATATGGAGGCTTCTGGGGATAATGAGCCTGGGGTTCCTTCGGGACAAGCCCGGCTATGTGTTGCGTGTGGTGTATCCCCAATCGGTGATGATGTCAGGGTATGTGTATCCTGCGCCCAGCAGGTACTTGCACTGCAGTCTGGGTTACCTGTTGCTGGGCCTGCACCCCCTCGGGCTTTGCCTACCCCCCCACGCCTGCATCTGACCCCCTATGTGGAGCATACCAGCGGGGAGTCTCAGCCTGATTTGGCTGCACGGCTGGCCAGCATTGAGAATCATATTGCTGGGTCTGCCTCGCGTAAGGCTTCTGCTAAGAAGCGGCATTTATCTCCTGCCGTCTCCCTCTTTCCTGTGGAAACTGAGGACATTTTTGACACTACTGGTTATT